>VBSM01003148.1:12861267-12932555 GCA_008086735.1 Cheirogaleus medius | reverse complement strand
AAAAAAAAAAAAAAAACAAGTGGGAGCTCACAAGTAGTAGATGGGCTCTGTGGGTGCTTCCAAATCAAATTTCTTCTGAATATAATTTCCACTCTTTAGGACATTCATTGTCAATTTATTCCCATATGGTGACTTTTTTATTTTCCATGCAATTGATAAAAATCGTTCTTTTTCTGTGTAAAACCAGAATGCACTGAAATTGCCATAAGCACGGTGTTCTCTCCCTGTAGATGAGCCTGTATAGGAATCCAAATCATGTTTCGCTGAGGAATAAAGAATGGATCATGGAAACTCTAAGGTGACTGCAAAAAGTATTTTAAACACTTGGCAAACTTTATTTAACTTTGTTAGTTATTAATGATCAGTGAAATAAGAGATAGGAGAAGAAGAAAATGTCATTAGATTCTAAGTTATGCAATGAGCCCTTCAATAATTGAGTATATGCTATTATTATTTTAATATAACCCTTAGTATTGTGATGTGCCCCTTAATTATTTCCGATATACTTCATATGTGCCTTTATTTTTCAGGTATGAACTGACATTTTGATTTTTTTTTTTTTACAAATGCATTTTCTGTTTTACAAGAAAATGCACTGAGTATACTAAAGTCCATGTTTTGATATATATTTGTATTTTCAGAAAGGGTGTTGTGTTTCTCTAATTAGAATATAAGCACTATTGGACGTAACATTGAGGAAACTATGGGACTAGAGAGCTTTCTTCTTCCTTATGAACAGTCTGTATTAATAATATATTTTCTTACTGCTTATCCCACTTTCCTCGTCAACTACTCCTTATCATGCCATCTCCAGCCAACCTTCCCCACTCTCCCCTAAATTACATAATTTGTGCCAGTGATTGGAAGAAAGTGCATACATAATCTGAGGCGGCTTATATACAGCTGCTTCCATGGAGATAGTTGTAAATTATGATTATAGAGAAAGCTTTTATTCTTTAAGTGATTATCACGTGTAATAAGCTTAAGAGAGGAAATAATACTTAAAGATGTGGCGTATGAGGTGAAACATTTGGCTCGATATAACTTAAAGGATTTAATGACAGGCACGAGTGAGATCTGTATTTCAGAAGACAAGGGAAATTGAGGAATTGAGTCGGGATTTCTATCCTGGGAGTCTGGAAGTGAGGTTCCATATGAAGTATAGGTTTTGAAGAGGGCTAGGACATTTCTAGGCAAGGTGAAGAACACAAGCAAGGAACATTAGCAGAGAAGTGGGGGAGGAAAGGGTATGTTTGAGGACTGGTGGGCAGTTTAGTTTATAGCAGAACTCAAGAAGAGGAGAAACAAAGTTAAGGAAGGAAAGTAAGCTTGGGGCTACATTGTGAAGATCCTTAAGTATCAGTGGAAAATTTGTTATCAGCCTGGGTAGAGATGGGGTTTTAGCCCCCTTGCTCTCCAGAGGTTGGTATTTTTCATTAACTCTGCCACATGTGTATATACTCTCTCTCCCCTATGAATAAGATCCTTCATCATAATTATTCGGATTTATAGCACTAATGCTGAAAAGATTCTAGATTTAATATGTTGGTTGTTGACTATATATAAATCACTGTGACTATATAGCTCCTTTTATATTTTATGTACTCATATTAATTTATGGTACTAATATTATGTAATATTAGAAACATTTGTTTCATGCATTATGTATGTCAGTGTGTATATAGTTTCTGTAAGTAGAGTTGGTTTAAGAGTACATTTGCTTAAAGCAGATAATAAAACATGTCTTCTTTTTAGATATTTCAATTTGAACAGATAATTAACATGTGGCCAAATTAGGACTCACTCTTTCAAATTCTAATTTTAGCCAAGGAATCTTGTAACTCAGCAATTATCTCTCTCTCTTCCTTCCCCTTTATTTTACAGATGAGAAAAGAGGTTTGTGCCAAAGTCACACAACCAGTTTATGCCAGGGCTCAAACTCAGTTCTCTGGTATCTTTCTACCACATACCCCTTCTTATCTGAAATCAGTGACTAATAAAAACCAAAGCATTTAAAGGCCAGTGCACATTTACAATTTAAAAAGTTAATTTCATAGACCACATCAAAATGATACAGTAGTCATACTTGAGTTAATGGCATTACATTATCAGGCAGGCATAGTTTCTAACAAATCGGTTATTGTTATTACAAGTGGTACCCCCAAATTCCTAACAAAAGTTAACCTGTGGCAATACTGGGAACAAACAGAAGGACACTCTTCACAATGAGAACATTTCCTCTCCTCCATAGGGCTACTTTATCTTAGTTTATAATCCAGCCTTTAACAATTGGTCATTGGGCCATCCTGGAGCATCAAGGTCATAGCACTTGGAGGCCCATAAATGGCCCCTCGTGATGGTCACTGCAACCGTCGTCTGTATTATTAGCAGGCACTCAGGGCTCTGCTGCACGTGGACTTGTGTTTGTCCTTGTAATTCTCGCACCTTCTCTAGGGAAGAGGCCGGACTGATTTATCTCCATCACCCTCAACGCAGGCACAACACCAGGCACGCGGTATGTGCTCAAGACTAGTCGAAGCAAAGTTTGAACACTTCCAAGGGACAGAAAAGCAGCCTGCCCGAAAAATGACTGTTTCTGGATTCTAACCAGTGTTAATTCACCTGGAAGCGAAGGCAGTTTTCACCCCTCCACTGAGCTCTGTTTTTCTCTTCCAGGTAAGGCCCGGGAAAACACCAAATAAGGAAGATAGAGCGTAAATTAGGCTTGAGTGGCTGCTATTCACTTGGGAGGCCTTATTGTTTTCTGTCCTTTGTCTCCGTCGCGACCCCTGCCATCCTCCAGGCCCCGCGCTGCCCTGGGAAGACTGAACCCAGGACAGCAGGGGAAGGGGGAACTGAAAAGCCGCGGAACCAGAGGCGGAGGGATGGCGCGGACGCGGGGGAAGGAAGAGCGGAGGGACCGGCAGGCCTAGCTCTGAGGAGGCAGCGGCGGCGGCGCGGGGATGGAGCCCCTGCGGGTCCTGGAGCTGTACAGCGGCGTGGGCGGCATGCACCACGCGCTGAAAGGTGAGAGCCGACCGCGCGGCCCTCTCTGTACTCGCTCGGGGCCTCTAGTCCAAGCACCGGCGCCAGGGAGGGGCGTAGCGGCGAGACGCGGGGGGCGGAGACGGGGAGCCAGGCGGGAGGAGGAAGCCCTTGGTTGTCCTGGAAACCGCCCCAGGGCGCCGCCCCGTCGGCACCTCCGGGCGGGGACTTCCATCACCCGGCGCCGAGCCTCCTCCTAGAGCCCAGTTTCTGAGCACTGAGTCTCAAGGCTGTAAATCAAACTCAAAAGGTATCGACAAAGTTAGGGAGACGGGCGAGCTCCCGGCCTAGTGCCAAGCCCCAGTGCTAAGTGTGCAGTCATCTGGAAGCCCGGACTCGGTCCTTTACCCTGGAGGATGTCACAGCGGGGGAGGGGAGGGAGCTGAGCAGGGAGCGCTCTTGAGAGATGGATCTTGGAAGATTAACCCCAGTTCAAGGTAGAAGTTAGTGAATACTAAATAGGACTGTAGGGGAAGCATAGAGGAAAAACTTGGAAGTCTGATCTTTGGAAAGAAACATGTGGTTTCTGTAGTTCTGCGTTTAGTTGCCAGAGAACTGAGTTCAAACTTGAGTTCAAGCTTCGTTGCAGTGTGACCTCTAGGTAGTTGCTTTACATTTTAAAACCTGTTTCCTGGTTTTAAAGTGTGAAACATAAGTACTTTCAGAGGAGGATTATTATGATGATTAAAGATGAGGCCTGTAAAGTGCTAGTTAGTGCCCGATACGTTGTAGCCACTCCAAATATTATAAATTATTATCACTATTACTTTTTATGTACCTCTTTCATTTTGAGGTTTTAAATTTCTTTGGTGCTACGTTGGAACTGAAAGATTTATTTTTAGTGATATTCACTCAAAAATGTTAGAGTTCCTATTCTGTGCCACATACTGTGCTAGGCTCTTGAGATATGGAGTGACGAATAGGCTTTGAACTTGCCCAGTGTTTATTCTTAAATTACTAAGACAACCACCAAACTGAAACTTCCCTGCTTCCTTATTTAGTACCGAGGCTAACACAAAACTAACATTGTAAGATACAGACAGTATTTAATGGGTTGAGCATGTAAGTTTTTTGACCAAATGTATTGAGTTTAGATTCTAGACTAGGTTAGTGAATATTAAATTTTTACTACTTAATTTGCTGGCTTTTTAGCTTCATTTCTCATATTAAAACTTACCAGTATGAAAACAAAACAAAAACTCTAGTACTATTTGCTCTCCTAATTTTGTACGGTTATATAATGTCAGCATTTTCCAATATCTTGAAACTATGAATATGATTTTAAAAGTTGCTTAGTACTTTATCATAAACTGTAATTCAGCCACTACTTAAATGTTGAATATGTAGATTGTTCCTCATTTTTTAGCAAGTACAATATGCTATAGTTCCATCCTTGAGCATAAATCCTGATTTTCTCTTTAAGATTTTCTAAATGTTGAATTAATTCATTCAACAATGAGATTTATTATGTGCTAGTTATTGAGTGAAAAACTAAAGGCTTTTCATAAGATAGCAAGTTGCTTTTCAGAGGTTTATGAGTGCCTTGCTCAACTACATATTCATCAGGATTACACATTATCCATTTTCAACTTTTGCTAATTTGATAGGGGAAATTGTATAATTTTAACTAAGTTTTTTTGAGTTAATGAAACGGTTAAATATTTTTTATCCTGTTAGCCAATGCAACCTGAATTTCTACAGTTTTTCTATTGCCACTGCTACTATACTGAATCTAAGATACTATCATCTCTAATTTAAATTGTTAAAATAGCTTCCCAACTGTTCTTCCTTCTACTCAGCCTTCCTATTCCATCCATTCTCCACATTGCAAGCAGAATGATCTTTTCCACAGTAAACCAGATCATGTCACTTCCCTGCTTAAATGGCTTGCTTCTCTTTGAGGTTAGAATCACAGTCCCATATTCCTACTAGGACTGTGAAATCTGGCTTCTGTCTCCTCTTCAATCTTACCTGCTACTCTTTCCCTGTTTCTCTAGTCTAGGCTCTCTGGTTTTCTTTTTCTCTGTTCCTCAAACCTTCCAAATTCCTTCTATGTTGTGGCCTTTGCTTTTGCTGTTACCTCCAACCAGAGTACTCTAACCGCGGATTTTTCCACTTCAGCTTCTTTATACCTTTCATGTCTTCATTCATTTGTGGCCTCCTCAGAGAGAACTTTCCTGGCTGACCCTGTAATCCAAGTAGCCTTCCTGCTCTCCCTGCTTCTCTATTCTCTCATCTTTTGGTTTGAGGTCTACATGTTAGGGATACTCACTCTTAATCATATTCATGCAAATATTTTTCCCACACTTGTTTGTCTTCCAGTGTTCACTTATTTGATGTATTAAAATTGTAAATTTATCTGTAATAAAATGCATTGCCCCTTTCCATGTGGTTTTTGTTTAGTAGTCAAGACTAACAACAACAGCAGCTAACTTCATGGTTTATTAAGGAACTTCTGTTAGGCCGTGTTCTAAGTATGTAATAAGCTAGCTAGTGGTAGAGCCAGTATTCTAACCTAGGTCTGTCTACCTGACCTTTTAACCATGCTGTGTTGTCATCGTTCTGGTTAGAACCACTAACTTAACTTGAATCTACACATTAAATCATTGTATGAAGCGGCAAAAGGGGAATAGTAATGAACTTCAATTTTGAGTGATTTTTATATAAGGTTTAAAATGGAATTTTTTATTGTGGTAAAATATGCATATCATAAAATATACTGTTTTAACTATTTTTTAAGTGTCATTAAGTACATTCACAATGTTGTACAACTGTCACCACCATCCATTTCCTCACATTATTGAATTTTAATAGTTATACAAAGTATATTTAATTTCTTTCACAACATGATAGATTTGTCCCAAACCCAATGAATGTTTTAATTCCTTATTAAAAATGTTTTGTTTTTACCAGTTTATGCAATATGCTATTGCATTGTTGTAGTCACTAACGTAGATGCTTCTATATTTTCTAAATTTCATTTAAGTTTATTTTTTATCTGCATGCCCATGTATTTACATAGTCCATATTCTGTGCTTTTCCTCCTTGTTTCTGTACAGCATCTAGCACAGTACCATACTCTCTGTAGGTGACTGTTAAGTTTATCATTGAATTGATAGCAGGGACTACAGGCACCCATCACTGTGCCTGGCTAGACTGTTTTCTGTATAGTAAAATATTCCAGGCAGCCTTGAAAGCAAAAGACCTACCCTTCCAAATAATTTCTAAAGGTCTTCCAAAGTGTTGGTTTTGAGTTTTAGCCACAAAATACTTAATCATAATCATAAGAATTGCTCAGCTTTAACATTTTCTGTTAAAATTTTAAGCCTCTTGTTTGTCACTCATTAGACTATTAATTTGCTGAATCTCTTTTTCTTTATTTCTCAATGACTTATATGCCAAATTGGGACTCTACCAAACCACTTTGTAACTAGATGTGTTTATAACTGAATCAGGCAAGTACATTATAATAAAGTGTTTTTCCATGTAGATCTGAATGTCACTTAAGGATATTTTTGGAACATCAATTTTAAGGGGCTGGAATGTGAACTACTTAATTTTTCTTCTTTTATACCTATCTGTCTTTGGGATTGTAAAATTTTCTCTTTTCTGCCTATTTTCCTGTGTGGCGCAGCGGCAACGCCATTCTAAGATGGCGCCCGTATCCGGTGGTCATTTTGCTATAAACAACTCTCGAGCATGCGCAGTGTTGGTCAGGTCACAGGAAGTGCCGGTTGTGTAACTATGTAAATGAAGGATGCTAGGTTGCGCCAATGGAAACTGGCGGCATCTCCTTCCCAACCTATCCCCAGAGGTTTCAGGTCCGCCAAGGCCTTAAAAGCGTGTGTGCTTCCCCGTTCGGGGTCTTCCGCATATTGTCAATCTAAGAATATCCCCATTAAAGCACTGTCAGAAGAACTCCAGTTGCCGTGTCTTCCTTGCTGGCAAGGCGGGCGTGACATTTTCCCATAGTTACTTTTATATAACATGTCAGATTTAAAGTGAAACAACGTAAAAATTTGTCCCATTTAAAAATATTTGTCATTTTTTAATGTACTGGAATAAGGCAGAAAAGGAATGTCAAGAGAGCCTGAGTGCAGCCATTTTGACTGATGCCAGACCCTAACCACCCTGAACAGGGAAGTTGCCAGCAAGTCGCTGGCCTGGGACCACCTGAGAATGAGTGAATTACTAAGCCAGGTGCCTTACAAACTTGCACTTACCTTTCTATGACTGCCATTTATGACTAACCTTTATGGCCTGACCTCAAGACAATGGTGGTCACGTATGACTGTTGAATATTTAAAAACATTACCACTGCCCCATAAGGGGTGCCCTCCTGCTCAGGAGAGGACCCCTACTCTGTCTGTGGAGTAGATCTATTGTCTGTCTCTCAATAAACTTTCTGTCTCTGATGCTAGTTGACTTGCTCTCAAATTCTTTCCACTGTGAAGCCAAGAACCCACTTGGTGAGTTCAGACGGCCTTCCTCTCTTCACTGGGACACACACTACATTAATCTGTTCTCTGGTATATGTGGAAGTTAGTAGAGTGTGTTTTTCCAAACTTGAAATACAAAGAAGACATACATAGGTTGAATTTTGTGTATTCAGTAAAGGAGAATCCTAACTTCCCACTGGATGATCGAATTACTTATCTTTTATGTGATGAATAATGTATGCTTACTTCACTGCAAAGTATTCATTACTGTAGTCCACAGATCAAAGTACTTCCTCAGTGCTAATGAATAGATGACCAGTTTCATTTGTTTTAGGATCTATCTACTGGGTTTTTTAAAGGAAGCTCAATAAATGGCACTCCACTTCCCAATTCTGAACGAATTGAGAAAGAAAAGAGTAAGGCAAATAGGAAATAAACTTCTATATCATTTTTATTATTAATAAAGGCTGAGCTGGACGATGTAGCTTTGTGAGAGGGCAAAATGGGTCAGCTAGTATTGAATTAGAGAATTAGGTAGCATACCTTCTGGGCAGAGCACATGTTCCCTGTGGCTGGTTTATTCCCAAAAGGAAGATAGGTGGAGCTGAGCCAAGCATGCCCAGTTTATTCTTCCCAAATTAGTCAATTAGAGAAGTTATTCCTCCTTTCATGGAAGAGAGGTAAAGGGATGGGATGAGGGAGGAATTTAAAAATGAATGGAAACCACTCACTTGGAAGACACATCAGTAGTGGGAACACGCACACACATACACCTACATCTTACATTCTTCATTACCTTTGCTACATGCTTTTAGGAATCCTTCAGGTGTTATGGTTTTTTACTTAATAAATTCTATCAATTTTTTAGTATTTTACTTAAACTGTCTCTGATAGTGATTTGGTAGTGTCAAATAGTTTTAAAAATGATTTTTATATCAGCTTGGTCTTTATTATATCGTGTTATTATATAATTTGGTACTATGAAATAGTAATAGTAGACAGTGTTTATGTAAGACAGTTGTGGGAGAGGCTGTTTAGTCTCCCAATTTAGGAGTATAGTTCTAAAGTCAGAAGGCCTTGGATGAAATCTGGCAGTTTAGTCTACTAGTTTAAGAATACAGTTCTGTAGTCAGAAGGCCTTGGTTGAAATCTTGCTTGTCACTTCTACCTGTGTGACATTAGACAAAAACCAAACTTTCTTTGCCTCAGTTTCTTCTTCTATAAAATGGGGGCAATAATAGTACTTTTCTCAAAGGGGAGTTGTGAGATTATAAATTCATTTTTAAAAAGTACTTAAATAGTGCTTAGAATGTAGTAAGTACTCAATAAATATGAGCAACTCTTATTCATAAATCTTAAAAGTTATAGGAAGTTATTACTTGCCATTAAAAGTGGCCTCTAGAAGAAATTGATTATTAAATATTTGAAATTGTCAAAGAACTTTCAGACTAAATTTGAATTACATAGGAATAGATTGATGAAGGAAAGCATTATTTGTAGCCATAAATGATGACACAAGATGAATACAAACAGGTAAAAGAGATGGCAGTGAAGAGAATAGACTATTCTACACACATTTGCTCTCTTGATTCTCTAGAAAGTGTTTTACCTTCTCTGCTAGGGGACAGATCTCCGAACCTATATCCATTTTGAGTTCATTTCCCTGGCCTTTTTCCCAGTGCTTTCTGAATTGCTCCATATGTTTCTCTGAGTGATACCATCAATGCCATTTAGGAATCAGACAGATCTGCCACACACTAGCTGTGTGAATACTGGAAGGTTATTTAACCTTTCTGAGCCCAGGTACCTTATCTGTGAGATGGACATGGTAGTACCTTATCACAGGGTGTTATGGGATTTACATAAAACAAATGATGTGCAAAATATAATGTAACTACTCAGTAAAGCTAGTTCTTGTCTTTTTTCTACACTGTTTGGAACTAGCTTAATTGTATTGGGTTTCCTCATTGATAAAATTGGGATAATAATATTAACTTTATGGGCCTGTTAGGAAGATGAAACAATGTGTACTACACAGACCTTATATATTAGGTTGGTGCAAAAGTAATTGTGGTTTCAGACCATGAATTTTAAATCATTGTATTCATAGTTCCTGTTACATAGTATATAAGTAATACTGTTGATGTCGCTTAGAAAATTGAATATTGTCATATGCTTATTATTGGTATTTATTGTAACTTGTTCATATTGCCATTGGTATAATCTTTATTTTTTTATTGCTTTGTAAGAGCTCTATCTACATCTAGGACATCAACTGCCTCATTTCCACTTTTAACATATTTTACTTTGTTTTATCTAATTGGTGATTTGCCCTTCAATTTTGTTCTATTTTTTTCAAGCAGGATTTTTAAGGATGATTGGTAGTTTTCCAGATAATCAAGAAGGGGAAGGGTGTACCACACAGAGGGAACATCCTATAGACAGGAAATAACATTTTTCTATGGGGAGGTGTATATGTGCTGTACTACTAAGTAAGATACTTTCACAATGTAATCACTACAAAAAAATAGAAGAAGATAAAGTTTAAGAGGTGCTAAATTATGAACTGACATTTCTGATAAGGTGCTTGGATTTTTGTCCTGTAAGCCTGGTTCGTTAATGAAAACTAATGAACCTACCACAGTTATTTGTAGACATTTTACCCTGTGGTCCTAAGGGAGGATAGATTAGAGGCAGGGCAGCCAGTTAGGAGATGATTGTTAGAGATGATGACTTTAGGCAGAGCTGATGATTAGAGAAGACTCTTATTCAGGGGATATACGGGAGCTAAAAATCAGCAAAACTTGGTGGTTATTTGGGTGACTTGTAGTATAATTGCAAATCATGATGGGGGAGAAATAATAGGTTTCATGTTGGAGTTAAACGAGTTTGAACTGTCCATGAGACCCATGGGAATGTCGAGTAGGCAACTGCTTGTATATTTTGGATTGAGGGAGAAATAGGAAGGAGATAAAGATTTGTTAGTGTATATATGGGGGTGTATAGAGAAGAGGACTAACAAGATGGAACACTGAAGGCAATAACATTTTGTGGGTAGGTAGAGAAAGAGTATTCAAGGAGGGAAACTGAGCTAGGAAAGGCTAGAGACTGAGGAGGAGAACCAAAGAACCTTGTGCATGAAAATTAAGGGAAGAGAGGATTTCAAGGAGGGACTAGATGATACAAACCAAGTGAAATAAAGATTAAAATGAGTGTTTGGATCAGTTGCTGTTTCCTAGCTGTATCCTGTGCAGCTGTCTTCTGGGAGTGATTAATCAGTGTGCCTTGATGCTTGAATAAGTTTAGAAACTCTTCACAAGACACTTTTCCTTGAGACATTCTCAGGACAAGTCAGTTGTATCAAAGGTGTTGTGAAGCCCTGCAGTAAAGACATTGATTGGTGTAAAACAGTGCTTCCCATATGTATTTGAGCAAGGGCCAAGCCTCCCCACCCCTGCCTTTCATTTAGTGGGGAAGAGGAGCACATATATTAACATCCTGAAAATAGGGTTCATTGGTGCATATTTCAGGAAATGTCTGATGAGCAGCAAGAGGGAGGTGGTGGAGCTGTGGGAGGAGATGCTGGAGTTGTGAGTGAGAAGAGGTGCCAGGGCCGCACATATTGGCCGAGTATGTTCACAACTTGGACTAACTTTGAAGTAAGCCTCTCTGTAATTTTTCTGTTAGACAGGATTTATTATTGTTCCCACTATCTCTGTTTACTCTGAGGATGTCCAAAGCTGAACTGCTGGTCTCCTTCCCCCTCTAAAACTCGCTGCTCTTGCAGCCTGCCTCATCCCAGTAGCAGGTGGCTCCATCCTTCCAGTTGTCCAGACCTGAGCCTTGGAGGCATCCTTTTTTCTTCTTTTTTACTCACATCAGGTAATTCTATAGGCTCCACCTTCAGACTATATTTATAATTCTATCATATCTCTCCATTTTCACCTTTCACACATGCTCAATAATCTCTCTCCTGTTTTGTCAGAATTCCACCCCAGATTCTCTTGGCCCCACCTGCCTCCTGGGCCCTGGGCTGCTTGTTTAGTGTCGCATCCTGGCTAATGCTGCTGTTGCTTCATCCAACACTGGTGGTGATTGGGCTCTGAGGCCTCAGAGTGATCAGTCTACCTCTATTCTGTGGGCCCAGATGAAGTGCCAGGCTGTGGGCTTGGAATCTGGCTGTTCCGGCAGCTGTCTAGAGGAGCCAGATAACATAATCTGAAGTTGGGGTTGGGGACGGGGAAGTGGGGAGAGTCATGCCTCAGGGGTGACTTTGACCAGTAAGGGACAGGAGGAGAAAGCAGCCAGCAGATACATCCCCATCCTCCTTCCCACCAGCAGTGCTCCTTGCTCAAATGCATGTGGGAACATGGATGTGCTGTTTTAGACTCAGTAGCGTCTCTATTGCAAGGCTTCTCATCACCTCTTATACAGTCCTCCCCTTGACAGCTCTGAAGTGTGGTGGTCCCAGACAGTCTGGTCCTACCAAATCCTTCATGCCAGAGCAGTCGGCTGGGCTGCCTCTCAAGCTCTGATCAACTTGGTAATCACTGCCTTCAGCTGGCTTTCCCTCCTTCCCTGCCCTCACTCTTGCTACTCTGGATTTTTCCTCCCAGAAAAAGCATCTGCAGCTAAGCTCTGCCTGAGCTACTTTTCTGGGGACCCTGGACAAAGATTTATTGCAATGGCCTTTTGACTGGTCTCCTTGCTTCTGCTCTACCACCTCAAGTTTGTTTTTCAACAAACTTGGCCAGAGTGACCTTTTAAAAAATGTCAGATAAGTCATTCCTCTGATTAAAATTCCTGAGGTATTTCTCATATCACTCCATAAAAGCCAGAATCCTGAATAAGTTTCCCAGGCCTGCTTAGGCTAGAGCACCTTTCCATCTCGGGCCACATGTCCTGTGGTTGTCCCCTTGCTTGCTCTACTTCAGGCTCTCTGGCCTTTTGACTGTTCCTGCTACAAAACCAGCATGCTCCCATCTCTTGACCTTTGCAGTGTCTCTTGTTCTGTCCTAGAAAGTTCTCTTCCCAGATACTTGCCAGGCCTGCTCCCTCCTTTCCTTGAGGTTGCTGCTAAACAGACATTCTCCAGTCAACCTATATTAAGAATAGAACCACTCCCTTCTCCCACGCTGTCAGGCTGGCTCTGCTTTTTTTTTCCTCTGTAGTGTTTTTAATTGTTAGGCATATAATATACTTATTTATTATCTGTCTCCATGATAGGACAGACTTTGTCCAGAATATTGCTTATATATACATATATATATTTGTTGAATGAATGAATGGACAAATGAAACAATGAACTGGAGTCATGTTTGCTATGAAATCTATATAGCTTGAAGTAGATACCATTCTACTGTGATAAGTGTAAACTTTAGTACTAAGTCTGAATCATGAGAGGTTTTTATATGCTTATGTGTGAAATTTTAATAGATAACAGATTTTTCTGAAATATATGATAAAAAATTATAAATATTCTCAAAATAACCAAGTCTTTTGAGAATAAATTGGTCTTTACTCAATGTAGAATTTAAATCATATATTAGCAATGAGCTGTGGTCAAGAAATGGAGTTTAGGTGTTTTATTCTTTCACTCTTTTATTCCTGTCAAGAAATATGACCTCTTTTTGTGCAAAGTTGAAAAGAAGTTGATATATGAGAGCACATCTATAAGTAATTACAAAATGATTATTATAATGATATATGAGATTAAGGTTATATGTACAATTTAGAATTTGTTGGTATCAAAAACCATCTTAGAATCTCTGTTTCCTTTTGCTTTCCCCATGGAAAGTTATCAGAAAGCTGAAAAGTGCTATTCAGGAATAGTACCAACCAGCTCTCATCTTGTCTAAAAGCAAAAAATTACATCTTCTTTTTGGGAAATAGGTAGAGTGTGTATTGGGATTGAAAAAATACCATTACTTCACCTGGACCGAGAGTTGCTTTTACTTTCATCCACTAATTCTTTTCATTCTGGGACTTTAAATCACCACAAACCTAGCAAAACCCTTCGGACTAAAGTAACACAGTTCCGTTAGAGAGTCGATCATTAATGGTTCTTGGGCATCCATTAGTGATTTTTTTTCAAACTCAATAGTGAAGTTGATGATCTCCAGTGCTCAGTGAGTGAGACAACTTGAGAAACGGACACCAAAGCCTCTCAGCACTGACACAACCCTCAGAGGCTCTGGAGTGTGCCTTAATTATAGGTGAACTTTGGTCCAGAAAGAACCCATAATTCGAGGTATTTGTAGTTAATTCTAGTTAGAAGTAGTTGGAACTTTAATAGATCAAATAATACTAAATATGTCGTTTTACCATGTTTAAATTTTATCCTAAAACCTCTGAGGTTTAGGTAATAATAAAGTACCAGAATAATTTCCCTACGTCTTCAGAATGCATGTTATTTTTGTGTCCCCAGTTTATTTTCATAGTTACTGCTTTTGGAGTCAATTATTAAAACCATATCCTTTGAATATTCAAACTTAATGATGCTCTTTGTTGATTTTGACTTAATAGTCCTTTATCTCTAGCTTGTTCTCCATTCAGTGTGATTTCTTTGAATTACTTCTGAACTGTCAGAATGTTGATGACGATGGTTTGAGGGGAAAGCTGTGAATCTATCATTTTTCTAGCCTGTCATGTGGTTTAGCATCTCAATATATGGCAAGGGCAATATACTTAAAATTCAGGGGTCTGTTTCTATAAAGAGATCAACTTTTGCATTTCTCCCATGATTGTAAAATCGAAAGGCTTATAATCCCATTATTTTAAATAAAAAATCCAAACACGTATGCAATACTCTTATAGACACATTTGTCATAAATTCTTCAATATAAGCTACTCATTTTATCCAAATAATTATACTTCAACAGGAGAGTATGGCTTTATATTTTAGAATTCAGGAAGGATTTTCATATTCTTCAATTTGAGCTTTATTTTAAAGAGCAAAGCAATAAAATGCTGTTTGGATAGTAAGTTACAGTAGCCTGAAGAAACTTAATACCAGTTCTAGATGCTTATTGACGTCACTCAATGGCCAAAAATCATACATATGGATTTAAAGATTTAGAAATAATTTTCAGGGGGATGACCTCACAATTACAAGTGTCAGATGTCATTGTAAACAGACCTTTTGAAAATTACAAAGTAATACAGTAGGTGGTTACTTTGTGGAAATCAAAATAGCTAATGGCTATTTATGGTTGGCATAAAATTTCCAGTGACATCATCATGCATAAACTCAAAAAGGGCTAGATCTCGGCCGGGCGCGGTGGCTCACGCCTGTAATCCTAGCACTCTGGGAGGCCGAGGCGGGTGGATAGCTCAAGGTCAGGAGTTCGAAACCAGCCTGACCAAGAGTGAGACCCCGTCTCTAAAAAAAAAAAAAAAAAAAAAAAAAAAAAAAAAAAAAAAAAAAAAAAAAAGGGCTAGATCTCAAGTAACTTCGAAGGGAAGTTGATGTCCCTTTGAACACTATGTTAGAGGACTTAAAAAGTGGCTCTATTGTTGATAAAGACCTTGATTTCAAAGATGTGTGTGAGAAAGTAGAATCAAATTGTTTCATGAACTTTGAGTAGAAAAAAAGGCAATATTTTAAATGAACATACTAAGTGTTATTTAAAATGTCTGGAACCTTCTCCTTGTCTGAAGCTCTGTGGGAGCCGGGATTCATTGTTTTACCATTTATTCCTGGAGCCAGAGACAGGGTCTGTCATTCTCAATAAATATTTCTTTAATTCATAAATGAACCTGGTTATAAACTCACCTGAAATACTTGCAGACAGTATTTTGCAGGACTTGAAGAAACACTTGACAGGGTTGATAAAAGGTTTTCATAAAGATTGTCCAGTTCAGTAGTCAGAGGATAAGAAATCCTTTCTGTATTTATTTTTGGATATTACCTTGGATTATAGCTTCATAAACTCACAGCAGATCCTGAGGATTATTTCAGATGGCTTCTTGAAACAAATGTTTATTGAATAAAAGCCAAACCTATCAAATGGGGTAATTAAATATCTTTTACCATTCCCATGGTGACATATAAGAGCTGCAATTCTTTATGCTGGTTAAAAAATGTTCAATAAATATCATAGAACTTGTTTTTCTAATGTAAAGCTTAATTTAAACATAATCACTATTAAATCAAATATAAAAAAGTTTGTGTAACTAGATTATAAATTATACAATATGAAGCCATTTCACTATTTCAGCTACATACTTAAAAATTTGTGTAATAGAAATGGCCATAGATCTAATTTTGGGCATTCTCATGGGGATAATGGGAGATTGACTTTTATTCTGGTTGTTTTATATTTGAGCACATATGGTCTTTGTGTGTAATGTATGTGTATTTAGAAATAAAAAAAAAGTCAGGAAGGATGCACATTGTATTGTTCTCAGCACAAAACAATTGCATCCTCTGCCCTGCCCCCTTCCCCTTTCCTGTTTTATTTTTTTCTCTTTTTAGCACTTATTACTGCCTCACATGCTATGTATTTTACTTGTTTATCTTTTTAATTGCCTCCTATTCTAAAATGTAAGCTCTGTAGGGTGGGGATATTTTTGTTTTGTTTTGTACTGTTTTGTTCACTGTTGCATCCTTGGTACCTAAAATAGTGCCATTGCATAGTGGATGCTCAATAAATATTTGTTGAATGAGTAAGATATAGGGCATGAATATTTTAAAGGTTGTTGATGATACTGTCCAATTTCTTTTTAAAAAGACATACTAGCTTATATTCAGTAATGTCTATGTGACTGTAAATATGCCAATAATATTTTAAAATATATAATTTAGGTGAAAAAGTTATCTTAATTTTTTATTACCAGTGAAGTTGAATATTTAAATATTACTATTTGCATTTATTGTTTTTTATTTTTAACTGTATCAATAACACATTTGTTAAAAAATTGGGACATATTGAAAACATTCATTTATTTATTCAATATAGAATTATGGAGTGGTTTTTGTGTGTCACTTATTGTCCCATGTGGTGGGGATACAGCATTGAATGAGACTGCATGTTTCCTCGAGAGATTATGCTCTACTGGGTAATACCGATGCTACACAAATAGGGAAGAAAACTAAAAAAAACTTCCCAAAAAACACCTATGATGCTAATGCAGAGGTAAACACTGGTAAGGACTTTGGTTATATCTTTTTAATCTTTATTCTAATGTGTTTATGAAAATTAAAATAAATTGCAGCCTTCTTTTTTACATAGAATATCTTAAATATTTCCCCTTGCCATTAAATATAGTATTTATAAACTTGGTTTTTAATGGTTGTGTTCTACTCCATTTTATGGAAGTACCATACTTTTCAAAGTAATCATCTATTTTTGGACATTTAGATTGTTTATAATTTTGTACTATTATAAATAAAATAGCATCATTTATCCTATATATAAATTTTTTCTTCACATCTCTAGTTATTGTCCTATGTATTAGTTTCCTATTGCTGCTGTAAAAAATAAGCATACACTCAGTGACTTAATGCAACATTTTTATCTTACAGTTCTGGAGGTCAGAAGTATTAAAATCAATGTGTTGGCAGGGCTGCGTTCCTCCTGAGCCTCTAGGGGAGAGTCTGTTTCCTCAGCTTTGGTGGCTAAGGGTGTTATGGGATTTATATAAAACAATTGCTATACAAAATATAATGTGGGTACTAAGTAAAGTTAGTTCTTGTCCTTTTTTCTACACTGTTTTGTAACTAGCTTAATTGTATTGGGTTTCTTATTGATAAAATTGGGATAATAATATTAACTTTATGGGCCTGTTAGGAAGATGAAACAGTGTGTATATAGACCTTATATATTAGGTTGGTGCAAAAGTAATTGTGGTTTTGGACCATGAATTTTAAATCATTATATCAAATCAGAGTAAGAGTCATTAATACTGGGTTGAAGTAAAATTTACTTCAGACAAATTGAGCACTAAGGAGAAATTGGGAAGTTCTTTGAATTCTGTGATAGGAAGAATGTGATGTTTGCCATCCACCTTCCATACTGTTTTTTTAAATACTCATTTGCTTAGTGTTGAGTTTGACATAGAGAGGAGTATTGCTTAGTATTTTGAAATGAGAAGAAGGACAAGGGTATTGAAGATTGATATCATCAAAAAAGACATAGCAATATTTCACCTGAGGTCCAGCTTGGTCTGTGAAGTGGTACTAGTTTCTCTCCTAGTAGATAATTGTAAATAAAAGGAAAAATTAAGCATTTATACAGTGTTCTTGCATCTTGATTCCTGTACATCAGTTTTTCTCTACCCTGAATATAGAAACAGAGACTGTATATTGTTTGTCATAATGTAATTATAGACCTACTGTTGATATTCCTTAATAGTTTTTTTAATGTAATATCTAGGAAACTAACTTTTCTCACTAGTATTTCTTAGGCTTAATAATAATAACAATTAAAATAATAATAATTATCTATTTAATATATAATATTTCAGATAGATGCCAGTGAATAGGAATTTTAATAATTATTGAGCATCTACTATATGCTAAGTATTTTATGTATTTTATTTCATTTACTTTTTATAGCATCCTTTTATGGGAACTGTTAGTTATTATGTCCATCTCATTGATGAGGAAATTGGGGCATAGAATAAGTAAATTTTCCAAAGCCACATAGCTAGTGAGGACAGATCTGGAATTTGAATATGGATTTCCCTGACTCAGTAGGCTCTGCTGTCCCCACTGTCCATGCTGTCTCTATCTAGGATTTTTGTTGATGGCTACCCCAGTGATTATTATACAGCTGTGCTGCCCAGTATGGTAACCACTAGCCATATGTAGCTATTTAAATTAAATTAATCAAAATGAAATTAGATTAAAAATTCAGTTTCTCAGTTGCACTAGCCATGTGTTAAGTGCTTAATAACCACATACATGATTGTTAGTGACTACCATACTGGGCAGCACCAATACAGAACATTTTTATCATCACAGAAAGTTCTGTTGGATGGTGCTGTTCTAGAGTTTCAAGTTAACTCTAATTTCCGCTGCCTATATTTAGAAATAAATCTTTTTAGGGACCAATGTGTGCTCCTGGAAATAGAGGCATCCTGTACCCTCAGGACTAAGTGTGATACAGTGCTCTGTGGCCTTCCTGTGGCCCTGCCAAAAGTGGCTAATGATTGGTTTTTTCTCTTCTGTTCTGCCAAGGAAAGCTACAGGTTTGGGCCTGGGGGAGTTGAGGATGGGGGAGGAGGAGGAGAGAGAGAGAGGAGAGAGAGAGAGAAGAGAGAGAAGAGAGAGAGAGAGAGAGAAAGAATGAATGAGAATATCCTTACTGGTCTGTTTGTGCTTAGTACTTTCTTTCCTAATTAAGCTATCACTCTGAATGAAAGAAAATAGGCATTGGATGTATTCAACTGATCTTCCATTTTACAACTAGATGTCAGTGTTAACATACCTGATTGAATGTCTCAGGTGTGATTATTATGAGTAATTCAAATAGTTACTCACCTATATGAGGTACAGATCAGAAAGTAAATGATAAAGAAGGAAAAGAATTTTTAAAAAACCACTTTCTTATATTATTTTAAAGTGGGCTGGTTAGTTCTACATTTATATTTTTTAAATATTGATTTCTTACTACCTAAATAACTACACATGGACAATTAAATTTTTTTATTTATTTGGTTAGGAAAATCAAGTAGAGTGTGAACTTGTAAACCTTTTCACTGTTACCAACCAGAAGTTCTTCCCTTTTCCAGAGAGAGTGACCAGAAAAGAAGGAAAATTATTGATATTCAAACCCGGGGTATGTGTGTGATTCCTTTCTACTTTAATAAGAAACATACTTGAGAGCAAGAATTATGTATGTATTCTCAGTGGCATTTCTAACATCTCATGTAGAAGTCTCTCTTGATATAATTAAATCTGCCTTTTAAAATTCAGTCCTCATAGAAATGGAAGCATGATATCCTTATCCTTTCCTTATAGATCCAGTCTGACAACCTTTTAATATAATAATTTACTGTGTTTCTTTAACTATGACGTCTCATTTTTTTTTAACCCATGCTTCCTATTGATAAATATGAAACCTTGAAAAGTAACTGAAATATCATGAGTAAAATCCAGGCAAAGTAGTAATAGGTCAAAGTACTGAAAACACATCCCCTCCCTCCACTCCCACCAAAAGATCCTGACAGATCCCCTTTCCTGATTCTTTCTCTCCTTTGATAACTACTACTAAGAGATCGCTTAAGTGGTGGAGCTCACCTAGGCAAAATTCAAGAGAATTTTCACTTTGACATTTTTAGTTATGTATTTTAAAAATCTGTGTGTGCAGCTTAAAAGTAAAGATTTTTAGAGATTACATATTTAAATTGTATATTAGGAATTGTAAAGACAACTTAATCTTTGGAGCTCAATTTAAGATTTTGACAGAATTGACTGACTTCCTTTTTAAAATTGTTATGTATAACTTTTTCTTTAGAAATACATCAATATCCCCCAAACAATTCGTTTTGAAAAGGCAAGTTGAATTAGTGTCAGTAATATCTTAATACTTCTGTTTCTCTTTATGGAAGTAACTTTTTAGGTTACACAATAGGTCCTAATTTTATAACAGTCTAAAATATATACATCAATTTATGCCAAGAGTACATTTGCTTATTGGCTTTAAAAATCCAGTCTTTCCTGCGAAGGAGTTTTCAGTTCATCAGTTTTTGGATCTCTACATGAAACACTCAATGTGGTGGTTGGTTTTTGGTAAGTTTTTATGACCTCTAGGCGCATAATACAAGACCATAAAATTAATTATTGATTATGGTACATATTTAGCACATCTCTGTGGATTTTCACTCAGCCTGAAAAAAGACAAAAGTCATATTAACCAACTCCAGGGTAATCCCCGTTTGCTGCATATGTAGTGGGAATGCAAGCAGGCTATATCATGATGATTACAACATATTTAGCAAAATAGTAAGATAGTACAGTGAAGTTTATTTAATTTTGAGCTCTTACAAGAATTAGCTTAGTTTTTGAATTATAACAGTTCTGTGATTTTGCAAATTGATCCATATATACTAATACTTTTTTTGTTTAGAAGCCTCCTTGACTTATATTCCAAGATCTGATGCCTTAGACAAAGATATCATTTATAACTTTAAATTTATACTAAAGCAAGTAATTAATTACTGAATTTAAACTCAGTGGAGACTACCTATGGTATTACTAACCAGACCTCAAAGCTTCTAGGGTGCAAAGCCTAGGGCACCTTCCTTTTTAGCAGGATACCTGGGATAACTGGTCCTGCCTGAGCAGGTCCAGTTGGTCTTGCCTAGCAGACACTATAAGTACTTACTTGGAGACATTTGTGCCGGTTTATCTCTGGCCTCATCTCTTCTAGGCCTCAGTGTAAGGTTGCGATTGATTTGTTAGTGTGTGGGAGCCTTTCTCCTTGCTCTGTCTGCTGTGATCTGGTTTTATTTCCAGGTGTCTGATGCATGAGCTCCAGCTCCTCAGATCCTAATTTTTTCCCCCTTTTTTTGATATTGAGCTAAGCTAAGCTATTAATCAGCAAGTAACCACTTAAAGAAATAACTATTTGGAGCTACTATGTAATTGTTTTCTCTGATGATTTTCTTAAGTCTCAAATACTTTTCTTTTTAAAACTCTTCACATTTTTTCCTGATTTAGGATAGAGTACGCACATAATTGGTTTTATACATGTTTTAGTGAAGAGGGTGGTAATTACAAAATATAGCAATGGCTACAATTACATAGTTCAGATTTTGACTGCCATTAAAGAATATGCTAGAATTCTCTGAACCTGAACACATTTTGAAAATGTTTTTCTTCAGCAGCAAGACAGAAGGGCAGTAAAGGCACACCTTTATGATTATTTTCCTTACTCTTCTCATATTCTCTCTGGTCTGTCAAAATTTTAAATTTTTGGTCTTTGAACCTTTTACATTTTGACACCAATTAATTTTTCACCTCATTTTAAAACTTATCTGAGCTTTAATTGGGTAAATTTTTTGTGGTATGTGAATTATAGCTCCATAAGGCTGTTAATAAAAAAAAAAATTACCTGAAAACATTTTCAGTGGTAATTGTGAAGCAACTTTGTATTAATGTGGCAAAGTGAGGAACAAATGGTAATTTATTTATGTAAAGTTCCAAATGATATGGCTTTTAAGAATACACTTTCCTATTTTTGGTTTGCTTTAACTTAGGTAAACTTTCTGTTTGACTCATAGGTGTCTATCTTAATGAGGGAGGAAAGAAATATAAGAGGTTGTGACTAAAACATTTAAATCTTATCTTTAGCATTGGAATGCTGTCAGATGAACAAGGAGTGCATGTTCAAATATTCCACTTCATGCCTAGCTCCTGGCCCTCCATCAACAGTCTGAGATTTGGCTAGATAAATGAGGAAGTAAGGAAATGTACTACTCAACTCTGCTATTTTCACTTCTTTCTATACTGAACTTTTCTTTTTGAGGACTTTTCTTTTTAGGATATTCCATTTGTCATTACAGAAAGTGGTGTACCTGCACAAGTGGTGGCTGCCATTGATGTGAACACTGTTGCTAATGAAGTATACAAGCATAATTTTCCTCAGACACAGTTACTGGCCAAGACAATTGAAGTGAGTAATTATTACCATTTTAACAAGTATATACGGCAATGAAAATGTGATTGAAAAACACTACCAACTACTGGTTTCTGGTGGCTTAATTGGAAGATAAGTCATATATAAATAAAAAGTTTAGGAGAAGGGAACATACCTTCAAAACAAGTACTCAAATATATGTAACAGCTCAAAAAGCAATGATCAGACAATAGGAATTGAAAAGTATCAGAGGTCTGGAAGAAATACAGAGGAGAAAAATAAGACCATTATAGAAAGTCATGTCAGAGGAGCAAAAAGTAAAATGACTATGCTGCCAACAGGGTCATGAAGGATGGAGTTGAGAAAAACAAAGCAAAACAAAAGGGAAGAGAATGCAGGTCAGAATATTGCAGAGTAAATGATATTTAATAGCTACTGGAGACAAAGTGATCCATGATAAATACAATGAGTGCCTCTGAAGAAGAGAATGAATCAAATGGAACAAAAAAATATTAACAGAAATAGATGAAAATTTTCCTAAAATGAAACGTGCCACAACTCATGGACTATAGCATCTGTGAGCTCTTCTTGAAAAGATGACTGAATCAGCTAAGCAAAGAAGAATCAAAGTAGAAAGCCCAGGAACGAAGCTGCCATGTTAGGAAAGAAATTCTGGTTACAAAATGGAGTGGATATGTTACAATGCTTTGTAGCATAGAAATAATAATGTGATTGGAATCAGAAGAGGAAGTGAGACACATATGTATCTATCATATAAATGAAGCTATGAATTTTTTAGGACATTGTTAAATGTTATTGTTAGGGACTTAGCAGAGCTGGGAAATAGAGAGCTGAGCTGTCGGGCGTCAAAGTGGCTGATTAAAGCAACAAGCCAAAAATGAGAGTTGAGCCTTTATTCACTTACCGTGATGGTATCAGCAAGAGTCTAAAACCAGAGACCCTCCCCTCATTCCATTTCCCCATGGATCACCAGTGCAGATATGGGGGCCCTCTCACTGTCGAGGGAACCCCTGGCCTTCAGGGGATGGTAAGGAGGGAGGGCTAGGAGTGGTAAAGGGCCAGGGACAGAGTGGGGGAAAGTGTCTTCAAGGTTTCTTTCTCCTCTCGGCATTAGAAGGCCTTGGCAGAGAACTTCTGCCCAACGTCTCAGATAAGGTGACCCTAGGAATGAAGCCTCTGGGACCAGGAATACAAATGTGCCAAGAGCATGACCGGCTGGCGTGGCCCTCGGAGACCTCGACTGCAGCTCCCTTCAGAGACTGCATGTACCAGCTGCGCACCCAGACCGGGCAGCTTGCCCCATGAGGCCTGCCAGGGAAAGCCTTTGTAATTGCCCAGGGTCAGGCCTGAAAAATCACACATAGGTTTCTAACAAAAAGCATAACTCCTGAGTTATAAAGATAACAAGTAATAAAATTACAATCAGTAAATTAGGGAGCAAATGGGAAATTACTAGTCACTAGTATATAAGTATGTATAAATTTTATGTGAGCAGAAACATTATCCAGTTTGTTCATTGTTGTATTCCCAGACCTAGCACAATGCTTGGCATATAATGGATATTCTGAAATATTGGCGAATTAATTTGTGAACATTGTTTAGTGAACAATATATTGTGCCTAAGAAATATCAAAATATCAAGCAAATGCTAATAAAGAGTAACAGGTTTCAAAATTGATATTAGATAAGGTGGAATTCAAGGCAAAAAGCATTTAAGAGTCATAGAAAGTTACTTTGTAATGATAATTGATAAAATCCTCAAGAAAAGTCTAATTATCATGAGTATACATCCATAAAATAACATCAGAGTTCATAGGGCAGAAAATTATAGGAAATATCCACTTAAGTTCTTGTTGAATACCTGCTATGTACTACAAAATAAGATTTTTCTGAATGTTTTTAATCTCTGTTAATAAAATTAGGAAAAATGAATGTTACCTTCATATATATGTTGCTTACTGGCCTTATATATGTTACTGACTTCTGGAGATATATATATCTGTGGGGGGGGATGAGAGATTATATAGGTTTATATGTGTTTAAGCTCATGTGCACGTACATACACATACACACATGCTTGTACATATAGAAGGGCTGTCCTGAACGTATCCAGCCACTGTTGATATAATGAGAATGGTTACATGGCTGGATACTTTCTGGACAGCCTTTGTATATCTTCAAATCCAGTAACATGCTAAATGGTAAAAATTTAAAAGCATTTTTATTAAAATAATGAATATGACAAGAATGTCCACTATTAGCACTATTACTTAATATTGTGGATCTGTTAGCTAATGTATTCACGCAAAAGAAATAGTATATAAAAAGAAATAAGAATTCAAAAATATGATTGAATATGCCTGAAAAATATACAAATGAGTTAACTAAAAATATTATGAGGAACAATTAGTGCATTTAATAAGGAGGCTGGTTACAAAAAATATGATAGCCAATAATTTCTATATACAAATAAAAGTGCTAGAAAATATAATAGAAGAAAATTCCTATTTTTAGTAACAACACAAAAGTTACAAACACCTAGAAACACATTATCAAGACATGTATGTAACTCACATGGGAGTAAAAGAGACTCAAAAAATGCTGGAAAATGTACCGTGGCCTTGGAAAGGGTGGCTGAATATTATAAAAATATTAGTTTTCTGTAACTATAAGTTCAATAAAATAGTTAAAATTTGTTTTCTAATCTGCCAAGTTCTTTCTAAAGTTCAAATGAAAATTAAGTGTAAGAATAGCCAGGAAACTTTCTGAGAAAAGAAGCAATAAGGCAGGTGGAAGGACAGAAACAGCTGCCCATGAACATGGGATAAACACTATTACCACACTGACTTGATCTAATGCTGCATGAAAGCAAAAGTGTTTTCATTAATTTGGCCATATAATGGGAAAAGAATAAATTTCCATTAGCTTTAAAATACTGAATCATTAAAGATAACTCGTGTATCTCCATGACTACTTTTTTGAATTCAAATATGTGTTCATTAACCTAGAATGCCAGATTAAATAAATTAAGTTGTGAATGGTCCAATTTAGTGATTATTTTTTGCATAATTGTCTTATTATTTGGCCTACATATTAAAAAAAAATCACTGTTTTCAAAGATCCTTTAAAATTGTGATTTTTTTTTTTAGTGTCTATGTTTGAGACATTGACTCTGTTCAATTTCTTTAGATTCTAGACAGGATACTCCTGGCATAATTGCTTTAAAGATTGTTGTTTTAATTTTTCCTTCGTTTTAGGAATTTAGCTATAATCAATCCACATCCATTTGCTCATCATAGTGGCCCTGTATGGACAAGGTATTGAATTTGAATGTGATGTGCTATCTGATGCCGGGTCCCATATACTGCTCAGTTTATGATTTTCAAATTTCTTTCCTGAGAATCCAGGATTCCAGAAGTGCTTTGGGAAACTTTTAATATTTAATTTTTTTTTTTTTTTTTCTGAGACAGAGCCTCACTTTGTTGCTCGGGCTAGAGTGCCGTGACATCAGCTTAGCTCACAACAACCTCAAACTCCTGGGCTCAAGCAATCCTCTTGCCTCAGCCTCCCGGGTAGCTGGGACTACAGGCATGCACCACCATGCCTGGCTAATTTTTTTTCTATATATTTTTAGTTGGCCAATTAATTTCTTTCTATTTTTAATAGAGACGGGGTTTCGTACTTGCTCAGTCTGGTTTCGAACTCCTGACCTTGAGCGATCCGCCCACCTCGGCCTCCCAGAGTGCTAGGATTACAGGCGTGAGCCACCATGCCCTGCCCTCAATATTTAATTTTGATTTCATTTTACAAATATATCTTAAATTATTTAAAAATCCTGTGATCAAAAAATGACACACATGCACATTCAGACTTTTACTACAATGGAGACAACTGACATGGATCAGGTTAACTCACTCTTTACAAAACTCAGAGTAAAGCTTTTCCTGCTTTACTCATATACTTGAACTTCTTAGAAGTGGATTATAATTAGAAAGGTTGTAATTCTGGGCTGATCTCTTTAAATTCCTGGCTAAGGATCTGTATTAAGAGTGCTTAATAAGAGTTGGCAAACCCATGACTTGTGCTTCTCTATGTTTATCTTCCGATATATAAAAAGGATCAAAATAGCACATTTTTCAACCACTTAGCCCATTAGGGATATTTTGATTAATCATATCTATAATCTTTTAAAGTTCTTTGCGTATAAATGCAAAACAATGAAATAATTGTGGATATCTAAAAATGAGTCCTTTAACAACAGACATCATGAAAAGGGATGGTGACTACTAGTCAGTATATCACATTTACTAAATAAAAGAAAATTATTGATTAATAGATATTTTAAAATTTCCTCTACCCTATGCCAAAAGTCATTAATTATAAAATAACATTCTCCATGTTTGACCCCAGAAAACAGCAGTGTTATGCTGGAGGCATGATAGAGGAAAGAAGTACTTAGGATCCAGGAAACTACCCTTCTAGCTCGGCTTTGGCTGGAGCTGGCACCTGGGGGGAAAGTGACTTCATTTCTCATAGCTTCAGTTTACTGCCCCATGTCCTGTACCAGATTGTCGTGGAAAGTTTAACTGCATTTGATTTGAAAAGTATTGTGTTATATAAATTGTTATAAGTTCTGATATATTTAGTTATAGTTCATTAGTATTTTCCTTCTACCTCATTCTATCCATGTTTTTATATTCTCTTTTTTTCCCTCAAATGTTCATTCCTTAGGGGATTACGCTAGAAGAATTTGACAGATTATCTTTCAATATGATTTTAATGAGCCCTCCATGCCAGCCATTCACAAGGTATGCATAATAAATATTTCTCTGTCAAGAAAGAGTACTTTTGAAGTACTCATTAAATCACATAATACCATGGTTTCAAACATGGACACTTTGAAGTTCAGTTACATTTTCATAGTTTTGAGATTTTTCATAAATAATTTTTTCCATCTACTTATATTTATAATTCAGCATTAGTCATAAAGGAAATAGCAATTACTACCAGATGAGCAAAATGATTTGGTCAGAAGTAGATATGCAAGAGTATAGGAGACCTCTCTTATACCTACCTAAAATACAACATTTATTTCTGGCCTGAATTACCTTAATTTATTTAAACTAGTGAGCATTTAGAAATATCTTTCTAATATGGATTAATCAAAATGTATTTCTATAATAAATGTTCAAGTCCTAAATTACTTAACTTTAAAATTTAAAAGCTAGTCAATCATGTACTTGTATATTTTACATTTCTTAAAATTCATATTCACATTTAATTCTTACTTTTCATAGCCACATTGTAATTTCTTCATTTAAAAAAATTACATAGTATTTATTTGGCTATATGTTTCAGGGAATTATATCCTAAATGAAATCTGACTAATTCATATTTATTTAGATACTTTTACTAATAGTATTTTAAATTATTTTAAATAATAATGTTATAATAATAGCAGTAATTCTCTAAGTGTCTTACATGGAATGTATCATTTAATTTAACAAACTTATGGGCTGGGCATTGCTGTTATTATTTTACAGGTGAGAAACTGAGGAACAGAAAGTCTGGGTAACTTTCTCAAGGTTATACAATTAGAGAATATCAGAGCCAGGATTTATCAATCATTTTATATACTCCTATTTTAATATGTATGACTTAAAGTGGAATGTCATTTATCATAAACATTCTAATTCAAATGAACATTCTCATGATAAATTTCCATCTAAGTTTTGATTTATTTAAACAGTTCTCTAGGAAACTAATTCCCCAAGGATTTATTGTTTATCTACATGCCAGACATTGTTTTTATTGTTTTTGATGCTGTAGTTCCTGTCCTTAGAGAGCTTATAGTCTAATGGAATGACTGACAAATAATTATCTTATAATGTGATATAGCTGTCTAATAAAAGAATGCTGAAAGCGCCATGAGAACACAGAGGAGAAAAGAGGTTGCTGCATACCAGGAGAGGGGAATTCTTTCAGAGGTGGTTTCTGAGCTATGTCAAATTAGGAATTTATCACAGCAGGCAGAGGCTGTTCCACCTAAAGATGACTCTAAGCATATGCAGGGGTGTGGCCTGTGAAGTACAGTAAGTAGGATATCCAAACAGAGTGCAGCCTCTGTGCTGTGAAGCTTCGTATATCACTGCAGTGTGCCCCAGTATCTTCCCTCCATTCCCCCACTCTGTATTGTTTTTGATGCTGTAGTTCCTGTCCTTAGAGAGCTTATAGTCTAATGGAATGACTGACAAATAATTACCTGCTGATGGCAGCACGAACTGATTCTGTAGTTATCATTTGAAGCTCTGAGAGGAAAAGGACAGAATAAGAAGAATCAAAGATTTCCGAGGAATCTGTTCAAGTCCAGTCTAATCCCCTGGCTGAGCCTCAGATTCACTGATGGTTTTGGCCCTGCTGTCAGTTTTGATTAGTGATGCCAAGTAATTTATTTAACACTATGAAGCTATTAATAATAAGTAGCATGATTTTAAACCCTGGTCCTATTTCTGCTATTTAGGCCCAATCCAAGTCTTCCTTTCTGCTCAATCCTTGATCATATTGTGATTCTTAGTTGTAAGATCCAATTGCTAGCCCAAATACTACCTCTTTACGTGACTTGTCTTGACCCTGGTTAGTCTAACCAAGTTGCAACTCTTGTTTATAGAATCAAGTCTTCAGCTTAGTCTCTCCTCTTTACATTGGACAAGATTGTCTTATCCTTACCTACTACTCTGATTGGCTTAGATTAGTCACCAATGCCATTAGCTCCAGATTGCTACCCTATTCATCTGAACTCTTGTATCACCTGGGACAGAGCAAAAGATGTTGTCTAATATGTGTATGTGTGTGTGTGTGTGTTTGTGTATTTTTCCTGAACAAAGTGCTTTTTAGAGGGTAATTGGTTTTATTCCCCATTGATTTCTTGTTCTCTTTTTTCTTCATTTGGCATATTGTTTTGTAAAACTAAATTTTAAGTGTGATTTATTAGATATGTAGGGCTTTTTTCTTTTTAATTAAATAAATAAATGAATTTTGATCTCTATAGCAACAAGATGTTCATGTTTTTTGTAAGGAAAAACTTAATTCTCTCAGTTTAACTTTTTAAAAGTGATTTGATATCTCCATATAAGATTCTAGATAAACTTTTTGTGCTTTCTTTACCCCTTTAGAATTGGCCTGCAGGGTGATATGACTGATCCAAGGACGAATAGCTTCTTATATATTCTAGATATTCTCCCAAGGTAAAAACTTAGATTCCTATAGAAGCTTATGTTAAATTTAAAACTTGGGATCTGGAAAAATGTGGTGTTTGTAGTTGTATTGAGATTAGTAGTTTACACATACTCCCTTCAGATACTGTGCATGTCATTTATCTTCTTCTGCCATGACTAATAGAGTAACTGCAAATGTTTCAAAATTCCGCACTTGCCACCACAGTGAGTGGCAGGAAGTTACAGCCTATTAGCTAAATTCTATTGCCTCTGCTCATAGTAGTAATACAAATGATGCTAATGTTAGTGAATGCAGTTACTCATGGTTTGAAAACCTGTGCTAACCCTCGAAGCCACCATTCTGTGTGAATGGGCTGTGCAGTGCAGAGGCCCTGTGCAAACCCATGTTTTGAGATAAGCTGCAATGGAATTTAACATTTCAAATGTTAACTTTATCAAGTGTACCATGTTTTTTGGGAAAATGAATAAAATATGAGTTGTCGCCATCCTTTTAAACTCCTTTATAGAAAGAGAGAGTTTGGAAAATTACTTACCTCCTGTTTCTTACAAGTGATGATTTTCTCTACTTTTTACCTTTTTACTTCCTAGCAATGAGCTATTTAGAATTCCATTTGTTTTTTTTTTTTTTAGGTTACAGAAATTACCAAAGTATATTCTTTTAGAAAATGTTAAAGGTTTTGAAGTATCTTCTACAAGGTAAAAATATGTGTTTGTCTTGCTTGCATCTTGGACTTGGTATGTTTTATAATAGGAACTGTTGTGAAACAAAGATCTTAAAAATAAATGCATACATTCTGACATTTATATATGTTTTATATTTTATTCATTAGTATTGATTTTGACTGCTAACAAAGCATTACAAAGCTTATATTCAACTGATTCTCTCCCATTTTGATATGTTTGAATATTTTTAGAATGAGCACTCATTTTAGTGAGAATGGTGTTTATCAATTTTAGTCACTTATATTGATGCCTATTTCTTTCATAGTAGGAATGTTTTTAGTAAAAATTGGTGCTGTTGACAGGCATTTTCTGGCCCAGCTGCAGAAAAAGCATCAGTCTGAGTCCTTGATTTAGCTGCTGTCTATAACAATGTTCCCATCTGATTTGCTACTTTGAAGATGCAGTTTTAGTTCCTATGACAAATTTATTGATTCTAACTTTCATCAACTTGGATAATTTATCTGGCAACTTTATGTATTTATAATAGAGAAATATCTATATCTTTTTATTAAATATAATTTCTCAAGTACTAGACTTAGAATCATTGTCATTCTAAACAACTTGAGTAGAGTTACATTTTTCACTTAAAATGTTATGTACAATATTTATATAAGAACCCATTTCCAAGTAAAGGGTGAAAGATTTTCTTTTTTTCTTCTCTTTTTCAGAGACCTGTTGATACAAACAATAGAAAATTGCGGCTTTCAGTACCAAGAGTTTCTATTATCTCCAACCTCTGTAGGTACCACAATTATAAACCCTTATATAAATTACAATTTAAAGGCTTTTTTCCCCAAAGGAAATATGATTCAATAAACAGAATAGCTCTATTCTGGATGTTATCAGTACCTTCTGAAATTCGTTCAGAAATAGGAATTACTTTCTAAAGAATGTAATAATGCATATAGATTCATTTATACATATTTTATGAAACAGTTATATAGCTTGAAGGTCATAAAGACTATATTTTTCTTTTGGAGAATAAAGGGTAGCATATTTTGAAAATATGTAAAATTTGGTATTTCCAAACTACATGTGCTATAGTTTAATAATGCTTCAAAATAATCCACGATGGAAAACAAAATGAACATATGATAATTTTCTAATTACTGCTTGGAGGACATAACATTAAATCGCAAACATTGCTTTCATTTCATGGGTAAGAAATTGAAGCAGTTTCTCATGATAAGTTTTTGACAGATTTTGATTTTATAAGTGTTGGTGTTTTTTGTCCTTGTTCTTGTTAGTTTCTTATCATCTTTAGCCATCTTTTGCCCAGAAATTAAAAGAAAACCCATTTCAAAAATTAGATATACAAGTTGTGGAAAGTGCCAATCTATCTGATCTTTTTAAATTTATTTCCTTTTAACTTCTAAAGCATAGTGAATTCTCCTTTTTTAGTAAATGAAGTAATAAATAGCCAAGAACAGCTATATTTGAATTTCATTTTTTTATGATTACTGTATATCAAGAATGAAAGTAAAAATATCTATATTCTTATCTGGAAAATATAAAATGAAGGTAACTCATAGACGTATTCATCAGAGTCAGTCTTTACCTCATTCAAATAAAGATACAGAGCAGAAGCTTAACAGCTTTAGAATTTGCTATCAAGAAGTCTTCTACAAATCGGTATCAGCTTTTGCTCTGGCAGAAGCTAAATATATACCTCTATTAGTTTTTTTACTAGGTGCTAAAGTTAGTGCAGATCTCTTGAATTTTCTGTAGTAACTAACTACTCTACTCTACTTGCAGCTTGGCATTCCAAATTCAAGACTACGGTATTTCCTTATTGCAAAGCTTCAGTCAAAACCATTACCTTTTCAAGTCCCTGGCCAGGTATTGTTATTGGTATTGTTATTATCAGTAGTATGGTTTATTTATTGCAGATAGATGTCAGTCTGCTAATTTATTTTCAAACACTACTTTTTATAGGTTTATATGTGTCCTATAGAGTCTAAAGTATAGACCATGTCCTAAGGCCATCTCCAAGGCCTTTTTTTCTCCCCTGATGCCACTTTTATTGGTTTAAACAAAATCAAAAAAGCCAAAAGATTTTTCTTTTCTCATTGGAAAACAAATCAATTAAAAGTAAAAAAAGAAAAATACTATTAATACTGTTATCTCCTTCCTCCTCCCATAATTTTTCTTCTGTCCATTAACTATTTTGCATTTTTCATTTTCCCTCCCTGATAAAAGCCATTGGTTACTTTGATAAAATTTAATATTCTATCTTAAAAATGGCTTAAGAGTATTTTAACACATTGTTTGTATTTTCTTTAAAGTCAATGCTATTTAGCATATTTGATTAAAATATATTAATAGTAATGATTAGTATAAGCTAGAGTGAAATTCTGAATTGCGACTGGTAGTCTTTAATCATATGAGCAATTTTATGTGCTTTGGTCAAAAATGGGAGTGGATAACTGAGTTTCGGTGATTCAGAGAAGCTCTCTATAACTGTTAAGAACTCGTGTCCTGCTAATAGGAAATCAGTAGTGTCATTTGAACCCTCTATAATATAATACTAATATATCTCCCTTTCCATACGGGCAATTCAAAAACAATGTATAGAGTATATTAACGTGATACATTGACTTCAAAGACGTCATCATTAAAAATGCCTGGAATGGTTTTTCTTTTACAATATAGGACTTTATACATAGTTATGTGTTTCACAGAAACAAATTTTTCCTCATGAATAGAGCTCATGAGTAGACATAACCTTTCATGGTGAAAAGCACTTTTCTTTTTTTAATTACTAGTTTTCCTTTAGCTCATGGGTATATTCCAGTTTTTCCTTCTTAATGAAGGAGTATGGCAAACTTTGATCCAAAACACATTTTCTGGAAATGTTAATGTTGCTTTCTAAACTTCTTTTCCATATATGATGCCCTTTGTATATTCAATATACTTTCTATTACTTTGTTGAATCTTTTATTAATAAATACAGAAAGCAGTAACTCTATGAAATAAATCATCTGTAGCCTGATGACACTATAGCTATATGATTAATAACTTGTAATAACTTGTACAAATATAAGTAAACCACATTTTCTGTCTTTTAATGACAACCCTGTGAAGGCTAATGAAGTTTTTGAATAATGTTGACTGGCCATTATTTATTTGTCTTTTATTTTTAATAAAGATTTTGATAATTTGTGTATTTTTACTTAATGTCAGGTACTCACGAAGTTCCCCAAAATTGAATATGAACACCCACAAAAATATGCAATAGATGCAGAAAATAAAATTGAAGAAAAAATTGAACCAAATATTTGCTTTGATAGCAGCACACAGTGTTCTGGAAAAGATGCCATTGTTTTTAAGCTTGAAACTGCAGAAGAAATTGAAAGGAAAAATCAACAGGACAGTGATCTCTCTGTGCAAATGCTAAAAGATTTTCTTGAAGATGACATTGACATGAATCAGTACTTTTTACCTCCAAAGTCGTTGCTGCGATATGCTCTTTTATTAGACATTGTTAAACCCACTTGCAGAAGGTCCGTGTGCTTTACCAAAGGGTAGGTTTTAAAGATCATAAGAATGTATTTTTCAGGCATCATTTCTATAGTTTGTTAAAGATTTATTCATGTTATATCCATAATAACCAGGTTTTTATAGCTATTCTTTTTTTTTTTTTTTTTTTAGTTCTTCTCAAAACAAGGAACATTTTATAAAATGTTTTTGTTGGAATAACTTCTTTTTTTTTTTGCCCTTAATTGCCTGCTTTGTGTTCCAATAGAACATGAGTGAAAATTCCTTCTGGCAGAACATTATGTGCACCACCCTCAAAAGTGCCATAAAAGACAATGTCATTTGTTTGGTGACCTTCACAGGAGCTTAAATATCTATAGTGGAAACATGATTTCTATAGATAAAATTGCTTGCTAATTTTGTAGCACTTTTCTTTCTATGGCATATCAAATCTCAAAGAATATGTATTCTTATGATCAGTGTATAAGAAGAAATTAAGTTTTAATCTAAAAAAATAGACTTGAATCATCTGGAGCATATTAGGATAACTTTTAAATTTACAATTTATTCAGTTTTTTGAATAAGTAATATATTCCCATGGTTCAAAATTCAGAAGGTGTAAAGATTGTAAGACTTTCTTCCATTTCTGTCTCTTGGCCCTTCAGTTTCTCTCCCTTCATGCAACCAATGATGTCAATTCACTGTATAATCTGCCAGAGGTTATTATTATGTGTGAGGGTATATTTAAATATATGTGTATATTTTATTCACCCTTTAAGTAAATGGTAGCATACAATATACATTCTTATATGCACTTTTTTCACTGACAATATACATTGCATACTATTACATATCAGTACATAAAGGGCTTTTCTATTCTCATAGGTATATCATAATTTATTTTACTGGTCATCTATTGATAAACATTCAGGGGACTTCCTCTGAGTTACTTTTCAAATATTTAATATATTTCTCATCAATTTTTTTAAACCTAGAAAGAAGGGGAATTTGGGCCTTTTCAGAAAAATTTTGCCAAAGATCTCTATATACACTGTGTAAATGCTACCCAAACTCATTTGCTAGATAGTTGTATGCTTTGACAATTCAAGCATTCTCTTCTTATCTACTAGCTAGATATCTTGGACAAGATACTGCCCCTGATATAATCATACCAGACTCATCTCATTTTATCATACTCTGCCCTTGTACTTCAGGGGAAAGGGTTTATTGCTTTCCATTAAAAGCACTTCATTCAGCTGTTGTCTAACCAAGTCCAATAGGTTCTGTTTAGGACTCTCATAAAACAAGACTTATCAATTTTGTAATAAAAAACAACCTTGAAATTCTTTTATAAAGGTGGTATAAAGGAAGCCTTACTATGAAAGTTTATTTTAGTGTAGATAATATATAAATACATAAATATATATTTATATGTGTGATAAATATGAAAAAACAATTTGAAAAAATTATTTTTTCCTGTTGTGTCTTTTTTCTCCTAATTTATATTTTAAATTGTTCTCTTTGGAAAAAAAAAAATCTTAATGTGTTGAACAGCCAGCTTGGCAATGATCTTAGAGAGAGAAGTATTATGAATACCTTGCATTTCTTAAGTATTAATATTTTATATACAGTTATTCACAAAGTTATTTACATATTCCAAAATATTAATATTTTATATTTTCTATACAGGTATTTACATAATGGTCTGGTTGTTGTATGAAAATGGTAGTAAAAACATACTGTGTTAAATGACAGGCAGACACAAGCTCAATGGAACTGTGTTTGTCATGGTACTGGAGAGCAGAGTTTTGGGTTCTTGAGAAGAAATGATAGTTCAGGCATTATAAAAAATAGCAACAATTTTATTTTCACCTATACAACATTTGCTTTAATGTGGCAGGGATGCCAATATTGAATGGCATTTGAATATAGAGTACGTACTTTCCAGTGATGAACATTAAAGACATGACAATTAATACAAAGAAATTAATGTAAATAAATGATAATTAATAATACATAATTCAGTGGAGTTTATACAGTTAAAAATACTGTGCCATATTTAGTTTCTGAGAAGTTTAAATATAATTATATCTTTTACTTAGTAATTTTGTCATTACAAAGCATATTTATGTGGTGTTATTCAAGATACTTCAGAAGGATGTAACTATGTACATTAATTCATTCAGGAAATATTTAAGAAATTTAGCATTAACTGATACATTAGGTGCTGCATAAAATCCATGTTAATTTTTCAGTTATGGAAGCTACGTAGAAGGGACAGGATCTGTGTTGCAGACTGCAGAGGATGTGCAGGTACTGTGTGTGGTTCGAAACTAACATAATTGAAAATGATTAAATAAAATTATGTTTAATACTTAATTGAGAACATTAAAGTAATTATACATGTTCAACTGGATGTGAATATATATGCTAAATATTCATATATCTACTATTTCTCTACCGTAGAATAAATCTTTTTCTTGTTGCCATACATGATTATGCACAAGGAATGTTTTATGTTTTTTCTTTTTTTAATTTTTACTTTCTGCTTTTCTTTTCATCCCATAAATAGTAAGTTGAAATTTAGCCTACAGTAGTTAATGTTTTCTAAAATTTTGCACAAACATTTTAATATTGGAGCCTTCCTTTATAGCACATACTGTCAAACTCCCTATTAAGGAAAAAAATCCGTTTTAGCAGTGCTGTTTATTAATACTTGAGTCATTAATTCTTCATGGTGTCATGGTTTAAAACTAGTGCAAGCCTGATATATAGCAAGTTTTATATATTTTTGAATAATTTTAAAGTGAGATCACGTTATCTTCTTTTATACTGATTCAGGCTCTTAAAATTTACCCATAGTAAAAACCCTATTATAGGCAAATGGATGTCTAGATTTGAGAAATCATATTTAACATATTTCCTAAGTTTAAAAAATGATAAATTTCATCTTAATTTGATGAAATTGATTATAAATAATAAATGTCTTAATGATCTTGTGGTTAGTGTTATAAAATTGACTTCACTGCAAAGTTTCTTTTATCCTTAGGTATATTTCTCTTATATTGTCATTTATTGCTTATATTGTTATGATTTAATTTTAAGGGATCAAAATGGCAGATATACTGAAGAGTATCTTATTGTTCAATATTAACTTTTTTCTTTTTCAAAGTTTACATTGCTATTATTGAGCCAATTATATAGTGTATCGCGTAGAGAAATTTTGCTCTGTACATTTTGCTACCATGTGTTATTGAAGACTATATGTCCATTGTTTGAAAACTGTCTCACAATAGGAGATCTTCAATCTAGTTGCACACTAATTTTTCAGTTATCTTGTATGTTTTCTTACAGATTGAGAATATCTACAAATCTCTTACCAATTTGTCACAAGAAGAAAAGATAACAAAGTTGTTAATGCTTAAACTGCGATATTTCACTCCTAAAGAAATAGCAAATCTCCTTGGATTTCCTCCAGAGTTTGGTATGTGGGATACATGTAGACCTCAGGCTTCGTTTATTAAGGTTTCCAGAATTCATTATGGACTCACATGTGTGTTGTGTGAATAAACCCTTGCCCAGACAGATTGGTTTAAGAAACCTCTTCCTTTCCTTATTCATGGAATTTTTTGCATCTTCTTGCCTTCTTTCCTCTTTCCCTTATAACTGCCTCATTCCCTTCTCTCCTGACTCAATTCTCCCTGTCACTTAACTCCACCAGTGGCCAGAGTGGTTTGCATGGGCAGAAGGAGCCCATTGGCAATTCCTCACTTCTTTCTCGGGATGGTTGTTAACAGTATCCCCCATTCAGCTCATTTTCTTGCCTCCAGAGGTCCTTTACTAGTAACCTCACACTAGAGCTTGTGAAAGAAAGCCTTTGATTGTCTTTTTTTTTCATAAGATCTGCCATTTATTTATTAAAAGCAATGCTCTCCCGCTAATATTTTATCTTCACTAGGTTCCCAGGGGAAAGGAACTAATACCTTTTGATTGCCTTTTTTAATGAAGAAATTAAAGGCAGTTGGGGAATTATTTTGGAAGGGTAGGGAGTGTGTTTGTATTTATTCTCTTCCTCAGGAATACATTCTTATCAGTTGTGTGCCCTTTTTCCTTCCCTACAAGGTTGAAGTGGAAAAAAGGGAAAGTGAGAGGTGGTCTAGGAAGGAGCATTCCTGAAGGGAAGAAGGGTGACCCAGGAGCACAGACACTAGAGTTGACAAAAGATTAGGGGATCAGAAGCAAGGAATCTCAAGAACGAAAGTGAAGATGTAGTTGTAGAGTGAGAAAGACAAAGTCCTAACTCCACTGGCAGTCCAGGAAATCTGGGGATTAGCACTGCGAAGAGATGGGACTTGCTGCCTTTGCTTTCTTAGAGCAGCCCCTGCCCCTCCCTGCTGGGGGGCAGTGCTCTCAGCAGTAAACGGGCCAGGCCACCGGTTTCCTAGGCCGGGGTGTGGGTGTGCTCCCCGTACCTGGCTGACGGGCAGGGAGAAAGACTGACCTCTCTCACATGCTCCCAGTGCTACAGAAGGAGGAAATGTGCTTTTGAGAACTCTGATTAAGAGTTTGAATGCAGAAAAGACAAACTTTGTTAAATCTGATACTGTTTTAATATTCTTTAAGTAAACAATGAGTTAAATAGATCATGTTTCAAATTCTAAATAATGGATTTACAGGTGAAGTTAGGAACACAATCCTTTTGTACATGGGAAACAAACATTTTGAGTACCCTCTTGGTAATTGATTCTCCGAGCTTAGTCACAGCAACCAGGTTTATTTTCTACTCCCTGCCTCTTTCTTGGTGATCTCATTCCATCCCAAATATCCTCAGAGTGTTATTTAAGAAAAACACAAACTTTCCTTGTCTTAGTTTATGTCACAAAATGAGTGAAAACATCACAAAACAAAGAGCTGAGAATTGGATTCAAGAATTTATTCCCAGTCTGCTTTCCTAGCGACTATTTTTTTCTTTTTTTCAGATGAGCAATCAGACATACTACTAAAGAGAGAAAATAGATTAACTATCTAATAAAAACTAATTAAGTTTTATTCTAGTGCTTGTTTTCTTCAAGGAGTGTTAGTCACTTTGGTAATACTGAAACTTGGTAAGGAACACAGAACCCAGATTGACTGAGTTTGAGTCCTAGCTCCACCTTAACTGCTCCCTGCCTTAGTTTACTCATCTGTAAAATGGGGATAATTACAGCAACTACTTCATAGGGTTGTTGTAACAGTTAAGTGAGTTAATATGTATGAAATGCTTACACAATATCTGAGACATAAAATTTGTGTTAGCTTTTATTGTTTAAATGAGACATTTGCTTTTATAACCTTTATTTCATACATATTTTTTCTCATTTTTAAATTTTAGGTGGGTAAAATTTTTCAAAGCTGTCTGAATATATTTGTATAATATATGCAAAAAGGCCTTTTAAAAAACTGAATCTTCTTTTAAAATATGTGGTATATTTTGTGGTCAAATTTTCCCTGATGTTGCCACTAAGCAGCACCATGACACCTCTGTCCCTCAGGTGTGTTTCCAACATTATTGACTCTGAGTCCAAAAACGGGCATCGTTTGAGCTGTTTGTCCACTGGCAATGATGGATCTGCATTGATCCTTCTGTACATTTTGCCCCAGTTCTCTTTATGACTGGCGGCATGTGTCCATACAGTAGCAGGCTTTGGAAGACAGGGACACTAATCTACACTTGCTGAAAGTTACTGTCTTGACCTTGTTAATTCTGTTTCTTTGGTGTTGAGGATTATTGTTATTTTTAATGTATCTAAGTTTTTAAAAAGTCACTCTTTAACTTAAAAAATTATTTAATTTTTTCCCACAAGTTAGTTTAGATTTTTAAAAATACACACAAATGCATACTGGCATGTATAATTTTTACAAATCTGACTTGTTTTCAAACCTTTCTTTCCTTCTCATGTAATGTTAATATTGCAAAAGACCATCTCTGGGATACTCTAAAAGTCTGTTTGTAGGTACATTTGTACCTCTGGCTACTTTGAACTAAATAATTTTTTAGATGAGTAATGTGCTTGCCTAAGACATTATCCTTAGAATAGCAACTTCATAATCATGTTCAATTGCACATATAGTTTTATTATAGTAATTACTGTTATTTTATTACAGTTCATATAATGTTAAGTGTTGATGAAACAACTTTACTATTAATATAACCAACTCTACCTTCTGGCCCTTATAAAAATATATGAAATATTGCTACTCTTAATACTCTTTAATTACGTTTTTCACTTTCTCGTATGAGTTACTTTTCCTTTATTGATTCTCTATGCCAAAGGTTACTGAATGTAAAATCCTGACATTGTAACTAACATTTTAGTGTACATTCTTATGCATGGGCAGTCTTTTATGCTGATATTTGTAAGGCTTTCTTCCAGCATATGTAGTATTTGTGGGCCTTTTTGTTTTGAAAAAGAATGCAGCAAATAGAAGTCCAACGTGAGAAAGGCAATTTGTGGAAGCAGAGTATGAAAAACAACTGTGGGAGACTTGTATCTAGAATATTTAAACAACTCTTACAACTCAACTGTGAAAAGAAAAAAAATCCAATTTAAAAACGGGCAAAGGATTTAAATCAACATTTCTCCAACAGAGATAGATAAATGGGCAATAATCACATGAAGAAGATGCGATTCATTAGTTATTAGGGAAATATAAATCAAGCCACAATGTGATATCACTTCATACCTATTGGGATGGCTAAAACAAGAGCAGTGTTGGCAAAGATGTAGAGAAATTGGAACCCTCATACCCTGCTGGTCGGATAATGAAATGGCACAGCTGTTTGGAAAACAGCCTGACAGTTCCTCAAAGGTAAACAGGGAGTTATTGTGTGACCCAGCAGTTTCACCCCTAGGTATATATCCAAGAGAATTGAAAACATACGTCCACACAAAAACTTATGCATGAATGTTCATAGCAGCATTATCCATTACAGCCAAAAAGTAGAAACAACCCAATGTCTATCAGTAAATGAATGGATAAATAAAATGTGGTATATCCACACAATAGAATGTTATTCAAAAATAAAAAGGAATGGAGTATTAGTACATTCTACAACATGAATGAACCTTGAAAACATTATAGTAAGTGAAAGAAGCCAGACACTGAAGACAACATCTTAATATTATATGGTTCTGTATATATGAAATGTTCAGAATGGACAAATCCATAGAAAGAGAAAGTAGCTTAGTGGTTGCAGGTATGGAAGAAATGGCGGGTGATTGCTAATGGGCACCAGGTTTCTTTTTGAAGTGATAAAAATGTTTTGGAAATAGATAGTGGAGATGTTTGAAAAACTCTGTGACTATACTAAAGACTACTGAATTGTACACTTTAAAAGGGTGAATTTTATGGTATGTAAATTCTATTAATATCTCCATACAGCTGTTGTTATGTAAAAGAAATAACTGTGAAATAATGGTATTCACTGCTTTTTCTAAAAGTGCATTAATACATAGATTTCTCTGAGTTCTATGGGTATTATGTGTATGTGTGTGTGCTGAGCATGAGATATAACATAATGTGATATTACACTATCTCATTGTGTAGGTAATGTAATGAATGGTATATAATATTTTTGGCTCCAAATTATTTGTTAATAAAACTTCATGGAGACCTTATTTATTTATGAAGTGACCACTGTGCCTTTACTAAAGGATACATCCTTTTATCTCTGGAAGTTACTGTTACAAATGATTGTATATAAATTGTTATCTCTCTTTTCTAGGATTTCCTGAGAAGATAACAGTGAAACAGCGTTATCGCCTGCTTGGAAATAGTCTCAATGTGCATGTGGTAGCTAAACTAATCAAAATCTTGTATGAGTAATTTTAAAACAACACTGAAAGATGGTCTTCATATACTTTCATTTCCAGATAGTAGTTCTGAAATTCTACTTTGAACTAATTCTTATGGAATTCAACTAAATTATTTTAAATCTGTCTTTATTATGAAATTTGGAATTTATTATAAAGATGTCAAATTTTTTCTCAAATTTACTATATTTTATAAAATGCAAATTATTGTTATGCTTTATGGAGAATATATTTTCATATGAAACTGGTAAACATATGTGAAATATTGTTTTTATAATGTCATGGTATAAACAGATTTAGGAACATTAGGATTTTAATGTCTACATGAATATTTTATAAAGTGTCTAACAGGCTTACCATAATGAACCTGAGGAATTGTATATTTTTGTATGTTAATTAAAGAAGTTTTATGAATCTTATTTTAATTTGTTTTTATATAATTATTCCTAATTCTAAAATGATGAGTCTAATTCTAGCCTGTTTCACATAGTGCATGTTTGTTCCTTTATTTCATTTAAACAAAGGCATATATTATTTTAAACCAAATTATCATCATTCAATTTATACAACAGTCTGAAGAATATGTCAGAAAAAATAATCCTAAATTCTTGATTACCTCTCCATCAGGAGGTCACAGAAAGTGTAGGTGCACATTATTTAATTATCTTTTCTTCAACCACCATGTGAAGGGCAGAACTCATTGTCTCTTCTTCATTTGTACATACTTCCCTTTAGTTTGCTATTATCAGAGCTTGTTTTAGCCTTTCTTTTCAGCTTCTGAGTTGAATTTGCCATTACATTCTAAGAAATGTAGCATGGCATTAAGATTTTAGGCAGGAAACTGCCTTCTGACCCCATGCCACATGGCACTAACTCTTCCCCTAATTTTTTTTTCATTATAGTACTGTACACCCTGAATTAACTTTTATACAATGGAATAGTGTTTGGCCTTAGAAAGGAATGAAATTCTGACATGTGCTGTGACATGGATGAACCTCGAGGACAATATGCTAAGTGAAATAAGCCAATCACAAAATGACAAGTATAATTTCACCTATACGAGGTACTTAGAAGAGTCAAGTTTATAAAGACAGAAAGTAGAATGGTTGTTGCCAGAGATTGTGGGGAGGGGGAATGGGAAGTTAGTGTTTAGTGGACACAGAGTTTCTGTTTGAGGTGATGAAAAGGTGGATGGTAGTGATGGATGCACAACAATGTGAATGTACTTAATGCTACTGCAATGAGTATGCTCAAAAATAGGTAAAATGGTAAAGTTTACGTTATGTATATTTTACTGCAATTTGAAAAGATCATACTCCACTATTGTTTTTTCAGAACTCATACATAAATATGGATATAGGGAAGCTTTAGACCAGCACATACGCATCGACTGTCACTATCTATATTTTATGTATATGTTTAGGATAAACCCTATTACAAGTCCAATAAATTTTAGTATACAATCTGAAATCATTTTGGCACACTTTCATGTAGGTTCTCATTACTGCCAAAAGAATCTTAATAAAATGGTTTGGAGTTTTACAATTATTATACTGTGATTATAATTATGCTACAATTACAGTGTCCTATGCTCCATTGAGCAGTATTACACAAAAGTGTTGAGTTACAGTGCACCAGCTATAAATACTTGAAAGGTCTATGGAGACATTTGTTTACAAACTAGAAGACAGAATATAGCTCTGTGAAATTTTTAAATTATTGCAGTGTATTCACAGGCAGATGGTGATTCTTGCCCTTAATTCATAATTGAAAATATACAGTAGCAAGCATAAAACTCACACCTTAATGAAGATGTATCTACCAGTCTCATTTAATTAGCAGCTGTGTATACATGCATAATTAATTTAGAAGGTGTTTTTATTGACTGTCTACTATATGGTTTTGGTAATGAATATGCATAAAATTTTTCTGGAAATTCTGTTTTCTGATATTTAGACTTGTAAATTTATTCAGTATCTTGGAAATATAGTCTCTCATTTTCAACAGAACTATCTTTGCCATTCCTAACAGTAAACTGAGTTTTTCATTTTCCTTTTTGCATCACCTCTGCTCTTATTTTTTTGAGACAGGGTCTCAGTCTGTTGCCTGAACTAGAGTACAATGGCGTGATCATAGCTCAACGCAACCTCAGACTCCTGAGCTCAAGCAATTTTGAAGAGGAAATGACTAGTCATTGTAGGAGAGGACCAGAGCCTGACCGTCCTCAGTGGCAAGCAATAAAGCCGAGTGGCAGAGGGGCGGGTGGGAATCACCTTATTATTTCAGGATCAGGTGATCCGGAACATTGTGTTCTGGCTATTAAATCAGACCTGCACAGTGAGCACTGCCCGGTGCTTTGAAAGGTGCGAGAAGACCTCTTACCACCAGCCAACTTGCTCTTCCCCCAAAGTTACAGCCTTCTAAGGAGGCAAAAGCAGTAGTTGAAATTGTGAATGATGAGCGGCTACTCAGCACATATTTTAAATAAATTTGAGGGTAAACTTCCTTGAAATGATCCAAATTTTTAAAGAAGTAAACTTATTTGGTAGAAGGGCTTTTAAGTTGCCCTGACAGGCTGTCTTGCTACCATGCGGGAGGTGCAGCTGGATGGTGTTAGAGGCGAGTGCAGCCAATTGAGAGCATTGGTAGTGAGTGGGATTCCTGAACTGAAATCACCATGTGGCTTTTGCTTCATTCTCAACCTAGTTCAGGTTGGAAGTGATTAAGTTGGAGACTTCTGAGGAGACAGAAATTAAGCTAAGGACAAATGAAGCTGGTTTAATTCTAGCTATAGCAGTACAGAATAAAGAAGCAACTGCATTTCATCCAGCATCAAGCATGGAATAGAGGATGCATTCTGCAAGACAATTGTATTTGCATCCAAGCTAAAGTCACTCTGGTTCCTCTTTTGTTTTGATAATTTTATAATTTAGAATGAAGAAGTTCCCAAATAAGCCAAGATAACATAGTAAAGACAAAATTTTAAGCCCGTGTAGGCAAAGTAGTTAAAGTGTTTTTTCATGAGTTACTTGATGTTATTGAACAGAAGGTTAACTTACCATAATTTGGTCTTCAATTTGGAACTATGACCATTTTAGGCCACCAGTTACGACACTGAATTACTAATATCTTTGGACTTTGAAATTGGGTAAGGGTCAGATGGTTTCAGCAGTTTTCTCATAGCCCGTGATTAAACTCGGATTATATAATTTTAAGACATGGTCTTTGGACCTCTCTATACTAGTTAATCTGTTTCTTTCAACATTTACCATGTAAGTGTGCTGTATACAACTGTTGTATCAAATTTTTAACAAGCATCTTTTCTGGTCCTCCATCACACCCACCAAAATGTCTAGTTGTGCCTATAATATTTCATTTGGGAGTATCCCTTTACATATTTTATTAAAAGGCAGTAGGGATCTTGCATATGTTCTTCAACTTCAGTTTATACCAGTCAAGCTGTCTGTACCATTTTCCCTTTCATCATTCCTTCTCTCTGCTGTGAAAAAATTTTAAGGCTTTGGTTTTTTAAAAATCTTTTTTTCTAGCCTCTGTTTCTCTCTTTAAGACCTCTAGGAACATTTTATTCATGCTCTTCAAAATCTTACACAATCATGATCCAAACTACATTACCATTTTTGTTTGAGTTTGCGAGTTTATTTCTTTTTAAATATATTTGTTCAAGAAATATGAGCACGTGCAAAGAGCTGTTTTGGCTTTGTATTCCCCAAGTTCTGCAATAAATTTCTTTTATATTTACTGTAGGTTCTGAGTCTTACTTTCAACCATGTCCAACACTTACAGAACTCTCCCTCATGTATTCCACACTGGATTTCTAAGGCTTCCAAGGTCTTATTTTTCCTATAAATATGAGACTGGAAATTTTCACAAAAACTAGAAGATAGGAAGTTAATTTTCCCATAAAACCCTCTTCTTTATAGCCCTAGGATGTTCTCATTTCTTTGCTCATGTTTGGTATGGTTTCACTGTTGGCTTCAAATATTTGCTCTGTATTTTGTTTGCATTTTATGTCTATTTATATCAGGGCAGATTGAAATTATAACAGCGTACATAGGGAACATGTTTGTTTAGCTAGATTGGCTCTATAATCAGATGAGATCACCTAGAGAGTCAGAGAGAGCGAGAGGAGAGCAGAGGTGGGAGCTGACTTATCTGTTCCTCAGTCCTTGGATCACTCTCTACCCTTCACTATTCAAGCCATTTTTTTCAGATTCTAACCCTTTTCTACAACTTCTACCATTTTGCCAGTGACATCCAGATGACTACAGATCTGATATTTTCCTAAGCCATTGCTATCCAAGTTATATCAAATTTATATCAAATTTAGTGTGTTCAAAAACTAAGCACCCTCCATTCTAAAGTCAGTTCTACCCATAACTTCAATATTTCTCTTTATGGTACTGCTACTCTTCCAGTCTCCCAAGTTCAAACCCCATAACCCAAGCTCTTCTTCACCTTCTTTCTCACTCTTTATTCCGCATATCAGTTTCTGTTAATAAACTGGCTTTCCCAAGGAAGACTTTCTCTGAGCAATGATTTATTGTTAGGAAAACTGATAAAAAGTTACTTTGAAATCTCAAAACATACCTACATATTTGCAACCAGATTTGTGTGCTTGGCTAAACGTGGACATTTAACAGATTTGAGCCTTCTGAATTTATTCTAGCATAAATGGCATTTTTATGAAAATAGTTATTTTCCTCACTTAGCTAGTTCCTTACACTAGTTAAATTTCACATGTGAAAAAATGACTGAAAACACCTGAATGGAATGTGATACTTCATGCATAGTAGATATGAGTTGAGTTTGACATTTGAGAGCTGATCCTATGAATGAATAGACATTGGATAGTTGTTATTTGAGTAGTTTTAAATAAAAAAAAAATTTCATGTGTTAGAGAATGTAAACTTCCACAAGAATGTTAACACTTTGTTTCCCCTCACTGCTACATTCCCAGTAACTAAAACAGTACTGGTACATAGTGAGCACTCAGTAAATATTTGTTGAATGAGTAAATATAGTGACCCTACTAGATTAATATTGAAGCTACATAGAGGGCATCACACTGTGGGGTTTAAACAGTGTCTTTAAGTTATTCTCTTGAGAACTATTTGTTACTGCCACTTCATTCTCAGAGGAATAACCAAATTTACTCATCTGGAATACATGATCTTAAAAATAATTTTAGAATAGTCTTGACCTTTTGGCTTTGGGGAAGTTGTGCAGATAGAAAAATTTTAAAATACTAAGTTCTGAGTTCTGGTTTTGGCAGGAGAGTATAGATTCATTTCTACTTGCTCCTCCCTGATAAGTGCCATTATAAACTCTGGATAAGTATAATTATAAAATAATGAAAGAGACATCAGAAGAACTCTGAAAGGTAGGAAAAAGAAGACAGACTGGTTAGGGACCTCAAGACTGGAGGAACAACATAGTTGCAAGACATCTGACCCCTCACCCAACAGAGGAAAGTTACTAAGGCTTGGTGTTTTCTGACCCACAAACTAGCAACAGAAGGCAGCCTGGGGAAGCTCATTCCTACTCCAAGACTTCAGAAACTGAAGTCTTGCTGGAAACACTGGGAGAGTCTGGCTCCACCAGCAAGAGGAATATATTGGAAGCCCCACTGGCAAACATCCAGGCTTGAGACTCGTCTTACCTGCTGAGAGGTGAGCATCCAGGGGGAACTGATAAGGGGGATCCCCAAAGCATCTGACCTATGAAGTTTCGTCGTCATGAGCCAGAAACTCTCTTCTCCCAGAGGCACCAAGTGACCTGGCTGCAGGAAAATCCTTCTTCCCCCTAAAGTAGCACCATCCATGACCATTGGGAGCCTCTGCAGTACCAGGTAAATGAAGTAGATCAAAATAACACTGCAAAGTCTCTGAAAACAATATTGCTATTGTAATCACAGCCCACGAAAAGAAGACCTGCATGCTAAATGTAAACAGAGCGACTGCCTGCTAAAATAAAAGATTAAGATAGGAACCAGAGTCTGCTAACAAAATAGACAAAATGTCTAAAACCACCTCTCATGCCGAGAACTAGGGAAATCACAATTTGGGTAAGAAACGACCATCAACGGATGACAATGATAAGATGAATCAGATGTTGGAATTACCTGACAAGGATTTTAAAACAACTATCCTAAAAATGCTTCAACAAGTAATTTCAAATTCTCTTGAAACAAAGTATAGAAAAGCTCAGCAAAGAAATAAAAATTAATACAACAACCATTATGGTATGTGCACTATATACCATTTTTAAAAAATGGCAATTATATAACTTAAAAATACAAGCAACACAATTCAAAAAATCCATTGGTGACCAGGAGATTTGGTTGTATTCTGGAAATTTTGTCTATTATGTTCAAAAGTTTAATTATGATGTGTCTTAGCCTGGACTTCTTTGAGTTCATCTTGTTTAGTGTTCATTCAACTTCTTGAATCTGCACATTTACATCTTTTGCCAAATTTGGGATCAACAGTAGAGTGGAAATGACAGAAGATAGAATCAGTGAACGTGAGGACAGATCAATAGAATTTACCCAATCTGTATAACAGAGAGAAAACAGATTGGAAAAAAAAATTAACAAAGCCTTAGGAACCTGTGGGACAATAACAAAGGAACCTAAATAAACAAATAAATAAATGGAGTGCCAGAAGTAAAGGAGGAAAATGGATGGAGCTCAAAGAGTTTTCAAAAAAATGATGGCTGAAAACATCTCCAGTTTAGTAAAACTGCCAAAATAAAATCAAACGCAGCCAGAAAGAAATGACACATTGCTATAGGGACAACACAATTTTAATGATAGCAGGTGTCTCATCAGAAACCATGGGTCCCAGAAAGAGGTGACACTGTCAAATGTGAGTTCTAAATCTGCTCCAACTATCCTTCAGGACATTATATCTATATCTATGTATCTATGTATCTATTAATATATCTGTATCTGTATCTATCTGCAGTTCTTTACAATTATTGTTAGGGAAATCAGGTGGTGACATGGAATTAGGCTTATGTGAAATAAAGATGAGAGGAAGAGACCTAATTTTATACATGTATATCCTATGATTATAACTATGTGAAATTATTAACCTGAAAATAGCTTGGAATAAAATAATAGCAGTTATGTTAGAGTAATAGAATTTTAGTTTTTCTTGTTTATATTTTTCATATTGAATATAATATATTAGTTTTATAAGTAAAAAATATTCTTTCTTTCAAAACACTCTATTCCAGGTCTCTATCATAGAGTCTGATCACTGTAAACTAGCTTTTAAATTGGTACCTAATTTGCAATCTGATGACATGTAATTAAGTCTTCTCCTAATCCCCCTAGCCCCCAACTGATATTTTTCCTTAGGGCAAAGGCTGTATCTTACCCAGTTCTGTACCTTCAGCATCTCTCTCAGATGCTGGCAAATAGTGGGCACCTAATAAATAATTGTCCAGTTTGCTGATGTGAATATGAGTGTGCTGAGTATTATAACAGGATTGTAAGTTCTTTCATGGCTTAGGGGATTGTTTGAATAATTCTATCAGTCAACCAAAACAGGAGAAGCACAATAGATATTATAGGAAAAGTATTTAATGCCAGAATTGTATATAACTCCTAGCAGATTGTTTCTGTCTCTTCTAAACATAGTCTAGGAATTGTTGACAAAGCCCGATTTAGCAGTACTCCTGTAATAAATACAGTCCAAGCCACTATAAAGAAAACACACAAAGGGACAAAGCCTTTGTTTTTTTACAGATCTTAGAGTAATGGCACCGAAAAAGTCTGAAAGGTGAGGTCATCTCTTCCTTCTTTCTGCCCTTGATGACAACACCTTAAATCTTCCCACGGATCTGTGTGGCACTTCAATTAACAAATCCCCTGGGAAGGATGGCCCTTTGTAAGGCACCAGCCTTGTTAAATCACTCCTCCCATCATAAATCACATCCATAAAGTGGAGCTTCCCTTCGCAAGATAAAGATGCCTCTGTGTACTGCTTCTGTTTCTGTCTTCCCAATTAAAAGTACGAGAGGCAGAGTTCTGAAGAGCGCCAAGTCTCCCCAAACTTTTCCTTCTTTCCTCCCTCAGTGGTGACACCCTCAGCTCACTTGCTCTCCTCTTTCCTTATCAAACACAAAATATTGTCACAAAGATGAATTTCCTCCTTTTCAAAGATCAGATCCAATATTAGCTGTTTGCAATTGTTTACCACCTACACCTCTGTAGTCATTCACATTGAGGTCTGAGTGCAATCAGACATTTTCCTTTGATTATAGTATGAATGGTGTCTAAATCTTCCTTTTCATTGCCTTTTTCAGGGAATTTTAGGAGTCACCAAGCAGAAAATTTATTTTGTCCTTTTTAGGTTGATTTGGAACTGGATGTCAGGAGGGTTCACCCATCGTCTTCACCAAAGGTAACCCCTGCATCACTGCTTCACACCTTCTCGGAAATCAAGCTTGGATTAATCCCACGGAATTGCTGAAGTCCCAGTTCCAGGAGCTGCTGGAGGTAGAGAAAGCTGTGTTGCTCCTCACTGGCTTTCGGAGCCCTTAATCCTAGCAATTTACGTTTCCTCTGCTGTGTGCCCTATCCTTAGCCAATCCTTGTCTTACAAGGATGCAAGACCTCCCCCCTCCGTACCTATTTTATGTTTTCTGAAACATGTGGCATTCACTTGAGTTACCGTTTAGGAATTGTGTGTGTGTGCGTGTGTGTGTGCACACGTTGTATACATGTGCCATTAGCGCCTCTGCACTTGCTGTCCAAAACCTTATTCCCCTATTGCAGTCCTGCCTCTGGATATGAATTTTCTGATTACATTCTCATTGTTTATGAAGGGATTGTTTTGTGCTTATTTAAAAAAAATACTTGAAGAAAGTGGAAAAGTCCTCCAAACTCTTAATACAGTGTGTAACAATCTGCTTTCTCAGGAAAAGCTCTGCCAAACCTGAATTATTCAAATGGTAATGATTAACTCATAATTCTTTTTCATTCTACTCAAAGATAATTGTAATCATTGTAGTAATGAGCATGGAGAACAAATGCCTGTATTATGTTCCCCGAGTCAAGACCACACTGCATTCAAAAAGACCAGTTCATCTCAGTAGTGGACTTGGTAATTTCCTAGGTGGTAATGCACTTCCCACGAAATGAGCAAATGAATAGTTTTAAACGTACATCAATTTCCATAATTATTTTATGTAATCCTTCATGGAAAATGAACAGGCAATTGGAGCAATGTTGGATTGCCCTGAAATCTTACAGAAAATCACAAAAATGGCATATGTAAATGTACCTTTTCAGCAATGTTATGTCCCTGAAAAAAAGAATGAATTAAGTGTCGTAAAGGTTAAAAGAGATCATTATATTCATGAATGTTTCCCTTAATGACTACAAACCAGATGAATCCTATAGTGTTCTGCTTTAAAGTCATGAGAAAATGAAAAGGGACTAAAGGAAGCACCAAAGCCAGACTGAAGCTGTAAAGTATATTGGGAGCTAGCACAAGGGGAATGAGAGTCTTGCCAGTTTGTCCATCCTCCAAGGCACCATTCCATCTCAATTCTCTCACCTCATTTTTATGACTCCCACACTGACCAGCCCTCCACATAAATTCGGCTGACCTATCAGAAATATCACTTAAGGATTATTGCACTCAAGATACAAGAACAGCCCCCTATTAAATAAAAAAGATGAAATCAGCATTCTTCAGACCACTTAAGACCAATGCTGTGTCTTTAACTGCTGTCCTCCAGGGTGGCCCTGTTGGACTAGCAGAACCACTGATTCTGCAGTCTGCTGACACCGGGCCTTGGACATCCTGTCTACTTTGGTCCATGCTGTTTACCTAACAACATGTTGATATATATCCTGTTCCATGTTGTCACACCGTCTTTATAATGCTGCCTCACTACAGCTCTGCCGATTCGTACACGTGCCTTTATTGCAAACTAGAGAAGATGAGGAAATTCACTTCTTTTGAAGTTCCCTCATTGTTGAGGACTTCATATATCCACACTACATGCTTATGAAGACTATAAAACAATGAAATTTGGATAAAACTAGCAGGAATAAAAAGTGAACTTTGGTATATAAAATAGCAGCTATAGGAAATATACTAATGTGGCAGTGAGGTGCCCTCCAAGAATTTGGAGAAAAAGATAGAAGACAGAGGGCTATATAAAGTCTGTACACTTAGTGGCAAAACCTCCAGCAACTTTTTCTAGTCTGGGTAGAAAACTGGAGAATTTTTTCCTAGAGAAAGTGAATACCTCGAGGGGGAAAGAAGCCTTCAGAAACAGACATTTGGGGTTCCCCAATGAAATTGCCAGCTTGCCATTCACTTACCGTATGGTAAAGCCTACAGTGATAAACACCATTCATATAGAGCTTATCATCCACTCTTCAATGCCTTATTTTTAAATTTTAATGAACACATAAGGATCAGTAGGTATTTGAGGAAAGCTACCAATATGAAATGGAAAGACTAAAAAGAAGCAGACAAACAGGAGAAAAGGAACTTAGGGGAAACAGAGCCCATACAGGAAACAGAAGAGAACTTCAAAAAGCAACTATAGTATTTCTAAATTAATAGAAGGTGTTACAACTATGAAACAGAAACAAGAGTTTTCGAAATTATAAATGATAGCCAAATTTTAAAAATATCAATAGAAAATTTAAAATATCAATACTTTCTCAGAAAATAGAACAAGATAAGACAAAGAAGTGGAAAATAGAAAATTATAAAAGAATTAGAAGACCAATCTAAGAAACATAGCGAAATAGAAATACAGATGCAATGGCAGGGACCACTTGACTCCACCCCAGGTCACTTTAACTGGTGTACAGATAATTGGTGGCGAGAGAGGGGTGCAGGGATCTTTGAAAAGTGCAGATTCTAATTCTTTTTTTTAAATTAAAAAAATTTTTTTATTTCAGCATATTACATGGGGTACAAATGTTTAGGTTACATATATTGCCTTTGCCACACCCGAGTCAGAGCTTCAAGTGTGTCCATACTCCAGATGTTGTGCACTGCACCCAGTAGGTGTGAATATACCCATCACCTCCTCCCCCTTCCTATATGCCCGACACCCGATGAATGTTACTACTATATATGAACTTAAGTGTTGATCAGTTAATACCAATTTGCTGGTGAGTACATGTGGTGCTTGTTTTTCCATTCTTGGGATACTTCATTTTGTAGAATGGGCTCCAGAGGTGGGACCTGAGCTTTTACATTTCTGACAAGCTCCTGAGTGATGCCTGTGCTGGGTCCCTGGACCACATTTTTAGTAACAAGGTTCTATTCTAGGCCATCTCTGGCTCTTCCCTACACGCATTTTAGATGATTAAACCACTTGCAGAGTGTGGCTGTAAGGCAGCAAAGAGTGGTGGGTGTTCCTTCGAGCGCTAGGTATTCAAATCTGAACTTACTTTCTTCCAAAATCTTCTTCCCCTGATTATTCTCTCTTATTCCACTAATGGCATCTCTATCCTTCCAATTTCCCAAGCAAGAAACCTGGGTGTTAACTAGTCCTTCTAATATTTCTAATGAAATATTTACTGCTCAAATATTTCTTTAGTGGATCCTGTCTCCTAAATATCTTTCTCACTGTCTTTTCCTCTGTCCACCCACGGCCTTAACTGCAGCCTCCCCAGATCACATCTTCAGCTGTATTCCAACCTCTTCACGACCTCTGGATCTGAGACTTGGCTCCACAGGGATGCCTGTGAAATGCAAACATGACCCTGTTAATCTCTTTCCTAAGAGACTCTCTCTTAATTCTCCCTTATTAAAAGTAAATAAAATCAAAGCTCATTAAAAGACATTGCAAGGTCTTTTTTTCTGATCTGGCTTCTGTTTCACGTTTAAAATTTTATCTCCCACATACACACACTGGTCTAGCCCTGCCGAGCTCTTTTCTACTGGAAAGCTTTGTATGCACCATTTCTCTGCCTGAAACTCCTCGTCACACTCCTTTACCTGCAGAACTGCACATTCTTTAAGACTCAGATGGACTCCCGGAAGCCTGCATTGCCCTCCCAAGCAGAGTTCATTCTTTCCTGTGTTGCTCTCCAATAAAGCTTTCTGGTTTTGTTTTTGTTTTGGCCTTGAGTCAGTGTTCTGACTACAGTGATCCCTTCTCAACCCAAAATTCCCCTCTTGTGAAATTCTAATATCCTGGGATTTACTTCCATGTACGTTTTGGATGACCACAAGATTTTTCACTTGTGAATTGTGTTGGGGATCATTTAAGAGGGGGATCGTGGTGGAACTGAGGGTTCAGAATATAAATACGATGAAGGAGATGGCTCAGAAGGAGCAAGGATTTTGCCAAGATGACAGGAGAAAGGAGAGGATAATTCTTATAACTGTATTCTGGTTTCTTTGTAAGAAGGGAAGGAGGGAAAGAAGGGAGCTGAAGTGTCTGTAAAAAAGGCTGTGCAGCCAGGATGAAGGGAGAGCAAGGTGAGACCATGAGGCAGGATTGGGAGCGGAAGTCAGCAGGTCATGAATTGTGGATTAGCAGTACACTGAGCATTCAGAGAAACAGACAACCAGAATGCCATATACCACGTGTGATATCAGCCACAAAGCAAAACACATTTGCATGTGCCTTGATGAAGATACAAAAGAGAGTAAAGGCTGTAGGTAGAAACCAAGAGTACCATAGACACCATTATGCACTTAAAGTGTGCAAAATGCCATTGATGTTATCAGTGTTATGGTTTAACAGTTTTAATGAATACCGAAAAAAATGTGTGTAAGGGCTCTCTTATGGGTGCTTTCACACTTGGTCTCCTCCCCTGATACTGACAGTCCCTAGAGCAAACCCTCCCTGTTCAAAGGCTTCATTTGCTAGGACCCCATAAAAAAGCCCTTCACCCTGTTGACTTGGCTCCATCTCAAGGAAGAGACTGTTTCGTTTGGATTGCCTGCTCTTGAAGACACTTGGGTTTAAATCTAATCTCGCTCTCCACCCACCAATGTGCAGTTATTCCTTGCTTCTGAGAGTCACCTTGCCTTGTTCTCAGATAGCAGTTCACCTTAGTCTCACATCCCTAACTCTGGGTCAACTGTCATCTTCCTCACTCAAAGCCCCCAGTTCATCTCTCCACTCTGGAATCCTCTTTTATAAGAAAGAATATCAGACACTCCTGCTTCTCCTTGTACCCAAGATTTTAAAGTCAACTCTGAATTTTTCCATCTTTTTTTTTCTTCCTTTTTTGCATTAAGGAGCCCAAACCCAAGAGGAGGATAGAGGATGGTCAGGGATTATTATATTTATTAACATGATATTGATAATAACAGTTCGTATTTAGTGAGCACTTACTATGTGCTATAGACCATATGGGCCAAACATTTTATATACCTTCTGTGCTGTTATTATTGTTCTATTGATGAAGGAACAAGGTTACATGGTCAGTAAGTGTTGGAGCTGGATTTTGAAGCCAGATGAATGAGTGTCAGAGCCCATGCTCTTAGCCCTTTAACCATATGGTTGATCTTCCCTAGACATGAGCCTTTGGGAAAGAATCTGCAATTTATTACATTTTGTATTTCTAGCATCTTACAGCATGGCTAATATGTAAAGGGCAAATGCAGAATATTAGTGGAATGCATGAGGATTAGGGAAGAGATAGGAGATTTACTAGTCAATGAAAGATGGAATTTGAGGTCTCTAGAATGTTTACCTTGAAGGAGGGGAGATTATTCACCATCTAACTCTGAAGGTCATGGATTCTACAACTACTTTAATTTATCTTTGTTGAACAAAATTCTGCATACAGTAAGGAAACAGAATGAGTGGTAATGCCATAGAAACAGGAATTGGTTTTTATACTGTTTACACATAGTTAATGTATGCAGACAGTCTGACTTGTCTATTGATCTGAGCTAGAGTTGAGTAAGTGAGCTGGATTTAAACTCCATAACTCATCACCAGAAGTCAGACCTTGAAAGAATGTTTCTTTCTTTTTTATCTAACATGAGGGACACTTAGGAATTGCATACCTAGATGAGGAGTAGAGATTATTTTTACTTTGTTTAATAACAAATGCATTAATAAAACAGGAAAATCCTGTAAAAGAGGAAGTTCTTATTATAATCATGCTGGAGACCTTTTCCATTGCACTAGAAAGATTTGCTGAGTCCAGTGATCTTTAGGAAAATGTAATCATGAAAATAGTCATGTTCAGAGCTCAGAGAATTTGAATCGTCTTTTGTGCTGGAAGATTCTAACACATTCTGTTTTATCTTATTCTAAAGTTGCCAAATATTTCACATTGTCAAGCTTTCTCTCTACTCCCATAGCAAGTTGTTAAGCTTTCAAACAAACCTGGATCACTGTGAGAAATTTCACCTGTAACTATTTATTTAAAAGCTATTGGACATCTTTTATTAGCATTTAATTTAATGTCAACATTAGTATTATATCATCCTTATATATGGAAATGTTTACAAATGTATAAGAGAAATCATTTTAATCAGTTTTATTAAGTTATAATTTACATCCATCAAAGATCATCTATTTTAAGTGTACAGTTTTATGAGTTTTGACAGATTTATACAGTCATATAAACACCACCACAATCAAGATATAGAACATTCCCATCACCCTTACACATGCCTCATGCTTCCTTCCAGTCAGTCGCCTCCCCGACTCCTGGCCTCAGACAACCTCTGATCTGTTTTCTATGAATATAGCTTTAGTTTTTCCAGATTTTCACATGGAAACATACAATGTGGGATCACTCAGGAAGCAGTCTTTTGTTTTTCACCTATTTTGGTCCTTGAAAAATTCTCTCACGCAAATGAAATACCATGGCGCAGTTTGGAAAAAAATATTTGCCAAATATATATCTGAAAGGAGTTGTATCCAAACTGTATGTACTCGTACGTTCAATTAAAAAACCCCACAATATTTAAAGATAGGTAAAGATCTGAACAGACAGTTCACCAAAGAAGACATACAAATATACATAAAAAATACCCAACATCTTTAGTCATTAGGGAAATATAAATTAAAATCATAATGAGATACCTCAGCATACCCACTAGAGTGGCTAAAAATAAAAACACTGAAAATACAAAGTGATGACAAGGATGCGGAGCAACTGGAACTCTCATCCATACCATGGGAAAATGCCTTGGAAAATAATATCTTATAATAAAGTTAAAAATACACTTAATATATGTCTCAGCAATCCCACTCCTTAGTATTTACCCAAAAGAAATGAAAACATGTTGACACAAAGACCGATTCATAAATGTTTGTAGCAGCTTTATTTACAATAGTCCCAAACTGGAAACAACTCAAGTGTTTATCAGCTGATGAATAGATAAGCAAACTGTGGAATAGCCACAAAATGAAATACTGCTCAACAATAAAAAGGAACCAGTTAATGATACACAGTGCAGTGTGGATGAATTGCAAAAGCATTATGTTGAATGAAAATAACCAGATACAAAAGACTACTTAGGAGAAATTTGGAAGGTTTAAAAAAAATCTAAAAGCAGTCAATATTTGAGTATCCCAGACAAGGTATTACAATATATGCTATTCTGTATGATCATCCTTGTCCTCAAAGAGACTACATAACTGCATGAATATTAACCAATATAATGGTAGTTACCTAGAAATTTTTCTTAGAGTGGAGCTTTTATAGTTCCTCAAATTCAATTTCTTGTAATGGTCTGTGTGTTCATGGACAGTTTGAGCATATCAACAGCTGGTTTTACAACCAAGGTGTAGCACATTTCCGTCACCTTCCAGTGGTTTCTGTACTCTCAGCACAGAATCATCAGTGGGACATCAGTGGTCCGTGCCCTCAAGCCATATCATCCGGCTAGAAGAATGGAAAGTCGTGGTACTGATAGAGTCCACAGCTGTCATACAGGGTCCCACGGAGATGGTGAAAAGTAAAGATTCCTGGAGTTGAGATGGAGGTTTCACAGATCTTGGCGACTGAGCCTGCCCTGGCCACTCACTATAAGTTTGTCCTTTCTCCCTAGTCACTCATTAGAGGGTGTCACGTCACCCCCTTATGTTCCTCTCAACATCATTACTTGAAACTACCCTGTCCATTTATCTCTTTACTTTTTTTTCCTTGTGTGTTTTTCTGCTCCAGAATTCAAGCTCCTTGAGGACAAGAATCTGTGTATTTTTTTAACTGCCGTACCCAATGCATACCAGAGTCTGGAACAAATTAGGTATCTAAAAATATGAGCTCAGTGGAACCAAATACAATTAAGTTTCAATGAATTAGAAGTGGATAGTAAAGATGTGGAGATATTGAGTAAAATTTCATCTCTATAAAACAATTTTCTCATCTGTTTTAAGGGTGAAATGATATAATTTTTATAAATCACTCAGCAGCTACTAACAGTAATGAGACAGGGATAAATCACTTCATTGGGGCAATAGCATAATACAGTCTCTCTCTCCCTTGGTTCTATCACTCCAATAAATTCCTTTTCTTCTTTTTTAAAAAATGTATTTGCTTTATTCAAACTTCCTATAGCTCCCCTTCCCAATTTTTCTAGTCACTGCCCATGAATGTTGGGAGTTAGAACCAAAACCCTCGCCCTGAATTCTTTTTTTTCCCCCCTGTGTCTTACATCCTTGAAGTTTATAAAAAATATTAGTTCTGTTTGATTTTCTAAATTGAATGATGTGGTCTGATCACATAGCTTAATGGTAGAAGAGGGACTTGGACTATTGTAACTGTTAAGAAATGTATTCAACCCAAAATATCATGTATGGTATTGGATCCATTTCTTGAAACAAACAGACAACAACAACAACAAAACCCTCATCTCTTGACCTCAGCACCAGCTCAAGTAGACAGCAACTTGCATGCTATTTTTGTTTATTGTAGTGGTTGAAGAGAACAGGTGTAAAACTGTTACATTTTGTCGTAATACCAACTGCACAGTCTCTTTAAGGACTAATTTTATATAGATACTATTTAAAACTTTAGGTGGCACATCAAAGTTTTTCATAGATTATCTCAATTTTTGAAATCAGAGAATCTAGATGCAAAGGTATTCTTTTTGTTCCTAAGACAGTTTCTATAGCAAGCAGTTCCTATCCCATTTTCCTAACTATGGTTTCAATTTTTAAAAATTGTTGTAAAATATACATAACATAAAATTTACCATTTTGGTAATATTTTAAGTTTATGGTTCAGTGGCATTGAGTACCTTCATATTGTGCAAACATCATCATCCATCACCAGAGCTTTTTTCGTCTTTCCCAAGTGAAACTATGCTTATTAAACAGTAACTCCCTATTCTTTCCTACTCCAGCCCCTGGCAACCACCATTCTACTTTCTGTCTCTATGAATTTAACCATTCTTGGCACTTCATGTAAGTGGAATCATAAAGTATTTTTCTTTTGGTAACTGACTTATTTTATTTAGCTTAGTGTCTTCAGGGTTCATCCTTGTTGTAGCATCTGTCAAAATTCCCCATGGTTTTAAGGCTGAATAATATTTCTTTGTATGTATATATTACATTTTGTTTATCTGTTGATAGATACTTGGGTTGCTTCCACCTTTTGGCTGTTGTGAATAACGCTGCTATGAATATAGTTATACAAATAGCTATTTGAGTCACTGCTTTCAATTCTTTTAGGTATATACCCAGAAGTAAAATTGCTGGATCATATGTTATTTCTATGTTTAATATTCTGAGGAATTACCATACTGTTTTCCATAGCAGCTGCACCACTTTACATTCCGACCCACAGTGTACAAGGTTCCAATTTCTCTACATCCTCACCAACATTTATGATTTATTTTTTTCAGTAATAGACATCTTAATGGGCATGAAGTGGTATCTCATTGTGGTTTTGATTTGCATTTTCCTAATGATTACTGGCGTTGAGCATCTTTTCATGTGCTTTTTGGCCATTTTTATATCTTCTTTGGAGAAATATCTATTTAGGTCCTTTGCCCATTTTTAAATTTGAGGTTTTGTTGTTGTTATTGTTGAGTTGTGGGAATTCTTTGTATATTCTGAATATTTACCCATTATTATGTATATGATTTGCAAATATTTTCTCTCATTCTGTGAGTTGCCTTTTTATTTTGTTGATAGTGTTCTATGATGCACAAAAGTTTTTAATTTTTGTGTAGTCCAATTTATCTTTTGGTTGCCTATTTTTCTTTCTTTCTTTTTTTTTCTTTTCATTTTTTTTTTTTTTTTTTTTGCCTGTGCTTTTGGTGTCAAGAAATCATTGCCAAATCCAAGGTCATGAATGTTTCTCTTTATGTTTTCCCTCAAGAGATTTAGTTTTCTCTCTGAGCCTTAGGTCTTTGAACCATTTTGAGTTAATTTTTGTGTATATTACAGGGTAAGAGTCCAACTTCTTTTGCATGTGGATATCCAGTTTTCCTAGCACTGAGCAGAACTGGAACTCCTCCACAAGGGAGCCTAGGAAGGAGAGGCCCAGAGAAAGGTGTAAATGTGACCAAGTTTACTTTTGTTGAAAGGTGGCTACTTCTTAAGCAAAAGTTGTTTTAGTGCCTGTTTTCAAGTTGCTCGTTACTGTTTCAAAGGTCAAACAGATAATGATTAAGTTGTGCATCACTTATGGTAGATTTTGACCTCCCACAAGTTGAAGAGTACTGAAGATCTAAGATCATTTACATCCCTTGGAAAGAAAAAATAACATAGCCTTCTAGGGCAAAGAAGAAAAAGCTGAAAAGTTACAGGATATTCCATGGGTCAAAGTGCATCTGCCTGGTTTGCTGTTCTCCAAACTCCCACACACGGTTGGAGTGGCCACCCTCTTACATGACAGGAGGCTGGTGAGGAATATGTCCTCACCTTTTCTTTTTAGTTTGGTTACTTTATTGACACTTGCTGAATTAGATGGTGAAGCCGGGGGAATTCAGCTGCAGCAACAAAACAGAAATGCTGATCTCCAACAGTAAGTAAATATATGAATCATTCCTGCTGATGGACTGGGGTAGTTCCTCACAAGTTTCCCAAATAGCCAGATAAACAAAGGTGTGATTTTTCTTGAGAAAAATGATGTCAAAAAGCAAACAGGGAAAAAAATTTAGGTGGATGTATGGAATTACCTTCATACATACAAATTATTCATTTGTCATTTTGCACATAATCCAAGTATGAAATTACTGGGAGACATCTCCAGGAAATTTGCAAAGAAAGAAATGGCAGATGAGTAGAAACAGTTCGGTTGAGATGATCACAAAGTGAAGATGTATATAGTCAGTTATTCAGTGGGAAACTTTGTTGTGTTGATTTAAAAATTATATATATATATTATACTGATGAATTCTTTGGTTTGAATTATATAGGCCTCGGCTGGCTACAGAGAGGGGAAATTTAGTGTTTCTTACCGGGTCATCCCAAAACATTGAATTTAGAACTGGATCTCTGGGAAAAATTAAATTAAATGATGAAGACCTCGGTGAATGTTTGCATCAGGTAATATACTGGAAATATCTTCAAGTCATTTTTTATATCCATGTATGGTAAATTAATTGAACAGGTCTATATTAATCTGTACCTTGAATCTTTTTAAATTATTATTTTTATTGATACATAACAGATATACATATTTTTTGAGGTACATGTGATAATTTGATACATTCATATAATGTATAAAGGTCAAATCAAGGTAATTGGGATATCCATCACCTAAAATATTTATCTTTTCTTCATGCTAGGAACATTCGAATTATTCTCTTCTGGCTATTTTGAAATGTACAATAGATTAATGTTAACTATAGTCACCCTACTGATCTATCAAACACTAGGTCTTAATTCTTCTGTCTAACTGTGGATTGTACCCATTAATCAACCTGCCTTCAACCACTCCCCACCCTCTCCCTGGTGTACCTTGAATCTTTAGCACAGAGAACATAGTTGGATGTAAGATGTGTTCTTGTAAAGAACAATTACCTGGGGTTAATGGTGGGTAGAGCAAGTAATGCCCGCAGAAAGTGGCTCCTTGTACAGAGCAGTGTACCCTAGTTCAGAGAGGGCACAGAGGGTAGAATTGGAAGCCCTCTGCAAGGGAGGAGAGGAAGGAGGGGACCAGAGAAAGGTACAGAGAAAGTTTATTTTTTACCACTGAACAGAATTGGCCAGTTATTCTCCTGCCTTATTAAATGTTTTCGGTCCTCAATATTTACTATATCACACCGATGTATCACTCATAATGTTAGAAGCCAGCATTGTTTAGAGCTTCTTATGGCCACCCACTGTGCTTAGCACTTTCTGTGCATTATCTCATTGGTCCCTCACTGCTCCCAGTAAGGTGGGCTTCATTATCACTCTATTTATAAGGGAGGTAAAGGAACACAGAAGCAGTTAAATAACTTGCCCAGGACACACAATAAATGACTGAGTCAAGATTTAAAACCTAAGCAGTCGTATTCCAAGCCAGGCTTCTTAATTAGCACCATAAACTGTTATTATAAGAAAAAATGCAAGTGGAAAATACATTGATATATTGTTACTGAAAAGAGTAGGTGGAATTATGCCATGGCTATTTCAGTCTGATGTTTATTATACGTGGCATTGTTTTGGTTTTCATAATAATAGGCAAGATCTTAGTGCTTAGAATAGACTACTACTCAAGTTTATTATATTCCTATAAGATATACATGATTTTTTCACTGGTGTTCTTCTTCTTTGTTTTTTTGAAAATTAGATCCAGAAAAACAAAGATGATATTACAGATTTAAAAAGGAATGCAATTGGTCTGCCTCAAAATATATCTAGTCAAATCCATCAGCTTAACTCCAAGGTGAGTCTGACGTCCACATCATAAGAGCAAATGGGTTTTCCTTAGTTCAACTTTGTAAGCAACCATTTTGCAGGGATTATACCAATTTTGTATCCCCTTCAGAGATTTAGCATTGTCATTATGGGCCTTTTGCTTAAATGACACAGCCCTAATGCAAGACAAAAAATGATGGCGGAAGGTAGGAATTGATGTGCAAGGGCTTGTTGCATACGCAGGCTTTGCTCAAGTTCTGGTAGCAACCTTCTGGTGGGTGAAGTGGGCGCATCACTGACATTTATGAAAATTCTCATGGGGATTGTGTACAGAGAAGTGGAGTCAACTTTTCAGTGAATCATACTTCTTTTTAAAAAGAAATTAAAAAAAAAATAGAAATCTATGTGATGGAAGGGAATAGGAAGGAAGGGAATCCTGGAAGGGAAGAGGAATAAGGAGAGAAAAGGCAACAAAAACAGGAACAAATGGATGAAGTGAGTTCCTAGCAGAGGGTATTAGCAATATATGACAGGGGTGTAACATCACATGTGAAATGCCTTTAAACCAGCTAATTGCAGCTTTTCTTACCCACTACTAGCTTGTGGATCTTGAGAGAAAACTTCAAGACTTACAGCAGGTAAGTCCTATACTATGAGATATCTAACATCTTTTCCAGGAAATATACTAGAATCATTGATAGAGCTGGCATCCTTATTTTAAGGGTGGACGGTTGATTAATATCAAGGGCTTCCTTTTTCTCATCATTTAATTCTTCGCCCAGGTTAGGCTTCTCAGGATGCAGATGAGAAACCTGAGTCTAAGAGAGATGAGTGACCAGCCCAAGGTCACTGAGCATGTGAGATCTCTGACCCTGAGTTTGCAGCCCATGTGTGCTTCCCTCACAGTCACCATTTAACCGTGTCACCACTAAGCTCAGAAATCTGGGGTGAATCACAAAATATTCCAAATTTCCTTAAAATTACATTTGCTGGTAATTAAACATGGACAATTTCTTAGAGCAAATGTTGTATAACTTTACCACATGCATGTAAACTGGTCTAGCTATGTAAACGTAGGCTTCTTACCCTTTTTGTAGGTAACTGGCCTTTTTTAAGACTTTCATGGAAGCCATAACCTTCTACACAGAGAAATGCACAGAATCTCCCCATATTTTAAATTTCGCATATGAGTAGGGGAATTCCAGGGTAAGAATCCCTGCTCTAGTATTTTTGATCTGTTTTGATTATTCTTCAAGCATTAGCCTCTATTTTTGGTATTTTAAGTTTGTGGAGCAAGTTCACGTATTCCCTTTATGCATTTTGATGACATATTGACCCCTCAGCCATCGTCCTTCTACAGAGTAGTTGAGGGAATGAAAACGAGCAAGAAATAGTGCTGTGGAACAAGACAGCGCTGGAGTCTGCAGTCTCCTGGAGGGCTCATTATTCTTACCAAAGGTCAAGAACCGGAGGCCATGGTCAAAGTGAGCTCAGACTGTCCTCCCTGCCCCATCCGTCAGGAATGGTGCTTAATGATTGTCCAATGTGAATGCCTGTGTGCCTTTGGATAGGGCCAGTGCTCTCTGGCCACCACAGTCCTTGCCACTCCCTATTGTCTTCCTCCTGACTGCTAACTGATTTCATTTCCTCTGGGCCCCCATACGCTTTTGAGTTTTTAATCCCCAGACAATGTTGCTTTTGTACAACAGAAAAACCTCTAATGAGTTTATGGTTAATGTTCTTAATAGTGTCCTTTGATGGGTAGAGCTAATTGTGGTACTGGTACAAAAAGAGACAAGCAGAAAAATGGAATAAAACAGGATCCATAAAGAGACCTCTGCATGTACAGTTTCCTGATTTAGGACAAAGGTGGAGAAGGAATGAGGTTTGCAATAAATGGTACTGAGTCAGTTGACTGTCCTCTGGCTCTCAATTTCATTTGTAAAACTAAGGAAACAGACTTGTTTTTTTCTGTTGAGTCACTGTGTGTGTGTGTGTGTGTGTGTGTGTGTAATGAATAGTTATAATGTAATGAATCATTTTCTCCTATTTCAACTTTTTAAAGAAGATTAGACTATTGGTGAAATTAATAAAATAACTTTCATTGTATAATCATTTGACCCCTCTAAAGAAATTTACTCTGCCCCCAAAGGCATTAAAAATCTTTTAAGACTGGGACCGGTAGCTGACATAGGGTAAGATTCCTCAGGTTGTGCAGACAAAAGTAAGCCTGTTTATGACTCAGGTCTGAAAGCAGTCAGGTGAGCAAGGGGTGAAGAGTGTATCTTAGTTGGCCACATTTCAAACAGAAGGACTTGGAGTGAAAAGAGTTCAGTCATCTCAACCCAGGAGAGGAGGGGTGGCAGAAGATGATCATATTTCAAAGGCTTATCTGGAGGTACCAAAGATACGAATAACAGCTCAAAGAACCGGAATTTCCATTTTTATTTTCTTAGTGCAATAGGAACCTCCTTTATTACTTCCACACCTGAAACCTTTAGTCTTGTCCACTAATGTATATTTCTCAGGTAAACAATACTTTTCCCAAGAGTGAAGTGAGTATCTTCTCCCATCGTGTTTCATCCCACCCATGGTTAAAAGCATGTAAAGAGTCAAGGAATATCCATAGGACTGATAAGAGGAAACACTTCTTGTTTTGTCACAAGACAGTTGATTTGAAGAAGAATGCTAGTAATTGATTTAAAGTCTGGCAGAGGACCTCATTGACTAGGAGTAAACTGTAATCCTACATATACACCTGTACTGAAACATGCCTTTTATTGCTGCTGACTGTCCTGTCTTTGTTTCAGACAGTTGACAAAAAAGCTTGCAGCAGCAATCCCTGCCAAAACGGTGGAACCTGCCTCAATCTGCATGACTCCTTTTTTTGTATCTGTCCCTCACAGTGGAAGGTGAGTCACCTTGTTTTTGGTTAATAGTGCTGGTGAGTCAGCATCTTGGGTTTTCTTGGAATCAAACAGGCATATTTAATTCTCCATCCAAAGTTTCTAGGATTCTGTGGCCTCTAAAATCAGAATGAATTATACTATGTATGCCCAAATCCAAACAGTGGTGAGTATGATTATATAACCCACTGAATGCCAAGCCATCTTAAGGAGAGGCTCACTTGATTGGATAACTACATGGAATGGCACGATATTTCTGTTAGCATTAAATTAAATTATTCAGCTTTGGAAAGTACTGAACGAATCTTGACATACTGTTCTAAATTTTCCTGCCTTTCTCTAGTAATGGTAAAAATTTTCTCAACATGAACACTTAAAAAATTGTTAAGTACATATTCCCAGACATGTCTCAGTTTGGATAAGGATTCTCCTTGTGTGACTACTATGATCTTATGAAGAGCTCTTTGATTCTATTTGGTCAAATCTGGGTTCCAGAGGAGGGATAACTGGAGATTAATATTAGTATTATTGTATTTAGGACTTATTTAGCATCTGTGTATAAATCCTTAAACATATCAGATGAATATTAGCCCCCAGATACCTCTATGACCTTTGGCACCTGACTTTTTTCTTTGTATGACCACAGGGTCCTCTCTGCTCAGATGACATTAACGAATGTGAGATTTACTCAGGAACACCCTTGAGTTGCCAGAATGGAGCCACGTGTATAAATACATTGGGGAGTTACAGGTAACAATTTTTTTTTTTTTTGGTAAATATCAAGTACAGTTTTGATGGACTAAAACATCTCAGAGTTGAGAGTATTCAAAAGTAATTATCTATATTTACCAGCAAAATTAGGTACCCCACAGGGAAAGATGTGGCTTTTATTTAACATATATAGCTATTTTTACTTAGATGAAGAAAACCTCGAGTCCTCTATTCTCACCCTAAAAAGAAATCCTGTCTGCTATCCAAATACTAACAAGGGCCAAACTTGCTTAGCGTCTGAGATCAGACAAGATCAGGCATGTTCAGGTGGTACGGCCATAGATAAGAAATCCTTTCTCTAGCATCCCTGAAGAACAGGAAGAAGGCAACTGTGACTGGCGGAGGAAGTGAGGATGACATGGTGCGAGATGAGCTGAGCCAGAGCATTGAAAGGACACCACTGAAGGGTTTTAAGTAGAAAAGGGACACCCGGCCACACCAGCGCACCACTGCTGTGCGCGTTCCATATATTAGCAAGCTCGTAGTTTGAGTGAGAATAGCTTCATTCAATGCTATGTCAGAATGTTGACCATAACAAGATCAAAGATCGAGCCGTGGTTCAATGAATGAATTAACACTCATTGCTTTTCTTTAATTAGCCACAAGGTCCCAGACCACAATCATCGTACAGCTCTATCTTCTTTTTTAATTTATTTTGTCAAGTGGCTTGTCCACAGCATTCTGCTGCTCAGCTCAGGCATCGCCTCTTCCGTGAAACCTTCCCCTCCCCTACTAAGCTGAGTTAGTCATCACAGGGCCTCTGGGTCCCCTCGTACCCTAGGATTATTGTAATCGAAGCTATGCTGGTTCAGACATTATCTTTTTAATAATCAAGTCCAAAAATTTATGGAAGATCAAAGTCAACTTACTTTTGTATAGTTCTTTAAAATCACCTTTTAAACTAGACATTGTCTTTCCCCATATATTGGCTGGTCTCTTGTACTTTGCGATTTTTAAAGGTTAAGAAATTGGTTCTGTTATGACATGAACAAATTCTTTCAATACTCCAGGGTATAATCTCACTGGATTAAAGAGCAATTATTTGCTCTCTTATTAAAGTCCCTGCTATCTTGTTCTTCAATTTCCTCTTAACAATATCCATTCTGGTCTTTCCAGCAAAAATGAGTACAGTAATTTTGTTTTTATCTCCATCATTGTTACACTATTTTCTAAAAAAACAGTCACAATCCTTTCATTTTCATTAAATTGGTCCTTTTGTCCTTTTGATCTGATCTTTGAAACTTTTTCTCATTCCTGGTTATAAATGCAAATCATTTAAACTTCTGGTAGATATGTCTATGAGTTCAATCATTGCAAAAAACCAAAATTAACCACTTCTGACTTAAATTTAGATTATGTTATTAAAGAGCATTTTGCTTTCAAGACTTTGTTACTCATTTTAATGAGCTCCCTGCCCCCTGCTTTTATAAACACTGGGGCTTGAGCTAGATCCAGAATGCAGGACTTTCATTTCCTTGAACACACTATCTCCTGATTTCTGTCTATGGGCATTTATCAGGGAGAGTTGCTGTTTGGGGATATCGGTGGCAAATGTCCCGACTCTCAGCACTTACACTTTCTGACCTTCCTGACATCTAGGAATGTCCTGGAGATTGGATTTCACTCCTGGGCTTCCTTTATCATCCCTGTCTTCTGACGTCTTGTGGGCCAACAGAATGACAAATATCTGCAAGTGTTCTGAGATCCGCAGACGAAGCCAAAGCTGCTGCTGTTGTTTTCAGCATATTTTATAATTTTCTCTGCAAAATGAACAAGATAAAAAAAAAACTTTAACATTCACACCTAGTTGCAGCATGTCAGAGGTTAGAGTTCTTTGTTCAGATACACACATATGAGAGAGAGAGCGAGAGAGAGAACCATTTATTTGTTGAAAGCTGCATTTCTAAACAGCAGATCCAATTTTGTAAGAGCATGGTCGAATTCTCTCTTGTACCCTCTTGTAAAAGAAAGCACCCTGTGCTGACAACTGTGGAAATGATCTTGATTTCTAGTGTCTGCCCTTTATAGATTTGCTGGAGGACATTAGAGAGAAGGGCATTTAAATCAGGTCTGTTCCTCCCGATCTGGAAATAGTTTATGAAGCCTCATAAATTCCAGTTGTCACATTTTTTCCAGAATCACATTTTAATTCACAAAAACATGTAATAATTATTACATAACACCTAAGCTAGCAGTGGATATGTTGTTACTAGAAAATTTAAGTGCAATAATAATCAAATAAGCAATGTTTAAATTTTTAAAGTTGCTAAGTTAGCTTTATATACCAGTTATCTATACCTTAATACCCTAATTCGGGCATATGATGGAGACTTAGAAGGAATAAAAGAAAATGAAAAGATGTAAATGAGTGTAAGATTAAGTTCTTGCTTTGTGGAATCTGTGTGTAATGAAACAGTGGACATTTAGGTACTTTCCTGATTTCTATTAATTATGTGAGGTTAAATCCTTGTTAATCAGTGTCTTCACTGAAGCTAGAAACCCCGTTGGGAAACTTCAACCCACACTTTGCTAAAGGAAAACTTGAGCTGGACCTGTGAAAATGTGGTCATAGTGAGCAAAGTTTGCTTTGTACTTGGGGGTCTCCTTTGGTTTCCTTAACTCTTCAAGCCCATTTACCTGGGGAGAAAAAATGAGTCTTTGTGCTTTTCACTGCTAACAGAATGATATTTTACCACTTCTGAATGCTGTTACTGCCTCTTTCTTCTGAAGAACTGATTCTTACTGTTCCCCTACTTACTTTGGATTTAAGGCAGCCAAAGGGCTCAGGTCTAGGAGGCTTTCTATAATAGAAAAAACGTTGAGCTTGTTTGTTTCTCCAGGAGCACAATGATGATTAACACCTTTTATTTTATTTATTTCCATTCATGTCCCTGTTGGATTTTACAACATGTAGAGCTTAAACAATGAGGATAATCTGGTTTTAGCTCGGGTGGTAGTTAGGTATTAAACTCACCACCTCTTTCAGTTAGTCAATGAAATGGACTCTAACCATGGACTCTAACACAAGTTAAACTATGACTATATTTGACCTCTTCTCAATTGCCAAATGCACTTGCAGTGTTTTCAAAGAAAAGCTTAGCTCTGTTCTGCTGAAACCAAATCAGCAATAGAAGGTCATTATAAAAATGACTTCTGTTAAATCAGTAACTAATAACTAAAGCAGGAATGGTGGTAAGTTAGTTTAAAAAATATCACATATGGCTTTTATTTTCACTTAGGGAGGTATATAATTACTTTTTTGCATATCAAGATACCTTGAGAATTAATTTTGCATGTAAACACTGTTATATTAAAAAGACATAAAAATGCAGAATCTTCCTACTAACTCTACCATTCAGAACACAGAAATTTAACATGGAGAAACCACAGTGCAGGAGTCAAACAGACCTAAATTTCTATTCATTATCTTCTTCCAATTACTAATTCTGGGGCTGTGGGCAATATGAGTTTGTAAAATGGGAGTAATAATACTTGTCTTTGAGGATCGCGGCAAGGAAGCCTGTAGTATCCGTGGCTTCCTTCTTCCCTTTCTCTTTCTTCTCACATTATCTAAGCCTGAATGAAAGAAGTGTACTTTAGCTGTTTGGAGAAGAGTGTAGGATTAACTTCTACTCATCTCCAAGTGACAATAGCAAGGGAGAAGGAAGAGAGAGAGAAAGAGAAGAGGTTTAACTGCAAGTCCGTGAACTAGAATCTCCTCTCAAGTCTTAAGTCATTTTCCAATAGTTAAACACTTAGTGATAAGATAAACACAAATTTCAGAGCACCTCCTACAGGGGAATGCATTTAGACTGCAGTATGAACATAGTACTCATAGATTGCCGCCATTATTTTGTAAGAAACTGAGGCAGAGGGAGTTAATACATTGTCTAAGGTGAACAGTTAAAAGAAGAAGAATCAGTATTTAAACCTGGGCTGTCTTGTCCCAAGGAGTCCCAAACACTCAGATCTCTCATACATAGAAAACAGACTTGGAGAGCTAGTAACAGTTGGTTTAAAGATTTTTTAAAAAAATTTTGGCAGGTGTGTGGGGTAATGGTGAAATAAACTTTTAACAGTGAAGCCTCCTGGATCCAATTGCTCAAATATATATGAAATAGTCTAAAGTTCTATAATCCTCAAGAGTCTAATTAAGTTCTCTGTAAGAACATTCTATGTAAGGATGGGAGAGAGATTAGGAAAGGGAAAAAACATGAGAAGGAAAGTGGAGAGAGATGAGGAGACGATAAATAGCGATGAGCAGGGAATGAATAATTGAATTTCTCCTTAGGGTTAATCACTTATTATTATTCATCTGTAACCTTACCTTAATGAGAAAGGCAATCTTGGAGTGCTCAGAAATATAGTTATTAATGAAACAGCTTTTACATAAGTATACAGTGATGTTGTAAATTGCATGGGGCATACTTATACCAAAAAATGTATTTATCTGAAACTCCAATTTAGCTGCGCATCCTGTATTTTTATCTGCTAAGTCTGGCCACCTTGCATGTGAGTGCTTGGATGGTGTCCACCACATTCCTACTGTCTACCTCTGCCCACAGTCATTGATCTCCTCTTCCTTAGAAACCACCAAAAGGTGCCACCCCAACAGTTGTTCCTGGGGCCCACTGTGGGCATGCGAAGTCCTGTTCCCAGAGTGTGGCTTTGGATGTTTCTCAAACAGCCAAACTCTAATTGCCCACACTGTCATTCACATGTTGTCATTTGTGGACATTAGCTGGACTGCTTATAGCTCAATGTGTATTGTTAAAAGAGCTTCTCTGCTTCTTAGAATGGCCCTTTTCCCAGAACTCGCAGAAATGAGCTCATGGTTCCAGGCCACGCAGGTGCTACCCCTGTTCCTTGTCTCTAACCTCTGGCACTGATGGTCATTTCTCTCCATGATGGCTTTTCCTCCAGTGCTACTCAAGTCCAGCAAATGGTGACCTCTGGGCCTGGCTCTCCGTAGATGTACCCAGACATGTACAAATAAGCTTAGGCTTCTGTGACTGCTTGATTCCTCCCTCTTCCCCCAACTCACATATTCATACCTTACGAATTCCCATTATAAAGCTAACTTGGCAACTTTGAGAATTATAGTGGTCTAAGGGTGGGCTGCGACTGGAAGTGGTGTGCGGTCAGCCTTTCCAAGTCCCAGGCTGGCAGGCGTTGGGGACTGAGCGGCGCTGTCCGCTCTGAGGGTTCGCGGCCACTCGCTGTCCTTGCCGCCGTCTACACTCCGTGTTCTAGAGAGAAAGAGAAGATGGTGGGCCCGAACAGCGCCATCGCCGCCGGTGTATGCCGGGCCCTTTTCATTGGGTATTGCATTTACTTAGACCGCAAGAGACGGAGTGACCCCAACTTCAAGAACAGGCTTCGAGAACGAAGAAAAAAACAGAAGCTTGCCAAGGAGAGAGCTGGACTTTCCAAGTTACCAGATCTTAAA
>VBSM01003148.1:12827814-12861167 GCA_008086735.1 Cheirogaleus medius | reverse complement strand
ACAAATGTCAACGTAATAAAATCTCAGTTAAAAATACTTTAAAAATTCTTAACTCGGAAGTTGAACAGCTCTGGGGGAATAAGGGCACATGCTTGTTACGGACTATCCTACACTGAAATCTACCAAAGTTCATGTTTACTCTGTGTAGATCCATTTATCAGTTTTATTTATTTTTCCCAGTGAAAAGTGTGTTTTGATAGAGAGCTTTTCATTTTATAAATACGTTACGAGTTACTGGAAAAAAAATTATAGTGGTTTATGACAACTTTGCTTATTTGATTGTTATTGTTCTGAAATTTTCTGGTAACAAGCACCCACTGCTAGCTTAGATAATTGTCACATTTTATTGTGAATTAAAACGTAACTATGAAAGAAATGTCACTATGTTACTACATCACTTATGAATAGAAGACATACTGCCCTTTGTAATGTAAAAATAATTATCATAGACTATGAGATGCGGACATCACATTGCATGTGGGGTTATAGAATCCTAGAGAGCATGTGGGAGTTACAGGTTTAATCAAGATCACCTGTGCTTATTGGCAGGTCTAGCTGGACAAACAATGAACAGACTTGCTGAACTCTCCCTTTACCTTCTTGAGCTAACTCCGTAACCTTTGGTTTATAGACTTCTGACCTTTGCAAATGCTGTTTGATAACATGATATCAGAAGAATTTATAGTACTAGGCTTGTCAGATAATACGTCATGATTCTCTAACACTGTATTTATCAAGATAACATATTTATTCAATCCACTGCTTAGAGCAAAGTAGAATAATTTTCTTCTAAGACTCTAGCCAGTAAATCTGCATTGCTGGTTTGTGGTTCCACCTTAACATCATTGATTTGCAATTTGAATTATTGTTCTTACTGATGCTAAGATTCAGGCACTGACCCTATAATAAGCCCTGACATTGTGCCCTTGTGTAACCAACAGTTGTCAATGTTCGCCTGACACATACGGACCCCAGTGTGCATCCAAATACAATGACTGCGAAGGGGGCTCTCAAGCGCGCTGCGTCCACGGCATCTGCGAGGATTTAGTCCGAGAGCATGTTGGAGAGGTGGGTCCCTTCCCCAGATATGACCCCTTTTAGGGAGTCATGGTTATTAGTTGCTCATCCTGTGCCAGCTGTGTACGGGCAGTGCCTGGAGCAGCAGAGGTGAAACCACTTCCTGCCGTAAGCAGGACAGATGAGGAGGATAGATGAGCTATGCAGAAAACAGGACCCAGAGGTTAAGATTTCATTATATAAAATACTAACATTTTTATTATTCTGTCATGAATCTATCTGACATATGACCTTCTCTTGGCCTTGTGAATTTTAACAACGACAAGATTTGGAGACACAAGAGGCCCAGTCCTGTTGGCAGCATGCAGTTTTAAGGAGTCTGGTTCTTCTGGCCCTGCGCCCCCGCAAGGCTGCACACTCTGTGAACCCACTTCTCCGAGGGCTCTGCCCCGAGGGGAGCCTGTGGCCTTCTGATTTCAAGATTGTTCTTTTTTAAGCACCAAAGGAGGCAAGAAAAACTTAATTTTTCTTGCTGCGCACTCCCTTTAGTAAAAGGATTTGTTCAGTAAAATTTGGATTCAGTCCAAAGGCCGCACGTAAGGACCTAGAAGGGCCACAGGTTCCCCACCCTTGCCTGGGTCCTGATGACCTTGACTCCTGACTCTCAGAGTCTCCCAGTCTTGACCGGCTTGGCTCTTTGTGAGAGCTTCAGTGCTTTATTTTTATTTCTGTTTTTTTCTACCCATGTGATGGAAAATGGCTCCTTTCCAATAATGGGGGTGGGAGGCAGGTAGAGGGGAGAGAGATTTTCAAAAAGGAAACAAACAGAATTGATTTTCCAAGGTCTGTGCCTACATGGGTGTTTTTCCCTCTAAAAAGCATAGGCTGAGTTGATTGACTTTAATTATATTGACTTACAGTTCTGGATTGTTGTTGCTCTTTCCCTGGCATCTTTGGGATAAATTATAGGTTTCTCTTACTCTGAAATAAAGACGTTTCCCTTTTTGCATGGTCTGGTCTAAATGCTTAATCATATGGGAAGGAAAAGAGAAGCCACGCAATTGGTCTTATGGAAATAAACGTTAGGGGATAAACAGTTTGGGGTTTGGTGAGATTTTCAAAGGCTTTTCTTGCTCGTTTTCGCGATTGTCTTTATTCACTCTGTTGTTATCCTGCCAGCCCAAGTACAGCTGCGTCTGCGATGCCGGGTGGACGTCCCCGCGGAACAGCAATGCCTGCACGCTGGACAGGGATGAGTGCAGCCTCCAGCCTTCGCCCTGTTCCGCACTTGTGCAGTGTTTCAACACGCAGGGCTCTTTCTACTGTGGGGCCTGCCCAACAGGTACATGCTCAGGGCCACGTGCCAGGCTGGCAAGGCGCCAGAACCAATTTTCTTCTACTACCGATGGATAAGAAGGCTGTTCTTAGGAGGTGTTCAAATCCAGTTTCATGTCCTATTTCAATAACTTCTGCTCAAGACCATCTTACTGTTATAACAATGCTACAACAGAAGTGGGAGAGTCAACCTTGGGGGAGAGTTAGTCCCAAAGAGTTTGTAGGTTTAAATGCTGTACTGCTGTGATCATCAACCAACTGATTATACTTGAAATCCTAAGACATATTCCAGTCCCACCTTTCATACTAGTAAACTTGGGTAAATTCTTTGACCTTTTAGTGCACCCACTGCAGTCCATTAGTTCTCACCTTGGTGTGTCATCAGAGCACCTTGTGGCCTAGATGTAAATAGAGTTCTCCAGAGCCCCTGCCGCCCCACAGAGATTGAATCTCCAGGGAAGGCCATGTGTTGAGTTGCTGAAAATATGGGGTCTTTTGTCAAAGACTGCCTGGTTTTGAATCCAAATGTATTTCTTACTCTACGAGATCAATTATCCTTTGTTCAATACATATCTGTAAGGCTCTTACTATGAGCAAAGCACTGTGCTGGGTGCACTGTTAAGTCATTAGCCAGACCTCGGGGAGTTTACAAGGCCTCTCAGCATTCCCTGGGTGTTCTTAGACGGTGGCACATAAATATAATAATGGCAGTTGTTCTTTTATGACAATGTCATTAAGGCACTATATAAGCAATTTTCATTTTAATTCTTACAACTACAACAAAAACAAGACATGGTGGGAATTAGTATTGTTCACATTTTTAAATATGAGAACTTGAGCTTAGGGAGGTAGAATAACTTGCCCAAGATTACACAGCTTGTGGGTAGGTGGGATTCAAACCCAGATCTGCCTGACTTCGAATCTGAGCTGAGCTGCTGAATACTTTGTTACCAAGGAACTCCACACACACATTGCTTCGCTTAGTGACTTTTGCTTTAGTGATTTTCTGCAATGTGATACGTTTAGATCTTGTAAAATTAGAAAGAAATTGAAAAAACTTCTTACCTCTAGGTTCTAAAGGGCAAGCAAAATTTGCAATTAATCACATTCTTGAAGGTAATTTGTCAGTGACAATCTGTAAAAACTAGAAATCAGAAATATAAATTATTTAAATTAGAGGATGGGCAATGAATGTGCTCTTACATTCTTCTTTTTATTGTGACACAAAAGCTTTGTGTTTTCCTGTTACTCACCCTATTTTTTTCCTGAATATCAAAGTAGTATATGCTGCTTATAAAACATAAAGAAGACCATAAAAACGGGGGAAAAAACCCTCCACCCCCAAAACTCATACTCTTATCAGTTAGAGGACCACGATTAATATTTGGCCGTATTTCTTTCCAACTTTTCTCTGTGCACTCATTTGTCGTGCACAAATAAGGTAATTTTCTTAGATTCTTAGAAAGAGATTCTACCTAGGTTAAAGAATATAAATACAGGCAGTCCCTGGGTTATGGACAAGATATGTTCCTGAGAAGTCTTCAGGTTAGATTTGTATGTAACTCGGATCCCTGATGAACATAACAGTGCATATACGGTAACAATAATAATAATATTATAATGGATCATATGTGATAATACTAATATAGTATAATACTGTAATAATATAATAATAATACCCCTATATTATAATACTATAGTGCTCTTTTTAAAAATTCAAACAGAACATAAAAACAAACTCATAAAAAGTTTAGATAGGAGACAGGAGAAATTTCAAAAAAGAGTATTAAAGATTAACATTCACCTTGCATCAATGCTAGGCTAATGGGAATGTTACACTTATTTTGATCTTCTAACCAAATCAATAACGACCTCTCCCTTTCAATAATTAATCCACTATGCTGCTTAGTAATATCTGATGCTTTCACTGGAGCTCTGCCTTTCACATGTTCCATTATTTTCACTTTATCCTTTATAGTTGTTCTGTTAGATAGTCCAGTGATTGAAGCCTGATAGTTTCCCAATGAATGATGATGTCTGGCCTTTCTCCAAACGCTTAGTTATTTCTACTTTTCTTTCCGTTGTAATCACCTTTCTCTTTGCTGCAGGCTCACTTGGACTTTCAGGGGCTTTTTGCTTTGGAGACATAGTCATCAGCATAAACACAGACTCACAAAATCGAATAAAAAAGACCTATTATATAAATGCTGTGCCTAGCCGCTAGTGTAAAGATGCTGCGCCAACGAACCACTTACGCCATGCAGTGTTGTTTACATGCCGGGAAGAAACTAGTTCCCAAATTGTTAATTTAATTATTTAACTGTAAATTATCCTTATGGGGAGCCTTGGGAGCCCGTTGGTAAGTAGGGAATGCCAGAAGTCAGGTCTTCCCTAACCCGGGGACTGCCTGTATTTTAAAGGCTTTAGGAGTTTTTAAACATTCTTATAATTTCAATAATGTGAATTATAAAAGTAATACGAACTTGTAACAGTTGAATAAAACAGCAACGACTAAAGTAAAATGATATTTTCTTCCTTCACCTTCAATCTGATCCTCCTAATGGGACCACTGTTAGCCATTTGTTCTCTCTCCTCCTCTACCTTTTCCTTCACTTTCACAAACATATTATAGACACATATGCAGGGTTTTAAAAAGCTCTTTCCCAAAATTGGGAGTATGATCTTAACTCTGCATATTATTCTAACATGTAGTATTTTCGATTAACACATATATGGAAAATTTCTTTCAGTGTATGTGTATACACACATGCAGGTGTATGCATATTATTAAAAATTGTTTTTAGTATTTAGTATAGATGAGTCATAAGGTATTCAGCTATGTGCCTATTGACCATTGAGGGTTTTTTCCTGTTAAACTGTGCTGCAGAAGACATCCTCTTACCTACAACTTAATATACTTGTAATTTTATCACAATAGAGTAAGTTTTAAGAAGTGGAAATGGTAGTCAGAGAGTATGTATTTAAAAATTTTTAATGAATACTGCCAGATTTATTTCTAAATAGGTTATGTTAGTTTAATGTCCAACTAACAGTACATAAGAGTACCCCCTTTGCCTACTTCTTTGCCAGAATTTGATTCTAAGAATTTAAAATAATTTTTGCCAATCTCTTAGGCATATCTCATTTTAATATGTAGTTTCTTGAATAGAGCAGGTTTGTATATGTTTTGACTATTTGCATTTCTTCTTTGTGAACTTGTCTATAGAGTGTACCTTTCAAATCTTGTTGTTTTTCTAGGCTGGCAAGGAAATGGATACATTTGCGAAGATATTGATGAATGTGAGATACACAATGGCGGCTGTTCTGTGGTTCCACCTGTTGAGTGTGTGAATACACCTGGATCTCACCACTGTCAGGCCTGTCCACCAGGTGCTGTGTCAACTTCTGACACCGTTACAGGGAATACACGCATTTGAAAACAGAATCTTGTGATCTATTTTAAATATGATTTCTGTCTAAGGAGAGACATTGAATAGTGGAGAAAGCTTGGCTTATCTTGTGGATTCAGGACACATTAGTACAATTATATTATAGGAAAGAAATAAAAAAAAACATTTGAATATCAGTAGAAAACAACAAACCTTTACAAACTGTGAAATAGCCACTGAGATAATGCAGAGTCTGAAAAATTATCTGTGTGTATTATGGACCTACTGCTCCATTATTCCCATAAATAATTTATTAATGTAGTGCAGTCATGAGATGTTCTGCATATAAAGTTTACTAAATCAGAGACATCATAGTAGGCATATAATGCTTGTTAGTTTTCCTTCTTTCCTGGAAAGAAGTCATTACTGCTATTCTCTAATCTAAATTGAATTACTGCAATTACTATCCAAGAAGTTCAGAGAGTTCTAAGGGATAAACTGAAATCATGTATGTTCTAATAACATGAAACAACAGTACTTTGGACCTCTATAATAACTTACCTCTAAGAACATCAGAGTCACTGTGATTAAAACATGTCAACTTTCTTAGTGTCAGCACTTTCTAAATCTCCCAGTAGTTCCATACATATTTTTTTTTCGTTAGAAACAACTCAGAACATTGTTTATGAAATTAGGTTACTAATTCTTGTTGCTCTTACTTATGGAATTTTTCTTACTTATGGAATTTTATTTGTTTATGACATTTTATATTTACATTTTCTGTGTTGATGCTGAAAGATCCCTGGTTGGTCTAGTTCATGATATTTGATTCTCAGATTGGCATCCTTCTAACATCTTCTTGACATCGTTTCTCATGTGCTTGCTCTGATCAGGGTACCAGGGCGATGGGAGAGTGTGCACACTCATAGACATCTGCTCGGCCAACAATGGAGGCTGCCACCCAGATGCATCATGCTCCTCGGCTCTAGGTAATGACTCATCTTTGTCTTTGAGTATTTTAACATGACCCTCCAAAACATTTTAAAAACAAAATCCTCTGTCCTCAAAATTCTTGTTTTAACCTTCAAACCAAAAATTAACCCATGTTAGGAAAGTATACACTTGGATTTTTAGTGGCTTTCTTATTTTAAGATTAAAAAATGGAAAAATAAGGATTCTAATCTTTCTTTCCTCATACCTTGTTTTGTCTGCCCATAGGAGTATGCAGACTTGATGTTCATGGATCCTTGTCTAGACAGCAGATCCTGAGTTTAGTTACTGCACGTGAACCAAAGAGGGGACCTGTATTTACACTTCTGCTTTTTTTATTATTATTATTTCTGAACAGGTTCCTTACCTCTCTGCACATGCCTCCCAGGATACACTGGAAACGGTTATGGGCCAAATGGCTGTTTACAACTCAGTAACATGTGCCTAAGTCAACCCTGTTTAAATGGAGAATGCATCGTGAGTCTTTTGTTCTTCCTGTGGAGATAGAGTAATTGAGAATAATTATAGTTTCACTTCTGTATAAGATGTCGTTATATGATTCATGAATTTGAAGGCAATGATCCAAGCTTAAGATAAGGCTCTGTCTATAACTCTCAGCTGAATGGTTAGTATTAACTTTAGTTCTCAGGAAAAAAACCAATGAGTTGGTTTTTTTGTCTCAGTGATTTACAAAGTATAATAGTAAACTAAGCAGTTTGATCCAAATAAATCCCACTTCTTATACTTAGCAATTACCATTTAAACTTATTAATTACAAGTTAGGCTACTGGAAAATACTTATTATGGTTCAACACCTGTTAAGTATATCAATAGCATCACATTATTATTTGGATTGATTCAAGTTTATTTTTTATCCATTTGTTTTATGGTATTATATGGTTTCTTTTCCTTAGGAAACAGTCTCTGGTTATTTGTGTAAATGTGAATCAGGTTGGGCTGGTGTCAACTGCACAGAAAATATCAATGAATGTTTGAGCAACCCCTGTTTGAATGAAGGAACTTGTGTTGATGGGATTAATTCTTTCAGTTGTGAATGCACACGTTTCTGGACTGGACCTCTGTGTCAGATTCCCCAGCAAGGTACGGCCAGCATTTCTTATACCACAGACATTCTTAGCTTAGCAGCACCCACCCTTTCATGAGTCCTTCTGAAGATTCTTCTACTGAACCTATTTTCTTGTCCAGTCACTCAGATGCTAAGAACTAAGTCTTTCCTTGCAGAAATGATATAGAATACCCAAGATAAGTATTTATAAATCTCAATTTCAGCCAGAACTTTTCTTCAGAAGAAGAATTAAATTTGTATTTGCCATTTTCATTATGTCCTTTCTGAAGATAAAATATTCTAAGGTATTGCCCTTTGTAGTTTTCTAAGGGAAAGTTTTATGTATAGCAGATATTTAGTTTCTCTAGAATAATGTACTTATTCATATCACTCTTCTACTCTTGAGTATATAGTGTCTCCCCATAGCTTGTTAAGTAGAGATTGGGATTGTTTTTCAATCTTCTTCTATAACCAGGCTTCACCCTATCCATCTAACTTTATTTTTTACTAGTTCCCTAGAAATATCCTCACTGAAGCCAGACAGTTTTATTTTGCCACGTGGCCCCATGTGCCACCATGAATATTTCCATTGTATTCAGAGTTTGGGACATCTCTCCCCACAAACCTCCCCAAATTCCTCCTTTGTTTCCCATCCAGATGAATCTGTCCCCGAGGAATACGTCACATTCAGCCTTCTCCATGAAGTTTCTTCTGACTATTATACCCTTCACTTGTTACTCCTGATTCTGAATCAACACCTTTATTGAGGGGTTGCTATGTGTTCAGAATGATGGTAGACCCTGTGGAGAAAGATGGAAGTTAAAAAATATTATCTCCACTTATTATCTTCTTATCTGGTTACCTTCCAGTTGAGGAGGTAACACTAATACAGAATGGCAGAGCAGATACAAGAACTAAAGATATGAGCTGAATTGCATGGGGTAAAGTCATGTCACAGAGGTACAAAGAATGGGACCAGAGAAAACATAATGAGCCAGGGAAGCTCCTGGAGCAGGTGATGAGATATCAACTGGACTTTGAGCAAGAGGTGGAATTTGCATAGGTGTTGACAGGAAAATGGGGCAAGAGAAAAAGTGATGACAGGGCTTTTGTTTCTAATATTTATTATTCAGAATTTTCTAAATATTTCAGAAGCAGGATTAGAGTTGTCCAGCCTCTTCCTTTTAGGAGTCTCTGAAAAGCACAATTCATCCTTTTCTTTACAGTTTGTGGAGATTCCCTCTCAGGGATAAATGGAAGCTTCAGCTACAGGAGCCCTGATATTGGTTATATTCATGACGTTAACTGCTTCTGGGTTGTTCAAACAGATGTGGGAAAGGTAAATGTAATAGCTCCTGTCCAAATGCACATTTCATTGGTATATATGAATATGTAATATGTATATATATTACATAAAGTTCATATGATGGTAATTCAACTATCATGTATCGAGTACTTACTAAGTGCTAGGCTTTGGGCTAGACATTTGCCCACCTTTCTCTAACCTTACACTAACTCTTTGAAATAAGTAATAGTGTCCTCATTTTACAGATTAAATAATGGAAAGTAAAAGAAGCTAAGAAATTTTTTGAAAGACTTCTTAGGTTTTAATTGGAACAGTTGAATTTTAAAATCAAGTTTGTCTGGTTCCAAAGTCCATGCCTTGTCCAACGTGAATGAGTCTCTATACTGGTTGATTGGCTGCAAGCCAGTAGTTAATTTGTAAAGTCATCTTGTTACTAAGACAATATTGCTTGAAGATGATCACTCAGTATTATGTTGATTAATTATGCAAACATTCTGACTAATATTAAAATGGTTTTCTTATCAAATATCTTCTCTTTTCCAGGTAATCTGTTAAATGCTTCACATGCAATATATCATTCTATTTTTAACTCTCATAACCATGAAAGATAGGAATTATTATCCTCATTTTACATATGAGGAAGCAGAGCCTCTTGCAATTGTGAAATCTGTCCAGGGTGCATGTGATCTGTAAGCAGCACTCAAACCCAGGACATTCAATTCCAAAGCCTGTCACTCTGAGCCACTGTGTGAATACTCTTCAAATTAAGATCTAAGTCTAAAGCTTTTAGTACTTTTTTCCCCCGACATTAATTACTCAGACATTTCTAAATATTTGTTTCTCAACCAACTCCTGGACGCATAAAGATAAAATGGTATGTCTAAATAGATATGATTTTTCCTTGAAATCCTATTAACTTTTTCCAGCAAACTAATATTACAGAGGGCATTGTATAAGAGTCAGAAAACATTTTTTTCCCTTGAGGAGGGAGAGCTCTTTGGGGCCTGGTAGTCCTATAATAAAATAAATGCCAAAATAAATTTCCCTGTGGGCATGAATTTCCTTCCTTCCATTTAGTTTTCATGAATTCTATTTCCTGACATTGAAAATATTTTTCTTCTGAAAAAATATTCCTATGTGAAAAACTTTCAGTACTTTTATTACCAATTTGTAAGAAAATTCATCTCATTTATTCTTTATTATTGTGATTTTATATCTTCTCCCCACCATAATGTATATAACATAGCAGAAAATATATAAAAATCAGGATAGTTGAATTAATGTACATTTATTTGATTTTCATTTAAATTGCTTCAAGAGTGACAATGATATGATGATAGGCAACTGATCTTAAAAATACCCTAGCATGGAATTGCAAAAATTCCTGACATTCTTTTTCATTAGCTAAATATTGTTGTGATTTTTTAGGTTCTGATGAAAATTAAATAACAGACTTCTTTTGGTTGTTTGATTGTCTCAAATGAAGTTGTCAATACAAAATCTTTTATATTTTATTAGTTATATTATTATATTTGAAGTTTATGTTCTAATACATTCTAACACTTTACTCAGAGACACATTTTTGTGTTGATTTTCTCCTAATTGTGTGCTCTGTACATTTCATGTTTCCTTCGTCCCATTCTTTCTGCTCGGTGTCACTCATCCCTTAATGATACCTAATCCCTGAAGACTTGCAGACTTTCAGCATCCACATCATGCCTACTCAGCCTACACCTGAGTATGTCAGTCTAGCCTGGGCATCAGAATCTTGTTGAGAGGTTCAGAAACCCCTAGGGAATCAGCCTCCCTCAGGGCAGTGATGAACCTGCTTGTGTATGATAAACGCTGCAGGTTATCCTGGGGTGCAGGCTATAGATTCTTGTGGCTAGTACTATTAGCCAGTTAAACTTAATTCAAGGTAATTTTTCAAATGTCCAATTTATTTTACTGCTTTAGAAACACTGTCAACTATGCATTGGAATTGCCTTTATTTGATGGACTTAATAGTTTAATGAAATCTAGGTAAATCTATGTCATTAACTTTAAGATGTTTGATATATTTTGACATTAACTAAAGTTTGGTCTCAGCAATTTTTAGTACACACCATTTAATATGTAGAATTGCCACATGCATTGGTAGATAATTAGGAAATGATAAGATTTATCTCTGGAAAGTGACTCACTATGAATGCTTTCTAGTTAGTAGGAGAAATACTTAAAATTAACATGGAAATAAAACATAATATATGTAGCCTTTCTATTTTTAGGTCCTGCGCATCACTTTCACTTTTTTCCAACTGGAGTCGGTGAATAATTGTCCACATGAGTTTCTTCAGATTTATGATGGGGATTCTTCTGCGGCTTTTCAACTTGGGAGATTTTGTGGCTCCAGTCCTCCTCATGAACTCTTCAGTAGTGACAATGCTCTCTACTTTCATTTCTACTCTGAACATTTAAGAAACCAGAGAGGTTTCACAGTAAGATGGGAGACGCAGCAACCAGGTATGTGTGAACATGGAGAAAAGCCAAGCCAAGCAAAATTTTAAGCTTCTTAAAATTTTCTTGATCAACATTTGACTTTTTGATATGTGAGATGTTTGGGGTCCAGAGATACATAAAATCTTTATAATTATTTTAAAATCCAATAAATCTAGTATGCATTGGAATTTTACTTTGTGTTCAAAGATAACAAAATTAGCATGAAATGGAAGAGGTTAAAAAACATGAGTCTTAATGAGTCCCTTATGAGATTACTGAATAGCATTTTTATGAGCTCTATTAGTAATTTCAGGCAGAGATGTTATAATGGTAGCATTGTCCACTCCTTGACATAGTGTTCCTTATCTTAATGACCACTCCATAATTTTGTTGTTGTTGTTATTTTGTATTTTCTTTTTACTATGAAGATTTTCAACATATAAAAAAATAAAGAGAACAGTATACCAAGTCCCCAGTTCATTCATGGATAAATCTATGGATCTGTTTCTGGATTTTCTCATTTTTTCTATTGGTCTATTTATCTATTCTGGTGCTACATTGGTGTGACTATTGAAACTTGAAAGCTGATAGTCTAAGTACTTTAAATGTGTTCTATTTAAATGAGCTATATCCTTTGCATTTCCATATAACTTTTTGAATCAATTCATCAATTTTTCCCAAGAATATGCTGGAAATTTGTTGGCATTGCATGAATCTGTAATCAACTTGGAAAGAAATGACCTCTTAAAAATATTGAACCCACTAATCTATGAACATGGACTATTTCTTTGTTTAGATCTCTTTTAATTTATCCTGGCAATGTTTTATAGATTTCAGTGTCTAAGTATTCCATATCTTTTGTTATATTTATTTGTAAGTATTTGAGATCTTATGCTACATGAAATATTAATATTTTAAAATTTAATTTTCCATTTATTGCTAGTATGTAGAAATATGATGTATTTTTAAAATATTTGATTTTGATTTTATCTCCATTACTAAATTCATTCGTCAATTCGATTTTTTTTTGTAGATTCTTTTGGATTTTTTTTACATACACAGTTACGTCATCTATGAATGAAGGACATTTTTCTTCTTCCTTTCCAATCTTTGTAACTAGTATTTCTTTTCCTTGGCTTATTGCCCTGGCTATGACCTCCAATACAAAGCTAAATAAAGTGGTGGAGTAGATAGATAGCCTTGTTTTTTTCCCAACTAATGGGGAAATGTTTAATATTTCACCATCGAATAAATATGATGTTAGCTGTAAGTGCTCACAAATAACTTTTAACAGATTAAGAGCATTTTCCCTGTTCCAACTACTACTACTGTATAGCAAATTACCCAAGAATTTAGTCTTGTAGAACAGTAGTCATTTAATTTTGTTTCTGATTTCGTGGGCCAGGAATTTAGAAAGTGCCCAATATGGCATATCACTTAAAATGTGTTAAGCAGTTGCAATCGGATGTCAGCGGGACTGTAGTCATCTAAAAGCTTAACTGGGTTAGACATTCAAGATAGTGCACTCACATGGCTAACAACTGATGCTAGCTTTTTTTTTTCTTTTTTTGGTAGAGATGGGAGTGGGTTTGTGGGGAGGAATGATTCTCACTATGTTGCTCAGGCTGGTCTCGAACTGCTAAGCTCTAGCGATCCTCCCACCTTGGTCTCCCAAACTGCTGGGATTACAGACATAAGCCATAGCACCCAGCTAATGCTAGCTTTTGGATGATAGCTCAGCCAGGCTGTTGACCTGAGTGCTCACACCTGGATCTGCTAATTAGGTGGTCTTAGAGTAGTGGAACTACTTTCATGGCCATTGACTTCGTTCAGAGCAAGCACTATAACAGAACCAGACAGGTGCTGCATGGGCTATTTTGGCCTGTCCTTGGAAGTCACATTGTGTAATATCTGTCATACTTAATTGGTTGAATTAGTCACAAGCCAACCAAGATTCAAGGGCAGGGAACATAAACCCCACCTCTCCATGGGAGAAATGTCAGAATTTATAAACATTTTAAAATCACCACACCTTTTATTCCTAGCTTGCCAAGAATTTTCTTTTACCATGAATGGATGTTGAAATATATAAAATACTTTTTATGAAATCCGTTGAAATGATCATACGATTTTTGTCCTTTATTCTGTAAATGTGGCAAATTACATTGATTGATTTTGAATGTTGAATTAACTTTGCATTCTTCAAATATGTTCCACTTGCACACAAATTATTCTTTTTATACAGTGCTAGATTATATATATTTTTAGAATATTTGTACCTATGCTTGGGAGATATTGGCCAATAACTTTATTTTGTAATTTCTTTGTTAAGTTGTAGGTAATGTTGACCCTTTAAAATAAGTTGAAAAGTGTTCCCTCCTTTTTATATCCTCAGGAAGAATTTGTATAAGATTGATAATATTTCTTCCTTAAATGTTTGCAAGAATTTACCATGAAGTTAGTTGAGTCTGGAGTCTTCCTCTTGAGAAGGGTTTAAATTATAATTCAATGTATTTAATAGATATAAATCCATTCAGACTTTCTATTTCTTTTTTTTTTAGTTTTGGTAATTTTTTTCCAAGAATTTCATCTATTTTATCAACATGTTCAGAATATTTTCTTACTGTCCTTTAGTGTTTGTAGGCACTATAGTGATGCCTTGTCTTTTTATTCTTAATATGACAATTTGTTATCTTTTTGTATTGATCAGTCTTACTAGGGATTTATTAAATTTACTAATGTTTTCAAAATACCAACTGTTAACGTGGTTAATGTTTTCTGTTGATTTTTTTCATTAGTTTTTGTTGTTAGCTTTATAATTTTCTTCCCTTGTGATTTTTGGAATTAATTTACCATTACCTTTTTTATTTTTCCTAACTTCTTGACTTAAGAGCATTGAAAAATTATTTTCAACTTTTAAAATATTCTAATGTATGCACTAAAGCTATGAATTTTTCTCTGAGAACTGTTTCATCTGCATCCTGCAGTGTATCAGTTCAGTCTTTTGAAATTTGTTGAGATTTGTTGTCTAAACTAATATATTTCTGTTTTGGTACATTTACCACATAGACAGGAAAGAATGTGTATTCTGCAATGGTTGGATGTGGTCATCTGTATCTATCAACTTAGTCAAGTTGGTCAATAGTGTTTTTTAATTTTTTTTAATGATTTAAAAATATATTTGCTCTATTGCCTAGTGAGAGGTGTATTAAAATCTTAAACTATGATTATAGATTTGTCTACCCTTTTTGTTCTGACCACTTTTGTTTATATATTTTATTATTTTGTCTTCTTTTCCCAATATTTCAAGCATTTTTTCCAGATTTATTGAGGTTTAATTGCCAAATAAAAATTGTGTATATTTAAGGCAATACAATGTGATGTTTTGATATATGTATACATTGTGAAATAATTACCGCAATCAAGCCAATTGACCTATCACCTTCCATAGTTACCATATTTTTTGTGTATGGTGAGAATATTTAAGATCTACTCTCTTAGCAACTTTCAAGTATCTAATACAATATTATTAGCTATAGTCGCATGCTGAACATTGGATCTCCAGAACTTATTCATCCTGTATAACTCAGATGTTGTACCCTCTAACTATCATTTCCCCATTTCTCCCACCTCTCAGCTCCTGGCCACCACTATTCTACTTCTGCTACTATGAGTTTAACTTTGTTAGATTCTACACATAAGTGAGATCATGTAGTATTTGTCTTTCTATGTCTGGCTTATTTCATTTAGCATAATATCCCCCAGTTTCATCCACATTGTCACAGATGATAAGATTTCCTTATTTTTAAATGCTAAATAATATTCCATTGTGTGTATGCATGTGTGTGTGTGTGTAATTCATGTTTTCTTTTAAATTTTTCAGTAGCATTTCTCATAAGTCAGCACTGATTCTTTATTAAATAAACGTGTGTCTTAGTGAAGGAAAGATTCTTCCAGTCATTGACCAGCAATTTACGGGGCTGGTGTGATATAGTGGAGATTGTAGTGGGGTTGGTTTCTGAAAGCCTGGCTCAGCCCCTCTATTGCTCCACTCCTGGTCCAGTGGCTTAATCACCATGGACATTTGAATTTCCTCTTTTGTAAAAGGAGTACTTAGCTATATGAAAGTGTTAAGAAACCTTCACAAATGAAAATTATGTAGTGTTAACCATTTTAATATATTAAATGATCTGGTTTGTTGACAGACATAGAGATTAACAGAAGTCTAGAAATTTTTAACAGTTCACATACAGAAATTAATCTCCTCAGAGTAGAAAAAAATGGATCCACATCCCATTATTTATCCCTCAGACAGTTCAGCCCTGTGTTTTAAATCATCACCCTGTGATGGCTTATAAGCACAGAGCTCAATGCATGGGCCATTCATTTATTTATCAATTAAAACTTCTAGATCTATAACTTTATAAAACTGGAAAACTGAAAGTCTTGTTTAATTTATGAGGGTGTCCAAAACTGCTCATAGTTGTTTAAATGAAGTTTGGCTTTTCCCAGCGAGGGCTATGATCATTCTACAGGAATTATAACTTGCGTACAAATGTAAAGTTATTTCTCCCTTTTCTTTCAGAGTGTGGAGGTATACTGAGTGGTACTTATGGTTCTATAAAATCTCCGGGGTATCCCGGAAACTACCCCCCAGGAAGAGATTGTGTCTGGTTTGTTACAACCAGTCCTGACCTACTGATAACATTTACTTTTGGGACCTTGAGCCTGGAGCACCATGATAATTGCAGCAAAGATTATCTTGAGGTAAATAATTATATTTATGTAGAACCTATCATCGTATGATTAGGACTCAGGGCACTATGGTTAGTGATGCCTGTAGATAAATAAAGCCTAATTTATAGGCAGTAGTTAGATGTATTTTTCAATAGGCAGTCAATGTCTAAGTCTTGCTAAGTCCCTATTCTTAATTGTGCCAGCTTCTCGCTTCTTTTTCTCGGTTCCATTTGAATCTGGGAAATAACTGAATTTCCTTTCCCCGGCATTACCTGGAAGCCCAGGCCCCTGCCATGACAATAGCAGAATTAATCAAATAAACAGTAAGTAATGGCCATCTCCTCCAATGCAGATTCAGATCTTCAGGTAAACTAGCAAGGTATTTTCCAGCTTGATTATCATGTTCCATGAAGAAAAATTAAGTTTATAGTGATTGTGTTGAAATAGGTTGGTAAGTGGTGAGTTTTCCTGGGATGTATTGATAATTATCACTGAGAGGAGTGGCATCAGCCTGAGCCCTTCCTGCCTACCATTAGTAAAAGATTAAAACACGGAGAAGGAAAAAAAGGCTATTGTATGTCTGTATGTAGGAACATCAGAAATGTCACTCTCCATTTGTGGACTGACAAGATAATTGAGAAGATTGAGTTCTTTGGTTGTCCTGTATTTTTTATCACCATAAATCTCAGTACCCCTTGCAGTAGTGCTAAAAGGACAATATGCTTTTCCAAGTCCATTAGAGAAGCATGGAGTGGTATGGAATTATTCATAAAAGATAGAAGGATGCGGCTGTCAGACAAGGTCTCCACGAGTAAAAGTCATTAGTAATCTGGCCGTTGTGATAATGGATTTGAAACCTTTGGGAATGACTGGAAGATCTGCCTCTCCCTGGGAAATTTTTTCAAAATGCTCATTTAAATACTGGCAGTAAACTGACTTTTCTTGAAATTACTTTTCAATAAGTTCCATCAAATTAAAATTAGAGGCCTTTTTCATTCGGACATGTTAATTCCTGAATACTGTATAATAGAAAGTATCAATCACTCTGACAGTATTGAAATATCTCTCATTTCTCATCAAGTTACAATATTTCAAGAAACCAATTAAATGTAAGAATAAAGTAATAGTGCCTTATAACTTTGATGCCAATAGAAAAAGTAATTTGAATGGACAAAATTGACCAGATTAAAATATTCTTTAGTTCATCGACTCCTTGGTGGTCTACATAGTGTAGAATTTGCAATTACCTCAGAATTATAGAAAGATCAACATGATTATTTAATAGATTAAAAAAACAATTAAAAAAGGATTTTTAAGGCCTCATCATAATTATTGTGGTACTTAATTACCATCAAAGTTGCATTTTTAAAATTAATTCAAATGTCTTTATGTTGCATCCAATCTGACTGCACCTCCTTGCCCACCTCTCATCCTCCTGAAAACCTGGTCCAAGTTGTGAATCTATTGGAATCTATTGGCATCACTGGCATTCTTTCTTCTATTTTCTTTGCTTATATTTATTTTCTTCTGGGTCACTAGGAATTTATAATTTCAAAACAAACATTTTGGGGGAAAAAAACCTAAGAAAGAAAACACTTAGATTAGTATCATCATGAGAAAAATTCAAAGTATACAACCAAACTTGGAATTGAAATTCAGACAGAAGATAAGGCATGGGAGGATGGGAGAGGGAGTCACCCCTTCCTGAACCCTAACTGTATGTGATAGGGAAGGGACAGATTATTTGAAATTAATGTACAAAATAGCCTGATTTGTTAAAAGCTGACCACTTTGAGCTTAATGGATGCATTGTTTGTTTTAGATTCGAGACGGTCCTTTGCGTCAAGACCCTGTTGTTGGGAAATTCTGCACCACTCTCTCTGTCCCACCGCTCCAGACCACGGGGCCCTTTGCCAGGGTTCATTTCCATTCTGACACCCAGATTAGCGACCGAGGCTTCCATATCACCTACTTAACAACACGCTGTAAGTAACCTACCAGCTGGGAGCTTAATAGGAGCTTGAAGGCCAATGCTGTGCTTATAGCTGGTCTATATTTTAATGTGATGCAGAAGATGCCTAACTTTCTGAGACTAAGAGCACATCTTTATAAATATTTCTCTCAGAGCTCCATGTTTTTTCTTTATCTTCCCAATGCTCTATTAATAATACTACAATAACCCTCAGTCCCTACATTATTGGATCCACATCATGATAACGATATATGAGGCACCTAAAGTTAAATAATTCAGAACCTCGGGTCCCTAGGGGTGTTTGATTTTTCTCTGTAAGAGAGCTTGTTCCCGTGAGCGATGCCGTCTATCTGGATTTTATCCTCGGATCAAGCTGCACAAGAGCTGGCTTCCAGGATTAGTGGCTCCTTGATTGTCACTTCCAGTAAAATACTACTAGGTATTATGTCTTCAAACTGCACTGATACCTTAGAACAAACAAATATGCAAACAACACAACAAAGGAACCGCTCTCTGGTTTTTAGTTTAGGGATGCAGAGGGTTTTGTTCATGGCATCCGTCATTGTGCCCTTAATGAGAATTCACAGCAGAAATACCCTTTAAGCTTCAGTATCAGGAAAAGGAACAATGGGCATCTTGACTGGCCCCTTCTCTCATTTCCTTTGGCTTCAGGCTGAATCTGAGGCTGAACTCATGTGATCCTTGCAGCTGTTTTCTGTGCATATCAACTTTGCCCTGGCCACATCTTGCTATTAATATTCTGTGTTCACTTTTCCTTTAATCTGCTTCATGTATGTAGTTATGTATTTTATTTTGTGACATGTGTCTTATAAACTGTCTCAAATCTTTTTGGAATGAAGCAGAGTATTACTATATTTAAAAAGCAATTTATAGATAAGAACGGTGGATGGTAAATTAGATCACACATCTCCATATCTATTTCTTTAGGCATTACAAGGATATCCCACAAATGCATGTCAAACGGAATATCTTATAATTAGAGGTTTAAGCCTGCATAGGCTGAATAAAGTGGGTTTATGATTTTGTGTGTGCGTGTGTGTGTGAATTTTTAAAAATTAGATCCAATGTCTGAAAGCCAGAGTAATGCAACTCACATGACATTTTCCTCCTCTTTTCTGTTCCCCTTAGTGGATCTGCCTTGTGGAGGGAACTACACAGACCCAGAGGGTGAAATACTCCTTCCAGAGCTGTCTGGACCTTTTACTCACAACAGGCAATGCGTCTATTTCATAAGGCAGCCTCAGGGAGAACAAATACAAGTCAACTTCACCCACATGCAGCTGGAAAGCCAGAGTGGCTGTTCCCAGAGTTACATTGAGGTAACTTCAACATTTTTATATTCTGTAGAGTGGTGGTCTTCACATGGTGGTTGGGCTAGCAGCATCCAGATCACCTGAGATCTTGTTAGAAATTCAATTTTATGCCCTTTCCTAGACCTACTGAGTCAGAACCCCAGGGGCGGGATCAGCAGGCTGTGTTTTATTATAATAACAGTCCCCCGAGGTGATTCTCATGCAGGTTAGAGTTTGAGAAGAACTATCCTAGAGATTATGAAATAATCTGCCTAAAACAGATCAGCAAAGGACAAAGAAAAAAGTCTTACACTAGATACTCATAAACATGCTAAATTTCAGGCTATTAAACTGAGCCCTAATAACTAAAGTGCAGGAAAATAAGTAAGGCTAATAGGATAAAGATTTCAGGGATTCTCTAGGATAATTTTATATGTGAGGGAACTCAGTCCAGAGAAGTTAAGAGATTTGCCCAGGTGACCCAGCTAGTCAGTGGCAGAGAGTTCAGTCAAAGTATTGAATAACTCTCATTTTGGGATTTAGATTTTTCCCTTCATTAGTCCTGCCTGCCATCTGCCAGAAAACTATAACTTTGATTTAAATGTGGGTAATGGTTATAATAAAGGAAATATTTGAAACAGAGACAGGCAGTTTTTGTTTTCTGGGCCTGGTATTTCTTTTGCTTAATTATTGGTCAAGCCACAAATTAAAGTGTTGAGCAAGAGAAACAAAACAGTTTTTGTTGGGCACAATCGTTTCACATAAACTCAGAGAGGTAGTTACAGTTTTGTTTGTTTCTGTAAATTAAACCAATTTATTCATCCAGGAAAAACCTAGGTAATCAACTGCCTTCTTCGCTCTATGTTTAGACAACAAAAACCAGAACTTTAACATGAGATCTGGACTTAGTTGAAGAAGTACATTGACCATAGAGCTACAGCAATATGTATTTTTTTAATTCAGAAATTTTTATTTCAGATCATGAGGTAAATGGGTATATTCATTCAATTTAGGTTTTATAAAGTCTCTTATAAGGTCCATTAAAGTTTTACAGTATGGAGTAATTTTAAATATTTTTGTGTAAATAAAAATTAAATTTCCAACATTTGTTTTTTACTTTGAGAACAGTAAAAATAGCTCACAATTAGAGAGTAATTACTATGGACCAAGCACTGTTTTAAAATTTTAAAATAGTATAATAAATTAAGTGGATAATGATTACTGTCTGCTTTCTGCCTGCTAGGTATGGTAAGTGATTTTTAGAAGTTAATTCATTGAATCCCCACAACAACCATTATTATTTCTATTTTACTCTCAAGAAACTGAAGCCCAGAGAAGTTAAGTTACTTGCGCACAGTTACTTGTCTAGCAAGTGGTGCAGACTGGATTTGAATTTAGGAGATCTGGTTGTGCCAATCTCTGATAAGAATGGAAATGCAATAGTGTGACCTTGACTACAAGAGGTGTAGGGAGGAAGGTCTTATGAATTTCCCAATTCCACACCTGGCTCTTTGATCATAGGAATAAAACATGAAGCTGGGTCCAATGGTATTTCTCAGATATTCAAGAATGTAACCCTAATTTTCAGGGAAATTTGGGTACTTTTCTGTTAGATCCTTTATGGTGGTTCTAATGGCTCTAAAGAGCCATCAAAACATCTGGAATGATGTATCCTCTCTTTGGCTTTGCAGAGCATTATCATTGAACTTCAGCGAGGAGTTACGTGACCTCCTCTGAATTGCTATCAACAGTTATCACACACCCCAAAAAATCATAAAGCTGACATTGAAAGGTTTAATTTTGTAAACCAGAATGGTAGACTGTTTTGTAGCCGGAATGGGACTGGAGTTAATTCATCTAAGCTCTTATTTTGATTCTGCTATTAGATGACTGTGTGACCTTGGACAATTCTTCTGGATTCTTCAGTTCCTATTTCAGTAAGATGCCCTACCTATTCCTCTACACTTTGTGAGGATAAAATCAAGGAAATGAATGATAAAAGTATTGAGGAATTAAAAACATATGAGTACAAGATTTTCCTAGACCAAATTTTTAACTCTTGCCTTCAACTTATCTGTTCAGAGACCAACAATAAGGCACTTTCATGGCTGGCTATAGAGCTATCCACATTCTGATGTAACCACATACCCACAAGTTCTCGACCAAATTTCCCTTAAGGGTTGTTGATGGAAAAAATAAATAAAAGAACTCTATTATTCAGAAGGACAGAAGATGTATAGTGATTTAAATAGCTGAGTAGATTTTTTTCTATTATCTCTTTGACCAATGTAAAGAAATACAACCAGTCAATTTGTGGAATTTTATAATTAGGAAGAATCCCATAGGTTATCTAATCCAAATCCTTAATTTTACAAATGAGGAAACAGAGACCCACAAAGATCAAACTCTAGTTATTATCAAAATAGAACTTAGATATACCTATTGGGGTTTCTAGATAGACATATGCTGACTTACATTAAAGCTCTTTTCATTAAATCTTCTCTAGTCATTGGGAAAATTTGCGAATTGAACCCACTTTTTTTAAAAAAAGTATATCCACTTCTCTTGATATTCTTCAGATAGTAGTTGTAGAAGAAAGCGATACAGGAACCAAATTCAAGTGACATTAGGACTCAATATGTTGCTCTCCAAAATAGTGGCTTCATTTTTAAAAGCCATATTTAAGAAGTAAAATGTTTAAACAAAGGAATAAAATAAAAAAGAATGATGGTGTTTCCAATACTTTGGTGATTTAGAGGGGAGATGACTTTGTCATGTACTAACTCCATTTATGAGTGAAATCAGACCACCCCAAATTTTAGGAAGAATGAAGAGCAGAGAGGGAATGCTAGAGAGATGTGGGAGAATTATAATAAGGAATTTTCTTTTGAGTATGAATAGGTGCATCTTAAGCATCACAAATCTTCTCATTATGTGGTTCCAAATGCTTTGTGGCCGTGCAAACATACTCTTTAAATGAAGATTAAGATACCACTATCTAGTGTATATCTTTCATGGATGTGTGGTTTTGAAAGACTTGCTTTTTGCTCAGTAGGAGAGCTCCATCAGCATTCATTTGAAAATAAATTTTAACTGCAAAATATGTATGGTGTTGCCCAAACCCAACATAGCATATCTTTCTTTTCATTTTTCTTTTCTTTCTAAACAAGCAGCGCACATTTACATTTCCTTAGATTTATATATCTGTCTCAATTAAAGAGTCTACTTCTGAAGACACACATTGCTCAGGGAAGATGCAACGTGGCCACAAAGGAATGAGTAGAAGAACAGATCCACTGTTAGTCCATCTGTTTTTGTCTAAGAGAGCTTTTCAAGTGCATAGAATAGTTCAATGAATGTGACAGAAGCATCTTTCCGGAATAAAAAGAAGTTCCTCTCATTAATATTTCATAAGTGACTTAAGCTATCAGAACTCTGAGTGAAGGACGTATAAGATAGTAATGAAAGTTTAATTTGTAATCCTAGAGAATGTAAGTCGTAGGCTGAATAATAAATGCAGAAGCCTATATGTTGTTAAAGCCAAGGCTTGAGGTAAAATGAAGAGTGAAATGAACAGATTCCTTCACTCCACCAAATCTCCTAGACTGATCCCAAAACATCTGCCTCCTCTTTTCCTAAAGACTATGGGGAATTGGAAAAGGAGCATGTCAAGAGAAGCTCATGAGGGAAGGGGAGAGACGTGCCTTCCGGAGAAAGAGGAGGAAGGAAGTTGTTCCTTCTTAGATGTGAAAAGCAAACAAAAATAGAAAAGTTGAAAAATATAATTAATAAGATAGGAAGGAGTAATTCACATTGAATTTGGTTTCTGAAATCTAGGGAATATACCTATTGTACAAGTGGCATTGAATCACAAATTCATCCTATTTTAGGCCTCTATGACAATCCCAGGCCGCTAGCAAAGCAAAAATTGGACATATGTTTATAATATACTGCAACCAGAAATTATCGATAAACATTTTAAAATGCCCAAGTACTTGGAAATCTGTGAACTCCCTCCTAAATAATTACTGGATTGAGAAGGAAATAAAAACTGAAAGGAAAGACCAGATAGAATATAGCAAACAGGAAATTCTATGTATCAAAACCTGTGAGACATGATGAATTCAACTCCCAGGTAAAATCTTCATGATTTAAAAGAATGAAAAAAATGAGGATGTGGGAGAGTACAATGAGCTGAAGACCTACACAGCACTCCCACATCTCCTGCACGTCTTTAGGTGAATTCAAATTCAAAAGGGACCTCCTTTTGTTACTTGTTAGGCATTGAAATGATTCAGCTACTGTGTTAGGAGTGGTGGAGGCAGAGCCATGACTTTTGGCCTGCATGGACATACTTGTTTCCCTGAAGTGGATGTGCTGGTCAGAGTCCCATGGCTGTGATTCACAGGGTAATTCTACAGGGTAAGACCTAAATGGCAGAGAAAGAATAAGGCCTCTGACAACTGGAGCTGACGAAGATACTGCAAGCAAACACCCCAGAATAGGCTGAATAGTATTGTTGTTTAGTTAATATTTTGAAATTAATTTTATTTCAGGAAATCATCTTTCTAGAGAGGGCAGAAGGAAAGGGGAAATGAGGATATGTTCAATAGTTTGCATTCTTTAGCATATTGGCTTTGGGGTTTTTGGCAGAGATTAGACATATTTGGTTAGTTTCTGGGCTCAGTTGTTGTCAGCACAGTTTTCCCACAACTACTCAGCTATCCTGGTGCTTTTTAATGAAGTGATTAAGATACACCATTACTCAAGTGAAATAATTCTAGAGATTGCAGTAGTGAGAGCCAGGCCAAACACTGAGATGGTAGAACCATCTAGTTTTGGCATTCTGAGAGCTTGCATAGAATAACTTTTTGCTATATGTTGAGGAGTTGCATGTTCATGCAGAAACCACAAACCTGGTAGAAAAAGTCTGATGCAAAGCAAGAGTATATGGAAAGAACATTAATCAAGAATGCTATAAGCTATGAGGCCAAACAGAGACCATGGCCAGTACTTACCTGATATAAAATGAAAACAATATTACATGAAAACATGATAAAAGACTTCAACTCTCTGTGTTACTAAAGACAAGTTATTTATTAATGATATCTGTAAGTCTCAGTTTCCTCATCTGTAATAAGGATAGTAATAGTATTCTTCTAAAAAGGATTGAAAGAGGTCATTCATTTATTTATCTATTCATTCTCTAACTATTTATCAAACAATTTAGCTGCCAGGCACTGTGCTGGGGAATGGGTATGTAAAATAGATATTAAATAAGCAAGCACACACTATGTAATTTCAAGGGGGTGATAAGTATTGTGCAGGAAGGAAACACTACTAGAGAGAAAAAACAGGTCTACTGACTTTAGTGGCATGGTCAGAGGTTGCTTCTCAAGGATGTCATGTACTGGGTCTGCAGATGAGGAGGCAATAGCAATGCAAAGAGCTAAGAGAAGGGAGATTCCAGGTAGAGGTCCCGATGCAGCCCTAGAGACTGAACTGAGAAAAAATAAACTATAAGAATTGAAAATAGACTAGGGTGGCTGGAATAACAAAGGGTTGGATGACAGAAATATGAGTTAGGCAGCAGCTAGATCCTGTAGGGCTTTCTAGGCTGAGATAAAGAGCTTGGGTTGTATTCTAAAGGCAAAGAGAAACAATGAGAATGTTCTTTGCACAGTGCCTATCCCACAATGAATTGTCACTAAAAGTTAACAGGATGATGATGATGATGAAGATGAGGAGAAGGGAGGGGAGGAGACGGTGTCATACCAGAGCTTGCAATCATGAAGGAAGATAAAACTAGACAAGTGTTCTTGATTTTAGAATATCAAGTTTTTAAAAAATCAGATAAAGGATATGTTTATTGATAGGCGTGTTAGAAGGAGCACTGTTTCACAAGGCATAAAAAGCTTTAAAATATTGACTATGAAATCGTAAAACATACTGATGGAGAACAAAGGATAACCAAAGAAAATAATCTGAGTCCCTGAGTGGCTTCTCCCCTCTCTTATCCCTCACCCCTTATTCTCTCATCTGGGGTGGGGCCACATTCCCCTCCTGCTCACCCAGAGTAACCCAAGGCTCCTCTCCAAGGTCAGGTCTCTCCTTAGCTAAGGGGTATGTCAGCCTGAAGCTCACTTCACAGGAAGCCAAACGTTAAACACTACCATATGGTAGGGTTCTGTTTTCAGCTCTCAGATGAACCAAAGCCTAAATGCCAGCATATTTGGTTTGCTTTGAATTAAAATTTAGTACTTAAAGGGATTTTAGAAATCGTAATAGTAAAACAAATCTGGATTTCTAGCAGACACAAGCGCATGAACATGCACATTAAGACATGGCCTTGGGACCTGACTCATTCCAGACGTTACAGCATACTACTTACTGGGATCTAGAGCTCACGTTTAAAATTTCATATAAATGGTGTTTTTCATTCCAGTTTATTTTAGCTCTCTCTACAGGAAATAGTTCTGTTACAAGAACTCAATTTTTTATGAGTAGTTTCTCTTCAGGAACTAGTTTAATTTGATGAACATAAAAATCTGAAGCCATTTGGAATACTCCGTAGGCTAAAAATCATGGGTTGCAGGTTACATATTGCAGCTGTGGGCCTGAAACATTCTGCTGGATGAGTAAGGCCATCTACAAGACACCTGGGCCTGGTCCGCACAGCACTACAATTTTGAATTGGTCCTTGTCATTTCTTTGCACATGTGATCCACTAATGAATTTGTTCTGACCCCTCTGGAATGATCCTGGCAAGACTTCCCCTGCCTTCTCAAGAAACACTTTTTTTTTAATACCATAAACCAGGTTCAGATATTCATCATCTTTCTTTATGTTATGCTAAAATAACAAACAATCAATAACAGTAACCAGACAAATAAAAAAAAAACAATAACAAACAAAAAATGACTGTGGCTTACAAGACTGTATGTTTATTTTTTGCGCATGTTCATATTTTGGTTTTGGATCAGTTGCTGCTCTGCTGCTCTGTTTCCTATGTCTTTGTCATCGTGGGCTCTTGGTCTTGTAAGAGGGAAAAGGAAAAGATGGTTGAATTATGCAACGACTTCCAAAGCTTCTCCTTGGAAATTGGTACATCGCTTCTGCTCACATTCTGTCAGGCAAAGCAAGTGCTATGGCTAAGCCTACAGTCAATGGAAGGATAAATATTAGTTCTCCACAGGGAGGTGTTGCAAGTAACATGGCAAAGGGCACAGATATTCAATCCTTTTACAGGAAGGGAAGTGAATAATTATTAAAAATAACAATCTATCGTAGTTCACAAGCACAAAGGAAAGAGATTTTGGTGGAGGGAGTGCAAATCTACCACATCCTAGAATATTGAATGCGAGATGTGCTGCAACAGTATTTGGGGTCACTTTAGAGCATTTGATGAATTTTGTTTTAGTATCTCTTTCAAAGGGATTACAGTTCAAGTATGGCCATGTCTGGTATCCAGGGAGAATACAGGCTTTCAGAATTAATAAGGTTTCATTTCCACAGAGAAAGAAACAGAGCCAAAATCAATTGCGCCTTCTAGGTTTGGGGCCCTTGAGCCCTATAAGTTCCTCTTAAAACATTTGTACCGCAGCTGCCTCTCTCCTTGCTAAGATCCTTGAATTTCATTAGGCAAGGCCCAGGGGAATGGCCCACTTTAGCTTGCTCCGTTGCTATTTGGCTGTTTTTCTTCCTTGTCATCTTCTAATGGGCAAAACAGAAAAGAGAGACTATAATCTTAGCAGGAGCACACAGAGCCCTCGAGGATTAGGGAGCAGGAAGACATCTCACTCTGCATTTCATGCTTTCTGGTTTTCAAGAACTATAGTATGTCTGTATCTCTAATAAAATTTGAACGCTTGCACTGCACTTTGGAATTAATAAATCAACAAGAATTTGTCAAATACCTACTTGCAAACTTTTTTATTAGATGCTAAAGAGGATTCAAAGGTTTTCACCTCCCTCAGAGATTTGCTGTTCAGTCAGAGAGAAATTTAGCATAACTTTACTACAATATGTGAAATTTGTGTTACAGATGTTGGAAGAGTTTGGAGAAGGGCACTGGTATGAGCCTGAGTCAGGGGAGAGGCATGTGATTTTTTATGTCTGTGCAAGACTCTATCATATGGCTGAATCATAGTTCGTTTAATCATTCCACTATTATTAGACCTTTAGAACAGTTTCAATTCTTGTTATAATAGAGCATACTTTGATGTGGACCATGTGCATCTTTGGGTCTTGAACATGATAGAAGGTTAGAAGTGAAATAGTCCTAACACGTATGGTCAAGTTATTTTCCATAACTTTATACTTCTACCAGTTATGGTTGAGAGTAACTGTGCACGGTATCCCTCCCAGCTTTGAATACTATACTTTTAAAATCGTCTCTGTACTGCCTAGATAATTCCTACTCATCCTTCAAGTCTCAGCTTAAAGATTATTCTGCTGAGAAGTATTCAGTAATCCCCTGTGAGTTCAGAGTCTTTGGTTAAGCCAGTGGTTCTCTACATTTTAAGATCTTTTTATATCACCCTTTCACTGTTGAGAAATGAAATGCATTGATGGCATAACCTCGCTACACACACTATATTAAAAAAATATAAAGTTGTAAGTATAACACTAAGGAGAAATAGAAGTAAAATTGCATTTATTTCAGTATGTGAAACGCCTGAGCAAGTTCCACTAGAAGACAAAATGAAGTAGTCGGTTGTCTGTGCCCTAAATTGTTATAAATGCTATAGTTCAAACAGTCTTATAGAGTTATGTGGGTTGGTGACTAATTTTTCTGAAATGGTAACCAACTCTTGGCAGATTTCCAGGAGAGAAAAAAAAGAACTTCAATTTACACTTTACTTGTAATCCTGGAAAGTTCAGTGTGCATTCAATTGTGCAAAAATATTTTACACTTATATAAAAATATTTTACACATATATGAAAATATATGTAAAATAGAGTTAGATTTTACACTTAATAACAGAACTTTCACTTATATGAATGTTACACAGGGTTTAGGAGAATTGTTGTTGCGTGTGATTCCACATTTCAGGCTGTCTAGTGTCACTGGTCCCTAGACACTAAATGCCAGTAATGCCTCACTACTGGTGTTTTAATTATCATTAAAACAAAAACAAAAACAAAAAAATGCCCTCACAAATTTCTCAAATGCCTGACTGTGGTCCCCACTGAGAACCATTGGCTAAGTAGCAATGAAGCACCCTGCACCTTCTCAAACATCACACATATCATACTTTAAAGATGTTCTTGTCTGTTATGAACTCCTGTGAATAGTGACTGTCTTTCACAATTCTATCTGCAGCACAGGTCCTGACATTTATTCATGCCTTGATAATGCTAATTAAGTGAATGAATTAATATTTGGATGGTGATATCCTCCAGAATAATTTTATAGAACAGGAGAAGTATGAACATCCATTAAATAATTCCTGATTATAGGGAGAAGCCTCCAGTGTTTTACTGCTAAAAATGTCCAAGCATGACAACAGCTACCCTTTGGTCCACACTTTCTCTTACCAGATATCTTGCTAAGGAATTTACACTATTGTTTTTACCTATTTGCTTCAATAACCCCATGAGTTTAGATAATGTAGTTACGTGCTCAAGGTTATTAAATGAGGAGATTTATAAGTGAAAGCTGGGATTTGAACCCAGGTCCATAGACTGTGTTTATGGCCACTATGCTATAAGATATTGGCTATTGATTTAAAACTAGTAGCTTTTATTATATGAAGGAAATTTTTTTCCTTCTAACTTTCTAAATTTTGCTTTTCATAAGTCAGAAACGCTAACAAACATTTTTTACATTTATGGAGCTATCATATGGTTTATCTTATTGGACTTACTGATGAAGTCAATTTATAACTTATATATAATTTCCAACATTCCTTGCATTACTATTATTCCTATATTTGATTTGGTGTCTAAGGCTAACAATGAATTGTGAATTCATTTCTTTAGAACTGTGTTTAGGATTTTCGTGTCTGTTCTATATTAATAGGTGGGATCAGTTTATTTTCATTTCTGTTATCTATTTTGGGATTTGGTAACAGGATTCGGATAAAAATTAGTTGGGAATTGTTCTATGTTTGAGTGTACCTTAGAACAAATTATATATGGGAATTATCCCTTCTTTAAAAGTTTAAAAGAACTTATCAGTAGAGCATCTTCTTGGAGTTTATCTTCTTTTGGGATGGGAAGAATAATTATTTGATAATGTTTTCAATTTTACCTGTGGCTTTTATGTCTGTTCAGATTTTATTTTTTTTCTCTTTCAGATAATTTTAGTAATGTATTTTTTCTGGAAATAACCCATTTAAATATTCAATATATTAGCATGGAGTTGTATATAGACTTAATTATGTATTAAAACTTCCTTAGTATATGTCTTTGTCATTTTTAATTTTGTTCCTTTGTGCTTATTTTCTGTTTTATTTATTATACTTGCCAGAGATTTGTCTTTTATAGCCTTACTCCTCAAAATTCTTCAGAAAAACCCAGTTCTTGAATATATTTATAAATTATGCCTTCTTCAGTATTTTATTTATTATTTTGCTTTTATTTTTACTTTATTCTTTCTCATTTTGTAGCTTATTTCTAATTTTTTAAGTTAACTCCTTAGTTTCTCTCTCTCTCTTTCATCTGCCTTTCTTTTCTTTTTTTCTTTCATTAATGAAAACAGTTTGTCCATGACTTCCTCTAATTACAGATTAGGCTAACACTGGTATGCTTTAATATGTAATATTCTCATTTTTTATTGTTTTCTAAGTCACCCAAAATTGTAAATTTATTTTCTCTTTGACATTGTGGAAATTGTACACCTTTAAAGTTCTTATGCTTTTGGATTTTATTGGCTTAACATTTTATCAATATTTAGTGTTATTGTATTAAGCTAAAAAATGACCCACTCAATACTTTCAAAAATAATATAAATATGTAACCCAAATTAGATTATCACTCATTTTGAGTGATTTTCCCATCTACAAATAATTGACAAGGTAATTTTATTGATGAGGATTACAAATCTGTTTTATTTTTCTGTTTAGGTTCGAGATTATGCAACCTTACTTGGAAAAGTCTGTGACAATGGAACCATCTCTCACATTAAATCCATTACCAACAAAATCTGGATCAGGTTTAAAATAGACGCTTCTGTTGAAAAAGCTAGTTTCAGAGCTGTTTATCAAGTTGGTAAGGAAGCTTGTGCTTAATTTTTAAATGTTTAATTTGCCTGATTGAAGCATTTTAATTTCTTGAGATAATTTAGTCATTTTTATGTCCTCAAGTGGAGAGGAAAATATTCTCATAGAAATGTCATATTCAATTATCTCCTTAGGCAGTGTTGGATTTTGCAATAAAATTGAGAACAAGAAGTATTTATCTCTGGAAAAACACTATTATAATTTTTATATTTACAGCTTGTGGGGGTGAATTAACTGAAGAAGGGGTCATTCGCTCACCTTTTTATCCTAATGTGTATCCTGGAGAAAGAGTCTGTAGGTGGACCATCCACCAGCCCCAGGGCCAAGTAGTTCTTCTCAACTTCACTGGCTTTGAAATTGGAAGTTCTGCCCAGTGTGATACAGATTATATAGAGGTAAGAATAAAAAAAATTGTATTTGGTTGTATATTATTAAAAATATTACCTCATGTAATTCTTAAATCTGTTACATGAAACAAAAGTAGTTTGTACAGATCAATATCTCTTACAAATATAGATGCAAAAATCCTCAACAAAATACTAGCTCACTGAAAAGTCAGCATATAAAAAGGATTAAGTGAGATTTATCTCAGGAATTCTAGGTTGGTATAACATCCCCAAATCAATTAATGTTAGGACATGGTATCAATAAAATAAAGGACAAAACCACATGATCACCTCAGTAGATGCAGAATTTGGATTTTGCTGGAGTTGACAAAATCCAACAATCCTTTCATGATAAAAACACTCCACAAACTAGGAATAGAAGAGAACTTTCTTAATCTGATAAAGGGCATCTATTTTAAAAAACAACCCACATCTAACATCATATTTAATGATGAAACACTAAATGCTTTGTCTCTATGATCAGTCAAAAGACAAGGATGTCTGTTCTACCACTTTATTCAACATATAGTGGAAACTCTCATATTGGAAATTAAGCAGGAAAAAGAAATGAAGTGCATCCAGAATGGAAAGAAGGAGTACAACTATCTCTACCCACAGATAATATGACCTTGTATATAGAAAATCATAAGAAATCCACACACATAAAAAACCATTAGAACTAATATACAAATTCAGCAAGTTGTAGGTTAAAAGATCAAAATATAAAATCATTTCTTTTTCTATACACTAGCAAGGAACAATTTGAAAATAAAATTGAGGAAAAAATTCCAATTATAATAGCATTAAAAACAGTCAACATTAAGGAATACACTTGAAAAAAGAAGTGTAAAACTTGTCCTCTGAAATTATAAATCATCACTGAAGGAAATTAAAGAAGACCTAAATAAATGGAAAGACATCTCATATTCCTGAATTAGAAGACTTAATGTTATTAAGAAGGCAATATTCCCCAAATTGATCTAAAGATTCAATTCAATTCCTACAAAAATCCCAGCTGATTCTCTTGCAGAAATTCACAAGCTAATTGTAAAATTCATATGAATATGTAAAGGAACCAGAATAACTAAAGCATTCTTCAAAAAGGACAAAGGTGTAGGACTCATACTTTCCAATTTCAAAACACAGAACAAAACAACAATAATTGAGACATCAATGTTATTGGAGTAAGAACATAAATATAGATCAATGGAACAGAATTGAAAATTCAGAATTAAACCTATACTTTAATGGCCAATTGATTTACGAAAATGATGCAAGTCATATCAATGGGGAAAAATAGTTTTTTTCAATAAATGGTGCTGAATATCCACATGCAAAATTATGAATTTGGATATACAAAAAAATTAACTAAAATAGATTATAGACTTAAATGGGGGAGCTAAAACTATGAAACTCTTAGAAGAAAACATAGGAGTAAGTACTTGTGACCTTGGGTTAGGCAAAGACTTCTTGGATATGACACAAAAAGCACAAATAATAAAAGAAAAAATTAAAAAATTAGATTTTATCAAAATTAAAAACAACCTGATTTTTAAAATGGGGAAAGGATATGAATAAAAATTTCTTCAAAGAAGATATACTAGTGGACAATAAGCACACGAACAGATGGATCAACATTATTGGTCATTAGGGAAATATAAATCGAAACCGCAGAGAGTTACCACTTCACACCCACTAGGACACTAGGATGGTTGCAATAAAAAAATCGGATAATAGAAAGGATTGGCAAGGATGTGGAAAGACTGGAACCCTTATACACTGCTGGTAGGATGTAGATACTTTGGAAAATAGTCGTCAGGTCCTTAAAAAGTTAAACATAGAGTTACCATCTGATCCAACAATTCTGCTCTTAGGTACATACTCAACGGGAATGAAAATATATGGCCACACAAAAATTTGTATATGAATAGGCCTATAATCATTATTTATAATAGCATTATTTACAACTAGCACATACATTATTCTCAATTTAAAAGTAGAAACAAAAATTTCCATCACCTGATAAATGGATAAATAAAATATGCTATACCCTTACAGTGGAAATTATATGGCATTAAAAATGAATGAAGTAAGGCCGGGCGCGGTGGCTCACGCCTGTAATCCTAGCTCTCTGGGAGG
>VBSM01003148.1:12644667-12827714 GCA_008086735.1 Cheirogaleus medius | reverse complement strand
AAAAAAAAAAAAAATGAATTAAGTAATGATACCTATTACAACATAAATGAACTTTGAAGACATTATACTACATGAAAGAAGCTAGTCATAAAAGACCACATATTGTATGATTCCATTTGCTTGAAATGTCCAGAATAGATGATCCATAGAGATAGAAAGTAGATTAGTGGCTGCCTGGGGCTCTGGTTTCAAGGGAATTGGGAGTGACTGCTAATGGACATGGAGTTTCTTTTAGGATGACTAAAATGTGGCAAAATTGATTGTATTTTCAAATTGATTTTTACTATATTAAAAACATTTCAGAAATAATTATTCTTAAAGCAGTTTTCTAAAATAGATATCCAACAAAATTGAATATATCTTTTCTATTTTAGATTGGTAGCAGTTCCATTTTGGGTTCTCCTGAAAATAAAAAGTATTGTGGCACAGATACACCTTCACTTATAACATCCGTGTACAATTTTCTTTATGTCACATTTGTGAAAAGTTCTTCTACTGAAAATCATGGTTTCATGGCCAAGTTTGGTACTGAGTATTTGGGTAAGAGATTGCTTCTTTCTCCTCCTCTTGGGCGTATATCAGAATAAGTGAACAATGGAAATAAATTATTATATAAAATCATCTACACTGTGAAAACTTTTAAAACACATTTAAAGATAAAGAATATGTATTTCATAATCAACACATATCAATAGTTAATTGGTATCTATTAATAAAAGAAAGACTATGTTATCTTAAGTGGCATATAAGAAACAGTTTTTCTTTTTAAACTTTTAAGAAGTTATGATCAGAGTATTTGATTTTGAAATCCAGAGAGCTTGTTGGTTACTTGTGATAATTATTATAATTTTTGTTTCAACAGCATGTGGAAAAATTCTTACAGAGTCAACAGGAATCATTCAAAGTCCTGGCCATCCAAATATCTACCCCCAGGGTATCAACTGTACCTGGCATATATTAGTCCAACCTAACCACCTGATTCGTTTAATGTTCAAAATATTTCACTTGGAATTTCATTATAATTGCACAAATGACTACCTGGAAGTTTATGACACTGACTCTGAGACATCTCTTGGGAGGTGAGGTTATTATTATTATTATTTTTTAACGCAAAAAACTTTTCTGTTTTCTTGCTTTCTTGCTTCGGTGAAGGATTTTAAGATCCACCATGTTATGTTATAAAAACCAGGTGAGATCTTCTTTCTTCTCAATGACCATTTCTACATACTACTTTGTTGCCTTGGCTTTGGTAATTAAGTTTTGATATGTCTATACTCATGAAGCTATCATTAAAATCAAAATAATGTACATATCCATCACCCCAAAAACTTCCTGCCCATTGTAATTCCTCACTTCTGCCCCCCACCCCCATACACAGGAAACCACTAATCTGCTTTGTATCCCTGTGGATTAGTTTGTATTAACATATTCTGAAATTACAAAAATGGATCTACTGTATGTACACTTTGGCTTTTCTCAATCAGCATAATTTTTTTGTTGAGCTTTTTGGATCTGAGGGTTTGTAGTTTTATTGAATATGAAACATTTTTGGCCATTAGTTCTTGAAATACTTTTTCTGTCTCCCCTCCCTTTGGTGGACTCTGCGTGTATATTATATCACTTAAAGTTGTTCCACACCTCACTGATACTCTGTTCGTTTGATTTTGAGCCTTTGTTTTCTGTTGGTTTCATTCTGGAAAGTTTCTATTACTATGTATTCATGGTCACTCATCTTTTGTTCTGCAAGTCTAATCTGCTATTAATCCTGCCAAGTGTATTTTTCATCTTAGACATTGTAGTTTTCATTCCTAGAAATTCGGTTTGGGTCATTTTATATATATTCCATGTCTCTACACATTGATTTTTTTTCCTCTAGGGATGGGATACAGTTATAATTATTTTAATGACTTAGTCTACTAATTCAAACATCCATATTATTTCTTACTGTATTTTTATAGATTGATTTTCCCTCTCATTATAAGTCACACTTTTCTGCTTCTTTTCATGCTTGGTAATATTTGATCAGATACCAGACATCTTCAATGTTATGTTTTTGGGCATGGGGCATTATTATATTCCTATAAGTATTCTTGGGCTTTGTTCTGGAATGCAGTTAAGTTGCTTGGAAACAGGTTGATCCTTTCCAGTTTTGCTTTTAAACTCATTTCCTGTTTCTGAAGGGTTGTCGTCCTTTATTGCTTGATATCCAGTGTCTTGAGGATGATTGCTTTATATATTTGTCCAGGTTTTTAGTTGTTTCAGGTGCAAGGTTAAATCTAGCCCTGTCATAACATCTTTGTTGGAAATCGAAACCTCCTGATATATATTTTTTTTAAGTTTCTTCATCTTGAATTTTATTTTCTTTTTTCTTATTCACTTTTTAAACATTTTCTTATTTTAATCTTTCATCTTTTCAACTTTCTTCTTTTACTTTCTATTTTTGGATAGGTACTTAACATCTTAACACATAACCACTGTAAAATACATAATTATTTCAGAGAGGCATAAACTATAATGATCTTTCCCAAGTTTGGTATATGGGACATATACAGAGACATTTAAAATATCAATTAACTCACCTGCCTTTATTTTGCTGAAGATATTAAATCTTTTTTCACTCTGAAATGGTACTATATTATACATCAAATTTTCTTTCATTTTCTCCCTTAGCAATTAACTCATTTATTTCCCATATTCAACACTTCCTCTTATTTTGATTTCTATACATTTTTTTCTCTCTCATTTTATTTGGTAAATTTTACCAAATACACTTTTATTTGAGATTACTATTTTCTTATTACTCTTTCTTAGAAGTATTTCTCTAGATAAAAGCTTGTGGCATAATGTCTTTTATTACAACTCTACTTTTAGCATCAATAGAATAGTTTTTCTGAGCTAAATTGCTTTTGTTCAGCAAAAACTGTGACATGGCTTAGTAATTAAACTCTTACCTCTTTATAGGCCAGCTGTTTAAGGACAATAGATTTCATCTATATATGGATTACCATTCCAGGCACTGTTCAAATTGCTTTATAAAGAGTATGTTAACGCATCCATTCTTGAAACAACTCTATGAAGTAGGTGCTATCATTCTCATTTTGGAAATGGGGAAACTGAGGCACAGAGCTTGAGTGATCTGCCAAAATTCATAATGCCTCTAAGTCTGCAGTCCCCAATTCCGGGCCATGGATAGGTACTGGGTCCATGGCCTGTTAGGAACAACAGGGCCACACAGCAAGAGGTGAGAGGCAGTGAGTGAGTGAGAGAAGCCTCATCTGTGTTGACAGCTGCTCCCCATCACTCTCATCACCGCCTGAGCTCCGCCTCCTGTCAGATCAGCAGCAGCATTAGATTCTCATAGGAGTACGAACCCTACTGTAAACTGTGCATGTGAGGGATCTAGGTAGCACTCCTTATGAGAATCTAATGCCTGATGATCTGAGGTGGAGCTGAGGTGGTGATGCTACCACTGGGGAGTATCTGCGAATACAGATTATCATGATCAGAGAGGTTTGACTACACAATAAATGTAATGCGCTTGAATCATCCCCAAACCATCCCCCCTCAACCCAAAATTGACTTCCATGAAACTGGTCCCTGGTGCCAAAAAGGTTGGTGACCACTGCTCTAAGTGATAGAGTTGACTCTTAAGTCTGAGCTCTGTGAGTTTAAGGTATAATGTTTCTCTTTGTTATGTGAGTTTATTATATTTCTATTAAAAAGTTCATTAATATTCTGTATGACAATCTAATGTATTAATAGCTTATACTTTTCTAATTTTATTAAACTTCTTATACATGACAATTCACATAGCCAGACACACATATAAAACTATTTCAGGGAAGTGATCACGAACAGGACAATCTTCAGTAAGTTCATAAATATTTTGTGCCTGAAATATATTTGTTTTTTAATGTTGAAAGGAAATAGATAACAAAATCCATTGTTATATTTACATGTCCTGATCTTTAGTACATCATTTCAAATACACCAAAAGTTTTTAAAATCCATGTATCTGTTCTTTCTTGGCTTGGAATAGATACTGTGGAAGATCAATCCCACCTTCTCTTACAAGCAGTGGCAACTCACTGATGCTGATATTTGTGGCTGACTCTGACCTCGCTTATGAAGGCTTTTTAATAAACTATGAAGCAATCAATGCATCAACAGGTAACAAAACAGCACAGTATACTTGATTTCATTTACTCTCTTAGAAAACAGAACTATCTAAAACACTGTGAGAATACTTCATCCCTAAACCTGTGAGACACAATGGAAGATATATTTAGAATAAAGTGTACTGACTTAAATACCTACCTTATTAAAAATGGAGTAATGACTAGACAAGAATATTGTATCAATATTAAATTTTCTAATTTTGGTAATGGTACTGTGGTTTTGTAAGATAATGTTTTAGTTCTTAGGAATAATACACTGAAGTTTTTAGAAGTGTCTTCCAAATTACTCTGAATTGGTTCAGATAATAAGTGAGTGAGAGAATAAGAGAGAGAGAAGGGGGGTGGAATATAAAGCAATGGAAACAAAATACAAATATGTAATAAATCAGGATAAAAGGAATTCAGGAGCTCATTCTTGCAACTTTACTGCAAATTTGAAATTCTACCCAAAAAAGGTTACCAGAGAGACTGAATGTTTAATTTAACAAATTAGGAATAGGGCAACAACAGATTTTTATTAATTATTTAATTTTTATTAGAGACTACTGCATGGAATTCTAGGGCAGGAAATGGAAGATTTTTTGGTGAAATATACATTTCTTTTTTAGCATTTATTCCTTGTATTGTATTTTTCCTATGACTTAATTTCTCATCAATACTATGCTCTTTGCAAATGCAGCCCAGGAAACAAATATCCTTTGTAGGCAGGGTCTTTGAAGTGTCATAAGAACCACAGGTGCCCCCAGTCTCAACAACCTATGGGATTCCTGGGGAGTCATATTTCATTAGGCTCATCTTCCCACCTAGGATGTGTACCTTTTCACAGACCCGGGGCTGTCCTTTTGCATCATATTTACAAAGATACTAAATGGACCAAAACAACATCCAGTATAGATCCATAGTAGACATATGGTGACTGTGCTTCCCCGGCATTTCTTAGCCTCTGCATTGCCCCAGAGACGTGGTGCGATTCACTGAACTTGCTTCAGAAAGGACTGGAAGCTTTTCCTGGGCCAGGATGTTCTCCCTCTGACACTGTCTGTAATCTAGAGACTGCCAAGTGCTCATCTCTCAAAGCCCCCACTCCTCAAAATCCATAAACTAAAAGTTTAAAAATTCCCTACACAGCATCTCTACCCAATTTCTCATTTATTTCTCCATCAGAGGAGCTGGCCAGTACTTGTCATTTCAGGCAAAATTGCTGTTTCTGTAGTAGCTCAAGTTCTATGTTTTGGCAGCATGGCTTTAGATTTCTCCAGAATCCTGTGTATGACAGAATCATATACTTTTCTCTCCAGTGGGACCCTATGTAGGAGCCAGTTCATTACCCAGCCCAAGCACATGGGAAATTGAATCTCCTGCACTCTCAATAAGTTATGGTGCGCGATTGACAAATTTACTGCACTTTGTTCGGGTGGTTAACATCCAGTGACCAAAACTGGTTTCTCAAGAAATTATAGTGTGCGCACAATTTCTCATACTTCTGTAGTTTTATCTGCCTCTTCTGTTTGGCCCCAGAGCACACTGAATATTAGATTAGGATTTGGAGCAAGTCACTTGAACTCTCTGGGCCACTGTTTTCTCATCTGTAAAATTAAGGGATTGGATTTGGTGATCTTTGAGATGACTTCTGGCTGTAATCACCTATGAACATAACTTTAATTTTCTGCATGAATGAACTAGCTATGTCTTAGATAACATATGATGCAGAGAGGGCCTCCTAGAAATATGGAAATCTTTGTAATGACATGCAAAGTAAGACATATCTCTGTAAAACAACTCTATTCGTACACTAGCTTGTAAGGCAATATTTAGTATAGAAAGACTCAAGAGCAATCAAAATAACCTGGCAGGGAGGACATCAGATTTTAATCTAAAAAGTTTTCAGAAAGAGAAAATGCAGGTAAAATAAAAATAAGTCGAGGAAAAGAATAGAAGCAAACTGATAAAGAGAGAAAGAAGAAAAAGCAAGTGATAATACCAACGTGGCAAACGCAAAAGATTCTCCGCCGTACTTCCCTGTGTGATAATCATTAGTTTGGCCTCTATTTGGTCCAGACAAGGCTGAAATCACAGACAGGGGAGTGTTCACTTTCTATCCCTTGGCTGAGCCTGGCTGGTCACCGTGTCTGCCTTTGGCTGGATGAACTCATAGGTCTGACATAGTCAAACCATTCTAGCAGCAATCAGGTGATTGGATCCAGGAAGCCACACGGCACCTTCAGTTTATAATTCTGGAGGCTGTCACAGTTTCCCATAGATCAGAACATGAGTGATTGGCTCTCGTGAGTTGTTGAGGGTGGGCCCTGCAGTATTTCTCAGGGAAGGGTTGGGGTCAGGAGACTGAGTGAGGGTTGGGCTGGGGAGACCAGGCAGCAGGCTGGCTGGCCCTCAAGGCAGCCTGAGTGAGAGCAAGCTGTTGACTCAGAAAAACGGAGTTGTTAGGACTCTTTCTTTTGAATTATCATTTTACTTTGGATATTTTCTGCAGAATGAAGTAGTTATCAAGGAAAAGCATCAATGGAAGCTCGATCATTGGCCCTGATCCTATTTTATTGCTCTAGCAGAAGTTATTTCGAGAGCAATAACAATGGTATTTGGTTGTTGGTTTTTCCCTGTTGAAGGCTTTCCTTTCTTTGTCAGATGAAGGTTAAATTTCTGGATTTGAATCCAGTTACTTTTCTGCCTGTAGTTGGTGCCATATGGCTATGATGTCAGCCCCTAAATATGTGTTTGGGAGAAAAAAAAAGATCAGTTTCTTGTCGTTACTTGGACTTCCTCCCTCGTCACTTTGTTTCTTCCTTTATCTAGATGTGCCCAGGGAAATAGAGAGGAAAGAACTAATGAGTAAAATGTTAGAGGGGCGAAATGAGACTAGATTGTAAATATTTGCTAAAGTACAAAATACTTGAATCCTGAGACAATGTAATTGACTAGTTAATTTTACCAATTTAAAGTATAATTTTATATTCTATTAACATCTATTAAATGCACATTAATATATAATCCAACCAAAAGGGGACTTGAAAAGCATAAACAGGAGCAGAGAAATGTACCTTATTCATTTTTAACTTTAATATTAGATGAAAATCTACTTAACATCTAGTCAAATGTTTTTCAAACTGTAATTCTCATTAGTGAGTCATAAAATTAATTTATTAGGTTGCTACCAGTTATTGTTAAGAGTATGGAGTGAAATAGAAAAGAATGAGAAAGTATCGGAGTTTATCATACAAAGTCAGGCATCTCTTCATGAAACTTGTTTGCAATACCTGTGTGAGTATGCATGGCTGATATAGATCTATTATTATGGTATGTCAAGAAAGTTCAAAACACAAATCTAGTCCAGTTACTTTAATTTTTTAGTGAGGGAGATACAAGTCTAGAATGTTGAATTTATCTGCCCAAGAATACATAGCTAGTTAGATTTCTTTTTACTATGTCCAGATTAGTTCTTAGAAATGCTCTAGATGAACTGCACATGATGTGGCTGGTAACGTTAAATTCAGAGCTACAGTAGAACTGTGGTGGACTTTTCATTTTTCTGCAAATAAAAGAATGTTACAATTGTCTAGGGAAATGGCCAGGAATGATCACAACCACATCAATACAGGCTCAAGGGGGAGACCTACTGGGTTTTTCCAACCTCCTCATTCCCAATACCAAATCCCACAATGGTTGGTTAGTGTTATCTGTTATCTGTCATCCTGGAATGAACTCAGAGGAGGAATCTAGGAGTAAGAAGTTAAGAAATGATGACTAGAAGAAATGTATAGAAAGAGTTGTGTTTCTATCTTGGAAACTTCAACTTGGGAGGTTGGCATTCTCAAACTCTAGTGTTCATAAGAAATTTGGGGCAGGGGATTTTCTTGTTACAAATTCAGGGCCCCTCCAGAAATTCTGATTAAAATAGGGCTAGGGTGCATTTCCACCAAGGAATTCAAGTTGTTCTAATGAAACTTTGTAGTTCATCAAAGACTGAAAGTCAAGTCTTAAATTGCTATAGAATTACAATGGAGATGTAATGGTGGATTGAACTGTAACCACTCATGATGGAAAGTACTATTCGTGATATGGTGAAAGGGGAAGCTCTGGAGGGAGTCAGAAGTCTTGGTTCTAGTCCCACCTTGGTATTAACTTGGAATACTTTGGGCAAGTTACAAGCCTTTCTGATTCTTTCTATCCACCTTAAATTCTGTATTTTCTGCTATGAGATATTCAGATATATTTCCCCTGGAAAAGGTTTCTTAGTAAGTCTATTAATCAGTTAAAGATTTACTTTCTTACTGGTTAGTTTTTTCTCATATTTTTATATATATGTTTGTCCCAGCAGTTTCCAGCTCAGTTCATTTATCTCATTTTCTCATTTAATTTATTATATATTTTGGTCCTTAAAATGAAAATGCAACAAAATGCTTAATCATGATATTCTTAGTCCCCTACTTGTCTTCATTCTTAATTTGATATTTCCTGTGTAGAAAAACTGGGGATTACTAAAGAGAAAAGGATTTGGAAAGGGAGGACTTAGGTTTAAATTTTATTTTAGCCTCGCTTGTCTCTGAAATAAGTGTTTTTCAGAACTTAATCTCCAGGAATCTCAGCTCCCTCATCCACACCTCTCTAAAAAGTGCAGGTGATAATGCCTGGCTATCTTACAAAGTTGGAGAAGATGAAATGAGACAGACATTGTGAAAATTACATTATAGCTGTAAAGGACCATGACTTTGTCAGATTTAAAATATGATTACTGATGTCCAAGCACAGGTTTACTAAAAGAAAAAGCAATGACTGTGACCACCTAGCAGAAAATTGTAGCAAATGTTGAGTTTGGTTAAAAAGGCTTCTTCTTTCCTAAGAGAGAAACTGAGTCTGTAAGTATACCTTCCCTTGGGTCTTCACTTTTAAGAATATTAAACTAAATATGCCAATAGAAGCCAGACAATGGTTCCTGGGTTGGCTGTTTATTCAGCACATACCTAGAAAATCTGAGGTCGTATGGATTCATTCAGAAACTAAAAGTCTCATAAGTGATTTTCAGAAAGCACAGCCTATAGATTGAGCCTTAATTGAGCACAGCACATGTTACCCCATAAGGGAAACAGGGAGGTGCTAGGGTGTCCCAATGAAATACATTCCTCTCTCTACAGGATCAGTTTGGCACTCCTATGGCACAAATTTTATGGGACGTTGCTTTGTGGGTTGGAGGATTATATATGTTTCTGATTTTCCCCTTTGATAATGAGCCAAATGCTATTTTACAAAACTTATTTGAAAATGGTTAGTGAAGGCAGAGACACATTGTGATTGTTAGAAAAATCTAGTTTTGTGATTTTGTAATGCTCCACAGAGGACTTTTGTTTATTTTCTCTTTTCTTTTTGAGGTTGGTCAGAAAGAAAAACATGTGAGTCCTGCAGCAGTTGTCTTTGATCTTCAGAGATATGCTTTTCCATTGCTAGTTCATTCAAATTTAAGGAATGGAAGAAATGTACTTTTCTTCTTCATTTCTTTGTAAATGTTCTGAGGCCATAATAAAAGACCAACTTCTATTGTATATGAATTTTCCTTTGGCAACATAAGATAAAAACAAAAAGCACAGACACATTTTTATGTTTGCATTTTGTATTGATGTAATAAGCATCATGGCAACACATGGATATCTTTTTATGGAAACACATTCAAATTTAATCATTTGTGCTTTGTTGCAAAGCACAAGAGGAAGCCAAAGCTTAGTAGTAATATTTCTCAGTGGTAATATTATTCTAGAAAGAGCCATTTATACTGCCAAGGGAAAAATATGACCATCTATAGACTTAAGTTTAAGTAAGAGGAATTTTTAACCTTTCAAGAAATAGATACAAGGCCAGACTCAGTGGCTCACGCCTGTAATCCTAGTACTCTGGGAGGCCAAGGCAGGAGGATGGCTCAAGGTCAAGAGCTCAAAACCAGTCTGAGCAAGAGCGAAACCCTGTCACTACTAAAAATAGAAAGAAATTAATTGACCAACTAAAAATATATAGAAAAAATTAGCCAGGCATGGTGGCACATGCCTGTAGTCGCAGCTACTTGGGAGGCTGAGGCAGAAGGATCGCTTGAGCCCAGGAGTTTGAGGTTGCTGTGAGCTAGGCTGATGCCACAGCACTCTAGCCTGGGCAACAGAGTGAGACTGTCTTAAAAAAAAAAAGAAATAGATACATTAAGTTCAGAGAACAATAGTTTTTCTCTCTATGAAATTAGATATTTGAATCTCATAAAACTACAATCAGATTTTAAAATTAAATGTTCTGTTATTTAATATATACAGCAGGAGTCTCTTCAAATATATTTTATCTCCAAAGTTTAATTTTATTTATTATTTACTGGTTACCTGAATTATTTATTGGATTTCCTCTAGAGAACTCAACCTGTCCATGCATGGAACTTTCAAACTTTTAATATAACATAGATATTTTTATGTAATTTCATAAAGTAAAATTCATTAATAATGTCTACAAAAGTATATAGCCATTTAACCACCTCTCTATTCAAGCTATAGAAAACTTATATCATCCCAGAAAGGATCCTAGTGACCCTTTAGTTAATATTCTCCATGTCCTCTATCTCAGCAACTACAGATCTGATTTCTATCAATATAGATTAGTTTTAACTGTTCAAATGACCAGTATGAATGGGAACACATACTATGTACTGCTTTGTGTCTGGCTTCTATCATTTAGCATAATGTGTATTGTATTTATCAGTTCTTTTCTTTTTATTGTTGACCAGCCTTCCATTGCAAGCGTATGTCATGATTTCATTATGAATTCACCTGTTGTTAGACGAGGTTTTTTGTCCAGTTTTTAGCTATTATGAAAAAATCTGCTAGGAAGATTGATGTACAAATTTTTTTGTAGACTTATCAGTTCTCTGGAATAAATATAATACCTAGAAGTAGAATTTCTGGGACCTATGGTAATGTGTTTAACTTTATGAGGAACTGCCAAACTTTTCTCTAAGATGGTTACACCATTTTTATCATCCCACTTATATCAGTGGGAATTCCACGTTTTCCACATCTTTCCCAATCGTTGGTATTGCCCATTTTTTCAGTTTTAGCCTCTGGCAGTTGTGTAATAGTATCTCGTTGTAGCTTAATTTGCATTTCCCTGATGATTAATTGCATGAGTACATTTTCACATGCTCTTTGACAATTCATATATTTTCTTTTGTGAATTATCTATCAATACCATTTTACTAATTTTTGCTTGTGATCTTTATTATTTAGTCGTATGTTGTATATTCAGGATATAAATATGGCCTTTGTCAGATTAATGTATTACAAATATTTTCTCCCAGTATATGTGGCTAAACTTTTCTTTTTCTTAATGGTATCTTTCAAAGAGCAGAAGTCCAGTATATAGTTTTTTCCCTTTTATGGCTAGTGGGTTTTCTATCCTGCTTAAGAAATGTTTGTCTACCAAAGTTATGAGGATTTCCCCCATGCAGTCTTCCAAAAGTTTTATAGCTTGAGGTTTTACATTTATTCTATGATCCATTTTGATTTAATTTTTCTATATGGTGTGAGTTTTATATCCAAATTTGTTTAGCAAATGGTATTTAATTGTTCAAGCACCATTTGTTGAAAAGATTTTCCTTCCCCCACCTCTGCCCAACGCAAATTGCCTTTGCATTGTTGTTGAAAATCAACTGCCTGTGGTGTTATGTGTGGATCTGCTTCTGGAATCTCTATTCTATCACATTAATGTATATATTTATCCCTAGAATGATAGGACATTACATTTTTTGATATTATGTAATATTATAGTGTATCTTAATATCTGGAAGTATAAAACCTCCAGATTTGTACTTCTTTTCCAAAATTATTTTGACTATTCTAGATCTTTTACATTTCCATATTCATTTTAGAATCAGCTTTTCAATTATAAAAAAAAACTGTTGGGAATTTGATTGAGATTGCATTGAATTTATAGATCAATTTGGGGACAACAGGCATCTTAAATTGAGTCTTCTAACTTTTAAACATATTTTACCTCTCTATTTGATCAGATCTTCTTTAATTTCCTTCAGCAATGTTTTAAGATTTTTAGTGGAGAGCTTTTGCATATTTCTATTAAATTTATTATCCAATGTTTTGTGTTTGTTTGTGTTATTGTAAATGGTATTTTAAATTTTATTTTCCAGTTTTTTGATGGATATATGCAACTTAAATTGATTTTTTGTGTGTATCTTGTATTTTGTAACCTTGAAAAACTCAGTTATTAGTTCTAATAACTTTTTAGTAGATTATTTAGTATATTCTATATAGATGATTATAATTGTGAATAGGGACAGTTTTATTTTTTCATTTCTCTCTCCCTCACACTCTGTGTGTGTGTTATTACAATGGCTAGAACTTTCTATACAATGTTGAACAGAAGGGTGATTGGGCATATTGGCCTTTTTCTTAATCTTGGCAGGGAAGCATTTAATCCTTTACCATGTAAGGATCATGTTAGCTTTGGGTTTTTTCATAGATGCCCTTTGTCAGTTTGAGAAGTTCCCTTCTATTCATACTTGCTGAGAGTTTTTTTTATCATAAATGGGTGTTACATTTTTCCAAATGATTTTTATGCATCTCTTTTATTCTGTTATGTGGTAAATTGTGTTGACTAATTTACTATAATAACATCAAACCAACCTTGCATTCCTGGAATAAACCCCACCTGGTTCTGATGTATTATAATTTTTATATATATCCCCTTGGGATAAAATCCATGGGGAGCCTTGCACAGATGTCTGGCTTTCCTCTATATGTACTTCTTCCTCTCTGGAATATTTCCTTGTAGTTCCAGATGCTTTGGCAAGCCTAAACTTGGATCTTTGCTTCCTTAGCTCAGTAGGTCTGCTGTTCACTACTTGGGCATCACCTCCCTGCTGTGTTCAGGACATTCTGCCTAGGTAGAAAGCCAAGAAAACTGAGAGTCCTACATCATGAGTTTCCTTTCTGTCAAGAATCACAATCTTATACTGCCTGTTGTCCAATATTTTGTCCAGTTTTGTAACTTTTAAGGAGAGGGGCTGGTTCAATACCAGTTACTTGTCATGGCTGGAAGCAGAAAAATATTAAGGAGCCTCAGCCAATCAGGAGAGAGGATAGGAAGAAGAGAGAGGAAAAATGAGGTGAGAAAAATAGAGGGGATCATAGGCTAGGGGGTAGAAGGATAGCCTGAAAGAGGAGAACTGAGTGGGGTTGAAAGAGTAGAGAAAAAAATAGATACCTGTCCCATTCCCCTCAGTTTTAAAAACTTTGTGTAATATAATTTTAAGAAATATTTACTAGGACCTGATCTGGGCCTGTAGTGATAGCTAATAATTGTTACTATATACATATATATAGTATATATGGGATATACTATACTATATATACTAGTATATATGGGATATATACATATATATATACATATATGTCCCAAAGCCTGGCAGGGTAAATATACTTATATAAAAAACAATTACAAAAATATGTTGGAGCTTAACTTGCTCTTTGCATAAAGTTTTATTGAGCACATAAACATTGATTTTGCTTGGTTGAGAAAGGTTTCATGGAAGAAGTGATATTTGAACTTTACCTTAACTGATGGGTAAGAGTTTACTTGTTAAAGGGTGTTTTGGAGGATGGAGGCTTGTTAAGTAAAGCATTTAGGACAAAGAGAACAGTGTGAAGATCACTTAAACACATCAGGGACTGTAGTTTACCTTTGTGACAGCAACAGAAAAGAAGCTTGGTGAGCAAATAAAAATTTCGGGAGAGATTAACAAACTCCCACCAATTGTGCCAGAATTGTATATGGGCAAGATAAAGGGAAACTATTCATCATTATTGCTTAAAATATCATCAAGTTAGGTTCCTTTACCTGGGAACCTGATAATATACATAACATTCTCCTGCAGACTAACTGCAAACTGCATTAGAGATGTGAAATACAATTGTATTTCCCCTCTGGGAGTAGAGTGGATTTAGCAAGGAACGCTATCTCTTTAAGAGCAAGTGACACGAATGGATGATTTGCTCTAAATATTTGATGTATTGGCTAAAGCTCTCTGCTTGTGGGTCAATGAGTCTGTCAGTTCTGTCAACTCAAGGAGACTGGGTTATAGCTTTCATTTAATGTTTGTTTGATCCATGAATTTTTATCTTAGTAATACTCATTACTGGGTCTCAAATAGTCTGAAATATTTACTATACCATCTCTACACCCCTCCGTCCTCTCTCTATTCCTCCTCCCACTCGCCCTGTCGTCTCCTCCTCCCTCTCTTGTTCCTTCCCTCTCTCTCCCTTCCTACCTTCCTGGCTTTCTTCCCACTTGTGGAAATATTTTTGCAGATTATTGAAAAGTACAGTTTTCCATACTTTTGGAGTTAAATGTCACTCTGGATTCCCTGAATAAAGTAAAGGCTTGGTTGCTTGTGGCTCAAAGTAAAACCAAATACTTGGTGAATGCCTATTGCTCTGAGAACTACACGTAGATAGTAGAATCTGTAGTATTTTCCATGTGGCTCTGTGGTTTCAATACCAGTGATTCCCCTTTTCTTTTCTGAGTAGGATTATACAGCAGCAATTAGGAAAATAGCGTACCGAATCATCTTCATTTTTTTAACTCACAATAAAGTATGATAGTTTATTCTCCTCAAAACCTTTCAGTCAGAGAGCTCTGTCTACTCCTTGACCTTAGGTTTAGGTTATTACTGGATGCAATTAAAGATACATTAAAAATGCATTCAAACCAGATTGTCTTTGTGAAATATCTCGGATTTGTAGGGCACAGGAGATTGAATGGGTTGGTTAGTAAATGTAGAGTCTGAAGGACCAAAGAGGTCAAGTTAAAACTATGAAACTGGAACGGCTGATATTTATTTAGGACATAAAGTTGTCCAGGTACTATGCAAAACGTTTTATATGAATGATCCAATTTATTCCTCAAAATTTATGATTATCTTATACCTGTTCTATTTTGAGAAATTATGATGATTCCTGCCATTTACTGAGCACTTGTCATGGGCCAAGTCCTTTAATTGCAGCATCTCTGACTCATGCCTACACTTAAAGGTTGTAACCCTCTCCATTTTAGAGATGAGGGAATTAAGGCTCAGAGAGGTGAAGTAACTGGCCTAAGATTGCACAGCTTGTCAGCATTTGAGGAAGGGCTTTGATTCAAGATCACTTTGATCCTCAAACCTGGTGCCCTGTTCTTCACCCCATGGCTGATATACCTGCTTTGTCATTTCTCATATATCCATGCTTTGGTGAAAACCATTTTAAAGGAAACTTATAGAAAGAACAGGACTGAATTATTTCTAGGTCCCCTTTACAATTTCTGTAATTGAACCTAATTTTTAATGTTTATGGTAATTTGCATGAATTAGAAAAATGGTAACACTTCCAAGACCTAAAAAGTTGTTCACTCAAGATGTTTGTAACAATTTCCACCACATAGCTTATGTTTACTGTTAATAATTACTTGGCCTTTGAGATTTCAAAAACTTTGCTTCAAAATGAAATCATTCTTCGACTATTCCAGAATGGCCTATTGAAAATCAAATACATTGGCACAAATTAATAATATATATATTACTGAATTATTATAAATATAGCACAATATTTTCTATTTTCTCTTTTGTGGTCTGTTTCTTTTCACAGCATGTTTTGAAGACTACACAGATGATTTTGGGACATTAACTTCTCTAAATTTTCCCAATAATTACCCCAACAACTGGGAATGCATTTATAGGATCACAGTAAAAAGCAGCCAACAGATTGCACTGCACTTCACAAACTTCTCCTTGGAGGAAGCCATTGGTGGAAAATGTTTAGATTTTTTGGAAATCAAGTAAGCATACTTATTTATTTCACTATAATCTTTTTTATTATTTGTTCTCATTAATAATCTTTCCTAGGCTTTCCTAGATTAAGGAAAACTTATGAAAATTCTCTGTAAAGCTCCCTGCTGTGCACTTTCTTGCAAGAGATAAAGTTTGTCATTTGAATGAAGCCTGACTTAGAAGAAATAACAGAAAATTGCATAAGATTCGGTGGTTATTTTGAAGTGGTTCTTTTATTGGGAATATTTGAAAATATACTCTAGATTTTATCTGGACAAAGAAAACAGATGTTCTACTACCCTGAAATGAGATACTCGCAGTTGTTGAATACCTACTTTCATTATGTGGGCTGTTTGCTGTTCATTTAATCTTCTTATATCACAAAAATGATAGCAGGATAGCAACCATAAGTTTTACATGAAGTTTTTTTGTATTCAAATAATAAAAGTCTATCCTTGAGAATTTCAGTACAAGGCATTTTTCTTTTATTACTTGGCACTTTGAAAGAGTGTGTTTAAAAAGTTATATTTTCAGTAAAGGTAAGTTAACTTATATATTGCTATCTCCCTATGTCATTACATCGAGTTAAATTAGGGTAATCATTTTGGTGTGCATCTATGTCAAAATATTTTGGCGTTTCAAATCTGGAATCTTATTTTATAATACATTTTATTTTATGATGTAAAGTAAGGTACTACTAAAAAGACAAATCACAATTGTATTCTATCGTGTTAAAATGACATAATTTTCTTAATTTATAGCAATTAGTCACTGGACTTTGATGTTGAATGAGTCCTTATTTTTTTATTTGAAAAAGCTACAAATGATAAACTAGATTTAAGGCCCCAGAAGTTCTTAGGAAGGGAATTATTTCTAGAATTTTGTTAAATATACCAAATAGATTTACTAAATTTTGAAAATTTCTAAATTAGAAGGAAAACATTTAACGTTTCTCTGTAAAATAAAACAGCATCTGTTTATATTGTTAATAATTATAGTTTCTTTGTCTTGTTTACTCCAACACATTTGCCACAAGCTTGATTTGAGATAAAGATTAAATACATTCTTTCAGTTTGCAGTGGGTTATATAAAATGCCATGCCAACCGTAAAGGACAGTTATTCATTACTAAGTTATTCAAATACTATTTAATAAAATCAAACACTTGAAATTGTGTTTTATAGAGTATTTTTGAGAGAAGTTGGTCAATCTGATAAGCTGCTAATGTTTGTAAGTTTAAATTATGTTAAATATTTATATATTAGTTAGTATAGTTAGTAACATCATTGGTAGCCTAACACATTTTCATTTCTGTAATCTGTCAGAGATGGAGGCTATGAAACTTCACCATCACTAGGAATATACTGTGGCTCAAATCTACCTCCAAGAATTATCTCTCATAGTAACAAACTATGGTTAAAATTTAAGAGTGATATGACTGACTCAAGGTCTGGATTCTCAGCTTACTGGGATGGATCATCAACAGGTAAATTGCAAAGAGCTGCCTTTTATTGGAGAATCCAGTCTGATTGGTTTCTTAATTCTTGGATTGTCATGCTCTGTCCACCAGTTGTCCATTTTTGCCCAGCTGCATTTAAACTTCACCATTGCAAATATTTTTTTAATTAACAGCAGCCATTTTTTGTAGGACAAAGGAAGAAAGTTAATACTATTAATAGTTCCGTGGTGTGGTATATTTCATCAAGCTGATCACCTTGGTTAAAAAATAAGTACATTGATGCCAATTGGGATTGTAGGCTAGCTACTCTTTTGTGATGCAGCTTTGCTTTGCAACTTAATTGAAAAGAGGGTACAGTAGTACCAGTTTGATAAAGATGAGAGGATTCAGTTTTACCAGAAAGAAAAGGGTGGATGTCATTACATTTCTTTCTCCTGTAGGTTGCGGGGGCAATCTCACCTCTTCCAGAGGCACATTCACATCTCCCAACTACCCGATGCCCTACTACCACAGCTCTGAGTGCTACTGGTGGTTGAAGTCCAGCCGTGGCAGCCCATTCAAACTGCAGTTCAAAGACTTCCACTTGGAGCACCATCCAAACTGCACTTTAGATTACCTGGCTGTACGTGTAACGTCTCAGTTGTATCATTCCTGTTCCCATCTCACCCAACATACATAATGCATTTATTTTTATTTTGAGTTTCAGGAAAGGGGAGTGTCTAAACACAGCATCACATAAAAAATTCAAACAAAATAAAAACTTAAAGGAAATTTGTTGAAAATGATAATCTTTTAAGTATAGCATGTATTCCTGAATGACTTGATACATTACACTAAATATTGAAAATACATTGACTATGGACTATTAAGGTATGATGAAAACCCCTTTCAGGAGGGATTTATCCTTCATGAGATTTATTGTAATGATTATCTATGAAATTTCCATATATGCATTGAAAAATCACAATTCGGATGAATATTTTGGTGAATTAGAGGAGATAATTTGAGTCATCTTAATAGCACTTTTTACTCACCATTGTCTAAAGAAAATCTAAATAAAAATGTATTAAAGTGTCATAAATTATAAAGTATGAAATCAAAAAGCAATGAGCACAACTGATATCAGGTATGGCCTGAAAAATATGTATTAGACTCATTTTCAGTCTCCAAACTTTACCCTAGGTTCACATGCTTACTAGTGTACCTCTCCATGGCTTAATGGCTCGAGTTCATGGCCCAAATTTGTAGACACTTAAGTATAATTTTTAAAGCTATTTTATTTTAAGGCTATCCTTTTGTTTGTCATATATATATATCTTCTCTACTTCTTCTGGATTACAGAATCCTTTAGATAATGTTTATAGCCTCAACCATCTGACATTTAAAATGTTTTATTAAAGGTATATGATGGGCCAAGTACCAGCTCCCATCTACTAACTCAGCTTTGTGGGGACGAGAAACCACCTCTTATACGTTCTAGCGGAGACAGCATGTTGTTAAAACTGAGGACAGATGAAGGACAGCAAGGACGTGGCTTCGAGGCTGAATACTGGCAAAGTAAGTGTGTGTCCCAGCTACTCTGTGCCTATGGTGGGCCTTCAACTCTTGAAACAAACAGGAATAAGTATAACCCCTTGGTGTGAACAATTAAAATTCATCTTAGTTTCTTAGGCAAAAAAGTTAACTCTATTTGAGGGGAAATGCTTGTTTTTAAATTTAGTGTTGTAGTAGAAATGCATCTATGAACCACATTTTTAGAGACAACTCTTTCAAAATAATCTTTATTTCCTGTTGTCTTTTATAGCACATCATAAAGACAATATGAAAAAACTTGAGAGAAGGTGTGTATAGATTTTGCTTAAGTCATTAGCATTGGCTGAATTAGGCATTTACTTTCAGGATTAGCCATACTTAGGGGTATCTAGTGTGGTTTTATTGAAAACTCAGCTCAAGAAAATGCTTAGATTGAAGACATTTTTAAAAATGTACGATTTTCATGTCTTCTTGAAGTCCTTTATACTCCCTCTATTGGCTGGATACTTCCTGATGACTAACTAGAGGAATAAGGAAGCCTTTATTGTGAATTTCATGCAGACTTTTGAATGTTCAACAAAGCCATGTTGTTATTCATTTTTAACGTTCACTTAGGACTTTGAATTTTTAAACTATTGAATTTAAAGGTCAGAATTTCTGTCCCTTCCAAATGTTCATGTTAGAAAAACAGAAGCACAGAATGTTTAATACTTCTCTAACAAACAAATCAGACTGATCTCTGAGAAGAGCCAAGTTATTCTGCTCTCCCCTGATTCAAAGGAATTTGATGCCTATTTGATTTTCATGACACTTTGGTTTGAGTTCACTTAAGTATTATTTCACATTTGTTCTAAATGGAGACCCTTTCACTATAAAAATGCTGCACCATATATATTATATATAAACATACATATATAATGTAAGCACATCTATGATTTTTAATCTAGATGTTTTCTTAAAGGAAAATTTCACACACATCTTGGAGCACTTATGATATATGTAATAGTGGCTCTTAACAATCTTGGTTATTTTCTTCTAGCATGTGAGAATGTGTTAATAGTCAATCAAACCTATGGCACCTTGGAGAGTATAAATTACCCGAATCCTTATTCCAACAATCAGCGTTGCAACTGGACTATCCGGGCAACAACTGGCAACACTCTGAACTACACGTTTCTAGCATTTGAATTGGAATATTACACAAACTGCTCCACAGATTATTTAGAGGTATGTATTCTAAAACTCAATAAATCTCTGAATTTCAGATCACGGTAGCCAAGTCAAGTTAAAAGTCATGCTTTTTTAGAATCAAATCCCTAACCCTGCCACGTACCTCTATAATACACCAACCACCCATGGCATTTGAACAAGTCTATTTTATATTTAATCTACCAAATTATATATACAAAGAACTATTTATTTTTTTAGGTTTTAATGTAAGTTCTAGACTGATTGATCTCATATTATTTAAATTACACAGAACTAGAGTAATGACTTACATTTTTTCTTGGTTGTTTTTGTGTTTGTTCTCTATAAATAACAGACCAGAAAATGTTTGGGTATTTTGAATTTATTTAATGCATAATATGCCTGGTACTAGGTATCATGATTTTGATTCTTGTTTTTATTTTTAAATTTACTTCAGCTTGTTTTTATTTGTGTAAAATAGAAGTTTCAATTGTTATAATAATGACCACCGGTAACATTTATTCAACTCTCTGCTAGTGATGTTATGCAATAAATGTTGCTTGAACATTAGGCAACCTAGAATATGAGGTAATCTGCTGTTTTTATCATAAGAAATTTTATTTAAAAAGGCTTTTTTGCTAGCTTGAATATGTAATTTTTAGGGCTGTAGATTGAAAAGTTATTTAGAAACCTATTTTTTACCATTAATAAAATCACTTTCTGAGTCATCTAACACAGCGGTCCCCAACCTTTTTGGCACCAGGGACCGGTTTCATGGAAGACAATTTTTCCATGGACGGGGTGGGAGGAGCTCAGGCGGTGATGCGAGCAACGGGGAGCAGCTGTATAGATGAAGGTTCGCTCACCTGCCCGCCACTCACTTCCTGCTGTGTGGCCTCAGTTCCTCAGTTTCCTGGAAGACAATTTTTCCAGAAAAATTTTTCCAGATGAGGTGGGGGTGGAGTGGGGGGAGGGAAATATCTGCGGCCCAGACTGGTAGCAGTCTGAAGCCTGGGTTTTGGGGACCTCAGAGATCTAACACATCATCTTTATTTCTGTCTATATTGTTAATATGTAATATTAATATGTAATATGTAATATTTAATATGTAATATTTTTGAATCTACGTATGAGATTTTCACTAGAAATCTTTTCCGAAGGGACAAGTTTCCACTCTGATAACATTAGGACTTTTTTCCCCCTACCTTTCCCACCTACCCACAACACAATGACTTAATGTAGTTCTTTTTAAGGTGATGAATGATTTTTAGAAGTCTTGCTTATGAAGACTTCCAACATCCATCATTTGCAACTGTGAGGTCATATTCCCGGGAAAAAAATACTTTATCCTTGTAAATTTTTCTTAACTGTCTTTTTAACCAGTTCTATCAAAAAACTAGCATTTGTTGAGGTTGTTTGAGGTTAACATATCTTTTCCAAATAGCACTTTTGTTTATGAAAACAAAGAAGAGAAAGCATCCCATACTTTGAGAAACTCTGTAAGGTCCCAAATATAAGGAAATTCCCTTGTTTTTTGGGGATAATTATTTTGGAAAAAGTCTTGCTTTATATTTAGAAAAGTATAATATTATAGAAATAGTAGCCATCATGTTAACCAATTAGAAAGTTATATTTACTAGTATACTAAGAAAATATGTCACAATATCAAACAAGCTTACAAGCACGCATTTGGCAATGATCTCAAAGTCCACCTTCCTTGATCTTGAGTTCAAATTGTCTTCACAAGCTTAATGATGCCATGCGTGTCTCATTTCATTTACCTGGAGTAGCCATCATCTTCACATAGTGAGATCTCGTTCATCTTTTAGAAAAAAACAGAAAAGTTGCTTTCAAAGCCCTTTGTTCATACCACAAATACAGCAGCCGATCATATCTGTTTTTATCAGTTGTGACTGTCCTGATACCCTGCTGGACCGTGCAGGCTGCTTGAAGGTGTGTGCTGTCTCCTACTATCTTTGTAACCCAGGCACTTCGTATACAGCTGGGGCATTAGGAATTCAGTAAGTTCAGGTTAAATTGAGTATCTCAGCTATATTTTAACATTGGTCTAATGATAGCTATTAATTAATGAGAAAGAATTGAATTCCAAACTGTTCTTTTTGTATAATCCCTAGACATTCAGTGTAATCCTGCAACTTTGAGCACAAACCAAAATAGAACTCATGACCTTCAGAGCGTTGCACGTATGACAATATGCTAGGTGCTGTAATCATGATTCAATAAAGCACAACAGAGAAAGCTGCAGAGAGAAGGATGCTTTCGAATTAAACTTTAAAGGAGGTGTTGGCAGATAGAGTGGTGAGGAAATGAGATGAAACACTTCCAGGAACTGGGCTCCACTTCTTTGGACTCGAGGATGGAATAGTAACAGAGGGGCCTGTCAGGTAATTTTTGGAGGTGTTTGAAAGCTCAAATAAAAAAAAATGCTGATTCCAACAACAGCAGAGCAGCTAATTAGAGGCCCCTGGTAGGTGACGCATCTGTCATGTTATGGGCATGCCATTTCTCTTGTGCAACTCTGATGGTGAAAGCAGCAAAAATACAGAATGAGAACCAGAAGTTCAGAAAAGCCTTCCAAAGAACAACACTGCTGCTAGGAGAAGGAGATTGTTTTCCATCTCTGTGAGCCAAGGGGCGAGCCCAGGGCAATAGCTGCAATGGGTGGTCTATGATGGAAATTTTAAAGCACAAATAAGCCCTCAAGGAGAAAAAAGTCACAAACACAAAAATCTAGCTTCCATTATTTTAATAACTTTTAGTTAAAGCATTTTTTCAAGTGACTTAACCAAATCCCAATCGAGTGACTGTTATTAGAGCCAGAATTTAGTTATTTTGAATTAATAAAATGGAAACTATAAAACAACTCAATTAGGTGCTGGTCAGACACTATGTCCAACCTTGCTAAGAGGTATGGGTTGGTAAGGATGCCATTGGGAAGCAAATCTATCCTTTATTATTTTGACCTTTGGGCAAAACAAACTCTATCAGATTTGGAAATAAACTATTCAGTGAGATAAAGAATCATTTGCTTAAAGGAGTAGGACCATATTGCCCATGCAAATATGGGAAATAAACCTTAAGGATTCTGTCTGTATTTTACAATTTGATTTCACTTTTTCAATTTTATTTTGAGTATAAGTCTCCATGTGGAAGAGATTTCATATAGGTTATTGAATGTTCAAATGGAAGTGATGAATTTGGGAGAAATCAGCACAGAGATGTGTAGGAAGTCCAGGTCATGTGCTAAGTCAACAGGGAGCATGTGTGGTGAGAAGAGGGGGCAGAAACGCTAACGGGTTACTGTGTCGTGGAAGCCCAGGGAAGAGAGTCTAATAGAAGAGGGCGGCGGTCAACGTGGTGAGATGTTCCCAAGCAGTCAAGACAGATCAAGGGTGAGAAGGGTCCCTTGGAGATCAGGGTGACACTGAACAGAGCAGGGTTTGTGGGGTGGTGAGAGTAGGAGCCACATTATAGCGTGAGCAGGCATGAAGGGAAGAGAGTGAGTGTGGACTGAAGTCTAAGTCCATGAATTGGCAGTTCCCTGGAGCAACCCAGAGTAAGTCCTGGCCTCTGCTCTCCAGTCCTCATCCTCCCTTTCCCTATTGGTTCCTCATCTAGCAAGCGTCCATGGGACACATCCTTTGTTTGTTCTCTTGTATGTCAATGACACTTGAAATGTGGCTCCCAGAATGGGATGCAACAGTCTGACTAACCTGGCCAGGCCCAAGTAGGTTGGGACTCTGTTACCCAGTTCATATACTTCTGGTATTTTAGGCTGAAGTTAAATGGAATTTATTGTTAGCCGTGTCATAATGTTGACCTATATCAAGACCTATAATCTCCAGGTCACTTTTGCATGAATTTTTATGGCTTCACAGCCTAGCCTTAGCTTATGTCATTTAAAAAAATCCAAACAGAGATATTATTCCTAGTAAGTTATATTTGATTTTGTCTGAGAATTCCATCATATTGTGATCCCCCTAAATCCTCATTCATTGCTCTTCAGAGCATTATTCATTTGTATATAGTCTCATTGGCCATTAGCCTAATACTTCAAAAAATGACAAAAACATAAAACAAGATGGCACCTATTTTACATACTCTTGAATGATAGTTTCTTTTTGATTAAAATGGATCTATTATTGAACACATTTGGAATAGCACTATTCAAACAACTAGATAATAATGGTAGCTAATATTTTTTGAGAGTGTATTATTTGCTGGGTAATTCTCACAGCAACCCTACAATGTAGGAAATATTATTATCCCCATTTGATAGGTGAGAAAAGTGAGGCAGATATAGGTTGTTCATATTCACAGAGATTGTAAGTGGCACAGCTGGGATTTATACCAGGCACTGTGGTTTCAGGCTGAAGCTCTTAGCTATGATACCACACACCCCATGATAGTCTCTCACAACTTTCTGTCACCCTCACAGGGATCGTGCAGGAGTGTCCACGGAGCCCTCAGATCCACCACTCCAGTGACACTCTCACAAAGAGAAATTGATGTTATTTTAGCACAACTTCTTTATAGATTAGCGGTGGTCATTTATTATAACCACCTCTTTCTTTGCTTCATGTTAATGAATTATTCTTAGTGTCTGATTTAGAGTTTTTCCAAAAATTACTATCAATCTTACTGATCTATGAGATTCCAGAATAAATCTTTTCCACATTTTATAAGTTGGAACGTTTTCCCTTCAGATCCCAGTAGGCCTGCTAGCTTGCACTGTTCTGGTTAGTACTCTTGGTTGTAGATACCTCAACACGCTCAACCTGAGCCAGGTGAAGAGGAGAGTTAGTGTTTGAGAAGTGATTGCTACTCAGATGAGACTGAGAGACCACATGACACCCAGGAGAGGCTGAGAAGCCATGAAACCAAGGCAGCTGGGTGGGCTCTCCTCTCTATCCTCTATTAATACTCCTTTGCTCCTCCCTGACTATCCCCATATTCCCATCTCTCCCCGCAAAGGCTTACTCCGAGTTTCTGCAACCACGTAACTTCAGCTTCAACACGGCCACCCCAGTCACAATTCCACGTGGCCATTTACCCCAAGAGCTTACCACAAACTGGACTTCCCTTGGTGACAAATTCTCGTCTTTCTGAGCTCCATGGCAAAGGCGTGGATGTAGCCTGCCTATGGATGGGCACCTCCCAGGGCCGTGTGACTGGCTCTGGCCAGGAGCAGTGAGGCCATGCCCTCCAGCCAGCGACAGTCACAGATTGTATCCTGAGCACAGGCAGGACCTTTGAGCAGGGACCTGGGTTCTGCTGGCATGCTAAAACATTTCTTAAACACCCATGAATTCACCAAGATTGCAGAATTATTATAGTTCTGTAATGACTGTACCTTTAAGTACTACAGGATATAATTCACCTAAGTCTGGAAAAATTCATTTAAAGGAGTTAACTGTTTCCATGTGTCTTCTCCCAGTTTCAAAATCAAACTAGGCATGTTTTTATCTCCTCTTCGTTTATGTTACCATATCCTCTGAAAGCATTGATCGAATCCACATTTTCATCTTTCTTTTACCCTAATCATAGCTTTAAAAAAATAGACATTTTTGTCTAATGTCTAGTAGATATTTTTCTGTGATATTCCCCAAAGTTTAGCTAATTTGTATGTGCTCATAAAATGGTCAGAAAGCTCATGTGTCACCCCTTGGGTTTCTTCTTCAATTGATTTTTTTCAGAGGTTTACCCTTGTATTGACCCCCCAAAAAGTTATTCTTGATTCTGTGATGACAATTTAATCTTTGAGAATTTGTCCATTTTTCTTGAATTTTCCTTCATTTGTCAACTGCCTTTTCATTTATTTGTTTATTTATTTATTATTTTTTGATCCATGGGCTCACATCTTGTTCTGACGTCTGAATCCCCAGAACCTGAGTCCCATGAAGTGTTTGGACATCACAGGCTCCAAGGCAAGTCAATTGCTCTGTCCTAATTTTTTGGTCACTGCCACATTCACAAACCATTTCTTTGCTGGCCAGAATTAATCCAGGGTGGCACTTCTCTTCACTATTTCCTTTACTTTTTGAGGGAAGAGAATATATAAAGAATTCAACAAATGCTAAACATTTTCAGAATAAGACATCTAATAAGTGTCCGTATGGTTGAAATTATCTTCCTGTTGCTGTCCCTGTCCATCTCTTTTTGCTACGTTAATGTTGATATAGTTCCTTTGCAAAAGATTGCAGTCTCCACTGAGAAGCTGATGGTGGCGGATAAAGTCCTATAACTGGCTCTTACCTCTGGCTGCATTCCAGAATCACTTGGAGATCTTGTTGGAAAAACATATTCCTAGACCCCATCCCAGGCTTAATCAAAACCCCGAGGGTGCCAGGAGTGTGAGCTTTGCACATTCCTTAGTCAGCACTTGAGACCATCGTTTGTAGCCCACGTCCACTGAGACAGCCCGTTTCATCCTTACTTCAAAGCTCCCTCCTGGGAAGTTACAACTATTTTAATATCTATCTTCTATGTTTCTTTTTCACTGGGTCTTAATTTCCCATTGTAGCTGAGTTATATGCTTAGTCTCACCTACAGTGTCACCTGGTGATACTGCCGATATTCCATTGAGCTCATTATGTAAAAAAATGTCAAACTTACTTTACAGTTTTGTATTCTGATTCTAAACTTCCTCCCTGCTTTTCTTATCAGGCCCCTTCACCATTATCCTCTTCCATCACCTCCTTTCCTTCCTTTCTCTCCCGTCTTCTTTCCCACTCAAGTCAGTTTCAGGTCCTCTGGACTGTGTCTGCGCCTTCTGGCAAATGCATTTTCCTCTGGTCTTTATTAGGTGCATTTCATCTCTTGCCAAATCTTTGCTGATGTCATCCTGTTCGCCCCAGATGTTTATATCATTGTTTATTACACTTCCACATCCTCGTTTCAATTGCAAAATAATACATTTTGAATGTAAGAATGGATAAAAAAAAGTCACTAGGGTCCCTGAATCTTTCAGCTTGACATCCATATTTTCTAAGTCTGTAGCGTGAGCAACACTTTGCATACCACGACCCTGAGACATCAGGCCCATATGATATTGTAATTAGTGAGGGTAATACTAGCTGTCGTTATGGAGAACTCATAAATTCTCAGGTGCTTCATGCAACACAAGTTTATTTCTCAATCACATCAGAGTCGAGTGCAGGTGTTCCTGGCTTTTCGCTTGGTGATTCATGAACCCAGATGATGGAGAAGTCGATCTGGGGGAAGCACATAGCTGTCTTGGCCACAAATACTGACAGATATTTCACAAATAGAGACTTATGTTCTAATAAATTTGGGAAATGCCAAACCAAACACAACTAAAAAGGGGTTGTTGTTTTGTTTTGTGTTTGGTATGGTACTTCCTCAAGCCGTTGCTGTCCTAAATATGCATTCTTCATTCATTTATCCATTCATCCAGCCCGGAGAACATATTTTAGACACCTAGGCTGTGGAAGTATAACTGTTTAAGCCTAATTGATAGAACTGCTGCAGGGACAGCAGCCAGGAGCGAGAGCAGGGCCCCTCAGGAAGGAAACACTCAGGGAGACACCAGAGGCGATGTTCCAAATAGATTATTACAATTCTAATTAATTAGCATCTATTGGACATTTGTATTCCATAGAACATTCTCAGGCAAACATTCTAGAGATATTTTCCAAGTTTATTCCATGTTTATTCTTATGCAAATAAGCAAACTTTTAAGTACATGAGATATTAGAGAGTTTTCTTTCATATTTCAGATGTTTACTTTGAGAATTACAATAATATTTGTCATTAATTAAATGCCTACTATGTGCCAGGTGCTACCGCAGACATGTTGATAGATATAATTGCCTATCCTTACAATAGTCCAGGAATTGAGTATTTTTAAGCTCATTTAATACCAGGAGAACTGGGACTGAGATGGGCAGCTGTAGTCACTCCGCAATCCCACTGCCAGGAAGTGATGGGCCCAGGTTCATGCTCAGGGCTGTGTAACCGGAGTGTGGGCTCTGGAGTCCGCCTGGGTTCAAAGCTGGGCCCCTCCTCACTAGCTGTGATCTTGGGCAAGGAATTTAACCTCTGGCTGCCTTGGTTTCCTAATGTGTAAATGGGGGTTAATAATTACACCTCCTCATAGACTTGTTATAAGATTCAGTAATATAACGCACACACCTGGAAAATACTGAGTCCTCAAGAAATGCATGTTATCATTCCCCCACGCTCCTCTGGAGAGAGCATAACTCCTGCTTAGATTCTTCCCCAGACATTTCAGGAAGTTGTTTCTCACCCTTACAACACCTGTGTCTCTTAGAAACGCCATCTCCAATCTTCGTGCCCTATCAATTAGGAGTGGTTGGTGCTCCCTGGTGAGGTCTGTCTTCTCCCCTGGGCAGAGTCTTGGTTTGCTCAGCAGCTCCCACGGTTCACAGTTAGCTCTTTCCCTTCCAAGTTCTCTCACTCAATGCATACACTTCCCACAGGGCTTTGACTTCTGTCTATTCCCTCGGAATCTGTTTAAAGGCAACTTTTCTTCTATCCTTGTAAAGACTTTTGCATCCTCTCTAAGTGAAGTGTAAACAGATGCTGTGTTTGCAGCACTCATTGTTGCTGGTCACGTGATGGCATAACAGCATCCATACAGATCCCAAGAACAATTCCTCAGTTTCCAGATTTCTTGCTTTAAAGATAAACCACAGTCATCTTTAGCTCCCCATTGAAAACAGCTCCAGACACTGAGATTTGTGTTGTTCTTGGGGGGGAGTCCCTGGTATTAGAACTGCTTAAACCAGCTCCCACTTGTCAATTGCGGAAATGCAATAGTGGTCTGCCGACTACTGTGGAATGCTAATATTAATAATGAAGATTTAGTAAGTCCTTTGGTACTCACTGGCAAGAGAATGTCTTACAGGCTCCCAGGCTACGCCATAGAATATACGATCTGGCTCAGGAGTCTGTATCTGTGCGGTATAGCCCAGTGCTTCAGAATGAAGACTCTGGAGCCACTCCAAGAGTGGCTTGGTTTAAACCCAAACTCCACAAACTACCAGCTAGGTGACCTTGAGCAAGTTACTTAGCTTCTTGGTGCCTCACTTTCCCTATCTATAAAATGGGGTAACCAGAGCAAAGAAGTTAATGTATACAAAGAGCCAGAACAAAGTCTGGCACATAGTAAACACTTGTATAAACGTTCTCTGTCATTATTTTCACCTATCCTGATGAATTCACAAATAGCAATCAATTCTTTAGGCTAAGATATAATTAATGGTTCACTTTTTAAGACACTTAATTTTCCTCTTGCTTTCTGTCTGTAGCCTGCTTGGGTAATGCATTTTGACACTTCTCACAAAGGGTAAATGATAAATGATAAAACCAACATTTTAGTTCACTTATTTTACTAGAAGCTCCATTAAGAAATGTAGTGAAGAAAATGTTGATTTTATTGACTAACAGGAATTTGGGGTACTATCTTTGTAATTTTAGAAATTGTTTTTGTTACTATTATTACAGAGAATAAGGACTTTTGCTGTATCCTTGAATTCAACAATGGTTATTTTTTTTAAAAAATTACCAATGAAGGAAACAGAGAAAATTCCTCCTAAGCAGCTGATGCCTTTCAAAATATTGAATTACTAAACCTCTATATACCTTAGTTTCCAGAACTCTAAAATAGAGATAATATTACCTGCATTATATATAGAGCTGCTAGAAATTTTAACTTAGAATAATGCCCAGCACAGAGTAAGTATATTGCCTTCTATTATTTTAGCAAAAATAATTGTAGGGATTATTTTTTGCTGTCTGAAGCATTTTGCAGTAAATAAAAAGCAATGGTTTCCAAAACAGCTTTCCCAATTATGATTAACTTTTATTGGCCCCATATGTTGTGAAAACAGGGCTTCCTTCGCCTGCCTTCCACTTTCCTATAAAAGCCACAGGGGATTTTTTATCTGAATCTAAGAAGCGTAGTAGTTAAAATCCTATTTGTCAGTTGGAGAAATGCAGAGAAGCAGATGAGATTTTGTGTATTAGCAGCCATGGGTCTGAGCTGACTTTCATCATGACGGCTCCTCCCCAGACACTTCCTGGGCAGATGAGTCATGCTTCCTGGAACTGTCTGCCAGAGGAAGTTTGCTTCTAGGACTTTTGCATTTTGCTTAGAGCTTGAAGATAAGCTATTACAATTCTGTGGACATGTGCTATTCCAAAATATGCACAAAGCCAGCAAGGTAGCTCATGCCTATAATCCTAGCACTCTGGGAGGCCGAGGCGGGAGGATTGCTTGAGCTCAGGAGTTTGAGACCAGCCTGAGCAAGAGCAGGACTCCATTTCTACTAAAAATAGAAAAATTAGCCTGGCGTGGTGGCGCATGCCTGCAGTCCCAGCTACTTGGGAGGCTGAGGCAAGAGGATCTCTTGAGCCCAGGAGTTTGAGGTTGCAGTGAGCTATGATGATGCCACAGCACTCTATACAAGGGCAACATAGCAAGACTCTGTCTCAAAAAAAAATATATATATATAAATATATATATACACATACACACACACACATAAAATTGGCAACAGCATACCAAACAATTCATGTCTTGATAGGAATCTAACACTGTACTAAGTGTGATACAGATTCAAAAGAAGTTTAGAATGAAGTATATTCATTAGTTACTAAGCTAAACACTTTGTAGTGTCATTGATTTTAGCAAGAGACATTTTATAAGAAATTTTGGCTTTAAGATTGCCTGAGTAAAATGTGATTTTATTTTTACATTATAAAATAATTAAAAGAAGAATGTTTATTTCAGTGTGATCCTCAAAAAGAAATGCTCGTCTTTTCTGCCCTTTTCTCCCCTGCCCATCCCTTGCAATGAAGAATTTTCACGTGATTGCATTAATTTGCGGCAGTTAATGAAGCAAACACTCCAGCCTTCAAAAGAGAGCCTTTGCTCTAGGATTCAAAAGAAACTCTGTGAGTTTCCTCTCACAATATTCTCTCAAACATGAAGGACAGAATCAGGATGAATAATCATCAAACCTACAATAATTTCCAAACTACCCTTAAGCCAGTAGAAATTCCATTAGATGCTCAAAACTTGAATTTTTCTATGCACACTTCCTTTCCTGGTTGTCACTCTGCTGCTCAGACGGGCAGGGATTGCAGGGAATCCCTTCCACCACCTAACAGGCATTGCCATGAATGAGAATACATTGATCAAGAAGCTACATTTTTAAAATTGGTCATCATAGTTGTGGATTTTGGTTAATGCTAGTGATTTTCTACATTTTAGAATGGAAAAGATTTTCAATTATAACATTTTAGTTTTTTTGTTTTTTAAATGACATCTTTCCCCTTCAGTTCTTACACTGACTGTGTTTAACAGGCTCTGCCTTCCCGCCCTCACTGACTCAGGGGAGCTTGGATGACAGCACTGTAGTTTTTCCAGCTCAAGGTTCTATGATTTCGTGTTGTTCAGTGACAAGGTTCTTCCCTATTCCCACGACTATCTGCAGCAGAGGGTGAGGCTTTTAGGAAGCATAATAATAATAATAATAATAATAATAAATGTTTAGTGTTTCACTGTAGCAGGACAATTGGCAGAAGGAAAGCTGAGATGTGTGGAATTGAATGTTCCTGTACACACAGGAAGGTACTCTTTGGCTTTCAGTGCATTTCACTTACCACTAGGGAGAGAATTAGTCTATTGCTCCATCAGTGACTACCAAAATTTATGTTTATAAGAAGGCTTCAGTCCCTCAGTTTCTGAAAGAATGATTTTTTAATAAGGTCTAATTAATAATAAACAGCTAGTTGTGATAAAAAGGAAGGATTATAGACAAAATGTGATTTTAAATTAATGGTGGAGCCAATTACCTTATATAATAACATTTCAGTGGACTAATTTTTATGTATAATTTTTAGATACAGAAAAAAAGATTATGAAGACAGACATTAGTATATTTTTAGTAGGCTAGCTGGGCATTTGACAACCTAAAGGGTATGGAATTCTGAAATTGGAAAAACATTACCAATGCATATCCATATTTCCAGTATAGATCTTTGTCAATAGGTCCCCAAAAATATTGATTTAAAAATAAATTTATCAGGCCAGGTGCAGTGACACACGCCTGTAATCCTAGCACTTTGGGAGGCCGAGGCAAGAGAATTGCTGCAGCTCAGAAGTTGGAGACCAGCCTGAGCAAGAGCAAGACCCCATCTCTACTAAAAATAGAAAAAATTAGCCTGGTGTGGTGGTGTGTGCCTGTAGTCCCAGCTACTCAGGAGGCTGAGGCAAGAAAATAGCTTGAGCCTAGGAGTTTGAGGTTGCTGTGAGCTGGGCTGACACCACGGCACTCTAGCCCAAGCAACAGAGTAAAACTCTGTCTCAAAAAGTAAAATAAAAAAATAATAAATAAATACATTTATCAGATCACAAAGGAATTCATAGTCATTGCAGGAAATTGGGAAAATATATTAATAGAAAAACCTAGATTAAAAAAATAACCTAAATTATATCACTACTAATAATATTTGATGGCATCGATTTCCTGTCATCTCTCCTTGTACATTTATTTTATTTTGATATTCAAAGAGTATTCTCTACATGCTATCCTGTAGTAACTCTTTTTCAGCTAACAATAGCTTGTGAACGTTTCCCCATGTTATTTATTATGCCCAGTCATTTTCCACATTGCACAGTTCAGCCACCAATTCCTGTTGTGGAGCATTTACAATCTTTTCAAATTTTCACCATTATAAATGATTCTGAGATAAACATCTCTGTAGTTAAATGTTTGCCCACATCCACAATTTAAAAAATGATTTAAGAAACAAAAAAACCCCAATCAGCCTTTGTGGCTTCTACTAGAAGTAATATGTAGAAAGCAGGAATAGCCATGCAAATACCCTAGTAAGAGTGGACAGCAACTAGCCACCACATGGAAAGGAGACTATCCAGTCTGTGTTTGAGACAGACCACGATTTCAGAGTGACACAAAATAACTCAGAATGTGGTCTTTCGATAGGTTTTTTGCAGTCATGCAAAGCCCAGCATTCTGAGTAATTGCTAATTTTAGCTGGATATTTCATATTTCCTGCCCCACCCTGAGAGCACATGGCAGTGTGGCTTTTCCTGTGCCTGTGTCGGGGAGCGTGCTGTGAGTAGCCATGTGTCCAGTGGAGGGGACGCAGCCACCCGAGGACCATCCTGGAGCTGTTTGGGGGCCACCACACTCTGCCTACCTGCCTTCCTCTTCGACATTTGCCCAATTTATCCTCCACAATTTGGTTTTGTATGTTCTCCCCTTACTGGGCTTTTCTTATCTCCAATGGCAGCCGGATACCGACTCTGTGATTCTTGCTTGGCAGTTTTTACTGGTGTTACAGAAACATTTCAAAGCCGTTAAAATTTAAAATAAGCTAGAAAATTCCCAGTTTATCCAGGACATGTGTGTGCAAACTTCAGCAACAGCATTTTTTAGCAATCACTCTAATGAGGCAGGTCCGTAGATCCTGCTAGGGTTGTGTTTTGGGGTGCGGAACATCTGAGCAAGAGCTCCAAGAATTCCCCAGGTCCCACCCCTTTGGAGCTCCAGTGGCTAAGCAGCTAGAGCTGCAGGGCGTGGGAGAGGAGGCTGCCACGGGAACAAGCACTTCTCACTTCAGCATGGACAGCCACTTTTCTTGCCAATAGACTCTCCTTTATCCAGCTCACCATGGCAGCCTCGACAGCCTCTGGTTTCCTATCTCTCTTTGCTGCCGTCCCCTGCATGATCCACCATCCTTCTGCAAGCCCTACATGCACGTGACACTTTGCTATGGCCTCTGCATCTGGCCCACAATGTTGCCCTAGTCACCACGTGGACCCAGGTTGTCATGGCAACATGTGGCAAGGAATGACCCTCCACCTCCTCACTAGACTCACTGCTTCCCTGTCTGCCCTGCCAATGATGATTTCTGTGAAATATTTTCCATGAGTCAGCTCCAGTTCTCTATCCTCATCATCTTTCTTTTCTCAAAGCTCTTTTGGGGTTGTTTCTTTGGAAAACATATTGGTTCCGTTTGCTTCTGACCGAGAGTTAGAATAACATTTTGAGCACATTCTACGTGCCAGCCTTCATAGTAAACCTATGACTTGGCTGTCTCATTTGCTATTTGCTACAACCTTATGAGATAAGTACCATCATGGTGACAAATTTATAGATGAAGAAATTTCAGCTTAGAGAGAAGCTCACTAATTTTCATAAGATTATGTTCTAAGCAAGTTTTAGAGCTGGATTATGAACCTGACTCAGACCACAATGGCTATACTCTAAGATATCCCTGGAATAAAATTAAATTACTTTCCCACTTCGAATTGAAATATAATCTATTAGCGACACTGACTTCAAAAAGCCACTGTATGAACTTTTTGAGCATAGTTCTCAGAAATTTAACTGTCTTCTTTACATTGACTAGAATTTTTATTCTCCATGAAGAATAGAAGATTCTCTACTGCACCCAAAATTCTCCCTCACAACAGATGAATTATTTCAATTACATATTAAGCTCTAAAAGATAGCATTTTCTTTGAAATTTTCAAACATTTGTAATAGGAAATGGACCAAATTATTTTACAGAAGTTTCTCCATATTTTAATGATATCATCCAAAAGTAACTCTTGAGTTACTTCCTCTATATGGACTATATTTAATTCTTAAAATTGATTTTCCACTATAAAAAAAAGAATTTCTCCCAGAAAAATTCAAGTAAATAAGAAAAACAATACTTAGGAAAAGTATGAATTAGATGCTAATCTAAAATAGAAAGGGCTGAGTTTTAGTTGTCACTTGCTGTTATTCTGAAATGGGTTTAAGAAAAGTTAGTCTACTGTACTAATTTGCAGTCTCCAAAAAAATAAAAAAGAGGAAAAAAAAGAAAAATTATTCTATATATCCCATGCTCATATATACAATTTTAATTTTCATTCATTATAGTTACAAATTCAAAGTCATAAAACAATTTAGCAACAAAGAGACACTTGAAAAGCATATTTCTGTTCCTCAAGATCTTGTAGTTCATAAGGCTGATTCCTACTATGGAGGCAGGTTGAGGTACACATTTGCTGGGTCTGGGTCTCTGGTCACATAGACCTTGACTTCCAGTGATTCCTAAAGTACCTACAAAACCCTTAATCTTACAAAAATTGGACTATCTCTATCAGTGATTGATCACACTTTATGCGCCCTCAGTTTTATATCTTCCACCTTGTATGGGTCTTTCATGTTTAGAAGTACTCAATGGATCATTTCATGTTGCAATTGGAGTCTCAAGTCACTAATGGTTTAATAAACTATGTTTGTGCCAAATTTCAAGCCCACACAAAGGAAGTAGACAAAGTTGGTAAGTGTGGCTTAGGCAAGAGATTTCCTTCCTCTTTGAGTGTCCCAAGAGTGGTTGAGATATTTCGGGGTGGGGTAGGGATGGGAAGGACTTAAACCACAAAAATCCTAAACGAACAGTCTCCTTAAGAGAATAGCTGGAAAGATTCTACAAAAAGGAAGTTTTTGTAAGATACACTTATCCATGTCTGAAGATTCATTTCATGACCAACTTGAAAATGTAAGCATCATTACAGGTATTTAAAAAAACACCTCTAAACACAGTTATAGAAAATCAATGTGCATATTCAAGGTGAGAATCTCAATGTTTCCTTTCTTAGTTTCTACTAGCTTCCTTTCTATGAACTTAATCAGAACTTCATAGATTGTTCACTACAAGTAGACCTTTACGCTCTTTAAATGCAAGAGAAATCGTACTTTTACCAGGGCCAGCAGGCATGCTTGCCAGTAGTCGCAATGAGTCACAGCTGGAATGTCCTGTGGTTAACATTCTGCTCTGAAAACAGAATCAGGAGCAGCAAGACACCCACTGGTTTCCATGGCAACCTGTATTTGTGTACTTTGAAAAATGACTGCTCCTTTTTGTGTGGTCAATTTACGCGGGAATGAATTGTAGAGGTGACGTTAGCCATCTGTGTGAATATAAACAAAAAACCTGACTTAATTAAGGGTCAACTTTAAAAGGCCCTAAAATTGGAGGAATTGGATTTTTTTCTGCCTTATCGAGGCATTGCTCTACGCTCACTTATTCATTAATTTATTTGGCATCATGTTTAAGCATTTTCATAAATGTCTATTTGACGTTTATTTCAATGCATTATTTCCTCCCCTGCAAAGGCAAAAGGAAACTGATTGTCATTCATCTGTGTTCCCCCACCCCCACTGCCTTTCCCCCACCCCCAATCCTATTCACAATGTGTTATTTAAGACCACTGGACGGCTGGGATTCAGGGGTCTCTTTCAGTGAAATAATCCCATCCGGAAGGAAGAAAAAAAAAATCCCCTCTATGTCATGTGAAAATGTCACGTTTCTTAACCTTGCTGAGCTGGGAGGCAAAAAATACTATATTTTCGTGACCTTGTGCAGAATCAAATCCTCAACATGTTGCTACCTAGTATTTCATAAGATCTATCAAGCTTAGGATGATTATGGCTATAGAGAACATCTTGCCTTACATTTTGTTGGATAAAAATGAAATAATTTAAGCTTTGGTCACTATAGTAGCCTTTCAGGGTGGAAGACAGCAGAGCATTTTCTTGCTAATTATGCCTCTTCTTGGGAGCAGTATGTTTGTTTTTGTATTAATTAGTTTCCAGCTGGACTTCGTGCACTAGATTTATTAAAAACTCTGAAGCTGAGATGAATTCCCTGCAGTGAAGCGGTGATTTAGGAGCACACAGATTGCACCTCCAGTCCCCTCTCCTGAACAAAAGCCGGTGAAGGGCTTTTGTTTGTGTTCCTTTTTCTTTTTATGTTGTTTTCTTCTTTCTCTCATTCTCCTTCCATCATTATGGCTTCTGTCAAATACTTAGAATATTAGAAACTTGATAATAAATACAAGCATTTGAAGCAGTAGTGTTTTTGTTAAAAAAGGAAGCTAAAGTGATAAGCCTGAAAAAATAAACCCCATCTTTATTCATTTGCTTAAAATGCTTAGGTTTAGCACTTAAGGATGAGTGATATAATGCACTTCCGAGCTTGTCCTTTTCAATCTCTGCTGACCTTTGTTGAAATCTCACAAATGTGTGTCTGAAGGGCAGCCAATTTGAGAACTCAATGAAACAGGTCAAGGTCTACAAATCTGTGATTTATTATGATCTTGAACGAGGGCCTGCCTGGTTCCCCCTTCTACAGAGTGGCCAGAAAGGATCCACACTCTTTATTGCCTAAAAGGAACACCCTGAAATTTAGAACTATATGACCCTAATACCTAACTGACTATACAGGGCTCTTGTAATGATGCAGATTAAGTCCTATTAAAACGAAGGCAGTTGTGGAGGAAATCACTGTGTTCATTTATTGCAGATGCATTGGGAACCTGCCCTCATTAAAGCCCTACTGTAGGCAGCGAGGGAAGGAAGTCTATGCTCTAAGGACAGTCTGGGAGATAAGACACGCATGCCTATAACTAGAATGTAAAGGGATGTGAGCATTTCCACAAAAGAAGCACGATGAAAAGCTAAGGACTTCCGAAGGAAAACTAATTTATGCCTGACTATAGGGATTAGAAAAGGCTCCATGGAGGTGCATTCGTAAAATTTGATTATAGAATTTTCCACACTCAAATCAATGTTTCAAACAATATTTTATACATAACATTTCAGTAAGTAAAAATCATTTGGTCAGTTTAGAATTTATTGGATCCAGATTATGCATTTACCCATAGACATGTGCCAAAACACATACACTCATACACAATCTTAAATATATGTACTCTCCAGGAGAATAATCAAGGAAGTCCATGGGTCTCTTATCAGATATTTTCCCTTTTATTGTCATGAGAAGCTCATCCCAAGCATATCTGGAACAAAGTGTTTAATGTGAACATCAAGAGACTTAAGAGAAAATGTAATGGCTTAAGTCATGAGGAAGCCAATCTTTTTGTCATCATCTTTCTCAAGTGAAGAGATATAGAACAGAGGTTTTCTTTTTTTCTTTTTGATTTTTTCAGTTTGGAGACATGCAGCAGATAAAATTATTAAATGAGGCAGGTTAAGGGTACAAACCTCTAACCCCTTCATTTCTCCTTGAGGATGTATAAACACTTCAGTGGCAAAATGGGCAAAGACGTCAGCAGAAAAATTCCAAGAGAAGAAATATAAATGCCCAATAAACATTAAAAACAAAAACAAAACAAAACTTCAAAGTAATCAAAATAACACAAAAAAATTATAAAAAATAATTTTTCACTATCAGCACTAGTTTTAAAAATAATTCTAATCATAATCAACAAAGCTCCACTGAAAGAAACATCTCTGTAAATTGCTGGTGGGAGGATAAATCAGTATAAACTTTCTGGTAAGAAATTTATTAATATTTTGGCTGGGTGCAGTGGCTCACGACTGTAATCCTAGGAGGGATTACAATCCTCTGGGAGGCCAAGGCAGGAGAATTGCTTGAGCTTAGCAGTTCGACATCAGCCTGAGCAAAAGAGAGACCCAATCTCTACTAAAAACAGAAAAATTAGCTGGGCGTGGTGGCGTGCGCCTATAGTCCCAGCTAATCAGGAGGCTGAGGCAGGAGAATCACTTGAGCTCAGGAATTTAAGGTTGCTGTGAGCTTGGCTGATGCCACTACACTCTAGCCCAGGTGACAGAGCGAGACTTGGTCTCAAAAAAAAAAAAAAAAAAAGAAAAGAAATGTATTAATATTTACTGAGAGCCACAAGATTAGAGTCATTCTCTTTATAAGAATCATTTTAAAGAAACATTTAAAATATCAAACAAATATTTACACTGGCAAAAAAATTGGGAATATCTTGAATGAACATTGATAGAATTGTAGTATAAATACAATCTATTAGTGGCATTTTTTGCCAATATTTATGCAGACTATTTAGTGACATGCTTAAACAGGGAAACACAGGGACCACAATTAAATATGTAGCCCAAATTTATACACACTTCTATACGCCTGCACAAATACATACATATATACACACACACACACAGATATATGCAAATGAAAAAATATCAACAAGAGAAATTTCTGGTATTAACACAATGTTATCTTCAGTGGGATGAATCTTTGTATTTTCTTTTTTCATACCTTTTTAAAGTGTCTGATTTTTTTTACAGTGAGTATTTAGAAAATTATATCTTGCAATTATATAGCTGCTATTCATTGAGCATCTCTTATGTGTCATTAATATGCAAAGGCAGCTGGTTTGGTCGACCCTTGCCCTATTCTCTGCCTGGACTATACTTTGGACTTGCTAGGTTAACATTTAGCCAAAAACCAATAGTGAGATTTCTGAATTTATTGGGCTTAGGAATTAGATCCATCTCTAAAACTGTCTCTATCCAATTATCTGCTTTTAATTCTTACGTTGAGCCTCCTGTACTCAATCCACCTCGACATATTTACCTCCAACTTTTGAACCTAGGAACAGTTTTTGCTATGTGGGTAGACTTGGCTTTCTTTCCACCTGACAAACCGTGTGAAGTGCTTCTCCAGTGGGACGTTTCTCTTTGATTTCAGCTCTACGATGGGCCGCAGCGGATGGGGCGCTACTGTGGATCCAGCCTGCCCCCTCCAGGGAGTACCACAGGCTCCCAGCTTCAAGTGCTGTTCCACACCGATGGGGTTGGCACGGAGAAAGGGTTTCAGATGCTGTGGTTCGTTCACGGTAAGCCTTGCGCTGATCCCAGTTGCACTGGTGGTGGCAGTTTGACCAAGAATTGTTCCCGTTTCAGTTCTATGCTTGGAAATAATATCATGAACAAATGATGGAACCCAGGTAGTGATCTAGTGCTAGGCTTTAGGAAGTTTATTTCCTCAGACATTGGTGGCACGCAGAGAGTTAAATCCTGTTAGGGTTAAGAGAGGAAGTGAAGTCAAACTGAAAAGGATCTGGGCAACTGTTCAAATAGATGCAGCAATCAGTTGCCTCAGAGAAAGGAGGGAGCAAGATGAAGTTTCCAGGAATGAAGACCTGAACCTGGGTTATAGTGAGCCAATTGCTAGGTGGGATGGGAGTCTCTCAGGTGCAGTGGAACAGAATGAGACTTAAGGCTCACCTTGACAATAAGCAGAGAAAGAAGGATACAGCTGGATGAAGAGGAATGAGAGTGAATCAGAGAGAGAGCAGGGCAAGGGGAAAGGGAAGGGTTGGACTGAGAGGAGGAACAGGAGCAGGGAAGTTAAGCTGTGACACAGCAAGCCAGGGGCATGGGTTGTACCTGTCAAACAGGTAGGGGCACATCAGAGCCCACCTACGAATCAGTGGTTCAGGAAGCAGGTAGAGATAATCATTCCTCTCAAGATGAAAAGTCTTTTTTAACAAGAGGTCTGGGACTTCCACAAGTCTCACGTGGGCCAGGCCACAATTAGCAGACCCTAGAGCAGTGGTTCTCAAAACATGGTCCCCAGAGAGCCACACTGGCATCACCTGAAACTTGTTAGACGTGCAAATTCTTGGGCCCCATCCCAGGCCTACAGAATCATGAACTCTGAAGGTAGCCCAATAAGTTGTGTTTCCACTGATGATTAAAGTTGGAGAACCACTGTCCTAGAGTGATCCAGCCCTGAAAAATGTAGTTCTTGGGGGTACCATGGCAGCAGCTCTCAAGTAATCTGTTAGGGCTCAGTGGTGTATTGCAATCAATTGAAAAGAGAAGTGAAGTTGTGATATTATACTGGGAATCAAGCACAGACATTTAAGCTGTGGCCCTACTGATAAAATCAGGGGTGAGCCCAAGGTGAGCATAGACGAATGTGTGCAGTGGCTGACTTTTGAGGGTTCTTCACATTATAATGCACTCATTATATGAGTCTCAGGGTTGAATGTAACTGAATAGTACTATTATATACTTGAGAGTGCTAGATGTTCTGAGATTATGAACTGGGCACTGAGAGTATTTCTGTTAAAATATGTGTGGGGTTTTCAGTGTTTAAAAATAGTCAGTGGTAATCCACAGAGCTACTTGTAGCTGAAAACATAGGTTATGAATTCCCAAAGTAAATGAGCTATATGATAATTAAGCTTGTAGAAATTCTGGACCTTCCTCTTCATCAGTGAGTAGATTTAACCTAGGTCAATTTATTGATCCATTAATGAAGGGATTGGATTGATTCATCTCTACAGTGCAGTCCATCTGCAGTATTCTGTGACTCAGAAATGTCATGATTCTAAGTAAACTACAGACAGAGTAAAATGGCATAGAAGGGAAAGGAAAATCCTGGGAAACAACCCAGATCTTTAAGAGCTAGGTGTATTCTCCAGAGTGGCAGTTGTCAGATGTTCATGTGCAAATGAATTACGGTGGATCTGGTTAAAGTGAAGCTGAGCTCTGGGGTAGGGCCTGTGAATCTGCATTTCTTACAAGCTTCCAGGTAGTTCTGATGGTGCTACTCCCCGATCACACTTTGAGGAGCAGAGCGAGAGCAGGTGTTACGCCTGGAGGAATAAAATGTAGATAGACAGCATCCCTAGGGGACTGGAGAATCCTTCTGAGGCGCCCAGAAGGCACATTGTACTACCAGTTTGCTTTCATGACAATAGGATGCTACCTGGGGTCCCTGCAATAGAGGACCATGCTGCTTCAGAGATACGAAGAGGAGAAAACTTTTCCAAGGGTCAGAAAGGTGGGAGTTAGGAAATGCTAACCAGGAGCCTTGGAAGTGGCCTCAGCCCTAGATGCACATTGGAATTGCCTGGGAGTTTAACAAAGTGCCTGGGCTCCTACCTCCAGAGATAGTATTAAATTGCTCTGCAGTGGGACCTTGGCCTTGCTATTGCTGATTTTTCAACCCTGCCTAAATAATTACTCCATGTGGTCAGGATGGAGAGTTCTAGGAGCAGTGATTTTGCTGGCCACATCTTTCTCTCCAAGGGGCCACTCCCTCCTCCAGGCTGTTCTTTTTTATTTTTATTTATTTATATATATTTTTTGAGACAAGTTCTTGCTCTGTCTCCCTGGGTAGAGTGCAGTGGTGTCATTGTAGCTCACTGCAGCCTCCAACTCCTGGGCTCAAGCCATCCTTCTGCCTCAGCCTCCTAAGTAGCAGGCACACGCCATGATGCCCGGCTAATTTTTTCTATTTTTAATAGAGACGGAGTCTCGCTCTTGCTCAGGCTGGTGTGGAACTCCCAAGCCCAAGGGATCCTCCTGCCTCGGCCTCCCAGAGTGTTAGGATTACAGGAGTGAGCCACCGCACCCGGTAGAGGCTGTTCTAACCGTACTAGCCTAAGATCACCGTAAGGAGCTTGACTGAGTGGTCATTATGGGCTACACCCTGATCACAGTATCACTGGGTTCTTCTAGCCAACATGCTGAATCTTCTGATGAAAGCTCTGAGCTTTAGTTGGGAAATTGTTTTTTCTACCAGTTCTATTTGGAAAATATCTTCTTCTGGGAGAGTCAAAGACACCCTCTGTCTATTCTCTTTTCCTGTTTACTGTTCAAAACTTTCTCCCAGTTGCTAAAAACTTGCTAAGCTTAGAGCCAGAGTTGTTTAACAAAATTTTGCCAGCTGAGACCAGAACTGGAAAAAAAATTTAACTTTGTGCTGCCCACTGTATGTAAATTATACTCAGGAAGAACCATCTAGAAGGGGATTGTTAGTCATTTAAATTTGCACAGAATTAACTGGGTGTCATATTCTATAGCTGTGCCTTGCCATGAGTATGCGGAGTTTGTACTCTGCCTCTGAACTGTGTCTTCAATTGAGAAAGCCTGAGAAGAGGACCAAGAGAGAGGACAGGATCTAGGAAGGGGGCACCCTCCCCTATGGGAGAGACCCCCCATTTTTTATCCATTGGAGAGAAACACGAGACAAATCACGATTTATCATTCACCCATTTGTTCCTTCTGCAGACATTAAGGATCTCTTGTGCCAGGCACCGTGCAGGGGCTGGGGACACGAAGTGACACAGCCGCGGGTATGGCTGCTGCTTTCACAGAGCTCACGGGCCAGAGAGACGCAGGCATCAACCAATAACTACACACATAAATAGAAGATCAAACCTGTGGGAAGCACCAAGTAAGCACACACAGAGCATCTGACCTGGACCAGGCAGGAGGGCAGGGAAGTCTTCCCTGCGAATGAGACCTTTGAACTAAAATCTGAAAAATAAGCAGGAGTTAACTAGGCAAACCGGAGAAGGAAACGGATTCCAGGTGGCAGAAAGATCCTGTGATGGGAAGGACCTGGAAAGTCCAGCGGGGCTGGAAATACGCATATTACACACACACACACACACATACACACACACAACAGCTCGAGTAGGGACCGGGCAGGCCACACCCTCTCTCTTCACATCAGCCTTTCTTAGTTCAGAGAAATGAGTTTTGAGTAGGATCTTACAAGACTGAAGCAACATGGCAGATTGTGGGACTCAAAATACAAAATAAAATACAAAATAAATTTTAAAATTACTCTCAATGTTCAAGGGTAATAGTAATATTCTTAAATGCGTTAGTGTGTAAAAAAATTTCAGAAAGATCGTCTCTGCATGGCCCCTCTAGGGGTCTCCTGAGGGTTGGGGCTGGGGGGCCATTCGGGACACCCTGGCTGACACTGGCCCTGGGGCTGCTGTCCCTGCCCTGGCCAGAGCAGGAGGCTCTATACTCCTAGCCCTTTCCTTCAAATCACCTTCAGGCCCTTTCCCCTCCCACTCTTTTCCAAACTGCAATAAAAGCTCAAAAACTCTCTGCACAGAGGACTTCAAAACCTGCAGCGACATGGCTTCCCAGAGCACTGCTTCTGAGGGAGACTCCTTACACACCTCATTCACTTCCCCAGTTAATAAATAAACCCTTTGACAAAATGTGCTTCTTTGTGGATTGCACAAACCTTCTATTTGCTTCGAGAGAATGGATCTACAAACGGGCTTTATCAGTGGGCCTGTTTTGAAGGTGGCCCTGCAGACGTGAGAGGGAGCCACACTGAAGGGCCTTTGTGCCCGTCCTCAAAGAGGGTCCCACCCTGGAAATAAAGAAATGGCCACAGTTGCCCTGCCTGGCTAATCAGTTCGCAGTATTCAGCACTGACAGCGTGGTCCAGGGGCCTCTGTCTGGGTTGCTGAAGGGCGTATAGAACTTTCTGCAAGCTGTGTGAATAGCGGCCTCCCAGCCAGCTGCACACACCCCTCCGCTCCCCTGGTCCTGCTCCCAGGGGCCTCTTTCCCTTGGTGACGGAATCCAGCATGCAAACAAGGTCAAGGGGCTTTGTGAGCGGAAGACTGACATTTGCAAAGGGAGCGAACCCTTCAGCTGGGAGCCAGCAGGGGGAGGGCTGAGTGGCCTGTAATCAGGAGGTGATGTCACCCTGGAGTCCCACAAAGGAAAGTGTGGCCTTTTCTTTGTGGAGACAGATGACATCAGCCTCTCATAAGGGGGCTGGATCCCTTTTTATCTTCCTTTTTAGCTATTAATGAGATTTCTCAAGCCTAGAGAGGTTTTAGAAATTGGTTTTGGGGAGAACATTTTAAAAACCCTGTCAAGATCCTCTATGACTGGCTTGGTTTGAACATAAGCCGGTACCTTCTTGACTACCTGTGGGCATGCAGCATTGTACCAAAAGGCTTTTTAAAAATATAATTTTATTTTTAGAGCACTGGCAGAAAACTTCCATGAGGTCAGCAATGTTTCTCTTAAACCTTTGCTCCAGTTCTCTTTCTCTTAAATGGTCTTTGGTAGTTAGTCTTTGTTTACAATGGGTCTTACAGGGGAACTCTTTCTAATGTGTAATTTTTATTTCTTTCACGTCTTACAGTATGTGGTTGGGCTTCTGGGAGCTTCGCCCTTTGAAGCAAAGGTATTATCTTGTGTAGTTCCATTATCCATTTGTCTATGCTGGGTAATCTATGAGGAGACGTGCTGGGCTACGTGCTAAGAACAAAAGCTTACAACTGTGGATCACTTTATAGTGATTGCACATGACCTCTGTAGGCAGGGATTTATTGAGAACAAGTTTTCATTGTCTGTCATTTATTCATCCCACCAACAGCATATATTTATTCACTACCAGGCCCTGGGTTTGGTGTTTGAAATATAGAGAGTATTAGTCTGCTAGGGCTGCCATAACAAAATGCCACAACCGAAATTGACTGTCTCACAATTCTGGAGGCTGGACATCCAAGACCAAGGTGTCGGCAGGGCTGGTTTCTCCTGAGGCCTCTCTCCTTGGCTTGCAGACGGCCGCCTTCTTCCTGTGTCCTCACACAGCCTTTTCTCTGCATGTGCACATCCTGTTATTTCTGTGCAAATTTCCTCCTTATAAGGACACTAGTCAGATTGGATTAGGGTCCACTCTAACAGCCTCATTTTAACTTAATCACCTCTTTAAAGGCCCGGTCTCCAAATACAGACACCTTCTGAGGTCTAGGGGTCAGGACTTCCACATATGAATTTTGGCAGGGATATAGCTCACCCGCAACAGAGAAGGAGGAGATCACATCCTTGACCTCGGGAAGTTAGTCATCTGGCCGGGGAGACAAACAAATGAGTACAGAAATATATACATAATCCATGATGCTGTGGGAACACAGATAAAGGTATCTAGGTCAGCCTGGGGGAGTTCCAAGGGCCCTCCAGACAGCTTTGCTTATTTGAGCTGAGTTTTAAAGAATGGGCAAGAATTGATCAGACAAATATCTGGGAGAGGAAGACATTTCTAGATAGAAGCAGGGAGGTGTGGGAGTACAAAAGTTTTGCAAAGGGCAAGTATTTCAGCTAGAGCAGGCATTCTCTGTTGGGGCAATATCATCTTCAAGGAGGTGAAAATTGGTTCTTGGTTGCGGGGGATAAAAAAATCTTACTCTTTAATGTAGAAAGCACATAATACATAACAGAAATACGGTATACTTGTGGTATTAAATTTTCATGGAGGAGAATTTAGAAAAAAAATCTGAAAAGGCTTCTTGGGGGAATGATAAGGAACAAAAGGTTGAGAAATACTGAACAAAAGGATAGAAGTTGAGCCAGGACAGGGTGTCAGAGACCAATTGATAAGAGAACTTGCAAGATTTGTAAGAACTTGGATTTCATCCTGCAATTGGGGAAAGACCACTGCTGGATTTTTAAGGGGGAAATGTAGTGATGTAAACAGATGTGCATTTTGGAATAATAACTCTGGGAAGAAGACAGAGGGATGCCCAGAAAGGGGAAAGGGCTGAGAGACTGGGTGACTAGTTAGGGGCTATTGTAGTAGAGCAGGGAGGAAGGACATGAGCGGAGAGTGAGGCATTGTATTAATGAGACATATATGGTGGAGTAGATGTGTGTGAGTCTGAGGGACAAAAGGAGGGTCATGGCTGGCTCCCACATTGCCACCTTAGATGAGTTGGTGCATGTTGGTACTATTATCCATAGACAGGGATCTTGGAAGAAGGCCATGTTGGGATGGGATTTGAACATGCTGAATTTTGGGTGCCTGTTATATGTTCAAGGGATGTGTCCTTTAGGCAATTGCCTGTGTGGGGGTGAAAATTAGGTGAGGACATGGGGCAGAGAAAGAGATTTTGGAATGAATCACACTTTAGTGAATTTGGAGTTGTGAATATGATGAAATATATTAATGTATCCAAAACTGTGCAAGGTGTTTTAAGGCATGCAAAAGAAATATCGCATTAGTCTTTGTGTTCAAGGTGTGCATAATCCAGTTAGGAAACAGAGATGTAGGAAATTAACAAAAGTGCTAAACTGTGAGGTTCCTATTGCAAGGAGGCTGTAAGTCGTTGAGGAAGTCTTCATGGACTTTGAGATTTTAGAACTCTCAAAGAATGATCAGGACAAGAATTGGTAGTGGTGTCTGGGTCAGCATGAGCAGAGAAAGAGGGAGCAATGAGCATGGTGTAATGAAGACAGTGGAATATAAGGCTACCAGACCTCCTGGGGCCAGATTCTATAGAACTCTGAAAGACAGCCAGAGGATATTGAACTTAGTGTAGTAAGGCAGAGAGAACCACTGTTGTTTTTATGGGAGTGGGAAATGTCAGGAAAGGAGACTACAATTGGAAAAGTCATAGATCACGGTGATACAGGTGACCCCAAGGGACCGTTCTGGGTCAAGGTTATAGGGAGCTGGGGATTGAGGTCCTCAGAGTCAAGATGGCTAGAGATTGAGGCAGAGTAATGCTCTAATGGATCCTCAAGAAAGATACGCAGGGATTATGTGGCCACTCCTGTGATAAATACTGGCACACAAAATATTAGACCAGTTGCCACCTTTCCTCTTCCTAAAAATTTCTTCAAAACTTGTAACTTGGAAATGCAAAATCATTATTACATTAGGTTTTCATGTTTGAAAATGATTTTAGGACACTTTTTTACTGAGTGATCATTGTCTTGTTGTCTGTCCTGAGCCTCGCTTCCAAATGGTGAAAAAATTCACAACATTCTGGAGGTACGATGTTTGCCATGAAAGTGATTTACGAATTGTAGTCAGCAGATATTCCAGGCCAGGCTCACAAGGCTGGGCTGTGAATCACACCGTCTGGCCCTAATCTCAGGCAGAGACCTTTCTCTCTGATCGTGACTGAATTGCTTTCACAGTGTTACTTCCTGCTAGGCTGTGATAGATAAATTGTCACAGAGCAAGAAATGGTAAAACACCCGCCCATCTGCCTTCAAAGTAATCCCCTTTATGATAAAGAAAAATGCGTTCTTTATTCAGTTAGTCTGGAAACGATCTCTTGGTAAATATACTAAAAACATGGAATCCCATGGTTGTTTTATTATTATAATGTGATATAAGATAAATAAATCCTATTTGGTTAGGGTAGAAATTAGAGTAAAAAAGAAGTTTTTAAAAACCACTTGCTCTGTTTAAGTTAAAAATTATTTCCTTAAATGCTGGCTAGACTTTCTCTCAAATTTATACATGCTGTATCCCACCCTGCTTAACATGGTATTTCAGCCTATTTGATATTTTGGACATTTGTCTTTATGATACACTTAAAATATTTTTAAGCATGGAGGCTGGAAATGCATTCCCTCTTAATGTGAAACCAAAGCACAGATTTCTGCATTGTGACACTGAATCTGATTTTTATTTATGACAAATTATCACATTTCTTTTTTGCAAAGACATTCTTAATGGACAATGCTAATTTAAAAAAAAAAAAGTCTGTTTATAAATAACTCTTTCTAAAATTGGAATAATAATTTACTAAGAAAACCTGCAGCTCTTTTTGCCTTGGCTTTGGAGCTTTTCTAGCAAGGTCCAACCTATGGTTATGCAGGCCCTCAGAATGAGAGGAAAAGCTAAATCCTGACATTTTCCGCCTCCTTGACAACAACAGTAAATACACATCCACACAGTTGACCTTCATTTAGTGTTGGCTCTGAGTCCTGTAACGAGCAGGGACCTTTTAGGCGTCTTGTTTCTCAATTCCCATGTCACTACTGTTTGAAAAAGTTTGAATTCTATTTCTACTGCCACTCTTTGAAACAGTTATAAAAAGAAAAAATAACCCTCCAACAACCATGACCTTCCCAAATCATATATTGCACAATCTGTAATAGTCCTTGAGATTTGGGCCAAAGGAAGGCCTTTCTCGAATCTTCTGTTTGTGTTCTAGTTCCCTGGCAACAGCATCCCTGACAGAAACTGCACATACTTTCCAGGGGATTCCACACTTTTTCATACATGAAAAAAGAAACTGTGGACTTTTTTTTATTTTCAGTTTCAAATATTGTAGCCGCCAAAAATGACTAAACCAACTCAGAACAAACACGATGTTCAGTGTAGAATATTAATTTTTGTCCCCAGAGGGTTCTGTTTTTGAGCATTTACTTAAATGTTGCCATATTTATCTCAAACACTACCTGTCCCAGGACTTGTTTTATGTGAATGCCACTGTGTGCTCAGAGAAACCAATGCCAGCCATCAGCAGTATTGTCTCAGACACAGAATGAGAGTCTGGTGTAGGATAGTAACTACATTTTATAAGAGTTAGTAGAATTTGATATTCCGTATACAAGAAATGACATTAATATACTTTGTCCCTGATTTTTTTTCTCCTTCTAGTTAGACTACTCAAGCTAAATAATATAGATTTTACCACCCAAATGTAATTTTAAATTTATCTTAAGGCATTAATTATGATAAGAAAATAAACTATATTGAGATATAAAGAGTGAATGAAAATATCATCAAATTCTTAGTGTACTGATTTAACTGACATCTCATTTATTATTGTTGTGATGTTGTCATTTTAGAAATTGATTCTCACTCTGTGCCAGGTGCTTTAAAAAAACTATCTCATGTCTCCTCCCAATAATTCTTTTAAATAAGCACCATCATCCCCATATTATGGATAAGAAAACTGAGGAAGTTAAGTCATTTGCCCAAACTCACAAGTCCAGTAAATCAGGACACAAAACCAAGTGTGTGGTGCCAAACTCCAAAGCCTGTGCTTTAAGTGCCTTCCCTGTGCCAAAAAGCAAATAATTTTCCCCCACAACTTTTCATTGCAAGAAAGATTAAATGCTTTTGCAACTCAAAGGTCAGAACTTAGGGTAGGGAATTTTATAACTAAATAGTAATAAATATTTAAAAAGAGATTTGTACAGTCTTTCCCAAGTAAATAATGTTCTGGTTCCAAAGGCCCCCACTAAATCACATAATTCATTCTTTCTTCGGGTTCAAGTAGCAATAATATGTGGGAGTTGGGGGAGGAGCATGTTGCTTGGCAAAAGACAAGTTCAAAATAGCTGATGCTATTTGTCGATCCTTTAACACAACGTCTCTTTTATTACTCATTTATAAAGTGCTCTTCTTTTGGAGTTGCTACATGTGGTTGATGGAATCGACTGATCTGGGAGAAACCACAGAGATCATCTAGCCTATTATCGAAGTTTACTTACGCAAACTCCCTCACAAGAGGGATAAGTTACATTAAAGTGAAGAGTGAAGGGTAGCTGCTCCCAAAACACATTTAGTCGACTGGAGTTAGACCATGGAGATGGAGCGGGGCATGTGATGATTGGGTTAATTCAGTTGTTTTGCTTCCCCTAAGCTAAGGACCTAGGCTGCCATCCTGCAGCCCTGGATGTTAAAAATCACAGAAAACAATCTTGAGGTTCATGTTTGGACAGAGTGGAGGGTCCGAGCACACATTTGTCCATTTGCCAGGGTGGAGTACGCTCCCTGTGGAGGAAAGGTTAGAGGCTGGGAAAGGTGAGGGATGGAATTAGGGTGAGGCGAGCCATGTAGAGCCCTGGAAATTTGCTGAGCTTTTCCCTGCAAGAGCCCTGTGGACCAAAATAATGAAATTGAAAGAACGAAGGTTTAGAATAAATACTTCTAAAGAGAAGTATAAGTGTTAAACTTGCAAATCACATAATGAGAACATGTTTCCTCTGTCTTTGCATGTTTGGGGGGATTTCATAAAGTAGCTTTCAGGAGACTTAGGCATGACTACTTATTTTGGGGAAAATTAGTGCAGTTGCCTTGGTCTCATTTTTTCCTTTGGCAGATAGTTTTATACCACATTTTGTTTAGAAGTCTTCAATACTTTAAAAAATATCTAAGTAGAGAGAGGGAGATTGGTTGATTGATTAATTTCTCCTGAAAAACTGTAAGCAAGGAATTTCTACTGGGAAACCAATTTTTAATTTGTTTGGAATGAGTAGGTTAGAAGGAAACAGTTGATCAAAATGAAAAGATGGCAAGATTGGCTATATTTCTCTGGGTTAAAATGGAAGGTTTTATCCTTTCATATACAGGAAATTATGTTATGTGAAAACTCCTAAAATATGGCAAGATTGGATTTATTTCTCTTTAAAGGTGTACTAAGTTGAAACACTTCAAAATTTGGATGTAGGGCATCTCAGATAGTCAGACGGCTATGATAATCTTCATTGTGAATATTTATAAGACATCTTCTATGTAATTTAAAGGTCATTTTATAGCTGTGGACAGCATTGATTTTAAGCTCCTTGTATCTATTTTGCAAGTCACTACCTTCATGTTCTGGTTTATTCTTTCACTTTTTTTTTCATCTCTACCATTGAAACCTGATAATGCTACTCCATATCCATTGTTATATAGAAATCAATCAAGCAAAATGGATTATCACAAAGTCTGAAAGATGAAATGTTCTAAAACCCTTACTGACTCCCCAAAGCTAAAAATTGTTATGATTTAACTTTTTAGTTCTTGGGTTTACTTATTTTTTCCTAATGTCATCCCAGGGCCTATGTCTGTTGCTAGCTTTTTCAACAGTAGACTTTTTCTGTTTTCTTGAAAACCTTTATCCATGACCAACCATCATCTAAACCTCAAGATGATGAAAAAGAAGTGATCTAAAATCCATCCACACTCCTTAAATGTTACACACATAGTGGCTACCATTTTGTGCCTGCCTCAGAGTTTGGCCATCTCATTTATCAGGAAAAGAATGGGGAAATTAGCTTCCTAGAGCTACGAGAAGTAAGTACCACAAACTGGGTGGCTTAAGAAAACAGAAGTGTATTCTCTTTATTCTGGAGGCTGGAAGTCCAAAGTCAGGATGTTGGCAAAGTCTCCCTCCTAAGCCTCCAGGGAAGAATTCATTCCTGCCTCTTGCAGCTTCTGTTGGTTGTTGGCTGTCCTTGGCTTTCCTTGACTTACAGAAGCATAACTCTAATCTCTCCCTCCATCCTCACTCATCCTTCTTCCCTTCGTGTGTCTGGGTCCAGATTACCCTCTTCTTACAAGGACACCAGTATGTTGGATTCAGGTCCCACCCTGATGCAGTTTGAACTCATTTTAACTTGAGTACATCTGCAAAGACTCTACTTCCCAATAAGGCCACATTCACAGGTTCCTGGTGGACATAAATTTGGGGGGACACTATTCAATCCAGTACAGGGAGTTTCCTATTCTGGAGTCACTGTCCTCTTCTTTCTTGTTGCTGTCTTCTTTTTCCTCAAAGGGATTTCACATGCCTTACCCTTTCTATTACTTGATTTTCTTCTCTGATTTCATCTCGCAATCACTGCAGTGTGTGTCTCTGTCCTCACAGAATACATGCTAACTCACAAAGTCCCCCCAAAAATTAATCTGCAAATCCTTAAAGTCAGGTCCTTATGAATTCTGGGGGCTCTACCTTGGCCTTGTCTTCAGAGAGGACCAGTGATCCTAGTGGGACAGATACCTGTCCTTTGGCCACACACCTGTAGACTATTGGGAATTAACTGGCAACACCAAACCAGGACTTGCTGACTTTCTGTCATTCTTACTGCATGCCAGTCACCTTTGGGCAGCTTTGGCCATTTCAAGGAGCTCACAATCCGCTCTACTTCCCTCCCTCCCTGACCTGAAAGTTTCTGTTCAAAATCCCTGTAATGACATTATTGTATGTTCTGTAGATGTATCAGAAGTGAGGCCCGTATACTCCAGGAAATAGTTCCCCTTGCCTTGGTCAGGCCTTCCCCAAATTCTGAGCTCCTAGTTACCAGTTCACATCGTACCTGTCCTACCAACCAAGTCCTTGCTGGAAACTTCCTTCCTGTGACCTCACCCCTGCCATTAGGCTGCCTTTTTACACAACGGAGGCAAATTAGCCTAACTAATGAGGGGGATATACCAAGGTATGACAAACTAGACTTTTAGAAAAAACTATTAAAATATAAGTTGATCATTTTTAATGAAGTATGTGAACATCGTCATTTGTTGTGTTAAAATTTATTCTCTTCTACTATACCTTGGCCTTTTGGCTTCTTTCTAATACTTCTTTCTAACCACTGACTTCTCAGGGATTTCCCTAGGAAATTAGAGGATAGGGGTGTGAGGGTGTCCCTGTTTGGGCAAGTTCCCTTGGTTCTCTCTCCCGTGGGTTTTAGCCATGTCAGTTCCAAGCTGCCTCCCCTCCTGAGGCTATCAGCTTATGGAATATAGTTTCAGGAAAATGCCAAGCGTAAAGAGGTGACTTCACTTGAGCAATCACAGGGCGATGCAGAAGGTTCTTTCTAAACTGTGCATCTGATTCCGTTTGGCTATTTCATTGCTGGTTTGCTTTTGTGAAAGCTCTTTTATTAAAAACACATACCCACAACTGAAAGATAGAACATGCATAGGAGATTATTATTAATTTTTTTTGTACTGGAATTTTATAACTCATAACTTATTTTGAACAAGGACAAAAACAGGATTATCGACGTTCTTTGATGAAAAACTTTTAAATTATCTATACAAGTAAGCAGGTTTAGCAACAGCTTTTAACTCTTCCTTGTTATGAGTTGGGTAGATCAACATGCTTCCTGCTGATAAGGTAAGCACTTCCTTTCAGCTGATGACGGGGAATTTTGGAGGAAAATCAAGTCAAATAGATTATCAGTCACAAGTACTAAAAGTTTTATAAAGATTAATTATTGAAAACTGAAAAACATATGATTCTCTTCAGGGCATTATTTTATTCCAGTTCAGCTGATGTCTAATGATACTAATACATTAGATTCTGTCAGATTTGCCTCAAAGACAATGAAAAGATTTTTGCTTTGTTTACTTTTTCCAGGTTGCTATGGTGATTTCTTTTTTTCAGTGAAGGGACAGACAGTAATAAGGGCAGTGTCAACAGCGCTGTTCCAGTGTCTCTGGGACAAAGTGCTCATAGTGGGGAGAACACAGAACCGGAGGTGGGGTTGGGGGAGGAGGAGGCTGGTGTCAGAATATCTAGGTTTTCCCCCCAGATCTGCCATTCACTATATGACATGGGCAAGTCCCATGGCTTTCTTGAGCCTCACTTTGTTCATCTCTAAAATGGGCCTGATGTTATCATTCTTGCCTATCTCATGTCATCATTATGAATTTCAAATAAGATAATTTGCATATTAAAAGCACTTTAAAAACTGTGGCCTACACAGAATTATGGACTGTCTTTTAAAAACTTTCTCGTAGTTTAAGGAACCAGTTTCTTATCTCTTCTCTAGCTATTCATGATGGCTTTTTAGCCAGTAATTCCTCTTCTAGCTTCAAGTATTTCTGTAATCTCATCCCATGTCTGCATAAATTCTTGTTAAGGTATAATCACAGCATGTATGGAGTGATTATGATATGCAAGACATTTAGCTAAAAACCTTTAATTGTTTCATTGTTTCATTTAATCTTTGATTAAATGAAAACAATCTTTCATTAACATTTACTATGAGGTAAGTGTTGAAACTGTTATAGATGAAGAAGCTGATTGATTAGGAAGGTGAAATTATTTATCTAAGCAGTATCACAGCCAATATTGAAGCCCATTTGTCTGAAGCCACATCCATGCTTTATCTGTTATGCTATAATGTTTCCAGATGGTTTGCCGTGCACCATGCCAATTAAGCAGTTCTGAAATCGTGTCTCCTTCACGAAAACCTTCTCTTAGCAATTAGGTTCAAAGTGCCTCTATCTCCGTTTCTTCTGAATATGTAGCTCTCAAAACTCTTTATTCTTCATGCCATCGTTCTCTTCTTGGTTGGTTTTTTGATCATTTAATCATCTTCTTCATGTAGACCCCTGAAATGCTTTTCTAAATCATTGTCATCTCGTTTAGATTACGGATGTCTAGTTATAAAATCTTATCTATTTTTTTTACATTTTATTGTTAATTGAACCAGACAGGTAACATGATGATGAAGAGGATATTGGTAGTCTAAACATCACCTCCTCTGTTATTTCCTGATACCTATTGGTTGATGTAACTTCTGGCACCCCCAGCCTTGTCTGTTCTCTGTCTCTCTTTCCCATCCCTTCCTCTGACCCTTTGGTCACACACCCAAAGTCACAAATATGACTGACAATGATATGACGATTTATTTATTTGTATTTGCAACTTACCACTAATTAACATGTAAAGGATAAAATAGAATTCACTAATTACTTTTTTTTTCAAATCAAAACCTATTGAAATGTCTCTTTGTAAGCTAAAGGAAAAGGAAGAAGAATTTAATGACTTGCAGGTGGGCATGTGGGTAGTAGTACTTTTTATGTCTATAAATTTTGGGTTAAATATACCTGGGTTCTTTTATACATATGAGCATATGCTATGGGCATATACTCAATAAATACTTACTCAGTGAATGAATGAATAAATAAATGAATGAAATTGGAAAGTTATTTTATCTCTTTCAAATTTTAGAAATATAAAGGTGAAGTTAAATTTCTACCATAATTATCAGAAGTAACTTTATTTCCTATTACTTTATTACTTTAATGATCAAAACTTGATCATTAAATGCCACTAAATTAATGTAGTCTATTTTCCATTTACTGTGAACTTTTAAATCAAATTTGTTACCTTTTGATATGTTAAACCTCAGAGGCAGTGAAGGCATGGAGGAAAAAAGAAAACTTCCGAGAGTTTTCAAGCCTAATAGTTTTTCTCTCTTTCTTACAACCACAAACTATTTTCCTGCTGACAGAGTATCACTTATAATAATACTGAAATTTCTCTTTAAAAGACATGTGCATAAAACATGACATACATAGAAATAAAAAATTGCTCTGTTTATCAAATGAACCTTATTTATTGTTTGCTTTAAGTGCTAGGAGAAAAAGACATTGTGGGTCTACATAGCTATACTGTAATTTTTTTAAAGCATTACTGAATGCCAAGAATCTGATATTACCATTCCAGTTTACAGTAACTAGCTTAGGGATATTAGTATCCTGTTATTTGCAAAGGAATTCACAGGGAAACCTAAAACAATTGGAAAAGACAATGGAAAAAATGTTATGTACAGTTTTAGATGAATCAACTATGATTAAGAAAATTGAATCAGATTGGCTGATGAACTAACGCTAAATAAAAATGCAGAGATGAGACATCCAAGCTTTCATTTCCTTGCTCTCTTTTATGTCATGTGGCCACAAAGTTATTTTCCTCAAGAGATTTTTTGACTGGATTATTTATTTGATACAACCGATATTAAGAACCCTATGAGCTGAAAATGCAGGTGGAAACAAAATTGGGGTAACAGAATGGCTTTGCTTACCTATACTGTATTTTAGTAAAAGGTACTATATCTTAACACAATTTACAGGAAGCATCATCATTTTATGGAATGTCCTGTAAACAATGCCTCTCTGGAGTTGGGCAGCAGTACTGAGGATAAGTACAATCTGTGCTCATTTGGTTTCAGGAATATTTGCCGTGTGTTGTTACAGTAGGACAAATATTTTCTAATCGTTTATGGCACTTAGATTTTTTTGAACATTCACCATAGTCTGTAAACAATGTCAACATGTGTAATTTTAAACAGCTTCTTCATAGGGCTTGAGAAATAAAAGTGGGAAGTTTATAAGATGTAGGAAAGATATTACACTGTGCAAAAAATTTAAAGTCTGAAAACAGAGGTTTTCGAGTGGGAGGAGGAGACTGACAACTCGAGAAGGCAGTGCTTTGATCTAGTGTCAGATTTCTTTACTTAATCAAGATTCTTAAGATTTTCTCAGCACTTTCCAGTTAAGTGGGGATTCTGTATGAAGAATTTCTTTTTTTAACTTTTGACTTTTAAAAGGTTTTTTTCTAACTCACTGTACTGTAGGAATTTGAGTAGGGTGGAGAGTAGACAAGATCTCAGACTTAGTATCTTACTTTTGAAGTCATGATAGTTTGTTTAATTTCATTCATATGAAAATACACATTTATTCATAATGAATGGAGTGAGGAGACCCTATTATTTTTAAATGGGAAGAGTCTCAATGCAGAATAAGAGAAGGTCCTTGGAATAATTTACCAACTATTAAACACTATTCCAAAAAAGTAGAAAAGGAGGTCCAGGAATGTTAACAGAGCAAAAAGTGTTTTTTTAATCACATAAAAATTACTATCGGAAAACAAGATAATCTATCTTGTCTTTTCTAATTTTGTCTTTAGTAAACCTTTCTCAAATTTTCCTTCTTCTGTAAAGTTTTTTCTCCCTTTCCATACTGAAATCTCTGTTTGAATTCCTATAAATGATGTGAGGGCCTGTGGAGTTTAGTAATTAAGTGCTGGGCACAAGCAGATTGCCTCTGTTGGTGTCCTGGCTGCACCACCTACAAGCCAGGTAACCTTGGGCAATCCACTTGGCCTGTGTTTGCATTGATCTTCTTATTTAAGAAATGCAGATAATAATAGTACCTACCTCATGTGGTCATGGTAAGTATTAAAAGAGGAAAGTGCATACGAATGTTCAATGAATGGTGGCATATTTTTCTGTGTACGACGTTGCAGCATTTGATTATTTGTTGCTGTGGTCTTCCTGAATTGTATCCTAAAGCATGATATACAAATATTCATAAACAAATCCTGCTGTCTTTTTCCTTAGTTGGTTTTTTATATATCTGTTGCATGTTTTTTATATAAATTCCCTGGGTCAAGACATATATCATTTACTTTTTTATTCCCCACAGTCTTGTGTCCAAAGCCAAGGATTTTTAGCACTTAGAATTCTAGGTCTTACATCTGAAAGGGACTTAGAAATAATGTATTACCTACAAGAACACTGAAGACCCAGAGAAAGGGAGTTCATTATCTAACACTGTTCACACAGTCCATTGTACTTCCTACTGTATTATGTAATTCTTACCTACATGGAATGAAGAAATCTAAAATTAAAATAACATTTGAAAAAAAAGTACCCAAGGTTTGATGTGGTGAGAATAAGGACTGATCATTATATTATAGCACCAAATGATATAATCAATATTTTTTTTAAAAAAGGAATAAAATTAATGTTGGCAGCCATGATTTTTTTCTCCCTGTTTTATAACCGCATAAATATAACTTTATTATAACTTAATGATTTTCCCCTAAATTACGCATTGTGTATTTTCAATTACCTTTCGATGGGTGGAATTTTTTTCAACTCGCTGCTGCCCACTTTGCACTGACCGACCCCTGCTGTTTTACCAGGTTGTGGTGGGGAGCTGTCCGGAGCCACGGGTGTCTTCAGCAGCCCTGGGTATCCTGGCAGGTATCCACCCAACAAGGAGTGTATCTGGTACATTAAGACTGCCCCTGGGAGCAGCATTCAGCTCACCATCCATGACTTTGACGTGGAGTATCACGCAAGATGCAACTTTGACGTCCTGGAGGTAGGAAGTGAGATTGTTTTCCAGCACATTCAAAAATTCGGGGTAGAACTGGAAATCCTTCTGCCAAGATCCCTATTTCTTTTCCGTGGTCAGCCATGTTCTATTCTTAGACATTTTAATGAGTTTCAGGCCTCTGTGAATAATGCTGGTAGACATATGGGATTAATATTTTAATTTGGGCTTCCCTAAAGCAGTGCCTGAAGGCCTTGGCTGTAGTTTAGTTAGGAAGGGAGGCCAGGAAACAGCAGCAAGGGAAGAGAGTGAGTGAAGGTGTGGAGGCGGGAGAGGGAGGGAGAGCCAGTGGAGGGGGCCCGTGTGGGCCACTCAGGCTCAGTCCCGCTGGGACCCTCTGTGGGTCATCCCTCTGAAAGACCAGAAGCTGAGGCATTGGTCCCCAACTCTGGCCCCAAGTGATGAGGATTGCTCTTGGGAATGCCAACACCCCACACTTCCAGTCTGAGAAAGCTCCTTGAGAAAAAGCAATTTGCATGGCAGAGTGCAGAGCCCATAGATGCTGGCAGCAAGCACAGGAAATGCCCACCAGCACAGCAGGTGCAATCCATGGGGTGCAGGGGCTGTCACTATTCTATGTCTGCTGCAGGTGGCTTTTAAAAATAATGGTCACTTAGATAGTGGAAGGCGTTTGAAGATGAAAATTTTTCCAAAACTACTGCAAAGGGTGTATCACAGATCATTAGGATAGTCTCTGAGAATTGTGGCCCCAAAAGCTTATGATCAGTTTTTTATTGCATGAATCTAGTCATTAGGAGATATATATATCCTGAACTTTGACCTGTCTGCCAACTTTAATGGCTTCCAAGTACACATAAAAATTTTGTTACCCCAATTATAGGGACTGCTATAGCACATCATGACAAGGATTTTATATCTAGTAGAACTTAAATTCCATGAGGCTGGGGTTTGTTTTGTTTTACTGCTACTCACTAGTGCCACAGAGTACCTGGCAAGTAGTAAACACTCAATAGGTGTTTGTGGAATGAATGAAAGCATCTAAATTTCTGATGGCACAGTGTCATAGTGCACTTTTGGGGTGTTTTACAGAGGAATTTTTATATCTATATTCTCATTTAAATGATAATCCTGTGAAGTAAGAGGAGAACTTGGTCTCCATTTTACAGTTGTCAAAACCAAGGCTAAAAAGATTAATGAGTTTTTCCATGACCACACGGACGATGAGCAGAAGAGCTAAGAACTGAACCCAATCCCTGTTCAATGCACATCTCTGGACCACCAGTGTGCAACCACAGATGTGTGCCGTGTGCAAGGGATTGAAACCGGTAGCATGTACCACACAGGAAATTTTAACCCTTAAAACCTTCATTTAATTACAACACAAGTTCTTACCTTGAAAAGAATTGGGGTTCTAAAATCATCCCCTCAGTGAGAGTCAGTAGGAATTACATTTAGTAGTTCAGGTTTCTCCAAAGGAGGATTATGCTCCAGTAAATAAAATCATTACGGAATGAATGAAAGCACCTAAATCTCTGATGACACACTATATTAATTCACATTTGGGGTGCGAGTTCTTGGGTCAAACCCATCCCCTTGTCTTCCTGGAAATGATGGCTACCAAGCCACGACTCCATCGCCCAGGAGGAAGGAGTTATTAGGAGGAGAGAACAAGGTGCTTCCTGAAATCTACACTCACAACATGAAGCGGGCCTAGCATTCCCATGTGGAATGTTCGAGTGGTCTCTCTTGCCAACAAGGATGTTGCTTGGTTGCATAAAACCCCTTCACACGTACAAAGGGCTGGCAGTGAATCCTCCGCAGCAATGTGCAGTGTTCCAAACCCTTCATTTTCATGTTCCAAAGTTCATGTGATGTTGCCCACTTGGCAACACGTAAATGGGCTCATTGTGCTTTGGGTTTTGTCACACCCATTACGTGAGGAAGCAGAGACAGGCGCTGTTCCCTGCAAGCAGGCCTGGGCCCCGAGAGACACCATCAGGAACTCAAGGAGGGTCCTGTGCCTGAGAGGAGAGACAGGAGTCTGCCTGGGGCTTATTTTTAGTATGACAAGCTGACATTGCAGTGGCTCCCCACGTTCCATCAAAAGCAAGATTGGGGGGCAGTGCCTTATTTTGAGGCCCTTAAATATTTTGGTAAAGTTTTTTTCTTAAAGCTGAAATGAGCAGCCCTCTGACTTTTTGTTCAGAAACCTTGTTTCACTTCCCTGCCCATGCTCAACTCAGATGGAAAGTGCCCTAATAAATCAGGGCTACTGAGGATGGAACGATTTTCTCCATCCCTCATCCTCTAGCTGCTGATACCATGAGAGTGGTAGGTTTCAACATTTGTTACCCCTGGTGAGTGTGTGGTCTAGAAGCATTGCCCACTTCCTCAGCCTGCGTGTTGTTCTTTCCTGTCCTGCTGAGTCCAGACAAGGAAGATGCTATTATCACCAGGAGTTGGGCTTCCCTGGCTTTCACCAAATTTAACCAGGAGCCATTTTTGTCCCTTCAAACATCAGTGTCCAGAAAGTGGCCAGTTGCAGAAAGCAACAGCCATTTGGTTACTCATAACCCCGGAATGCTGACTTGATCGTAACAATAAATGGAGCTAACAGAGCAGAAAGTAATGTTCAAAACAGATTAAAACCATAGGCTCTGAAATGTTCCCCATCCCGAGCGTTTGCTAAAAACACATTTTTTAATCTCTGGTCATCAGACTATTTCTCCCCCCCTCCCCCCAAGTTTAGTCATATGCTGTAGTCGAATGACCCACACCCTGAAATTCTTTCCATCTTTTTCCTCTTTTAAAGAGTCATGTGTTAACTGTCGGTTTTATTTGTGGAAGCCGAAAGTACCATTCCATTGTTTTGGTCATGGAAACACTGGCTGATTTTGCTTCAATCTCTGAGAAATCTCTGTAAAAAGAGCCTGAACTGGCATCAAGTAAAAAAGGAAATGCACTCCTTGGTGCAATTAACCAGGACAATTGCTTGGTGTGGGCCCTTAGCTTGCTCAGATCTCTCTGCAGTGCTGTTTGTGAGCTCAGCCCTTAGAAAGGAAGCAAATAATGTCAAAAGTGGCAGTGTTTATTCTTGTGGAGGCTTCTAAGCCCAGCCAACTCGTACCCATTATGTTTGTGATCTCAAGGGGATGTAGGAACAGAGAAAACAAAGAATATTTTGCCGACGCTCGAGATTTCTTTGTGAGTCCCTAACACGTGTGCTCAGTGTTCTCTCCAAATATGTGCTGTTTGCTGGGCTTGCATGGCCAGGGGCACACACCGTCAGCGTCATGCTCTGGGGACTGTGCCCTGGGCGAGGGGGTAGTGAAATCTCTTGAAAATGGGAAAGAACACTCTAAACAAGCTTGTTTGTTCCTTTTGCATATGTGTACGTGTGGAGGGCCACACAGGGCTCTTCCTAAAGTCCCGCTTTTGATGGGACGTAGGGGGCCCGCACAAACATCAGCTCCTCCTAATAAAAATAAGCCTGAAGCAGCCAGCCTGCTTCATTCCTTTGCAATTACTGTCCTTGGGCTCAGCCCTCTGCGGAACAGCAGTTTCATTCATTTTGGCCTTTCCCGCATGGCTGGGGGGAATTAATCAGACAAAGACATCATTATAGATTCGAATCACATACTCCTCTCCCAAAGTAGGCTTCTTGTTCTCAGTCTCTCTCCCTAGAGAACACTTGAGTGATTTTCCTATCAGTCAGCAGTGAGCCTGAGGGTGGGCAAGGGTCCCGGGGACCTGAGGAATGGAGGGGCTGTGGCCCGGTGGTGGGAGAGGTGGAGGGGACACTGTGCCCAGCTCTCAGAGCTGCTTTCCCGGCTCTGGCCTGTGCACCTAGATGTGTGTGTGTGTGTGTGGGTGAATGCCTGGTTGTGAAGGGCTCAGATACCAATCAATATCCCTGAAAGCTGTCACCCAAAATGGTCTTTCTTCTACAAATTCAACTTTGACAAGACCTGAAGGTGGCAGTGGATCAGTATCTTCTGTTTGATTCTTATCTCCCCCTCTGCTCCCTTCCCCATCCCCCAACACATGCACACATGACATAAGCAGGGACCCAGGGAGACTGGGAAACGTGGACGAGCCCCGCTGGAGGCGCTCCCTGACCCGGACTACAGGTGCCCGCAGGATGCCGGGTGTAAGACCGAGGGACCCCTCTCCAGAGAAGTGTGCCAGTGGGTGTTGGCAGATTTGGGGGAGCCTAGGAGGTCTGAATTCAAGTGAGATAGATCTAGAGGGAAGCATGCAGAGACTGGGGCAGAGTCGGGGGCAATGCCTGGGCAGGGTTGGTTGCTTTCTGTCAGCCACCTGCCAGAGCACAGGGACGATCTGTAGCACCCCTTCTTCAGGCTGCTCCAGAACACACTTCTAGAGGTTGCATTTGCACTCCCTCCGAAGAAACAAAATCATTATACTTAATGCCTAATTTTATAAAATATTTAGCTTGCAGGATAGATGGAAATTCCTAAAAATATAACTGGGAAATCAATAGCCTTCAGTAAGCTCAACTTTCATAAACAGAATGGCTTTGTGCTGACTAGTCTATGTGCCTGTAAGAGTTAGACAACCAGACTTAATACTGTAGTATCTGCAGCGTCGCTGCCAGAGAAAGCCGGAAATGTCATGAAGACATGAAAAAGAGGAAAAGGGGAGATAGGGAGGGTTCTGGCTGATGAAACAGGCAGGCATTTCGCTGGGGATTGAGCTCGTGTGTTCCTAAGGCAGAGGGAGTGCGTTTGAAAACTCAGCTCAAGTTTATAGTTCATCCCCACCCAGGGAGGATGAGATTTCAATCTCTCATCATAATAAAATCTAAGAGCTGGTGTTGAAAAGGAGCCAGGGGGAAGGGTTGTGATTGCCTAAATGTAACTCTTAATTTAAGTCTTTTTTCCTAACCACCCCTCCCCCACCCATCTTAGATCTATGGAGGCCCTGATTTCCACTCTCCCAGAATAGCCCAGTTGTGTGCACAGCGATCATCGGAGAACCCCATGCAGGTCTCCAGCACTGGAAATGAGCTAGCAATCCGATTTAAGACCGACAGCTCTGTCAATGGGAGAGGCTTCAACGCCTCATGGCAAGAGGTCCCTGGAGGTGAGTGAACAAAGGAGGTGTGTTAAAGCACCTGCACTGAGCCCTTGTTACCTTTCATGAGCTGTTTGGAGAAAGGTGTGAGGATTATACCTTGATTGATAATTTATTGACTTTCCAAAATTCTAAGACTGCTTTCTCATGTACATATGATAGAGTTTAACTTCCTAAGTTTTATCCCATATGTGAAAGCAAGGACGCAAGTATGCAAATCCATGATGAGAGAGAATTAGGGTGACTGGCTAGACTCCTTCTCCAAGGGACTTGGACCTCTTCACCACCTCAAATTGAGGCATCAGTGAATGGTAAATTACTTCACACCACAGTACAGACATTTGTATTCTTGGCAAATGCCAAACTGCAATGAATCCCAAGGAATTACTGTGTAGTATATAGTGACTTTCTTCCCAAGATCTTAAATTTCCTGTTGCACATTTTTAAAGTAATAAACTGTGGCACGAAATATTTTAACGGGGTTAACTTATACAACTTCTAATAGTAGCCACATTTATGAAATCCAGAAATATGTACCGGGTACTTTTCTAACTGTTTTACAATGATTATTTCATTTAATCCTTATAACCACCCTGTGAGGGAAGTTCATTTCTCATCCTCATCTTACTAATAAGGAAACTGAAGATTAGAGAAGTTTGTGACTTGCCCAGAGTCCCACAGCTAGAAAATGTGAAAGCACAGATGTGACTGAGGCTATCTAAGGCTCTCCTTCTTCACCTCTGTGATAATGTAGAAACTATGTAAGAGATTTCTCTTAAAGTTAATTATGTAGGAATTTAAATACACACACACATTTAGCATTTAGATTACCCCTAAGTGATTCTCAATTGTTAGAAAATAGTGCTAAATTTTCCATTATTACTTTATATTATCATAAATCCAAAAAGTAATGGGTGGTAGAGATAGATATTGCCCTAACAGGTATTTGATATCATAAAAATGAAAAAAAAACCTGTACTATATCCAAAATATTAAAAATTTTAGAAGTAGATATTAAATTATTTGTAAAAGCATACACTACTACATTATCAAAATTCTTGGGAGAAGACATGTTATTCTTACAGTATGCTATATTTTTAGAGGAAAATGGAAAAACATTTCATGCTTTTGTGAAAATATGATTTCATTTACACTTATTTTCACTATTTTTTAAAATAACTTTGGCATCAGTGTTTGAAGCGTTTCAAGTATTTTCTTAGCATTTTCCATATAATCCTTCTTATTTCTGTTTGGATAAATGAATTAATGTGGATATTCAGTTCTTCAAAGTTTTTAGGATAGACTAAGGAAAACTAATTGTCAAGCAAGGTAGTATATTGACCCATACTGCCAGGTAATATAGTTTAATGCATCCACGATCCCTCTCATTGCTGAATTGGGTTTCCCACTTACAGGTTGTGGTGGGATTTTCCAGGCTCCCAGTGGAGAGATTCATTCTCCAAATTACCCCAGTCCTTATAGGAGTAACACTGACTGCTCCTGGCTTATTCGGGTTGACAGAAATCACCGTATTCTCTTGAACTTCACTGACTTTGACCTTGAACCTCAGGACTCTTGTATTATGGTAAGTGTTACAAATTTCAAGCATCATTTCCAATCAAACCTGGGTCAAAATATTGTCATATGAGCACATTTAGTGCATATATTAGCTATGGGTGTTTTCAACATCGAATCATAGGAAACTGAACTATTAGCAACCTAAAATGTAAGAACATTTACTTTTTTACCTAAAAACAAATCAAGAGGTAAATAATCTCAAGGTTTATTTAGTAACTCACTATCTGCTCTGTCATTATTGTTTCCTTTCATTGTGATTTTTTTGACTTTAGAGTCAAAAAAATGACTACAGTAGTTTTTTCTGAACATACTGAGTCCACATCTGAAGAAAGGAAGAAGGAATAGTGTTAGCTATTTATTTTGTGTGTGTGTTTCTTTTAATAAGGAAAACAAACTTCCCCCAATACCCCCTTATATGTTATTAGCCAGAATTAGCTACAAAGGAAATCAGAAAATTATAGTGTAACAGATTTATCAAAGCTAGTTTAGATCAATTATTATTAAGTCTCTGGAATTCTCACAGCATTTGACTTTTCTTGAGATCAGGATATTTTGATTTTCTACTTGAACAAATAAGTGTTTTCATGGGACAGAACAAGTTGGAAATGGGGGTGGAGAAGAGAGATGGCTATTAGTTGGTTAGAAGACAAAAAGTTTCTGTTCCTACCAACAACTTTAATGCATTCCTTCTTGAAACTAATGCTTTGTGCTTAATGTAAGAGTAAATTAGGTTTTCTTTTTCTTCTTGTTTATAAGTTTTTTAACTACCTGATTTTCTAACAAAAGATTTTTCATCTTTCATTCATATTTATAGACATTTCCTGCAAATATAAACCAGACTCTCTGGGTTAATGGAACTTTCTATTTTAGCTTCCTGACAGTTTCCTACACAAACTCCAACTGGCCAGCTTCTTTCACATTTAATTCAACAAAACTCAAAAGTTGTTTTGTATTTTTCAAAGTAGTCCAATCTAATGGTATGATTTCAAGTATTATTTTTACAAGATCAGATCATTAATAAAAGTTCAGTTTATTTGTGGCTATATATTAACCTTCCAAATGAGTCTTCAGAGTCTAAGTTGGCAAAGCATCCTACAAACTTAAAGGGTACAACATTTATTTTTCATAATGCTAACTCAGACCAAGTCCTGACAAAGGCAATTCAAAAATTTTGGATGACATTTAAGAACATCTTTCTAAATGCAGCAAAGAACTCACAAAGTAGTGTGAAATTTCTGAGTTTATATCTGAGAGAGGTGTGAGCCTAGTATTTGCGACTATTTTTGCCCAAAGGGCATTTACTGATCCCAGAAGGGTTTAGCAGCACTTCTAAGAGCCTCTCAGGGCAAAAAGGACCACAATTTGAGTCCAGGAACTCATTAGGATGGAAGTCCTAGCAAACTATTTATATCCTAGGTAAAATAAAAGTAAGGCAGCTTTCACTGAGACTGCATCCAAGGTTCAAGTCACCTGAGTGTCCTCCCAAAATCTCAAACCATGGAATAATGAGAGGGAATCCTATACTGCTAATATGTCTAGGCATCAGGCATCAAGCAAATGCAATTTAAATATTCTTCAAAGGGAGATAAAATCATTTTAGACCTCATTTCTACCAATAATTTTTCATATGCAATAGCCAACACACTATCAAAGATCTTCATGTACATGAGGAGGCATAACATAAATGAGATAAAACACAAATACCAGAAAATGGAAACAAATGCACTAATATGCCAGATTCTAAAGTTACCAGACAAGTTGCTAAACAACTGTGACCACTAAGCTCATGGAGATAAAAGTTAAACTGAAAACTTTCAGCAAAGTACTGCAAACTATAAAAAGTGACATTGCAATTATGAAGAAGAAGCAACTAAAAATTTTAGAACTGATAAATACCACAGCTAAAATTAAGACCTCAGCAGAAGGGGTTTTTGGGAGATTAAACACATTAGACAGAGATGAAGAGAGAAATAGTGAACTGGAAGTTAAGTCAGAAGAATCTATTAATAAAAGAAGCATGGCTAAGCAAAAGGATGAGAAATACAGAAGAGAGGCTAAGACACATAGAGGACACATAGAAAAAATATAACATACATTTCACCAGAATCTCAGAAAGAAAAGAGAGATAAATGGACCAGAAGCAATATTTGAAGAGCTAATGACTAAGACTTCCAAAAAACTGATAAAAGACATCATTGAAAAAAATTAGAATCTCAAGAAACACAAACAGCCAAGCAGCAGGATAAATAGAAAGACAAACTTTTCTTTAAAAAAACAAAAATCAAACAAAAACTAACAACAACAACAACAACAAAAACCAAGCAAAAAACAAATTAACTAACTAAAAATAAAGGGAAAATGTTGAAGTCAGCCAGGAGAGTAGGCAGGTGAAGAACAGATTGCCTTTTAGGAAGTGGAAACTGAATGCTAACTTTTCCGTAGCAGTACTAGGAAGCCAAAAAACAATTAAAAGGATGGTATGTTTGAAGAAAGAAAAGAGTTACCAGCCAGGAACTCTATATTCTCCTAAAACGCCTTTAAAAATAAAGATGAAATAACACTGAAGGAAAACAAGGGTCTTCAAGAGAAGTTTGAGCAGGCCAGAGACAGACTATCTATTCATAGTTTTGCCTATGCTGGGCATTTCTCCAGCACTTGCTCCCTCCCCAGGTTGGCATGGTGCCAGGTACAGCTGCTTCTCTTTGGTAAAGTCCGTAATCCATAGAATTTAACATACAAAGCGTGTGACCAAACCAAAGCCAAGGTCAAAGGCATGCCCAACATGGCTGTCATCATGAGGAGGTTTTCCACCCACCTACATGGGATATAAATGCACAACATTTTCTAGTAACCTTTGTATCTCAGCATGCAGCTGGGTTTGGCTTAACAAACTATAGCAGGAGGCAACAGACAAGAGGAAGTGAAACCTCAAATATGATTTGGTCGTAGGCATGGAGATGGGAAAATAAACTCAAAGACAAGTAGTGGGAGGAGTTTAGTCTGGCAGATAAGGCAAAATACAAAATGTAATAGTCCAAACAAGTTGTCAGAATCAGGGAATCCTATATACAGTTGCCCCTCGCACAATGCAGGGATTAGGGGCACGGACTCCCACCTCCAGTTAGTAAAAAATCTGCTTATAGCTTTTGACTACCCCAAAACTTACTACTATTAGTCTACTCTTACCTTACCAATAACGTAAATGGTCAATTAACAGATATTTTTGTATGTTATATGTATTATATAATGCATTCTTAAAGTAAGCTAAAGAAAAGAAAATATTATTAAGAACAATCATAAGGAAGAGAAAATATAATTACTATTCATTAAGTTTAAGTGGATTATTATAAAGATCTTCATCGTCTTCATGTTGAGTAGGTTGAGGAGGAGGAGGAAAGGGGGGGTTGGTCTCACTGTCTCAGGCATGGTGAATGCAGAAGAAAATGCACATATAAGTGGACCTATGCAGTACAAACCTGTGTTGTTCAAGAGTCAACTATAGTTGAAAAAGCAAAGCATTTGGGCAAGATATTGATATAAAAAGTGAACTATACCAATTGTGTGAGTCAGCACGGTGCTGCGGCTAAGAAATCTAGCTTTGTGGTGGGATGGATCAGGGACTGAGCCTGAACTTTGCCATTTTCTAGCTGTGTTGCTTAGGAGAAAGTTAATCTTTCAGCTTCAGTTTCCTTAGCTGAAACAGGGGTAATAAGAGGACCTGTGTCACATTTGTTGTTGGAATATTTGAGGCAATGCAGGTGACCTGCTGCTGCTGAGTGCTTTCAGACAGGTGTATATGCTCAGGGAGCATTGAGGAAGGAGGCAGCATGTAGTATTAGGAGCAGCAATGGGCTTAGGAGCCAGGGTCAGGGCTTCCCATCTGTGTTCTGGGCCTCAAGCTCTTCAGTAGAAGAGGAACCTATTTGTGGGTCTTTCTCTTAGTGTAGCATCTAGCAGTTAGTGCACCTATGACTCAATACACTCTAGTAATAATCTTGAGGAAGCAGCTAGACTGATTCATTCAGTCCTGGAAACCAGGGAAGCTCTCATACTGGAGGTGACATTTAAGTGGCAGAGTCTCAATAGTGGAAATGTGCCAGTGGGGCCAAAAAGGGAGGCTGCAGGGGCAGGATGGGGAAATGGTGCACAGACATTTAAGAATAAGAAAGGAGAGCGTTATACCTGGAGTGTAGACAGGTGCTGGGAAGCATGTGGAGACCAAGGGGCTACAGAAGCCATCTAAGTTGGACAAACTCTTATGCCCTGATGTAGAATTTAAAGTTATCCCATAGGTAGTGTGGAGTGAGTGAAAGTTTTCTGTAAAACAGAGGAATAACATACTCAGAGCTGCATTTACAATAATGACAAGCAGCAGTGTGAAGAACGAGTTGACAGAGAAAGAGAAAGGTGGTATAAAAGCCTGTTTGGGAAGCTATGGGACAAGCTTGGATCAGAGGTGGTAAGACTTCATATTGGGCAGTGGCCTTGGGAGTAGGGACATACTGGAGAACTGTCCGGTTTGGTCACCTCTGAGAGGCTAATTACATGGCAGAGGGTGGCGTGGGTGATAGAGGTGGGCTTAAGACTGTTTGCTTGAAGAATGGATGAGTTACGAGGCCATTAACTCAGTAAAGGGGGTAGACGATAGACAATGAGCTTGATGTGGACACTTTTGAGTTTAAATGTTGTAGAGTTTGACATGCATTTGGTGCTCAGGATGGGGTCTGAGCTGGACATACACCTTTGAGGATAATTTCTATGTGTTTGGGTGGCTATTAAAGTCTTAGGAGTAGGCGTGGTCGTTTGTGGATGTATTTTGTATAGAGAAAAGGGCAAGTAGACTCTTAGGGAAACAGTGGCTGTGGAAGGGGCAGATGAAGGGTCAGAGGAAGGGAGCTGGAGGGGGAGTCCTCAGAGAGCAGGTGGGGAACCCCAGGAGGGCAGGAGTGTTCAAACCAGGAGTGAACCCAGATTTAGAGTGGGCGATCAAAGTATCAAATCCAGCAGGGGTCAACCAGGGTGAGGACTGAAACAAAACCACTGGGTCCAGTCTTTAATAACCCTGCAAGGAGCAGGATTGGTGTGGGCAGGGGTGGAAGACTCTAGATCACAATGGTCAGGAGGTGCAGGAGCTTCTGAGGTTTTTCCCAGAATTATGGAAATGAATGGCATGGAGAGACAAAGGGAGGGAACCTGTGGGTTAGGCAAAATAGTGGAAAGTTGTTTTTTTAAAAAATCATGGGGAAGCTTAAGCCATGTCAAGAGGGCAGGGTGCTGGTGGAAAAAGAGCAGCTGAATGTAACAGATAGATGAACAATGATGAAGTCATGTTATCAGGGTGGAGACCCCAAGAAGAGCCAGATGAGAAATTGGAACACATGGCCTAGAGCAAGATTTTTTTTCTGATTTATACATTTATTTATATTGAAAGTTACATAAATTATGTATGAGCTATATCATTTATACAATGCTAAGTCATCTTTGCAAAAAGATAAATGTTAAAAAAAAAAAAAAAGGACCATCCAGGTAATTTAGGGTAGAGATCTGTGTGTGGTTGCCAAGTGGATGCAATTAAAGGGGCAGGAGGTCTGCAGAGGTTTGGAACCAGGCAGGGTGAAGTCCTGGCAAGGTGGGAAGCTTGGCTCCAAGTTATAGTTAGTTGTCCAGGGCTTCGTGAAGGCTGGCATTGAAGCACCAGGCATCCATCTTTACAGCCAGATGGACACTGGATGTGAAACGTACCCAAAAGTCCAGTATCTTACATAAACTCTCTGCAGTCGAAGTTCATACAAAGCCAGTCATTCATTTTGGAGACATTCAGGTTAATGTCTTGGTCCTGTTGCTTAGACAGAGTCATCAGCAAAGAGAAAAATACTCAGCTGCCTGTGACGCTGTCAGATAATGTTTATGTTCAGGAGATTCTTAATAGAGCTCAAGTGTACTATTCAATATTAATGTAAATTATGCTTGGATGAAACCAGCTATCCTGTTTTTAAAAACTTCCATAACAATTTGGGTCATTAGAAGCAGAAATATTAATTTAACAGCCAAATGGTTAACAGTCACAAGTGCATAGATACATAGGATATTAAGGTGGGAAGAGGTGAGATTGCAGTTCATTTAGTGCTAACGCCTTATTTTAGAAAAAAGAAATTGAGGTCCAGAAGGGTTGGGGTCGAGGCTAGGCAGAAATTAATAGGGGATCAGCACTGAAACAAAAGCTTTACACTTCCTAAAGTATGGATAAGTATTACATAAAATATAAAAATTACAGTCATGTACAGGAAACTGGTAGACAGGAAAAACAGAGGGAGAAAATAAACTTGGGGTTACTTTGGAGCCACTTTGATTTCTATTTCTGATGAAGCCAGACTTCATTTATCAATATAAGGAAAAGCGTTAGGAATTCAGTGATGAAGTAGAAGCGTCCTTGCTTTGAAGTCAGGAGGTCTGGGTCGCATTCACTCCTCAATCTTTGGTGCCATATTTGTGCCAGACACTGCTGTAGGCACTAGCTTCTGCGCATGGTACCACCCCCACTCTCTTCGTGGCCTGGGGGTCTTAGTTTGCTCATTTATAAAATCGAGTGCTGAGGGAACCCAAGCAGAGAGAGGGAAACTAGGGAAGAGGATCCAGTTAGGAGTCATGTTCGTGGGTGAGAAGAGGAGAACCAGCACTTTAGGAGGATTTCTTGAGACCAGGATTTCGAGACCAGCCTGGGCAGCATCGCAAGACCCTGTCTCTACACAAAGCAAAAAATTCAGCCAGGCATGGGAAGAGGAGAACAAGATGGTAGATGCAACGGACACTAAGGGCTCAGCAATGTCAGTGGTGGGTTCATCCTGAAAGTCGAAGTCAAACTCACACAACCATCAAGCTTCAGTCTCTGGCACACAAGGACTCTGGGTAGGAGACTATCTTCATAGTCTCCTGGACATACAAAAGAGAGCTCTTGCAGCAGGCCTAGTCCCCATGGGTCAGTCCCAAGTAGAGGTACTGTAATCCCACAGGTAACTCTCGGACATTCCCCTTGGCATTGTGGACCTGAAGGCAAAATTCAGTGAATAGAGGAAACAAATGAAAAATGTTAAATGGAACAGTAATACACAGCCTCTGTCCTCCTTCATATAACCCACAGCAGTACTCTTTGTATCCCAAAGGCACCGCTCTTTTTTGATGCAGGAATTTCTAATAGATGCATGGCTGAATAAATGCATAAATGAATTTTCATCTTCTCTATTCCTGCAACGATCAGTGCTTCAGTGGAAAAATCACAGACGACACCTTTGGGAATGTGTCGTACTGAGTTCACTCCCTGGCACTGTTATTGATATACAATCTCACTATTTTGAGCCACATGAGGACTTAGATAACATCACAGAAGCGTTTTCTAGAATTGCATGCTGCTGTAATGAAAAAAGAGAGAAATGGAACTTTTTGACTTGTATCGAGATGGTGATAACATCGTGCAGAGCTAATCCAAAGACTGGACCTGCAGTCAGCTTTCAGCATATTCGGTAATATGTTTGCACTTTCTGCTCAGTCATTTTCGAGCGTCTGGTTTAATTAACCTTGGGCTCTCCTGAATGACACATCGTGTGAATTTCTTGCTAAGGCAGTGATGGGACCCGCTGACCAGGGATGGCTCTTTCTGGTCAGTATGAAAGTGGCTCCATTATGTTTCCTTTCACGAAGCCTGAGTATTAAAGTGACCTCCGACTGACAGTTTAATTGCTTAATTAGAGTCTCTCTTCTGAGCCTGAGATTCACGTAGCTCTGCAAGCTCTTATCGATCTCTGAGCAAGGCTGCTCGTAGCTCAGTGCGAGAGCGGGCACAGGGGGGTCAGTTCAGCAGCACCAACTGGCCCCAGAGACGCCCGACCTCTGCCTTCAGCCTCCTCTTTGCTCAGCTCAGTGGAATGTCTGCCTTGGGAGAATCAGCAAGAAACAGCTAGAAGCAAGCCGACCACAGTCCAGGTCCTGCCTCTCATTTGGAGGAAATGCACCCTAGAGCTAACAGAGCTTCATACCAAAAAAAAAGAAGAAAGAAAAGAAAAGAAAAAGGCACATGATTAGTAACTGTTTTCTTTCTGAAGCTTTTTGTGCCCATCTAGGAGAAAGAAAGCAAAGTGTCTCATTTGAACTGAAAAAAGCCAGAACCCTGCACCCCCACCCAGAGCTCAGTGCCTGTTGTTTGTTCCCATCGTTTGACAATGAGGCACAGGGTGGAACAGGGCAGAACCTAATGCAGTATCCATCTCCTCTTTTATGTTTTCAAGACACTACCCATGATGTGTTTCCTTTTAAAGCACTAATCATTTCCAAAGCAGAGCAAACAGACACAGGGAGAAATAGAACTTGGTGTTTCAAAGAGACAACGGAAATAATTCTTCAAATATTTACTGTTTTAGGAATAAATCCATGAAGGAAATCAATCTCTCTCCTCTTCTCTCCCCCTCTCTCCCCCTTCCTCTTTCTGTCCTCTTTCCCTTTCTCTCTCCCCCTCTCTCTCTTCCCCTCCATTTCTTCCTTTCCTCCTTCCCTCCCCATCACAGAAATTTTCATTTCCATTTGATACTGGAGGGTGCTCTTTTCAAAATGTTTATTTTGTGACTTGCATTTGATAACCTGCTCAGCTAGTTTGCATCCCAGTGCCCAATTCATCACCAAAAGCTATGCCGATACTTTTCGTCCCCAAAGCAAAGGAATAGTTAAATTGAAGCCGCAGCTCTCCATCTCCTGGACATGGGTTTGGTTTGGTTTGGTTTACATTTCAGCTCAGAATCTCCTTAAATGTTTATTTGTGAGAGAAAAACAAGCCTCTTGGATCTGTTTTCATATCAACATTTCCAGGAACCTTTGAGTCACGGCTTGCAACAACTGCAAGCTATTAGAGTTTACAGTCTCCTGTGAAATGTGAAGGCTGAGCAGGAGAAGATAAAACAAAGGAATAGGAGGGAAAAGTCCTGAACGTGCGATGCGTGCTTGTGAATTGAACTTCGTATTTAATTTCTGAGGAGCATAGCTGGAAAATATCACTGGTGGAGGAAACCGATGCTTCCTCCCTCCCCACCCCTAAGAAAAGCTGCTATAATGAGTAATATTTTCGTTTCCTTCCTCACTTACACTTACGACTTTAACAGCTTGGATAATTTCCTGAGGGATTCCCCTCCTTATCACTTATTATTTCCTCTATGTTGGAGCAGTTCACATTCCAAAGTGGGAATCCCACTAGCAGCTACACTACCATGTCTAACACATGAAAATATTTCATGCACTCACCATTCTCAAGATTGATTTTGCACTTTGATGTAAATCATTCCCTCTGTACCCTAAATATCTTATCCTTCACTAAATTTTTTCACACTGATAAGCTTTAAGGAGAACCAAAGCAGGAGACATGTGTTACCAGATGGATTTTAAAAAGAAGTATAAGGACCAGGTTGCAAGCCAAAGTAGGCCAAGGTCAAGGTGAGGAAAAAAGGATCTGCTAGACCAGAGAACTATGGTTAGACAAGAAAAGGGCAAGGAGTGGATTTATGTCTGAATCCAGGAATAGAATCAAGTTTAGGACACGGGGATAGAAATTTGGGGTTTATTTATTGGTCCTAGACACTGTGCCGTTTGTTCCACATTCTGCTAACTTAGCCATGCTGAGAATCCCATGCATGCTCAGTGGAATGGAATGCACGACAGATGCCAACCACTCTCAGCCCACAGGAGCCCCTACAAGACTTTCTAAAATGCTACCGACGATGCCTGATGGCAGGTCTGGATAAGTGACGGGCGATTGCCATCCTATTTCCAGAGTTGCCACGATTATCTTCCTAGGAGGCCATGGACATCTCACTTAGCTTCACAGAATCGTGGTTTCTCAATATTCTAACTGAATCAATTAAACTTGATTTTACCTTTTCTCTTGGCTTAATCATAATTGGTCAGATGTCAGACAGATGAGAGTTGAATATTGGCTCTGCCCTTTTAAGTGTGTGACTGGGAAAGTCACTTATGTTTTCTGATCTTCAGTTTTCCCAACTGTAAAATAGAGCTGTAAGAAGAATTGAATGTTAAAAAAATGTATGTCAAGAATTTATCAGTGTCAGATACAGATGAGGATTAGTTGCTAATCTTAATTTTACTATTGCTATTGCTTCTGTTACTATTGATACTATATTAAAGATCTTAAGTTATCTTTTTAAAAATTATGAACTTTAGGTACAGAGAACTGGATCCATAATTCTTAGTTCATTGCTATTATCATTAACTCACAAACAGCCCCCATTTTAAGATATTTTTTAAAATCTTAAAATATGTATTAAATATTTTTCACACATTATTCACTACTTCATTTCAATGAATTTTATTACTTCATAAGTGCATTATTTTGATACTTTCCAGAAGATTCACAAATGAGTTAAGAAGGAAAAAAGTAATAACAGAAAGTGAAAATAAAAGCAGATTCATATACATTTGGAAGGTTTTTTTGCACGGAAAACTCAACTCCGAAGCTAAGGTGCATCATTTTCATACTCTGAAGATTATTAAATATGCTGCATGTTTTGCTTTGGTGTTAAAATAGTTTCTTCTTACTCTGGTTTGTAATAATTTTAAGTCACACATTAAGTTGGTTTATTTTCTCCCTGAGCAAGATGAAACTTAGTAAAATGAGAAAACAGGTGATACAGTAGAAATAATTTCCCACCTCCTGCTTTCCAGCAATCTGAGGGAATATAGTCCTGTTTCTAGAAATAAAATACAAATGTTACTAAGGAAGCTAAAATTCATTTTCTCCCCCAGCCATGAGCTTTGGGCTGGAAGTGATGACTGTCATTCGGTGAGGTGATCACAAGCCGGTTAATCACGCCTGGGCTTTGCTCACGGCAGAGACCGGGCTGCAGACCAAGAGGTGCTCTGTGTCCATCATGTGATCTCTAGTTCCGAAGCAAAGCTCGAACAATTGCTTGTCTTTATTTAGTGCAATTTAAACATGCATGCTCAGCTTTCCTTTTGTATTTAATTGCACATTTTAGAAAGAGCACACCGCACACTGGCTGTTGTTTGGAGCCCGAATTGAAGGGAGACACAGGTTTAGAGGCAGGGAAATTTCCGGCTGCTGTAGTGACCTAGGCCCGCTGTGATGAGGTCCTACACCAAGACACCCAGAGGGGACCTGGGGCTGAGGTGGAGGGAAGGAACCAAGATATGTCTTGGAGAGAGAACTGGCATACTGATCCCCACTGCATTTGGGGTCAGGGAGAGATCTGAAATGGTCTGACAGCAGGGCACACACTTCTGACATTTACTGAAGCAAGAGATGCAGGCGAATGAGGGGAATGGGGAGATGGCTTCAGTTTGAGATGCTGATTTCCGGGTTTGTGGGACATGAGGTGATGTCCGCGTTGCAGTTGGCCATGTGAGCCTGGAGCTTAGGAGAGAGAGCTGGGGCACAGTCATAGATATTAGTCAATGCACGGAGGCTCTGCAGATCTTAAAACAGAAGCCATATCCATTAAACTTGATACATTCCTCTCAGGCAGCAAGAGGCCAGATTAAATGGCATTAATACCCATCTGGCTGAGATACTGAGTACAGTTGTTGTATGAATAGGGCCCTTTCATGTCTGTGTGCAACCACTTACATGTCTGAGTGGGTAAATGCTTAAACATTTTCATATAGATTTTATTTTAAAATTTTACATGTTCCTGCCACTCCTACTTACCCATATTGCTAGACAACCCCCTCTTGGTCCTCTTTTGTTTTTTGCCTCTATAGCCTTCTGCTTTCCTACCTCATTTCTTATGCAACAATTTAGCTGCCTCTCTGTCTCACTTTAATAGTGGAGGCTAATACCTATCACACGCTTAGTATGTGGCAGCAACTTTCCCAAGTACTCTTTATGTCTTTTAAGTCATCGAATTCTCATGAACAATATGAGCTCTATACTTGTATCAATCCCATTTTACAAATTAGGAAGCAAAGAGAGGGGAGCAACTTGTTCCCAACAAGATAAAAGAACATACTCATGTTTTAAGACCTATAAAGGTGTTTTGCCAAATAAAGACTGTTTTTCCCTCTATAAGGAATTAATAATACTCTTAAATGATACACATTTATGTCACCAGGGTGTGTATGGGAAGGTAAGAGGTTCCTTTTGCTTGGTTCCTTTATTTTCTCAAATTACCATTCTTAGGATCTGACCTAGAACTGTAAATGTCACCAGGAGGCGAGGCTTGTCTCTTGCTGGAATAGTTTTCTTCCCATGTCACTTGACATGTGACAAGCTTGACACATGTTCACTGTAGAAACAGTTGACATTTTCCCAAATCTCCTCAAGGTATTGAAGGATCAAGTATGAAAATTCATAAATTTTTGGCTTAGTTTTCACTTCTGGCTAGATCTTAGGGTGTGGAGGGGCTGCAATAGCACCATACTATGTCCTATGTTTAGAAAACTCTGGGCCTTGGGGATGGGTTGGGTGCCTTCCACTCACTTTTCACCACTGTCTTCTCTCACACTGCTGGTGAAAGGCACCTGGGAGCTGATGCACGATGCTGGGGTGCCCTGTGATTGGACCTCTCTGTTCCCCTGTGGGCCCACCATGTAGAAAGCCTGTTCAGGAAGCAGCCCCAATGGACTTCCTTCCCACTATGAATAAATAGCCTCTTACCATGACAGTCTCTATGGTGTGTTTACACCACCCAATTGGCCTTTTTTTTTTCTCCCCCCAAGACAGTGTCTTCCTCTGTTGCCTGGGCTGGAATGCAGTGGTGTGATCATAGCTCATTGCAACCTGAAACTCCTGGGCTCGAGTAATCCTCCCACATTGGCCTCACAAAAATGAGCTTTTTCTTAACTCAGGGTTTTCCTCAACCCTAGTCCTGAATTCTCAGAGATCATAAGAACTATAAATCTTATAAACTGTCATAAATGTTAGTCATTTATTCATTTGTATATCAAATATTTATGTCTATTATGTGCCAGGCTCTATAACTTTTTTTAAAAAATCCTTCTATTTTTATATTAATATAATAAAGTTAAGTTTTGGTATGTATTTTGAATGTGCTAGTATCTCAAAATTTTACAAATCTCTGGATACTTTCTAAAAAGACTGATTAACTTTTCTCTAGAAATTAGATTACCTCTTAACCAGATCTGCCTCTGTTTTGAGAGCTTCTGTAGTTGGAACTCTCATGGGGATAGTGGCCACTTTTTTTTGTAGGTTCAACTTCAAAATCTCATTTTATTAGTGTCATCTAGAAATGAGTTAGTTGAGATGTACAAAATTTTATTTTGTTTGTATATTGCTCTGACTTTTACCACTGAGGTAACGATCAGAAAATCAATTCCTAGAAAACTCTTGGTAATAGTCTTAAGAATTACACAAGTTATATTAATATATTATATGTATATCCAATAGTAATATAATCTGCTGGCTTTGCCTTGAGAATGAAATGGAAGTAAGGGAAAATGCATATGAATAATTTTCATGGCTTTAGAATTTTAAATAAATAAGAACAAGGTTTCTCACATTTGCTTCCTTGCAATGCTTTTATTATAATTTTATAAGAACACTTTTAAATTTAAAAGAACACTTTTAAATAACAGAATTGATATTTCAGACTCTGTTAAGAAAAAAAAAACAAAAGGCTGCCTCATTGATAGCCTGAGGTTTTGAAATTTCATAAAATGACATTAGGTACATAAAGCTTAATAACTATCATACTATGGTTTGAATGTGTTCCCTACAAAATTTATGTGTTGGAAGCTTAATTCCCAGTGCCACAGTATTAGGAGATGTGGCCTTTTGGAAGGTGTTTAGGCAATGCTGTCACGAATGGATTAATGCCACTATAAAAAGAACTTGCAGGAGTGGGTTCTTTCTCTTCTGCACTCTTGCTATGTGAGAACATGGGGCATCTCCCCTCAGAAGGATGCAGCATTCAAGACATCATCTTGGAAGCAGAAGGCGTTGGCCCTAACCTATTGGTATCTTGATCTTGGACTTCCCAGCCACTAGAACAGTGAGAACTAAATTTCTGCTCTTTATAAATCACCAAGTCTCAGGTATTCTCTCATAGCAGCACAAAACGGACTAAAACATATCATGAGCATTTTAAAGAGAAAGAAATAGCATGATAAATATAGAATTTGAAGACAGAAGACTCTGCTACTTGCTAGCTATGTCAACTTGGATGTGCTACTAGCTTACATTGGATAGACAGTAAGTGTAATAACTTGCACACTTGTCTCATGTAAAAAAAATCACATGGTGTTGAGGACTAGGTTAGGATGTTTGTGATGGAGCTTGTAAAATTACAATGTGCTCATCATATTTGGGATGTCACTGGTATATAATTTAGATTCAGGGACATTCAGAAACCTTCTACTTTGGATCCATTCCTTGTGAAGCAATGCTCCAGCCGGATGAATTTTAGCAGGGATCTTGTAATTCCAGGACCTCAGGGGATGGGGTGGGTGTGGGGGCCTGTAGGCCTCCTAGAAGATGTGTCCCTTTCAAAGGAACCCCAAGGAAATGGCTCATTCATGTGATTATCTAACGTTTCTAGCGTTAATCTTTTAGAGAACTAAATCGGGGGGGGGGGTGAAATAAAAGACTGACAACAGAATGGTTACTTATCATTATTTCTCATCTATTTGCTCATATGTTCATTCTTGCATCAAACAATTTCACCACATGTTGTGGGCATTGCCAAGGACCTGACTACTCTGGATTCAGGGGAGGAAGGAGTGCTGTGGAAGGGACAGCATTTATAAAGACATCCAGAGACCTAATAGAGATTCTTACTGGTAGAGAAACTCCTACTAAACTTCATATAAATGTACCTAGAAATGACCGAAGACTCATACATTCTCATGGAACTGTGTGATAAGATAGTAACCAGTTTCACTAGATCCAGCGAATATGTGGTTTTCCACCAGCTCATCAGTGTGCGGGTAGTTCATGGAATATGGTCCTTCTTGATGTAGATTTGAAGTTTTGAACCACGGTTTTCCCTGTCATCTTTCTTGTAGGCGTACGATGGTTTCAGCTCCAAAACCACTCGCCTCGTCAGGACGTGTGGAAGACAGCAGCTGGCTAACCCCATCACCTCTTCTGGAAACAGCCTCTTTGTGAGATTTCAGTCTGGCCCTTCCAGACAGAGCAGGGGCTTCCGAGCTCAATTCAGGCAAGGTGAGTGCCTGTGGGTCTCCCTGAGTGCAAGGGAAATGTTCTTCAGTGCCCTTCTTGGTGCCACAATAAAATGAGACCAGCGCTCAGAAATTCATCACCGTTTTCTATTTTACATGCAAAATTTAAATAGAACATGGGAATCATTTGCAATTATTCCAACTGTTGATATTTGCAACATTATCTTTGTCTAACTTAGATGATGATGACTTCCTTTGGATCTGTGTCTCTCAACAAGTTTTCAGGATAAGTGCCTTTAATACTAGAGACTTATAAAAAAGTTTTTATCCAGATTTATTTATCTAGCACTTAGCCAAAGCTTTACATCAGAAGGAGATACACCACTAGAAATTACAAGACTGGCTTCTCATGCAGTCAGATCTGAATCCCCAGAAACAGTAGTTTCCCTCATTTCTGAATCCTGCCATTGTCCAGCTGAGGAGTCACTGTTGTTTTCCACTGTTTTTGTTCTTAAGTCACCACTTGTCCGAGACCTTTTCAACTATTGCCTCTCCATCTGGTCATTCTCAGAGATTAACCCTTTATCTCTCTGTCGGAGCTAGAAGGAATCCAGAGCGGGTTCCTTGGCTTCAGGACAGCTGTGATTTGTATTTGGATGATTTGGGTCATTTATTTCAAATAAGTTTAGTCCGTTTAGTTATTATATCTGTTTTAGCTGACTTGCTTGTATTCTATATTAAAGAGCTCTGGATTCAGACTGTCTTGATCGAGGTCTTCCAAAGACAATGCACTGTAGACTTTGGAGTAAGACAGGATATATACACATTATATATATATATATATATATATATATATATATATATATAAAGTTCTTATTGATTTCAAAGAGAAACAGTTTCTTAATACAATTTTTACATGCAATTATTCACTTTTGTGACGCTTCATAGTAAGAAGTCCCCATTAGCTCTTATTAGCGGGGACTATCATTATTATAATATAACAGCTTCCTGAAACTCATCTACCCTTGCCCCATCTTCCTTCAAAGTCACTTGCAAAAGCCACACTCTGATCATGCTATCTAGTGTTCCAATGTCTGTCCCGGCTACACACGTCTTGGAGAATAAAGTCCAGGCTCCTCCAGATGTTAACCAAGAGCCCCAGAACTTGCCCTGTCCTCTTTCCAGCGTCACCCCAACGCTAGTGGGCACCCTGCACTCCAGCTAAGTCTGTGTAGATGCAGCCCTCACCCCCCTCTGTGTCTCTGCTCAGGCTGCCCCTCCCCGGACTGTCTGTCCTCCCCCTCCGCTGTCTGCTCTGTGAGCCTCCTCTTACGCCTTCTAGCAGGGGCGCCGGACTTTCCCTCTTCTGGACTCCCACAGAGCTTTGCACTTCTTGATGATACACAGTCATCCTAATGAAGTCTTGTTCAATTGAGTGCTTTCCTCAAAAAAGAAGTCGTTGATAAACAGATTATCCCTATACCTATAATTTACTAGTGGGCAGAGTAAGTGAATCAATGCCAAAGTTTTGTTTGAATCATTCAGGCAATTCATAGCAATTTCATCTGCTGTTCTTTGCCACTTCCCTACTTCCTGTCATTGAAGAACACTGCTTTAAATGTAAAGTGTGCTCCCATTTTTCTCCTGGTTTATGTGCAGCTTCTTTGGCAGAAAACTTCCTTCGCATGCATTGTAGAAATAAGAAAAAATAATAATTTATGTTTTCATTCATCAGATAATTGCTTGGTACAGTCAGTCGAAACCTAAAGTGTGTGACATGTGTGTGTTTGTGTGTTCTGCAGCCTGCGGAGGCCACATCCTCACTAGCTCTTCTGATACTATTTCCTCTCCATTGTTCCCTGCCAAGTATCCACACAATCAGAACTGCAGCTGGATAATTCAAGCTCAACCTCCATGTAAGTAACAAAGATAAAAAGGAACCCGATACAGGTGGTATCTGTGGGAAAGTTAGTATATGAGTAATGTTCTTATCTCCTCAGCAGTAACAGTTGGTGGCCTTCCTCTTCTACTTTTGCAAGTCCCGATTCCCAATGTTCACAAGAACAAGCATTTCCTAATCTGGTAGGGAAGTAATTTTTACAGTTGCTTCTTAATTTAAAATAATTTTTTTTTTATAGTTTCAAGGCCTAGCAAAGGATTAAAAAGAAAAACCAACACGACACACCTATAACTTTAGTGTATTGACAGTCACGTGAGATTAGGGGTAGGCAAAACTAATAGATAAATAAATCATTTTCGACACGTAGGCCTTGAGTGCAGTGGACGCTCAAGACAGTTGCTGAATGAATACATTAATACTAAGAACCATAGACTGGAGAAATAATAACTCACGCTTCGAGAGGGCAATGTCATGATCCTATCAATCAAAGTGGAAATTAATTCTAAAACCTGTTCCCTCCTGCAATGTGTGTCTGTAGACTATCCCAGCACAGGCCTGGAAGGCACATTTAATAAGCACTTACTTTACTTTCTCTTTGGAATCCTAGAATCTTATTTTTTGACCCTGTAGCAATCTGGCTAGGGGGTAAGGATTACTGTCCACGTTTTACAAGCAGAAACAATGAGGAAACATGCCCAGAGTTACAACAAAGTGACTGTGAAAGGGGGTGGCACTGGGGCCCATTATGAATCCTGTTTACATGATCCCTGCCCTCTTTTGATGTTTTCAGGAACATAAGGTTTCAGACATTACATGGGAAAGGCATTGAGTTGTTGACTCTGTTCTGTAATCAATAAGCTGTGTGAAAATAGGCTTAAGCTAATTGGGCCACGTGACAAAATAATCTACAAAAGGAAGAGTTTGGTTTAAATATTCTCTGGCCCTTCCCCTAGGAACATTAAGAGTTAAGAAAGTGATAGTATCTTTATTGACATGCGTAAGATGTGGGTCCGGTGATGTCATCCTTAGCCAATCACAGACGGGGAGGTGGAGCCCCAGGGAAAGTTGCCAGCCACGGAAACTGAGCCTTAGATAAAGAAGCCCCCTGCCATGAGCAGAGCAATTTTGTGACCAAGGATTATTTTCTAATGAGTTGTAAAGCATTCAGATGAAAGCTGTCACTGGTTCAAGAACAGCAACCAGAAAAGATCCTATTCTGAAGATTAGAGCAACAAAAGGAAAACGTACCCAGGCACTTGTTGTTCTGCAAGTAATTCAAAGCTTTCTTGATAAATGACTCTGAACCTCTAGGGTGCTAGCTCTTGCCTTAAAATAAAACCGAGTGTGCAAAAATGTGAGTGCTAGAGAGAAAAGAATGTCTTATTTACAAGCATATGTAGAGAGTCAGAATTTAAGGAAACTATTCTATTGAGGAAAATGCATATGAGAGGAACACATCAATGGCTGACATAAAAATGTGGAAAGACTACATTTTCCAACAAGACATTCCCTATCCTGTCTGGAATGAACCTACCCAAGAGTTGTCTTAGTGACCACTGCCAGCATTTCAGATTGCACAGGCACTTTCAAAAATATCCATTCTGTTACTTTCTTTTTCTTGTAGAGTCCAGGTCTTGATATTTTTGCCCAGGCTGGTCTTGAACTCCTCAAGCAATCCTCCTGTCTGGGCCTCCCAAAGTGCTGGGATTATAGGCATGAGCCACAGCACCCAGCCTATTCTGTTATTTATCAAAAGAAACCCTTTAGCATAGAAGTTGTCCTCTTCCTTCTCCTTATCCCCTCAATCTCTGTGACACATTCCTTACTCGTCTGCTGGAGAAACTTCACATGAAATTGTGAGAGCTAAAATTTCTCTCCCTGTATGCTTTTTCTTACAGTCAATCATATTACCCTCTCCTTTACCCACTTTGGACTTGAAGGCGGCACAACCTGTGCACACGACTTTGTAGAAATTCTGGATGGCAGCCACAATGACGCGCCCCTCCGAGGTACTGTGGCATTCACTCACGGCCGTGGCTGTGTTTTATTTATATACCTATATATTTATAGGCGGCTATTCAAGGTTAGAATGTTTCCAATAAATATGAGAGCAGCCTCAGACGAATAAAGATAATTAGAGGGTAAGAAAGCAGGCTTTAAGGTTGGGATCAAGGAATTTGTTTATATTCAAGGATGTGAGTAGTTTGTGTATGTTTAAAAAAAAATGTGTAAGTTGCAACTGCTTTAGATAGTAGCGGAATGCAGTCTGTTCCAACATCAAATAGCATTCTGTCAGAGATGTTTTGTTAATATTTAACCACGGTTCTTATATTCCAATTGAGCATTTGTCTTCTGGCTTTATACTCAGGGGAAGCAGAACACACATACATACATACACAAACAAACTGTCATTTGGTTTGTTAGACATCCACTAAAATTAAAGAGTTTGCCTGTCTAGTTTCAGAAATGTTCTCAAGCAAAATAATCTCAGATCATTTAAGCTTTCTCTATGAGTTTACTAATTTTTGAGTTTTGTCATACAGAAGTCTCATCCTGCATTAGAAGACAAGCTCCATCAGAGAGGAGACTTTGTTTTGCTTATTGCTTTATTCCTAGTGCCCAGAACAGTGCCTGAGATGATAGCAGAAAGCAATGAATACTCCTCCACATGCACCTCCCATTGTATTGCCTGGGATCTTTGTCAATAAGCATTTGACCAAAGACAAGGGTATATCATTTAACAAACAGTTATCTAGCACTACCTTGTGCTGAGTACTATTCTAACTACTTTATAGATAGTAACTCAATCCTCATATCCTTATGATAATAGGTTTTATTATTTTCAATATCACCTTTTTTCAAGTGAAGAAACTGAGGCATAGAGCACTTGAGTAACTTGCCTCGGGTCATGTAGCTAGTAAATGGCAGAGCCAGGAGCTACGTCAGGTAGTTTGGCTCTAGCATCCACATTTTTCTCAGAGACTCTTAAGTATTAGTGCATTTATTTGCACAGGTCCCTGCTGTGCAAGAGATCTTTGCTTCAGTTACATTTGGAGCCTGGTCATCTAAGTTTTTCCTCTGGTCTTATTGTTTTTTATCATGTTTATAAATTAACTCTCCTGTGCTTGTATTTATAGTTTACTTTTAATTCTTAAGTATTGTCGCAAACACTGACCCTTATTTCAGTGGTTCTGGTAGTCATTTCTTCTGTTTGCTCTGGTCTCTTGCAATTCTCATAAAGATGTGTTTACTAGAAATGGCGGCCTCTACTGGGTCTTTGTTCATTCTCCTTGTCATTATCTTCATCATTTAGGCCGTTACTGTGGCACCTCCATGCCCCACCCTGTCACATCCTTCAGCAGTGCCCTGACGCTGAGGTTTGTCTCTGATTCTACGGTGAATTCTGATGGTTTCCACGCTACATATGCTGCGTCATCGTCAGGTGAGAAACCTCAGCCCAGGTTCTAGTGGGTTCACAGGGATGTCGTGGAAATCCTTGGTTTGATATTTGGGACTCTTTTACCTTCCAAGTTGGGAGCTTGTTTCCTGATGTCCCCTGTGTGCCTAACCTTACCTTCTTCTCAATCAGGTGAACTTGTAAATATTAACAATAGCGAACTCTACAAGTGGGGAGAATTTGTTAGAAATTTGGCTGTCTTTTTAGCTAAACCCCATGACCTCAGATGTCTTGGTGTTCTCCTTCATGGCGTGTTTGTTAAGGCAGCCCCACGTTGGGAGGAGAGGAAAGGGGGACCACCCAGTACTGGGTTTCTGAGCCTGTTTGTTGGCTGCCGGCTCCATTGTTACTAATAGTTAAAAGCCACAGAGCCGTGTGGTTCAGTGCTCTCCTGAGAGGGGAAAAGCTAGCACGCTACCTCCTGTTCTAGGCCAGCGTTGAAGATAATCCTGATCAGAAAAACTGAGTGGTTTCAGGATTACAAACAAGTCTTTTATTACTCAAAGTTATAGTCCACGGGAAGAAAAGGCTTTTAGAAAAGACACCACAGGGATTCCTTCTTATCCACCACACTGTGGGGCCTTTGGTCTTCAGTTTGCAGAATCTTTCTCATATTATATATGACATTTCTTTTTTTCTTTTTTTTTTGGATGTGAGATGGAAATACTATATCCTTTGACACTAATAATGACTCTAGTGTTCTTTCTCCTTTATCTTATGGTGTCTGATGGGATCTTTGCGCTGACACTTGATTTCTCTTTTCTTCCAGCTTGTGGTGGAATCTTCTACATGGCTGAAGGCATCTTCGACAGCCCTGCCTACCCAGAAGTTTATCCCCCGAATGTGGAATGTGTCTGGAACATAGTCAGTTCCCCTGGCAACCGGCTCCAGCTGTCTTTCATGTAAATCCTTTTCTATGGTGTATTGTTTCAGTGCTAATGAATGTGCAGGAAGGAAGCGCTGTTACTGATAGGATGGACAACTCACGGCATGTATGTCCAAGCAACTGTTAAAGAGAATACAGTGGGAACTTCAGGAAGTCTTTTCCCAAATTTCCTCTGTTTTCCTCATCATTTGGTTCAAAAATAGCTTTAAGATTCTTGTGAGAATGGTTCTAGGGCCCTAACCTTACCAGAGTATATTCTTGAGCTCTTGGTGAATAAATCTTAGACCGTTGAAGTTCGGAGAACAACAATTTTATCATTTCTTGGAATTAGGCAGACTTAGTTTCCTGCAGAGAATCACTGACATTCTTTCTTCCAGCAGAGACATCCTGTGTCAATTAAGTCTCTTCACCCTCGTACCTCATTCCCACCCCAATCCACCTTTCCTCTGGCTCCTATCAGAAGAATGATTTGGGAAGTTTTTGTTTTTTGTTTTTTAGTAGTTGACTTGTAAAGTCATTTTCATGTTTCTCATTGTCCTGTAAGACTTTCTGAATAGGGACTATGGATTTGGAATTAACAGTAGGAGCCCACCACATTCTGAGTGGTCTGAAATTAAACAGCAATAGTAATATTTCCTAGAGTAGGTGTAGAAAGCACACAGTTCAATCAATCAATGGAGAGGTACATGTGACTTGTCACATGGGTAATGGATGCTTAACAAATATTGAGTGATAATACTTGGGCATTTAAATTGCCATTTTGAATTAAAATTTATTTACTAAACCTTGTTACCTATTACTGGGTTGTGGTTGGGATTGCTAATTCCGCTTTGAAGAGAAAATAAGTAACTAATTGTTGAGAGAGGAGGATTGTTTTGAGGACACTGGTGTGTTTATTTAAAAGCCTTTTTCTTCCTCCCAGACATGGCAATCTGTGCATCAAGAACCAATTAAAAATATGGGACAAGAGTCCTATTTGTGGACTGAGCGAAACATCTCAAGTTGCTTTCTTTAATCCACCAATCCGGCAGCGCCTCTTCAGGGTACAAGTGGCATTGTGTTAAGACAAAGACACCCTCAGGGCTCCAGAAAGGCAACTGCAGGTTTAAGCTGCTGCAGGGAAAGGAGGAGGCTTTGGTTTGCATTTGTCTTTACTAAAAGCACAAAGTACTGGATGGGAAGAAATCTACATACTATATAATTTTTGTCTCATATAAGCCCGTGCCATGTGCTAAGCATGTAGTTGGCACACGCTACTCCTGTACAAGATGCTTTATTTACTATAATGATCAATAAAACACCTTCACCGTCCTAATGATAGAGTCCAATGTCCTTCGCATGGCTTACTGGGCCTCATAATTGCCAAATAAGGTGGCTTCCTTTTTGGTCTTTTTTCTTTTTGTCTCTACCACATTCACGTTATGGACCACTCTGACATTCAGTGATTGCCAGGAACCGGGCTAGATACTGGGAATGTTTAAGAAAGAGAAATCTCAGATCTTGACATATTATTAATCTGCTTCAAGAAGATATTTAATTAAAACCTAAAAAGCTTCATTTTATCTGTAGGGGGTTAATAACAAACTTCTAGGACCACTGTTAAGATTAAAGAAAGTGTCAAATTTAAAATGTATAGCACACAGCTGGTGTATAGCAGATGTTAAGTGAATGTTAATTCTCTCAACCTCAACCATTTCTCAAGTATCTTCTGGGATAGTTCACAGATAAATCCAGAGGGTACATTCGGCTCTCATTCCAGAGGATGGGAGATTACGAAGACAGAAAGTTTCATCCATTTTACAGTTTAATGGACATTAAACCCTCATTATTATATAGAAACTCTTAATGACTCAGCTGTTTCCTTTCTTACCTGTACGAAGTTAATTTTGATTACTTTGTGTGACTTGCTTGAGTTTAATTTTTAAACTGAATTTTGTGAAATATAAGATGCCTCTTCTTATGCAGATGATTAGTGTGAAGGGCAGGCCTGTGAGTTATTTCTGCCCTGGTCTAAACTCTCTCCAGATGAGAGCTTAGCAGCATTTCCCTGGGGTGTGCGAGGATCATATGAGAAGCATATGAATCACATCAAGTTCTGAAGCAGGGTTTGGGTTGTGGACACTGCGGTGAAATTGAGTAGGGAGAAAAACTGGAGAAATTATGCCTAAATCTGCAACAAAAAGAATAAGGGAGAAATAAAAGCTAAAAAGGAGGTTTTTTTGTAAAACCTATATTTAAAGGCATTGACAGAAATTGTATTTTATACTTGCAGAGTGCTTTTAGAAAGTGACGGGTCTTGGTTCAAGAATCAAAATGAGATAATGAGAAACAGTGATTGTGCTATTTTTGTTCCACATCCTATTTTTGCTAAGAGAACTAAGCCAAAGGGTAGATTTGCTTATGAAATGCACCAGGCTGAAACAAAGACATCCAAGAACAATAAAGCTTTTGAAAAAGTTTAATTTAATTTTTATAGATATTGTCCTACCATCACTTCTAATGAAATGTCCTTTCTGCCATCCAGCACTGGATTATACTAGTCTAGTACTTAGAGAAGACCTTCACTTTGTAATCTTCCGAACCATTGGGCCAAACGTTAATGTGCACATTGATCACTGAGGATCTTGCTAAGATTCACTTTCTGATTCAATTGGTTGGTGGGGCCTGATTCTTCATTCCAAACAAGCTCTCAGGTGATGTTAATGCTGCTGGACCCTGCACCGCACTTTTAGTAGAAAGATTTTAGAGGAGATTTCATGTAGTTTACCTTCTGAGGAAAATGATCTCCTTTTCTTATTTTTCTGCTTTCTGAGAAGCAGAAGAACACAATTTTAGCATAGTTCACGTTGCGGATCATATATTATGGGTAATAAAATTGAGCCTGAATTTAAACATGAAACTTGGCAGCCATCCCAAAGACGGATTTAGAGCAATTCCTTGCCAAAAATGATTGTAGATATAAAGAATGTATCATAAAGGATCAGATTGTCAGAGGAGACAGATGTGTGGTTTGCTTTGCCTGAAGTGGGTATATCCTGATTTCTTCTGCTTCTCAATTATCAGTCATAGCTTGCTGCTAAAACTACATTTAGAATGTAGTTCAGCCAGTCTATACTGCAGTGACCCACCTGGATGGGATCCAGGAAGCCAATGGCTCGCTGTTTTCCTGGTTAGAAACCAGGCTTTGCTTCCAATTGAGTTGTCTGTAAACATCCTAACCCATTAAGCTAAGATAGAGCCATGGGGCAGCGTTATACTTAGCATAAAGTGAAATCTTGCAAGGCACAATGTTGAGCGTTGACTGAAAAATCCATATCATAGAGAAGTACCTTTTCTATTCTCTAGATAGTTTTATTTCTTGCTTTTTTGACAGTTTTTTCTTTATAGTCTTACAAGGTCATTCTTTCTGCTTTTATTTTATACTTCCTCTTCGCAGCAAAGTCTCCCTCTGACAACTTATGGAAAAAAGAATAGATTGCTCTCACTTCCTCTACTTTTTTTTTTAACCGTTGAATTACTTTTTCCTTAAAAATTAATTTTTAAGGGACAGCAAAAGCTCCCATCCACATTTCTTTATCTTGTCATCGCAGAAGTAACTCATCTCTGGAATTGGATGTGTATCATTTCCATTCATGTTTTTATGTTTTTATTATACATATATATATCCATTTACATTATATGAAGTACTGCTTTCTGTTTTACATTTGACATAAATAGAATTAAACTTATTGATTGAGATGGAATTACATTGAATTTATAAATTAATTTTGGGAGAATTATCTTTTTGATAAGTAACTCTTCATAACCTTGAACTTGGGATATCTCTCCATTTATTTAAGTCTTCTTTTATGTTCACCACTAAAACTTCGTATTTTTTCCATAAAGTTCTAATAGATCTTTTCTTACATTTATACTTAGGTACCTTATTTTTTGTTGCTATTAAAAATGGCATCTATTTTAAAATTACAGATGTAACCTGGCCACCCTACTTAAAATAACACTATCTTGTAGTACTTAACTTTTTCCTCCTCAAACTTATCACCACCTCCCTATATATCTATCTCTTAATATTTATTATCTATCTCTCCTTCTAGAATATAAAGTCCCTAAAGGGAACAACATTGTCTGTTTTCTTCCTTGTGCCCCCCCTAATCCTCATAATGTTGTCTGGCAATATAGTAGAGACTCAAAAGGTATTTGTTGAATGAGTCTTGACTAGATGACAATTTCTAAATTTTTGCTTGCTGGTATAAGAAAGCCTTATTGGTTTTTGTATATTGTTATCTTATCCAACAACCGTTCTGTTCTCTAGAATGACAAAATGTTTAGTGTCTTGTTTACTTCTGTGACTGGAAAAGGACCTAACATATTAAGATGCTCAGTAAATATTTATTGCAGGAATTAGCTCATTTGAATATTGATTTTTAGCTCTTCTTTTCGGACCCTTACAAATGTTGTTTCCGTTTTCTTTGTCTTAATTGTGTTGGCAAACCCTTCAGTGCAATGTGGAACAAAAGTGATGAGAGCAGGCTTTCTCATGTTAATTCTTATTTGAAAGATATATTTTTTACATTTTTACCTCTGTGTATGTTTGCTGTAAGTTTTTCATAGGCATTTATTTGGTTAAGAAAATTTTCTCCTATTTAAAGAGTTTTTATGATGAGTTGGAGTTGAGTTTTATCAAATGCTTTTCTACAATTGTCACTGATTCTCTTTTATGTGAAATTGTGAATCCAATTTAAGATTTGTGATTTTCACAAATTGATTCATTTTGCTAATATTTTATGTAGAATTTTTTCATCTATATTCTTAAGTAAGATTGACCTAAACTTTTTCTTTCATTGACTGTCCTTAACTGGTTTTGTTCTCAAAAACTACTTATACTAACCTCATTAAATAAGTTTGAAAATATCCTGCTCTTTTCTATTCTTTGGTGAAGTTTACATAAGATTGGGTTTGGGGTTATTGATTTACTAAAGTTTTGGTAGAGCTCCTTTATATTGTTTGGGCTCAGATTTTTGCTTTGGTTTGTCCTTGAGCAATTTTTAATACTGATTTGTATTCAAACAGTGATCTTTTTTATATTTTTTCATTTTTCTTTCAACTAGTTGTATTGTTATACTTTTATAGAAAATTAAGAGTTCAAATTTATTGGCATATGATTGTTATAGATTTTATTATATTTTTTAAAATGTCTAATGTAATATAGCTGTCATTGTATCATTTTCTTATTATAATATTGCTCACTTGAGCCCTCTTTTATTCTTGAACAATATTAGAGGTTTTATACTTTATTAGTCTTGTCAAAGAAATAGCTTTCAATTTTTTTTAATCCTTTCTACTGTTTTCTACATTTCTATTTCATTAATTCCAGATGCTGTCTTATTGGTTTTTTTATTCCCTTTGTGTTTTTTCTGCTTTGTTTTTCTAACTTCTGGGATTAGACACTTAGCTCATTTTTCTTAGTATTTCTTCTTTTCTCCTACAAGCCTTTAAGGCTATAAATTTCCTTCTAAATATTGCTTTGACCACACCCTGTAAGTTTTAATATATAATATTTCATTCTCATTGAGTCCCCAATATATTTTAACTTCTATTTTGGTTTCTAGTGTGACATATGGGTTATATAAGAAGATTTTTTACATTTCTAAATTATGGATCCTTTTTGTTCTCTGTTTATTACTGTTTTCTAATTTCATTCTATAATGGTCAGAGACAATGGTTTCTAATAATTTTAATATTTTCAGAGACTTGATTTGTCATCAATTACATTGATATATTTTTATGAATGTCAATGGGCACATGAAAAGAATGAGTGTAAAGAATTTGTAAATTTTAATCATTGGATGTTATAGAAAGCTTGTTGTTATTGTTTTCACCCTCTTGTGGGAATCATCAAAAATCATCCTATTTACATCTTAAAATGTTTGAATAAGAATTCTACAGTAGAATCTCTGAAATTGTTCCTTTAAAAGTTATTAATTTGTTCTTAGCCTGTTCTCAGTCCTGGGTCTTTGCATCCGTTGACACGCTTCATCACCCACTCCTTAATTTTCTCTTGGCTTCTGTGACATAGCAGTGAGCTTGGTTGTGTCCCACTTTTCGGACTGCTCTTGTGTTTATTGTCCCTCTTCCTTTTGCTGCACTCGGAATGTGGGTGTTCTCAAAGCCTCTGCTCTCATTTCTTCTCTCTCTCTTTTTCATCATTAATTACCCTCCACTTTTTCATTTCTAAACCCTTGATCTAGCCATGCTTTCAGCTATTATCATATATGTACAGGTGATTTGCAAATACAGCCCAGCGTCTTTTCTGAAGTCCAGACCTGCATATTAGTTCTGATAGATTGTTCCACTTGAGTGATAGGCTGTGTATCAAAAAGCAAAAATATTTTTTCTGGTGCACTCAGTCATTGCCATGGTATGTTACTGCAAGATTAATTTTCTCAAGCGGGACTCTGATCATTTAATGTTACCACTCAAAAATATATGTTTTTTTGTGGTAAAACATATGTAACATATGTAATTTACCATTTTAACCATTTTTACATGTACAATTCAGTGGCATTAAGTACACTTACTATTTTGTGCAACCATCACCACTGTCTATTTCTAGAACTTTTTCATCATAACAACCAGAAACTCTATGCATTAAACCAGGTGTCCTCAAACTATGGCCCGCGGGCCACAAGCGGGTGTTTTTGCCCGTTTGTTTTTTTACTTCAAAATAAGATATGTGCAGTGTGCATAGGAATTTGTTCATAGTTTTTTTTTTAAACTATAGTCCGGCCCTCCAACGGTCTGAGGGACAGTGAACTGGCCCCCTGTTTAAAAGTTTGAGGACCCCTGCATTAAACAATAGCTTCCTGTTTTCCCCTCTCCTCAATCGCTGGTAACCTCTATTTTACTTTTTGTCTCTATGAATTTTCCTATTCTAGGTTTCTCATGTAAGCAGAATCATATGATGTGTGTCCTCTTGTGTCTGGCATATTTCACTTAGCATAAGTTTTGAAGGTTCATTCATGTTGAAACTTGTTCAGAATTTAATTCCTTTTTGAGAATTAATAATAATCATGTGTGCACATGTCACATTTTGTTTATCTGCCTGTTGATGAACTTTTGAGTTGTTTTCCCCTTTTGGTTATTATGAATAATGCTACTATGAACATTGGTGTGCAAGTATCTGTTCGAGTTCCAGCCTTCAATTCTTTTGAGTATATACCCAGATGTGGAATTGATGGATCATATGATAAATTGTATGTTTAACTTTTAAAGAACCACCAAACTGTTTTCTACAGTGGCTGCACCATTTATGTTCTCACCAGCAATGCACAAGAGTTCCAATTTCTCCATATCCTCATCCACACTTGTGATTTTCCAGTTTTTTTTAATAATAGCCATCCTAGTAGGTTTGCAGTGGTATCTCATTATGGTTTTGATTTGCATTTCCCTAATTACTAATGCTGTTGAACATCTTTTTGTGTTCTTATTGGTCACTTATACATCTTCTTTGAAGAAATGTCTATTCAGTTTCTTTGCCATTTTTAATTGGGTTATTTATCTTTTTACTTTTGAATTCCAAGAGTTATTTTATATTCCAGATACTGGCCTGGTCATGTGTTTCTATTTCTCTTAGACAAATATCTAGGAGTAGAATTTCTGGACATTAATTAAATACATATTTAATTTTATAAGAAACTCTCAAATAATTATTCAAAGTAGTAGTGTCATGTCAGTATACAGTTCCACCAGGAATATATGAGACTCCCAGTTGCTCTGCAGGCTTGCTGACATTTGATCTTGTCCGTCTTTTTCATTTTAGCCATTCTGATTGGTGTGAATTGATATCTTATTGTGACATTTAATTTGCATTGTTCTGATGACTAATCACATAGAGTACTTTTCACATTCTCATTGGCCATTCATTTATCTTCTTTTATGAATGTCTATTCAAGTCCTTTGTCCATTTTTAATTTGACTGTTTTTTCATTGTTTATTTGTAGGGATTCCTTTAATAGTCCAGCTGAGTCTCTTGTTAGATAAATGCTTTGTAATTACCTCCTCTGCTCCTACTCCGGTATGTGATATGCTTATTCATTTTCTTATTCATATCCCTAATGAGAATTTTATTTTTGATAACAAACATCAGCTATATTAATTTTTTATCTTACAGTTAGTGCCCTTTGCATTCTAAGAAATAGAACTCTAAGAAAAGAATTTGCCTTTCCCAAGGTCACAAAGATTTTCCTTTATGTTTTCTTCTAGCAGCTTTGTGGTTCTAGCTTTTATGTTTACACCTATGAGAAATAATAGATTAGTTTCTGAGAGAGGCAGATGTTGAGGTTCTTTTTCTTTCTCCATGTGGATATCCAGTTACTGGAGCACCATTTGTTTTTTTGTTGTTTTTTTTTAATTTAAAAATATTAGGCAGCTGCTTATTTTTATTTATTTATTTATTTATTTTTGAGACACAGTCTCACTTTGTTGCCCAGGCTAGAGTGAGTGCCATGGCATCAGCCTAGCTCACAGCAACCTCAAGCTCCTGTGCTCAAGCAATCCTTCTGCCTCAGCCTCCAAAGTAGCTGGGACTACAGGCATGCGCCACCATGCCTGGCTAATTTTTTCTATAAATTTTTAGTTGGCCAATTAATTTTTTTCTATTTTTAGTAGAGACGGGGTCTCGCTCTTGGTCAGGCTGGTTTCGAGCTTCTGACCTTGAGCGATCCACCCACCTCGGCCTCCCAGAGTGCTAGGATAACAGGTGTGAGCCACCATTTGTTAAAATGATTTCTTTTCCTCATTGAATTGCCTTGGTACCTACGATTGTATTGTATTGACTGTGCATTTGTGGGTCCTCTTCTGCACTTTCTTTTTTGTTCCATTCATGCGTATGCCTTGCACCAATACCACTTTGTCTTGATTACCTCCCTGTTTTTAAGCATTAGGGCCAAATTTTGACATTCATGTAATACCTACATGTTCCAGACTGTTTATATGTTACTTATAAAGATTAGTTGAGGTAGATATTATTTCCTATCTTCCACCCTCCATGACATAACAGTTACAGAATATATGACAATTTAAATAGGTCACCTTTGAGCACTATCCTGTGTTATTACAAATCCTATAATTTGTCTACCTTTCCAGAAATTAAGCACACATTCCTTTACAGGGCATTTGAGCTCCACTGAAATGATCCCATCTTATTGCTCTAGCTATGTCTCTTAGTGGTTCCTTAGAGGTACTCAATGTTTTAACCAAACTATATGTATTGCATATTTCTAAAATGCTCCACCCTTTTCTGTATACGTGCCTAGCTGGCTTAAGTTCTCTGCCTACTATCTCTGCTCCTTAAGTCCAGCAAATGCTTACATTTCCATCTCAAAGAATCTCTCCATTAGGCTATTACAGAGCTTCACAATCAGTTGTGATACCTCTGCTTCAAAATTCTTATCACTTTATAACTCTGATGGCACTCATGTTACTTTGCCTTATATATATATATTTTTCTGTGTCCTTGCCCAATTTTTCCTACTAGGAAGGAAACTCCTTAAATGCATTATATTAATTGTCTAGGTATCTCTTTAATAGGCATTTCAACACATATGAGTGAAAGAAATTTTTTTGAGATAGCTAAAGGATCTTGTGATCAAAGTTCAAGAAACTTTTAACATAATGAACCGGTTAACCCAGCATGTGATTCAGGATAATCCCAAAGTTTATTTTATCAATTTAATCTCTATAAACTTTTTTTTTTGCTCCCAAATCAGATCTTTCCAGTTGGAAGACTCTCAAGATTGTAGCAGAGATTTTGTGGAGATCCGAGAAGGAAATGCCACAGGTCACCTGGTGGGACGATATTGTGGACACGCCCTCCCTCTCAACTATTCCTCCATTCTCGGGCATAGTCTGTGGGTCAGATTTGTGTCAGATGGCTCAGGCAGCGGCACAGGCTTCCAGGCCACTTTTGCTAAAAGTAAGTCAGTTCTATTTCAGTGAGGTCTTCCAGAATATGTCCTACAAAGGAGAAATGATAATTTTTTTCAGTAATACATTAAGCAAGAACAATCCTAAACTCTATTCTTTTCTTCTATATTGTCTTTGTGGGATTACTCTACTATATAATATATTAAAAGCACTAAATTATATATCAATGACTCATTAAGAGCAAGGGAGAGCATTCTCAATGGTTCTAATATTCTTTTAAAGCTCTAGTTTCTACCTAATGTTAAATTAATTTTTTTCATGATATTGTGTTAGTTTTCTAATATATAATTCAGGTTTGGCATGTTTATGTCAAATGTGTTTCATCTGATTCCATAAATTCTGTAGTCTTCAAATTAAAGACATTTAGTATTACTTTGAGATTGACTTAAGTGCTCAGATATTATAACAATAGGATATTCTAATAGAATAAAATGTTAAATATTTTTCTTTTCTAACTCAATTTTTTCATAATTAGCCATTCTATATGTGTTTCCAAGCTGTCAGTTTCTCTTATCTTATAACATTTTTTTTAAAAAAAACATGTTCCATTCTTTTGCAAAACAAAGTAAAATAGGTAAACCAAAATTAGGGAGTGGGGCCGGTAATCATTACCTCCCTTCCCTGTCCCCAAGTCCCCTGGGATCTGGGAATCCCTTTTTGCGTGAGAAGTTTGTGCCTCTTTTCACACTATGCAACCTTATAAGGAGATGGAATTCCATTCACAAAATCACCCTTCTCCTAAGGAATTAATAAATAGCCCAGAAACCAAAAGGGAAGCCGTATTTCTTTCAATAGTCAGAAAAGAAATCACAGTCAATTAAAAGCCCATCCTTTTCAATATCCCTTGCCTTTTGTTTTTTTCATTTGATTAAAGAGCTATTCTAAGTAGGTCTGATTTACTGCTCTGCTTTCCTTTCTAGTATTTGGCAATGATAATATTGTGGGAACTCATGGGAAAATTGCCTCTCCTTTCTGGCCGGGAAATTACCCCCATAACTCCAATTACCAGTGGATAGTAAATGTGAATGCGTCTCAGGTTGTCCACGGCAGGATCTTGGAGATGGACATTGAAGCAACACAATACTGCTACTATGACAAATTAAGGGTGAGTTTCCATGTGCAATCGATGATTATAAATTTTGTTGAATTGCTACTGGCAAAAATGAAACTGAGTCAATGTCCATTTAAGCATTTGCAAATCATATGGGATGGTCTGCCTTAGATCATGGTTGCTCCCTCTAGATTACCTGGACAAAGGTAATTTCACTGTTACATTTATTATTTTCTATTTCATAACCAAGGGTGTTTTTATAGCATTATTATAAATTACTAGTTGGGGTTTATCTAAGCATGTATTAAGTATTTATTCTATCTTATATCCCATTATCCTGTTTGTTCTTATATTAGAGAGTGTTAAAATTTTAAAGGACCATGTAAAAATAAATAAATATAAATATAAAAACCATGGTGATCACTGCCATCCAGACATACTGTATCAATTCCAGAAACACTATCAGATTCTTAAAGGCCTGGATCTCACCTTGGTCCACCCAATACCTGGTAGATGCCCAACATGTATGGAAATGACCATTACATAATGTGACAAACTGACATTCAGTAGAAAATTTTATAATAACTGTTAAATTGGTTCTAAATTATTTAAAAACTATCACAAACATGCCTCTAAATAGGTAATTTGATATTTTAAAACCAAATGAAAGGGAGTTATTGAGTGCTTTGAATATGCTGAGCCTTACAAACTGTGATTCTTGTGTTGGAGTTAATTCTTCTTTCCTTCTGTGGAGATATAGACTCCTCTAGGATACCTGTCCACTCTCTCCTTAAACCGTTCCTCTTTCTTGGTGTTTTTCCCTCATTCTTTCTAATTCCTCCCTTTGAGGCCCCAAAGCACATTTACTAAGTACTGTTGTTATACAACTATCCTGGTTGCTACTTTTCCACCCACAAATTTCACTGTACACTATCTAATGAACTATATCCCACAGAACACATTTATTAATATTATTCTATAACAAAAATATAAATAATTTTGAAACACATTAAATTATTCACAATAATATTTTTTTTTTTTTTTGAGACAGAGTCTCACTTTTTGTCCAGGTTAGAGTGAGTGCCGTGGCGTCAGCCTAGCTCACAGCAACCTCAATCTCCTGGGCTCAAGCGATCCTTCTGCCTCAGCCTCCCGAGTAGCTGGGACTACAGGCACGCACCACCATGCCCGGCTAATTTTTTGTATATATATTTTTTTAGTTGGTCAATTAATTTCTTTCTATTTTTAGTAGAGATGGGGTCTCGCCTTGCTCAGGCTGGTTTCGAACTCCCGACCTTGAGCAATCCGCCCGCCTCGGCCTCCCAGAGTGCTAGGATTACAGGCGTGAGTCACCACGCCCGGCCCGCAATAATATTTTATACTTAATGGCACTTTCTGTTTTAAACGGACATAAAATGTCTACTTGTTTATTTTTTATTATGATAAAATTATAATAATATAAAGCATCTTTTAAATTTTCTGTTTTATGAAGGCAGAGGTAATTGCCTAAATATTATCTGTTTTTACATGCAGATTTATGATGGGGTTGGCATTCATTCCCGTCTAATTGGAACTTATTGTGGTACTCAGACTGAATCTTTTAGTTCCACTAGAAGTGCTTTGACGTTTCAGTTTTCATCTGACTATTCAGTATCAGGGAAGGGATTTCTCTTGGAATGGTTTGCAGTGGATGCCCCCGTGGGACCTTTACCTACCATTGCTCCAGGTATGTTTAGTAATAAATGAAATTCTCCTATGATAACAGGAGACAACTACAGAAATCAGTGCGGCCCCAAGCCCTTCCTCCACATGTTCAGATGTTCTTTTAAATTCATAAATATTCCATTTTGTAAAGATTATACATTTCCTCTTAAAAATGCAGTCTTCCTATTATATTTTCAGATTAATTAGGGGTTTGATATATATAAGATATTCTACTTACACAGATGAAAATAGTTCTACCCTAGTAATGTAAGTGGGGAACGTCTTCTACATGTACTTATTTATGCTTAACTATAGCCAACACTCAATGATAAATGGGTTATATGGCAAAATTATGGGGAAAAAAGTAGAACACAAGGTATTTTTTTTTTTGCACAAAAGATAAATTATGGAAATGATGGCTATCTGAATCAATGGGTTTGGTAAAATATTTAGTGATTTCTTTTAGGAAGTTGTTTTGATTAGTTGTTTCTTTTCCAGTATAGGACCCTCACTTTAAAGTTAGAGGAATTTTCTGTTAGAGGAATTTCAAAGATGCTTTTCATTCTGCAGGTGCTTGTGGTGGGTTCCTGAGAACAGGCGATGAGCCCGTATTTCTTTTCTCCCCGGGCTGGCCCAGCAGATACAGTAATAATGCCGAGTGTAGCTGGCTAATCCAGGCTCCGGATTCTACTGTGGAGCTCAATATCCTTTCCCTGGACATTGAATCTCACCCAGCGTGTGGCTACGATAACCTTGTGATAAGAGATGGTGAGAAACATTCAAAAAAGAATACTGAGTTTCAGTCCTGACTCATGTTTAGTTCTATTCAATTATCATCATATTTATTTACTGCCTTCATCAATTCTGTATGACAGCCCACAGATATTATGGTCCATGAAGGCATCAAATTCCTGAACTGGCTACAATTTTTGAAGGACGTAAGGAGAGTATTAAATTGCTTGTCACAAAATGTCAGGGATAGCACAACATTCCTAAGAGGAAACAAAGGCTTTTTATTAGAAGCTTATGTCGGAGAGAATAATCTGAATTTCCAGGTTGTGCTACTTTGTTATCGAGGAAGCCTCAAAGATAAAAGTTGATATTTTATTCTATGGCTTTAAGATCTAAGTGAAAGATACTTAAAATTGTAATGTATTTATTTCCCTTAGTCCCCTGAATCTGTGGGTAGAACAGGTAGAATTAAGGGGTAATATTGCTGAGTCCTTTCCTCTACACGTAGGTGTGGTTACCGCTATGTGACGAGTTAGGGACTTAAATAATGTTAATATGCAACATGCACAAAATTGTGCTTCACAATTTGCACAATTTGCACTGAAGGAGGACAGCAGGGAGGCCACAGCCTCCTCATCTGTGTTTCTCAGTGTGGTCCCCAGGTCTTCAACATCAACATCGCCTGGGAATTGTTAGAAATGCACATTCTCAGCAAAAACAAATGTGTTTTGCTTTTGGCCCACACGTTGCTAGTGTGCAAGATCTAGTCTCCCCAATCCCTGCATCCCTAGACCCCCGACTAAGGGGGAAACATCAAATGGTGGAGGTGATTTATTTTCCTTCTGGTGAGGCTGGACCCTAAGTGAAGACTCAGATCAATCATGCAAACACAATGAGATGGTGAACTGTGCCTTTCTCCCTGTTTAGATCAACAGTCAGCACACTGCCCCGAGGAAGTGTTATCTTTCCTCACATCAAAGCATTCCTGTGGATATTGAAATTAAAAATTTTTCATGTTATGAAATGAATGTGTCCTTACACGCATATTCTGAGTGTTTAGAACCTAGTAGAAGCTTTAAAAAATACCTTCAGGAGATAAATGCATCAATGAAGTAAATTATGGCTATTCTTTAAAAATCACATTCTATTGAATATTTTGTTGTTGTTCCATGAATAACTTCTCTTGAAAGCCTAGAACCTGGAGAGCAGTCCTTTTCTTCTTCTGCATGTCCTCGCACAAGTCACTAAGTGGCTCTAAGCTCGTTATATCATCTGTGAAAGAGAGATGGATACCTACCTCATAGGCTTTTTGTAAGGGTCAGGGAAAGTAAGGAGTGCAAAATTTTTTAGCAAAGTCCAAGAATTTTGTGGCTATAGAATTTGGAAGAGTTTAGATTTCAATTTACTTGGATAAACATGTCTAAGAGAGGCTATATCAGTGTCTTTGCTCAGACACAGAGTGGCTTGAAAGAGCTAGGGAAATTGAAGCGTGTGCCAAAACAACAAAAACATTTTAAATTGGTTGTGTGATCTACCCACATAGATTCCTTTTTATTCACTAACAGTATGAGTAGATGCCCAATAGGTTCATTTTTTCCTCGTTTATTTAAGCATTAAAGAGATAGTTGTCGAGTGCCTACCATGTGTCCGTTAGTGGATATTTTGTTCATTTACACAGTGTTAATATGTTTTTAGAATTAAATTTAATTCTCTTCAATTATTTCTTGTTTGCCCAGTTTTTTGCTTCTGAGTAGCAGAGGCATGTATGAAGCAAGTATCTAAAGCCAATTGGCCACAGACCAATACTTACAGGCTACTTGTGCAATTGGCCAGTCATCAGAGGCCCTTGGCCTTTGGCCATAGGCTATAGGGTGGCTTGTGAACACTCCTGGGTCACCCCAGAGAGGGTCCTGCAGCATTCTTGGGAGAACTGAGTCCCTCTCCCACCTGCTTATTCATTTTACACAGCTGCCATGGTTCAAAAATGAATCAAGTCTCTTCCAGACAACTCACCAAAAAATTTTGCATATCAAAGATTCCTCCAAACTGAGATTCTATGAAACTACATCGGGCCTAGAAAAAGTTTTTTAAAAAAAGAAAGAAGGAAGAAGAAAGAAAGAGAGAGATTGAGAGAGAGAGGGAGAGAGGGAGGAAGGAAGGAAAGAAAATTATATCAAAATTCAGTAATCTTTTTATCTAGTCCCAGATCTGAAATGTACTTTCTTTATGACCTTAGGTAAATCATTTAATAGCACAGTTTGGGGGCATCTGGAATTAATTTGCTAGGATTAACATCATTGTTGACTTCTATGCTCTATGCCCTTGCAGATAGCAGCATAACTTGCATCCCCTTTCAGGCTTGGTTTCTTTATCTACAAAATGGAGATAAAAACAATGCCTACTTAATAGTGTTATTATGAAGACAAAGTCAGATAATACATGTGAAGCACTTAAAGTGGTATATAATAATTGCTCAATAAACGTCAGCCTTTAATAATCCTTGGGGTCTCAGCTTCCACATCCCTAAAATGAAGAGGCTGGACTGGGGAAAGAATTAGCAAGTTACCTTTTAGCCCTGGCCTTCAGGGTTCTTTGATTTGTCCCTCTCCTTAAAGATCAGTTCATTCATTCTACAATCTATATGTTGAGGATTTGGAAGGCTCTAGAAATACCCCAGTACTCAGCATGGAGACTGAGGGTGGGTAGCAAGTAACAACCATCTGTGGTTATTGTGTTATCTACCAACTAATCAGTAATTATTTCAAGATAAGACCAGCCAGCCTAGGGGTGAGTTTTAGAAAAAAAAATAAAACTCAAAATCAATAGACCCAGTTCAGTCTTACTGAGAGGTAATATGTACCTGTGAACTAAGGACATAGAATAAACTTCAAAATCTTATAGTCCAGGTAATTAGAGAATAAGTCCATGAAAATAATATTGGGTGAAATGTGTAGTGAAATAGCATAATGAAGATAATAAATGCAAAAGGAGTTTAAGAGAGAAACTTTTGAATTGTAAAAAACACAAAAGTTTCCAGAAGTCAGAAACCCTCCAAAGAATGCCTTTCAAACATTTTGTGTTTGTAACTGTGCTATTGCATTTGTCATTGCAGAACTACAAAATAACTTGTATTCTAAAGTAGTAGATAATGAATGAGTTTTAAGTAGTAGTCAGAAGGATTCATTTTGCTGGTTGTGTAAAAAGGCCAATTTCTGCATGTTTCATATTCTATGTTAGTTTGTTTATTAGCTTGAAATGTATTAATTCTCTGCCTTAGAGGGAAAAAAAACCCCCATATTTTCCCAGCCAAAATCCCCCTTGCTCAGTTCTGGTTTCTACTGGGACAGTGGCTTTAGTAGAAACCTATATCCAAGAGAATCAAAATGAAAAGGGGACTTGAGGGAACCCTGCTCTCCTTCGCGTCTTTCCTTGGTGAGGGGAACACTTGCTGGAACTGTCTTTTTTCATCCTCCACACAAGTGTGTTCTTCTTACAACAAAACAAACAAACAAATGAAAAGTTAAAAAAATAAACCACTGGAGCTGGAGAAAGGGCCATATAAAAGTTGCACACCTCTTGGTGAATGACCTTGAACTATTAGTATAGGATCTGAGGTCAAAGAACCAACATTTTTTTTTTTTCTCTTTTATATACTTGACCTTCTATATTCAGAGTCTCCAATTAACACACACATCGACTCTGGTCCTTGAGTCCCATGTACTCTGATTTTGAGTTTTAGTGCCAGGAAGAACTGGCGGCCAGTTTTTAGAAAGACAGTGGAAACTGTCAAAGAAGTATTTATCCAAAAGGATAAAGAAAAGGGCAGACAGCACCATTGCTACTTAGAGCCAGAATGATGTAACCCCTGGGGTGTCTTTCTCATTGAGAATCCCATTACCTCCTACACATTATGATGTTCTGAAAAAATATGTGAGCTGCTTTGGCTGGGGTGCAAATGATGGTGGAGCAGATTCTTCAAACATTGTATTTCATGCTGACATTTCCTTTCTTTGGTCACAGGAGACAACAACATGGCCCCGCAGCTAGCAGTTCTCTGTGGCAGAGAGATCCCTGGGCCCATTCGGTCTACCGGAGAGTACATGTTCATCCGCTTCACCTCTGACATCAGTGTAACCGGGAAGGGCTTCAATGCATCCTTTCACAAGAGTAATTAATGAGATCCAACATTTTAAAAATCTCATCCCATTCCAGCTCATCTATTATTCTCTGCCTAACATTATTTTTTCATGCCAGGACACAGGTTATAAGTCAGAGGACGTGGGTCTCTGCCCAGCTACTGGATAACTACTCTTATGTCAATACCGAGTCTTGATCTAAAGCACTATGGCCAAGTTGTACAAAAAGTCTCCTGCCTTCAGGTCCCTGGGTAGGGCATCTTCCCTCCAAAGGAGGTGTTTTCATAGTAGGCACAAGACTGGTATCTTTAAAACAATTTTTTTAGCCTAGCTGAGGGCTGGAACTAGAAGACATTACGTAGCCATAACACATCCCAAAGGAACACTAAGTTATGATCTTATCTTCATAAATAGCTTCGTTGAAACCATCCATTTGAGAGTTCGCAGGAAGAGTTTGTGGCTCTTGAAATAAGAATTTGATGCGTCAGAGAATGAGATAGTATATGAGGTGTTTTCATGTGTAGTGTGATTGAGACTTCCAAAGCTTGACACATCAAGTAGATTAAATTAAAGAAATAGTGCATAGAATATTGAAAGACTGTCATGTTTTTAACTTAAAAACATAATTTTTAAGTATATTCTCAATATGACACTAAAAATTAACATTTCCTTTGCTCTTATATACACCTTTTATAATGTAGGGAGCAATTAAAGATAAATTACATTCCTCACACTCAAAGAGAAGGCAGGCTGTATAGTGATTTAGGAGAACAGGGTTTGGCATTAGACAGACCTAAGATAAATTTCCACCTCTGCAATTTAACTAGCTGTGTGAGCTGCCTACACTCCCTTGCTAATAACCTGTCCAGGCCCTGACAACTGGCAAATTAATGCTCTATTCAGTCTCTTTCCTCAACTCTCAATCTCTCACTCTCTCTCCTGCATGTAGGTAAGGGCAGTCCCCTCCTCACTGTACGCTGCTTCCCACTCCTTCCAATCTAAGTACTGCAGATAAAGGGATTGTTTTAAAATTGAAGTAAGGTCATGCCATTCTGATGCTTAAAACCCTTCAACATCTTCCTCTTCTTACTCAGAATAAGCCCTCTCAGTTTCCTGCATGACCTAGCCATGCTACTTTTTGAATCTCTCAGTCTGCGTCATTCATTCTGATTTCCATGTTGTACCTCCAACACATCAAGCCTTTATGCTGTTTTCTGGAATGGAGTGTTTTCTCCCAAAAAGCCATCTGGCTTGATCCCTCATTTCATTCAGGTCAATGCTCAAATGCTACCCCTTCTCTAAATTCCCCATACAATATGATATGATGTTTCTCCTCCCATTCATTTTTCTTTACAGAACTCATCACTGTCTCACATATTATTATATGCATTTATTGCATGTCTTCCCCCTCTAGAAAGTAAACTTAATGAAAGCAAGAAATTTGTCTCTATTCCTGACCTCTAGTTCCCAGATCTTAACAGCAATAGCAATAATAACAAACTGAGTACCCAATAGCATGTGCTTAGTAAACGCTTGTCATACTGATCATTTCCTACACTTTGGTCCATTAGTTTCAAGAATTTCTATTGCCTACACTTCGAAAACCCCCAAGAAAACCAGGAAAGCATAAAGATACAGTTGTCATCAATGTCATTGGAATAACCTACCTTTGTTTCTTCTTGGGAAGGCTGTGGTGGATATTTGCATGCAGACAGAGGGATTGTCACATCCCCCAAGTATCCAGAGACCTACCCGCCCAACCTCAACTGCTCTTGGCACATCCTGGTCCAAAGTGGTCTGACCATTGCTGTCCATTTCGAACAGCCTTTCCAGATTCCTAATGGAGATTCTTCTTGCAACCAGGGGGATTACTTGGTGGTAGGTCTCACTTGCTACCCTTTCTAATTGCATTCTTAGCAGACTTCATTCAGAGAACAAGATGATGATTCCTCTCTTCTGGGACATAAATGGATAAGACTTTTGCAATCCCTCTTTTGCCATATAAGGGAATTTATATGATTTAAATTTGTCTTTCCAGCTAAAAAATGGACCTGATATCTACTCTCCACCCTTGGCGTCCCCTGGAGGAAACGGTCATTTCTGCGGCAGTCACCCTTCCTCAACTCTGTTCACCTCGGATAATGAAATGTTTGTTCGGTTTATTTCTGAAAATAGTAATGGAGGGCAAGGATTTAAAATCAAATATGAGGCAAAGAGTTTAGGTAAGTGTTTTCACTGAGAATTTCAAGTGTATTTTTCCTGCAATTGTTTGGTCTTCCTTGTTTAAATAGATTTGAGAAATAACATGTAAAGTTTTCTTTTTTGAACTAACAGTAATAGCATTAATAAGAATAGCTACCTACTATCAAGCACCTATTATATGTTTAATGCATTTAATATCTCATTATGACTACTTTTTAAGGAAGGTAGTAGTATTTCCATTTTACAGATAAGCAAAATGAGGCTTGGACTTTTCCAAGGCCACATATCTAGTTAGTGACCAAAGTGAAACTCTCCACACGTATAAAATAAATTTATTGATTCCTGAAAGTCCTTCAACCTTTCCATTATAAAATGTCTAAGTGCAAGTTAAATCTAGTTATAGAAACATTATAAGAGTTATGTTTGCCTTGTTTTGTAATCATTTGTATGCTTCTTTTTAAATGAACACATAATCTTTTGATTCAATTATTACCTATTTAATTATATATTATATCAGTGATCTTTACCTAATTACCTTTACATATACTTGATTATAGTTAAATTTAATTTTACTGTAATGATTTGATTTTTGTGACATTTACTTTTTAATAGTGTTTAATTGAATAAATAAATAAGTAGGCATAGCTTCAAAACAGGGAGTAGTTTCAGTGGACAGCAATATAATAATAAATCTATGCTTGTCCCCCTCCCCAAAATTAGCTAATATGGATTTCAGGATGATCCTGTGACCTCCCAGATTCCTGAATGTATTTCAAAATACATATTAATCTCAATGAAATCGTATATTTTATTCCACATTATGTGAGAATGTAAAGTGTCAGCATCATTTGTTCATTTTGGTAAGGGAGACGCAATAAAAGTCTCCATCATCGGACATGAAAAATCATCTACCAGCTTGAGTTAGGTCCAAGACTACAGGGAATGTACTTCTGTCATTTCACAGTGCTCACAGCTCTGGCACATGGAGGGAGCTTTAACTTAGGTCCATGGGCACCAGCACCGTTGCCATGTGGGTCAGGAGCTTCTCCCGTGCTGAGCGTTGTGGCTGAGTTGTGAACAGGCAGGTTTTCACCTGGTCCTGAAGCATTATCTGAGTAACAGCACCTTGAGTCTAGTGAGTAGACTTCAGCCTGCCCTATATGGAACTCCAATTTTCCATTTTTAATTCTATAAACTCAGTCTTGATTTATATTTTTAAAGTCAACATTTAGTGGTAATTCAGATAATTACCTGCCATTGATCAAGAGATCAATGTATCAAATGTATCTAAGTCCTGAAGAAATGTAATGAGTGAATGCCCACAGGGTTGTGCAAACATGTATCTGCTTAGTCTTTTAAACATATCAAGATCATGGCTCCAGAGCATCCTGCATTGAACACTCAGTGGGAAGTTCTAACCGCTACGATACTTACCTGCTCCTTGAAGTGGCAGATACGTGTTCACACTCCCTTGAAGTTCTGCTGCCTCGTGTGTCATAACCATTTTGTTGGCTTTAAGGAAGAATGAAGTTTCCAGTGAGAATAAATGGTTCGGCAAATTAAAAAGTGGCACACCTGGTAGCTCCCTCAATAGCAAATTCAGAATTTATTTGCTGGAAAAGAAAATGAGGATCATTGTAGGTGAAAGGAAATTGAGATGAGATACAGATAAACTGACTTTAAAAAATGATTGTGGCTATCGACGGCGTCTCCTCTACCAGACTGTAGATTGATTTAACTGTGCTTCCCGACAGCCTGCGGGGGCAACATCTACATCCACGATGCTGATTCCGCTGGCTACGTGACCTCCCCCAACCACCCTGACAATTATCCCCAGCATGCTGACTGCATTTGGATCATAGCAGCTCCTCAGGGGAGGAGCATCAGGCTTCAATTTGAGGATCAATTCAGTATTGAAGTATCACCCAAGTAGGTCACCTCCATTTCAATTTTTCTCCTACCCCAAATTAGTAGTTTTTTAACTGTAATGTGTCAGAGCAATTTATTTCTTCTTCTCTTAGTAGCATATACTGCATGGAACATCTAGGGACAGAGGGAAATGCTTCATGACTCAAGCCTGGAAACACTGTCTGCTGGCCCCTCTCCCATCAGCCGAGCAGATTAAGCACACAGATACTGTCTCTGTGACCCCTAGACACATCCTCCAAGAGACAGTGAGGGTGGCTGTTTGAGATTTATGTTCCCTGTGCTTCCTCCCACAGGAAAAATAGAGTGTCTCTGGTAGATGAATATTTATTTGTCCAGCCTCATTTCTGTGTCACAAATGATAAAATATCTGTTTAACAAATGGGAATTTGAGTGATGCGGCACCGGGAGTCACCGGTGTCAGAAAAAGGACTATAGCAAGTACAGTGTAATTTCACAATCTGTGTTTAATAAGAGTTCTTGAAGAATTACGAAACAGAGAGTAAGTCTTACTGTGTTGAAGACAAAGGAAAACTACATAGACTGTAAAAAAAAAATCTATGTTTTTCTCTTTCATTTATGCATGTCCATAAATGTGTGTGTGTTACAAAACTTAGAGACACGAGCTCTTGCTTGCCATTGCTGGGCACTGGATATGACCCTACTCTTCCACTCACCCAGCATTAATTGGCTGATTTGACTTTCTCAAGAAATATTAGGTAAATGCTTGTCCACTTTTATGAACACAGAAAATTCCTGCTGGGACTATCCATTAGCTGTGGTTACAGAGCCATCAAGAGAGAGTTTATCTTTGTCACATGAAATGTATCAAATCAGCATGTGAAACAAAATACTTCTTTTTTTGAAATTCATAGGGGTTAATTTGAAAATGACTTTTATGCCTAAAAAATTAATACAGACTATGAAAGAGAAGTAAATATCCTTCAATGTTGAACATGTAAAATCTGTCTTTTTGAGCTATTAATGAAAGAATGTATTATTAGGAAAAATACATACAGCATTTTAAAGTGACATGAAGCCTTAAACTGACTCTGTCAAAGCATCTTATGCTACAGAAATGATTATTTAATAATATCCTCGCAGAAAGTTACTGATGTCTTCATTACCAAAATAAGTCAAAGCAATTGGCCTTGTAAATTTAACAGAAATTTTTTCCCACTTTAGCTGTACTTCCAGTTTCCTCGAGTTGCGGGATGGAGTTGATTCCAATGCACCAGTACTTTCCAAATTTTGTGGGACGTCTTTGCCCAGAAGTCAGCTGTCCTCAGGAGACGTCATGTATTTGAGATTCCGGTCTGACAACAGTCCTACTCATGTGGGATTCAAGGCCAAGTATTCTATAGGTAACAACATTTTTAATATTAAATAGGAAAGTTGTGATAGAATGAATATATTAAAACTTAAAAAAAGTGTCTTTAAAAGAATTCTTTCTAGCTGCTTAATTTTAAAAATTATTTTAATGAAAAAAAGGAATGTAAATGCTTAAAACCATAGTTATTTATTAATTTTAATTTCTCCTTTGATTTTCATTTTAAAACACTACTTTTAGTAAACTTAAATAGGTCAGTACATTATACTAAGCTATTTTAAGAGAAGGAGACAGAGAGAGAGAGAGAGAGTTATTCACATAACTTTTACTACAGCATACTGTTATATTTTTCTATTTTATTATTAGCTGTTGTTCATCTCTTATGTACCCAACTTATAAATTAAACTTTATCATAGGTATGTATGTACAGGAAAAAATAGTGTGGAACGTATCCCCCGTTAGGAAAAGGGGACCACTGTATGTATATTATTTTAAGTAATAAAACTATTTAGTAATCAAATAACGGTATTTAGAACAGTGACTTTGAATTCCTCATCATATATATAAAATAATTGAGCTTCTTTTTTTCTCTAAGTCCCTAGTGCCAAATCTAATCGCCGGATAAAAAGCAAACGTATCTCTTTTGTGTTTTGATTTCCTTATTTAGAAAATGAACAGCAAATGTACTTACTGAAGATTCACTATAATATAATATGGTCACAATGGCATAAAATTTCATATCTGGTAGGTCTGGACACAAACCAAATAAATATTTAATACAGCAAAAACTCAGAAAGCCTATTTGAGATAATATTTAACCTACACCATAGGTCATTTTATATCCTAAGTCAAATTGCATATAATTCAATATAGCTATCACATCCATCTGGTAAATAATTGATGGCAATTTTCAAGATCCCGAGATGCCAGTTACTGCAGTAAACTGTTTATTTGCTAGTTAGACTAGAAATGGCAGGTGTTACCAATCAACCACAGTAACCCTTCCAGCTGAATTTGGACTCAGTCTTTTAGAATCAACACAGGTACTAGATTGATATCAATCTATCAGTTGGTTCTTGGGATGAAACTTACTTGCAACTAATATCTCTTACATAGTGTCCCCAGAGAATTAATGTGACATTACAAAATAGGCCATTCAATCGTTGACTTCCATTTCCCATTTTTGGATTGGGCATGTGGTTATCATTTCTATTTACATCAACAGTAGATTTCAAATAATAAGGAAAGCATTTAACAAACATTTTCAATTTTAAAAACTTCATATGCACTTGGCACTTAAAGTTTTCAAATGTGCTGGTAAAATCAGGAAAAAAATCTGTAATAGCATATCGCATGCATTCTCTCTCTCTCTCTCTCTCTCTCTCTCTCTCTCTTTTCTTTTCCAGCTCAATGTGGAGGATCAGTAACAGGGCAAGCTGGCGTCATTGACAGCATTGGCTATCCAACACTTCCATACACAGATAATTTAATCTGTGAGTGGCATCTCCAGGGTCTTTCGGGACATTATCTCACCATCTCTTTTGAAGATTTTAACCTCCAGAATTCTTCTGGCTGCGAAAAAGACTTTGTGGAGATCTGGGACAACCAAACCTCTGGTCAGTGAAATATGTCTCCTCTCTTTTGGGGTGTTCATTTGGGGTGCACTCATTCAGCCTCTGAAGTTTCTTCACTTCTAAGAAAAACAAAAGTATGGGTGTACTCTGCAGAGAAGTGCAGATCAGTCAGCTCTGAACATTGCCAGCAATTCTGTCCCTCGATTTCACCATTAACAATGGATGCTCCATGCCCAGGTGTCCTTATATGGCTTATCCCGAGACCCCATGGAGAGAGCGCTGTACAGGGAAGGCATCCTCTTTCTGCCGAGACAGCCCATGCCACATGCGGTTATTTGCAGTCATCTGAGGCTTCAGGGGAGGAGAGGGTAACATACATCTCCCGGCAATAATATGAGACGGAAGCTTGTCACTCTGTTGTATTGGACCACATTTTTAAGCAAATGTGTAAGCCTTCCTCATTGTGCTCAAGATACCCTTCCTCTAGTTGGTTGCATTTTTTCACACTTCTTCATATATTTGAATATGTTGTATTCATGTTTTCCTGCTTTTCTTGACAGAGATGGCCATTATCATAGGCAGAGTCTTGTCTTTTATTATTTTCTTCGTACACGCAGGACCCCTCAAATAGAGGTTAAAAGAAATAAGTCGCCTGGACATACGTATACTTAATTTTTTGATTCTCACAGGAAATGTCTTGGGCAAATACTGTGGAAACACCATTCCTGACAGCATAGACACTTCCAGCAACGTTGCTTTGGTCAGATTTGTCACAGATGACTCTATTACTGCCTCTGGATTCAGACTGCGGTTTGAATCCAGCCTGGAAGGTAAGTTGATTGATTCATTAAAAAAAGAAAATACATTTTTTGATCGCCTACATTGAATAGACACTATGTTGGGCACTGGTGTTACAAAACAAAACATGATCCCTGTTGTCGTGGACCTTATGGTTTAGTGGAGAGGCAGACATTAATCAAAAAGTCACACCAATAAATGAAACATTACAACTGTGATAAGTGCTACAAAGGCAGGTAACAGTATCACGAGAAATGTAATAAGGTGATGAGAGTTCTACTGCAATGCTCATCTTAAGAAAAATCTAGTCCATTAGTCCTGTAGTCATTCGGAATTTGCATTCCCAAATACGCTGACAAACTCAGGTGAAATAAAGGTCTTGTCTGCAAAACTGGATAATTACTTCAGCCTTCTGGTTTTCCTGATTCTTAAGTTCATGACATTTATTGGTCTCTCCTATTTCTTGGGCCATGGTGATAATTAAAATACTGCCGGTGGCCTATCATCCTTGGAAGCAAAGATTAAGTATTAATAGAGATAAGAAATGAATGCAAATGTTCTCTAAGAGTCCTCACATGTGATCATAAATAAACAAGGGCAATGATTTTGTCTAGAGGGATAATTTAAAAATAACTTTAATTTTGAGAGCCTTCCTGATGAAAGGAGATATTTTGATTGGATTGCAAGTTTTCTTAGCTTTCTTTCCCCCCCATCAGAGTGTGGTGGGGATCTGCAGGGCTCTACTGGAACATTCACTTCTCCCAACTACCCGAACCCAAATCCTCATGGCCGGGTCTGCGAGTGGAGAATCACCGTGCAGGAAGGAAGGCGGGTCACCCTGACGTTTGACAACCTGAGACTGGAAGCGCACCCATCCTGCGACAGTGAGCATGTGATAGTAAGTGTCCTGTGCAGTCAGGGATATTATGTTTCATTGTTTAAAGAGTTTATTGACTCATAAATCATAGTCAGAAAACTAGGTCAGGGACACTGGCATCTAAGCAACTGTATCTCAGACAAGTTCTAAGTGCTTTAGATAGAACAAAATCACAATGAACCGCCAAAATAATTGCAAACATTGTTTTAAGAGACTATTAGCTATCACAACATGCATCAGGGTCATAGATATAATAAATTTTAAGAGAAAAATGATCATTACAGATGACAAAACTGGGCAGGCAGAGGAAGGCTGAGCCTAAAGCAGCACCTAGCTGAATGGGACCAGAGTCACAGCCCACGCCACCGCCGACAGTTTTAAGAGACGGGTGGCCCTGCATGATTGCTGTTCTCTGCTTAAGGCACCGAATGACTCCTGGAGGGAAACCAGGGCTGCCCACCCTCCGAGGTGCCAACCACAAATGGTTTGAGATGTGCCTTCAGCATTCTTAGCTTCCCTCAATAAAAGAAAGCAAATGAGATCCATGAGTATGAATAACAAATATATTGCCAACTGCATGATGCAACACATACACATATACATATGCACACACATATATGTACATATACATAGGTATGTACATATGTGTGTATGGAGATAGATTAGATTAACATTAGTATTTTTCTCCACCCAACTTGCCCCTTCTGCAGTCTTTGTAATCTCAGTAAATAATTCCAAACTTCTAGTTGTTCGGGCCAGAAGTCTTGATGTCTGTTTGGGAGTCCTTTCTCTCACACTCTGTATTGCATCCGTAGGATGTCCCATTGCATGTGTCTTTAACAAAATATCCAGACTCTAACTACTTAGTCGTACCCACTAACACCACCACCACCACTCACCTGGAATATTTTGATAAGCTCCACCTGGTCTCCCTACTGCCACTCTTGTCTCCCTGCGCTCTCAACACAGCAGCCAGTGGATGGCTTTAAACCTAACTCAGATCATGTTGCTCCTCTTGAAAATCCTCTAACAGCCTCTCACCTCAGTCAGAGGAAATTCCCCAATCCTCACAGCGGCCCGCCTACCTCTTCTGCCCCCCTGTCTTATCTCAGACTCCCCTCCTTTCTGCTCACCTGGATCGGCCACCCAGACTCTGTTCTGTTCCTTTAATACGCTGAGCTGCTCCCACGTTGGCTATTGCCTCTGTCTGGAATGTTCCTCCCTGATGGCTGCCTGTTTCACGCTCCCACTTCATTCGGGTCTCTGAATGAAGTTTAAATCATATTGAACATGATGATTTTTAGGAATTTTACCAGCAGATTATTTATATATCTTACAGGAAAGAGAATATGAACAGCCATAGTCTTAAAACTCAAACAATAAAATAAAATATACAGCAACAACCACAAATTCCAAGCCAGGTCTTGCTTGTCATTTCCTCATCCCTTCATCATAGATGCCTAAGGTATCTACTTTCAACTCTTTTAGCTACTTCGTGTGGTATTTATGTCATGATTTCTAAATAATATTCCTATTCTGCTCTCTCTGGATTTTTTTTGGTCTTAGACATTGTCTATCCACATCCTACTGTGGAAGAGGAGCATTTAGCCCAATGTTTACATTACCATGGTTATAAACGCCATTCACAACTGAGCCAAGTAGTGTACTATAGTAGTAACATTTGCTTTTGTTTTTCCAAGTAATAATAATAATTGTGTCCTCTTTACATTTTCTGGGTTTTCTATACATTGATCACTAATTCCTCCACACGCCTCCCACCCCACATGTGTATCTCCACTTTATGTAATAAAACACACCCCTCAGTTCTGTTTCTTTTCTTCGACAATGTCCTTCCTTGAGCCTTTATCCATCAGCTGCAAACTTGATGCCAGCTGTCATTTCAGGATTTCCTTTCACCGTCAGAGTTGCAAATCCCTTTTCCTCTCCTGGGTTGAGGAGCTGGCATTGCCATCCTATGCATTTCCCTTTCTCAGCTAATTTCCTCTTTTTGGCGAGGCACATGCTCTTGTAGCTCCCTAAGGAAGTGGAAATGGGTGATAAATTTTTTGAGAAATTGTAAAACTGAAATTACCCTTATTCAACCCTCATTCTTTGAATATCTATATTCAAATATTTTATACATTCTATATATTCATATACATATGAATATTTTAATCATAATTTTGAAGTTTTATGTTGCTTCTTTGGGGTCAGTTTCCTTCAAGTTCTTGTCTTCTATTTACTTATATTGGTCTCTGCCTTTTGCATTAGACATTTCCCTAAATGTCCATAATTCTTGGCTCTTCATTCATATTTAAAATGAACTATTAAAAGTCTGATTGGCATCCGTATATGTGTGACAGGGACTGTTAACTCATGGGCTTGATGGCAGATGTCTCGGTGGGGGCTTGACTCTTTAATTAGGGAAACCTACAAAGGTCATATCCACAGGTCTTTTCCCCTGAGGAGGTTAAAACTCCAACAAGGAATCACTTTCAGAATGAACTTCTGAATCTTTAGTATGATGTCCACATTCCTTTTCTTTGAAATATGTTTTTATATGTTCAGTGTTTGTTTTGTTTTCTCTTCACTCTGCTGCAAACAAGGGCACATGGATTGCCCTTTGCCCACTCTCTGTTTACTTGAGAACTTGCCAAAAAGGAAAAAAGGAGAAAGAAAGGAAGAAACCTTTCCCAAGATGTGCATGTGGAGCAGGGGGCGGCCTTAAGTGCACTGCTTCTAGGCTAATCCCTTATCCAGCTGGACTGAGCGCCAAAGCCCTCCAAACCCACCTGCCTGTCTGACTCCCTGGGCAGACAGAGAAAATAAAAACCTACGCCACCCGGCATGTTCTACAATGAGACCTGTGTCTGACTTTGTTCCCACTCGTAGCAGGTTTTATAGCCTGTCCTAAATCTCATGTGCCTACTTCCTACCTACTTGTTTTCTGGGAGTTGCAGTTTCTGAGTACAAAAGGGATGAGAGGACAAGAATGTTTGTAGCATTCTGGTTGCTTCTTAAAAGCAGACGTTCGTGTGATAAATGTATGATTGCAAAATTTTCAGTCATTTAGATTCTACACCAGGGGCAGACATGGAGGCAGAGATAATGGCCGTTGATCATGGTTTCCAACATGTCCCATTAACTTTATAGTTGGTTATAATCTCCTTTGATTCTGGCAGCCTGGTGCCCATTCCCACTTTCAGCATTATTGAAACATTTGTCATCTTCTGTTTCTTTATGCATTACCTCATGGTTTGGAATCAGAGGGATGGTTGGAATCCCAGTCCTATTATTACTGTTCTTTGAGCTTCAGCAAATTACATAATCTTTCTGAATTCTAGTGTCTTAATCTGGAAAACAAGGATACTATTATCTGCCAGAGAGGCTGTTGGGCTGATTGGATAAGATAGTGTGAGTAGGCGATGAGCAAAGCCCAGCATTTTGTCTGCTTAGTAAATGGTAGCAAATTCTTCATCTGGTCCTGTGAACCAAAGGCATTTTAAACCAGAAGCCTCTGAAGAGCTTAATATAATCAATTGTCGTAAATGCAAGAGCTCCCATCTTTGGTTATGGAGTGCATTCTCCTTCTGCATAGCTTTCAATGCCATAGTCCAAGTCATTATTTCTATTATAATTGTGAGCCATTCAAACTCTTTTTGCAAACAGAACTATCAATCAATCAATGAATTATTATTTAGCTATTTCTTCTGGATTGTTTTGAACCGCAAAAACCAAGGACGCTAACTCATTTGATTGATTTGGTATAGTAGTGGAAAAATAGTTTACCAATTATTATAACTATGTCAATAATGAGTTAATGTTTAATATCTTTGAGTCAGAATTACCCTAATCCATACTTAAAAATTCAAAGGAGTAAGAGAATTGAAGCTTTGAATCCATAATTAATTAGGAAAGAACTATTATATTTATATCGAGATTGATTTCTTAAATTACTTTTCAAGGTATTTTTAAATATCTGAGTTATTATATGCTTGAAATCATTAGAGACTAACATTTACGCCTCCTTTCCAAATATCAAAGGTCTCAATGCACTGTTAAGAAAAACTGCCCATCGGCGAACTCTGCGCACTATGATGGTACATCTACTTTACATTTAGAGCACAGTTTCCAGTCGCAAAGTGCACAGCGGTTTTTCATTTGTCACTACGTGGCAGGAGGGCATTACTGCAATACTTTCATTTTAGTGAAATGACCCCGAGGTCACAAAATGTGCTCAGAGTAACAGAGCGGTTTTCGGCACCAGAATGGAAGCCAGCCCGCCTTGTTAAGTGATTCATTTTGGCACAGGGTCCCAGTGGAAGGAAGTGGGGCTGGGCTAGGAATATCACCTCCTAGGAAAGATGCACTGAGATGGACTGCGTGTGTTTAAAAGTTAAACCATTTTTCCTACAGGTATTCAATGGCATTAGAAGCAGCTCTCCCCAGCTAGAGAAACTGTGTAGTAGCGTGAATGTAAGCAACGAGATAAAATCTTCAGGAAACACAATGAAAGTCATTTTTTTCACTGATGGATCCAGGCCGTATGGAGGCTTTGTTGCTTCCTACACATCCAGTGATGATGCAGGTAACATGGGGTGCTGTAAATACATCTCATTTTAATCAGATGCCCCCAGCAATGCTGACAGCGGCAGAGCCATCTAGTTTCCCTTCAGTGATCGGTTACATCTGGGATCTTCAACACATGGGAAACATACATAAGCAGATAAAAAACCCACTCTTGACCAAAAAAAAAAAAAGCTTTCTCATTTTAGACCGAAAATTTCTATGTGAATTTAACTTTTTCTTAAAATTGCTGTTAGATGGGCTTCTAGCACGATTCCATGTAACGTTGCCATTAGGGTTGGTTGCCAGTTACGCAGTCCCTGGTCAATTCATTGGTGCTGAAAGAGACCATCTACTTCTTACAGGGTAGCTTAGTATCAGAGAGTAATTAGTTTTACTGGGAACAGAATGCATTTTGTTGTTTCGTAGCTATCCATCCATATACATATTTTCAGTGAAAATGAATGGTGGATTTGCATCTGAAATAGAGTATTTCAAAATTAAGCAAGTGTGGCCTCTAATTCCAAGATTGGTGCTATGGGTTTTTAAATTTAGGAGGAATTGAAGTAAATATTTTAAAAACCAAACTTATTTTATTGATACCAAAAGCATCCGTTTCCTTATTAAAAGAGGCAAATTCAATGGCATTTCAGTGTTATCTGTTTGATCCAATTAAATTATTGGATCGAGTCGAGAATTACTAATCAGAAGCCACTGGGACCCACCACCATTATATTTGTATATTCTTCCAAATTAAGTATTCATGAACAATAGGCACAAATTTGGAGGTCCTGATGCCCAGCCAAACCCCCAGCCACCTAATCTATACCAACAGGGAAATAAAGACGCTGATTATTTTTGCGCATCATTGCTTTAGAAACTCACAGTAACTTCCAGAGTTTGCATGCTCTTGACCCACAGCACTCACTGCACCTAGAAAAACAAATATGAGCAGTGATGTTGCTGTTGTTATTTTAGTTACCGTTCTTGCATTGTTTGTATCTCCTGTCATGGCAGGAATCTTACTCCTCTCTTTGTTGTCTTCTGTTTTCTTAGTGTGCGGTGGGTCTCTCACAAACGCCCCTGGAGGAAACTTCACTTCTCCTGGCTATGATGGAGTCAGTAATTACTCAAGAAACCTAAACTGCGAATGGACTCTCAGCAATCCAAATGAGGGAAATACATCCACTTACATTCATTTTGAAAATTTTTACCTAGAAAGTCACCAAGACTGTCAATCGGATGTCCTTGAGTTTCGAGTGGGTGAGTTAAAAGAACACATTCTCCTATTTGTCTACAATATTTGGAGACCACCAACAACGAAGGGGGCCAAATGGCTATAATATATGCACATATGATCCAAAAGAACTTTGTTCCAACAAAGCTGTCATTCTGTGTGTGCCCAGCTGAGGAAACATGCCTGTGCACAGTAAATGAGGGGAATCACTGTTTACAACTAGACCCTGTGTCACAATTATTTGGTTTCCTAATATATGAACTTTATCCAGGACAGATACTGGGTTGGTTCTACTCTTTTAATAAGTTGAGGGGGTCCCTTTGACTATCATCTACTAATCAAGGCTCCTTTCCTAGGAAACTGGAACTTAGCATGGTCAGCATGTATGGGCGGTTTCCTGAACTTGCAGAATTTACATGGGGCTGTAAAATTCTTCTTAGGCCTTAGACATTAAAAGAAGTTTTGCAGCGTACCAGATGGAGAAGCAAGTGGAAGATATTTGGGGAATTAAACTAAAAGCAGTCAAGTTTATGTTTGTTTTCATGATAGAAAAGGTTTGTTGAGTGCTTGGTGAACCGTAATTCTCTTAAGAACTTAAAAAACTCTGCATTCACGGAAAATTAATCAATTTTAGTTCTATCCTTACTCAAGGCTTTCTCCATTAGGTTGCTCCCATTGTTACATTGATACTTTTTTTTTCTCAGTAAATAAATAAGAAGATAGGGGAGAAAAATAATGCTGTAGACAATCCATACTGTCAAAGTTTTGCTGTTATCCCAAAATTTAAAGAAAAGGAGGCAGCAGAAGCCAATTAGTTGAGTGGTGGAGATGTCCTCTGGAAATTATAGACATCAATGCTAGTTACCTTTGAGAACAAGAAAGAAAGAATTTTCAAGAAGGAGAATTTGGTAAAGTCTGTGATCACAGACAAAGGGTCTCAACAAGAGAATCGTCCCAGCTATCTGAGGTTGATGGGTCTAGAAAAGGCTTATAAGGAAAGTGGAAGTTGTAACTTGAGAACATTCTCCATGAAATCCTCATAAACCCTCACTACCTCTACCTAGTTCAAAACCACTGGTGACTGAATCAAGCAGAACTGCTGTATATCAAATTTCAGTCAGTTAAATACAGTCTTTTTTTTGGTCACTCAGCTTTAGAGAGTTACAATACCATATATCACTGATTTAGAAAGTCAATGATGTTCATCTGACAGAGTAAATAGAGAGCAGATAAACGTGAGCTCTGCAGTGCTCTATAAATGTTAATCAAATTTCCGTGAGAAGTAATCCTCATAAAAAATATCCAGCTCAAACATGACAGTTCTTGGCCTGAGTGCTGAATATTGTGTTCAATTTAGCTAATTGAATACAGTGAAGAAATCTTTAAAATTTTAGGCAGTTGTCACTTATCTTGAGGATATATCTTGTCACTGTTGCTATTATTTCTTACTAACTAAAAAAAAGATGTGTTCAAAAGTAGTATTTTAATTAGTTGTATCTCTGTTTGGATATGCTGAAATAATTATGAAAACACAAATTGCAACAAAACGGCACCTGTAGTAGAGTGGGGTGCATACCAAACTAGCACTTTTTGTTTGTTTTTGTTTTACTCTGTTGTAGAAATTCATTCTTTTTCAGTTGATAAAGACGGAGAAACTTTTTGCAGTGTCTGCTACTAAATCAGAATTTAAATGTATGTCAATGAATACTTTGAAATGTTCTTTACTATTGTTCCTACTGAGTTAATTGGATATATTTCTCAAAAGCTATATAAATAATGGCACTTGGTGTATTACTATTTTGTTTAGGTGATGCTGATGGGCCCCTGATAGGGAGATTTTGTGGCCCTTCGGGGCCTACAGTGCCATTGGTTATACCTTATCCTCAAGTATGGATACACTTTGTCACCAATGAACGTGTAGAACATGTTGGATTCCATGCAAAATATTCCTTTACAGGTAAGAATTATGATTACAATTTTAATAAAATAATTGATAAACTTTTATAATTTTTCCATAAAGATGTCACATATATTTTGTGACATTTAGATTTTGTGACATATATTTCGTGACATGCCTAAATTTATTTCTAGGTAGCTATTAGTTTTGTTGCTAATGTCAATGAGATTTTCTAAATTGCATTTTTTAATTGGCTGTTTCCAATATCTAGGAATCTTACAATTTTTATGTATTTATCTTTAATCCAGAGATCTCGCTATATTCTTATTAGTTTTAATATTTTGTCTATAGATTCTCTTTGGTTTTCTGTGCAAACAATCATGTCTTCTGCAAATGCAGTCCTTTTTTTCTTTCAGCTCAGATACTTCATTTCTTTTTCTTGCCTTATTTTACTAGCGAGGGTCTCCATCATAACACTGAATAGCAGGAATGATAGCATCTTGTTTCTGACCTGAATGTGAATGTCTATGACATTTCATTGTTAAATATATTGGCTGCTTTTAGGTTTCCAATAAATACCTTTTATCAGGTTAAAGAAACTTCCTTTAATTCTTAATATACAAAAAGGCTTTTTAAATGTAAAAACATGAGTGTAAGATTTTATCAAATGATTTTCTACATCTATTGAGATGATCCTATTTTTCTTCCTTTCATATGTTAATGTGACAAATTATATTGAATGATTTTTTTTTTCTCTTGGTAAACCATCCTTGCATTTTCAGGATAAATCCTACTTCTTCATGATGTGTGTTTTATACATATTACTAGATATTATATGCTAATGTTTTGTATTAGATTTGCATCTGTGACTTTCAGAGTTTGTAACTGAAAATTCAGCCCTACTCCTTTCTGATTCTTTTGGCTGTTGGATTTTTCAAGTCTTTTTTCACGAACATGGCAGGACTTTTAGAGTCCTGACTTTATGTAAAAGTCTCAATTCCAGCCCTTCCTTTTGTGGAGGTCCCAGGCCATATCTTCTCCTCCTGTGTGGTCACCAAAACCTCAGACACCAACCCTGGGGCCCACACCTTGGTTCATTATCCTTTCAGATTGCCATACTTCCAGTTTTACTTCTCTGAATTTGAGTACACTTATTTTATATAGATTTTGGATAGACCCTTTTCTTTCCTTTGAGTTTGGCTATGAATTAAAATATGTTTTGTTTATAGTTTTATCTAACATTTCTTTGTGTTATAACCAAATGGCTGATTGAAGGAAGGAGTGAGATTGTTACCTACCCACTCAACCTTCTTGCCAGTTGATTTTTCTTTATCAAATTGAAAGGAAAGAGTCAGGTTCTGGGAAGTAGTATTATTTGTATTTAACATCAGACTGTACTATGCCTTAGAAATATATCAGTTTTTCAATTTTCTATGCCAATACATAATTTGATAGCTGACTATAGACCTGTGTGCTTATTACCAAATGACAAAGCATTTAATTACAGTACTGATCATATTCTTCAAGCTTACCTTTATTTTCACCAGCCTAGTCTTTTCAAGAAAGGCAATGTTACTTTGTCCCTAGTGCATTGACTGTGAGTTATGCACACATCTAATTATCCTCTGATTATGGTACAGATTATCTTCCTTCTCCTTTGTGTTAAACTTGAGCCTGCCTTCACTATATGATTCTGTTTAATTAACACTATATGGAATGCTGTTTATTTCTAATCCTCCACCCAATTTTACGTTGCTTTTATCCAGCTCCATTCTTTATTCATTTATACATTTTGTATCATAAAGCATAATGGTGATAAGTGCTACTTACTTTAGTTTTTCAGGGTCATCGTCTTCTTTTTCAATCTTACTTAGAGGGTTACAAATCTCATTTCAGATTGTGGTGGAATACAGATAGGGGAGAGTGGAGCGATCTCAAGCCCCAACTACCCAAACTCTTACGACAGCTTGAGCCACTGTGCTTGGTTGTTGGAGGCCCCACAAGGACACACCATCACTGTGAGTTCGAATGACTGGGCAACATGCTTCTCACGCTACAGAACAACAGTTCCATGTCCTGCGTGGGAATGGAGTTCTTTTAGCAAGCAAGTGATCAGAGAGGCTTTGATCCTGCAATCAGATCACTGTTTCTGTCTAAAATTCTCTCATTAGAGTACACGTTAAATACAGTGGCATCTGTAACTCTATGATACGTGAAGAATGACATCTCTTTTTTAAGCGTAGGAGAAGCTATGTATAAAAGATAATTTCACATCTTGGAGAGAGGGGTACTTATGTTCTTGCTATGCGTTGCTATCCCAGCCCAGGGGACTGAATGGGGACCACCCCACCCCCAATGACTCTACTTCCTGGAGAAATATCCCCTCTCAAAATTTACAAGAGAACCTTCAATGAGGAAAAAGAACAGAGGGGAGGGGAGAATTAAATAAGAGACAAAATACAAAATTATATAAATTAAAATAAAATAAAAGGATTTATAAGGGCCTTATCTACCTCAAGGTCACACTTCAGGGTGCCTCATTATTTCTTCCTTCTCCTGCAGCTCACATTCAGTGACTTTGATATTGAATCCCAGAGAGTTTGTACCTGGGACTCCATCACCGTCAGGAATGGTGGCTCTCCTGGATCACCCATAATAGGGCAGTACTGTGGAGACTCAAACCCCAGTGCAATCCAGTCTGGTTCTAACCAGCTGGTGGTGATTTTTAACTCAGACCATTCCATACAAGGTGGTGGATTTTATGCTACGTGGAACACACAGACTTCAGGTAAAAGAAATGTTTTCTGCATTTGCTTTTTTTTTTCCAGTGATGTATTTACTAAATTTATTAACTAACTTAAAATATATACATTTCGTACCTACTCGGTGTGGGCTCAATTTTTGCACATAGGATGTCATGTAGCAACCCTGGAGGGTTACACAAAATATCAATACGTATCATCTCTGTTTTGCATGGGAAGGAGCTGTGGGTTGGTAGTTTGCCCAGGACATGTAGCCGACAACTGGTAGAGTCAGGATAAAGGCAGTCAAGCCCAGAAACTTTGATCTTAACACTTTATGATGCTGCCTTCATAGGCAAACGGGCATGGTATAACCAGGGAATCTTGAATAATAGAAATATGTGTTGGAATCACATGGTTTAAAATATTTGGAGCTTAGAGGCAGAATGCAGAGTGATGAGCTGAGGGCAGGAAAATAAGTCCCCATCATGAAGAGCCTTGGTTTGTGTATTATCCTTGAGCAATGGGGAGCTATTGAAGTTTTGAGGAGGAAGGTGATAAGATGAGGTTTGTGATTTAGAACAAATGCTGTACTATGTGGGTACTGAATCAAAATACCACAGATTTGATTTTTAAAAAGTAGCTATTGTGCACATGTGTGAAAATTATCAGAAAAATATAAAGATTTGTATCAGAATTTAAGTAAATCCTGAATATCATACAAGACAATTCTTTCTAGTAGAGTCAGAGTTACTATGAAGCTCTTTGTAGAATGAGTCAAACCGTCCCTCATTAAAAACCACCAGCAGCTATTGAATTTAAAAGGGAGTTTTAGATGAATCACTGATTTCTAAGGGTTTAACAGCAAAAGATTCGGAGAATTATCTTTAACTTCATTTTGTGTTGAATTCATATCTTTCTTTGTCATCTGTTAAGAACATATTTTAAGAGTATTAAAATAATTCTAGATTTTTCTTTCTTTTAACTCATGTAATTTATTTTCAGCCATCAGTCAGTGTCAGTATGAATGAGGCAGATTTGTTTAATGGAAGAATTTTTCCCAACTCAAAATCACTTTCTCTAGTCCAGTATGCTAGAGTAAAATTACAAATGAATGTAGAGTTGTATTTTCATGTGTTAGTGATAATAAAATACAGAGCTTGGCACTGGTAGGTTACATAGACTATGTAGCCTCAGGGAGAATAAAAAATCTTGCTGTTGTTTGAAAACAACATAGAGGTCTGTCCTCTTTATGGCAAGGACTAGTGGTCTCAGTTGAGTTCAGTGCCATTGTAACACAATTGTATTAATAACAGCTGAAGTTTCCTCTCCATTCAATGCACCTTTCCATTTATTGAGAGGTCTTGCTTCATACCTGCCCTGAAGGTGGGTCATCTCTAAGGAAAGATGAACTGAAATCTCACATTTAGAAATGTTCCTTCTTTAGCAGTCTTGGGTTTTCAAAGTTGTTATTTTCCTCGCAAACTGATGACATTTTATATGACAACATTTCAGGGTGTGGTGGAATATTTCATTCAGATAACGGTACCATCAGATCCCCTCACTGGCCTCAGAACTTTCCTGAAAACAGCAGATGTTCCTGGACAGTCATTACTCACCAAAGTCAACACTTGGAGATCAGCTTTGACAATAACTTCCTCATCCCCAGTGGTGACAGACAGTGTCAGAACAGCTTCATAAAGGTTAGTACACTTGTTTATTTAACTGGGGCCAACCTGGTTTCACAAGCATAAATGTTTGAGGTAGAAATCGCTCATTGTCTCTCAAAGTAAGAAAACGACGATTTTAACTGCTTGGATTTCTTGGATGAAACAGTGAGAAACCTTGACTGTTAGGAGTGAGACTTTAAACCACAGCACAACATACTGCTCTGTGATATTCCATTTGCTAATACCTAGGCAAAATAACTTAATTGAGGAGATCGTTCTTTGCCTTTTTAAATTCTCATGAACATTTCTTTTGCAAACTAAGAGAGAAGGCCAGTTTTCTCTCCTTCCTTCCTCCCTCCCTTCCTTCTTTCCTCCCTTCCTTCTTTCCCTTCCTTCCTTCCTTCCTTCCTTCCTTCCTTCCTTCCTTCCTTCCTTCCTTCCTTCCTTCTTTCCTTTAATTTTCTTTCTTTTCTAATAGATTCCAAAGGGAAAATGCCATTTCCAATGTAAGGCACCATCACAGGCAAAATTTAAAGTATGCAGCAAAAATTACAGAAGGTTGGAGAGTAGCTACTTCCAGCCTTCACCTTGGGTCTTAACAGCCAACAGTTGAAAAGAACACAAGAGACTCATTTTAAAATGATAACAACAGGGCAGTCATCCAGGCTCTCTGTCTCTAAAATGATAAACACTTCTCACATAGTACTGACTTTTCACTTTCCATTGACTTACAGTCATGATGATTTTATTATAAATTCATTTCATCTGCGCTATTTTGTATCTTCTATGTTGTATCTCTAAGGAGCTGTGCCTCTTAGTGGAAAGAACATTGGCCTTAAGGTCACATTAGCCTGGACTCTATTTGTAGGTCTCATGCTTACCACCTACATGTTCTCCTGTGAGCTAATTAAACACTTGCGCTTCAAACTGTTCAACTATAAAATGAAGAGAATGATTCCTACTTTAGTAGGATTGTTTTAAGCATTGGAGGTGATGTGATAGAATAACATAAATAGGGCTAAGCACTTGAAATATAAAATCGCCTAATGAGCAGAAGTGGCTTTTATTGTTGATATTATTATTTCATATCATCTCTCAAATTATGTTTTATATCTCATTGATCCATGCTTACTGTTTAAATGAAAATCTCATATAAAATGTGTATATAATAAAACACATTTAATATACACTTCTCCTCATTGCTTTTTCCATAAAATAAATGAACTCTTTTATCATGAAATGAATCAATATCAAGTGTTTGAACTTAAGTAAAGCCTTGAACGTTCTCCAAATGTAAAAATGGAATGTGAGCAATGCCTTAGGCTCATTCCTCCTCTGGACAGAATGTGAGGGCCTCCGACAACACCACAGGCCAGTGGGATCATTTGGGAACCTGCCAAAAATAAACAGCCAGGAGAAGCAGTTTTTCTCTCCTGCTGGGCCTGAGACTCCTGTTTCTGTAAGAGATGCTACTGTGTGAGTGGGTGGAACTAGCAAAGGGACCCAGGAACAGCAAGCAACCTGAGTAGGGAGCCCCTCTGTGCCTGACAGCCTGAGACTCTCTTCGCCTGCCCAGAGACACCAGGGCAGGTAAGACTGGAGAGAAGGGACCCAGGCACAGAAAGTGGCCCAATCTGGGAAGCCTCTTTGTCACCAAGGGACCAAGACTCTCCTCCCCAACCCAATGGGGCCAATGGGCAGAATTGGCAAAGGGCTGGCAGCCACAACAAGTGTCTTGGTCCAGGAACCCTCATTGTCCCCTCAACTTAGAGGTGCTCCTCCTCCACCCAGAGACATGGGAGCACTCGGGGGCACTGGTAGGGGAATCCTACTGTACCCCTCCCCTCCCACTGACACACACACAGAGGCCCAAACAGGGAGGGAGCCCCAGCACCACCATATACGCCAAGAAGCCCAAAATTACACCACAAAGATTCTGAAAATAAAGAGCCATTGGGATCACAGCTCAAAAAAGTATGCAAGACCACAGGGTAGACACAAACAGGCTGACTGCCTGCTCAAATGAAAGATTTAAATGGGGCCCAGAGTCCCATAGCATAATAAGTAAAATGTTTGGGATATAACCACAAGGCACCCATCATACTAAGAATCAAGAACATCACGACTTGAGTGAGAAAAGACAATCAGGTTATGTCAGCACTGAGCCCGATCAGACGTTGGAATTCCATAACAAGAATGTTGATGTAACCGTCATAAAATGTTTCCGCAATCATCGACAATTGCTCTTGAAACAAATAAGCAATTAGAAAAGCTCGGCAAAGAAAAATAGTGGCTATAATGAAGAACTAAATGACAATTATAGAACTGAAAAATATAATAGAAATAAAGAACTTTCTGGATGGGCTCAATAGTAGAGTGGAGGTGACAGGGAATAGAATCAATGAACTTGAGGACAGAACAAGAGAATTCACCCAATCTGAACCACAAAGAGAAAATAGATTGAAAAAAAAAACCAAACACGAACAGAGCCTCAGGGACACATGGACAGTAATGAAAGATCCAACATTCCCTCAGGAGAGAGTGCAGCTGAAAGAGTAGTCTGAGAACTAATGGCTATAAACTTCCAAATTTTGGAAAAAAAACCCCACACACCTACAGATTCAAGAAGCTGAGTGAACCCCAAACAGGATAAACACAAAAATATTCAAGCCAAGACACATCGTAATGAAACTTCTGAATACAAAATGCAAACAAAAAATCCTTGAAAGCAGTCAGAGAAAATTGAGACTTTACCTATCAGGTAAGACCAGTTTGAATGAAAGCAGATTTCTCATCTGAAACCGTGGGGGCCAAAAGGAAATGTCACTATATTTTTCAAGTGCTGTGCACCATCAATTTTATATCTGGAAAACTATCCTTCAGGAATAAAAAGGAAATAAGAACTTCTCATATAGACGAAAACTAAGAGAAATTATCACTAAGAGAGGTCTACCCCTAAACAGTGTCAAATGGAAATTCTTCAAACAAAAATGAAATGATTCAAGAAAGTATCTTGAAAAAGAAAAATGAATGTGGAAAGAGCAAAAATATGTGTACATGCATTATACAGATGGTAAACACATGAAATGATGTTCAACATCATCAGCTATTGGAGAAAGCTGAGCATTCTTGAAGTTCTCTGTTAAAGAACTTGAGGTTATTTATTAAGTTTCGGCTTTTCTCACTGCCCGTTTAGTCATGTTTGTAAAAATATAGCATATGAAGATATTAACTCTCAGTACATTGTATTTGTAATTTTATAAAATGTGGATAGAAAATCTCTGTATACTGTTTCCCTGAATAGTTGAGTAAGGGGAAAAAAATCTTTAAAGAGATTAATAGGTAAAACTGGGGGTGTGCATTTCTTTCCTGACATTTTCATTGATCTTAGGTGTTTTAAAGAATATCTTTGCTTTTGTTCTCAGTAGCTCTGGTGCCAGCACCACCATTATCTACTAAATGGCAAATATAATTTGTCTTTAGTAAGATGACGAACAGCTGAATACCTAGTGTTTGAAAATCAATTGAAATGATATGGCTTCAAAGAGCCGAGAAATATTCAATCAGTGCTATGAATCAGTGCTGTTTCATACCTCTTCCTGTGGACTGATTTCCCAGTTGAAATATTTTTAATGGCCTAATGTTTTATTGCTCTGTTTAAGGAATAGTCTTGAAAGAGATATGTTTAGAATGAGTAATTATTTATAATTTGATGTGATAAAACTGTTGAATAGGCAAGTAACACGAATCCATTACAGGATGTTTAGCAACATCCCTGGATCCCTACCCGCTAGATACTATGCCCCCCACCCCAAGTGTGACAACCAAAAAAGCCTCTAAACATCGCCAAATGTCCCTGAGAGAAGGCAAAATTGCTCGACGTTGAGATCTGAGCTAGGGTGGTCTTCCCTGGTTAGTGGTCTTTCTTGTACATTATACATATTCATTACCCAATATAAATATTTTCCTGGAGTGACTCCACATTTTAAATATCTCTCACCTGAACTGATTTCCCGCATCCTCTCTTTTCCTCCTATTCTCTATATTATGACGTTTTACAAAACCAAGTTTCCTGTGGCTTCTCGACAAGGTCGGGACAGTGGCCCAAATCTCTGCCACGCCCTGAGGCCTGCTTGGGCTGCCCCTGTGGCCCCTGTCTGCCGCCTCCCTCTCACCTGACTCTGTTTTCTCCCCAGCCATGACCCTTCCTGCCGTGCTGCCACTGGGGTTTCCTCGGGGCAGGCTCAGCACCCCTAAATGTGGGGAAGCCCCCTGTTATTCACTCTCAACAGCTCCATTACCACACCCTGTTTCATAGTTGTAACTTCTCACTTAAATTTGTGATTCTATGATTAATGTCTCTCTCCTTCCCTGGGCTGATTAAAATTGGTTTGATTGAAAATTTTGGTGCTTACTACTTATTGTCCAGCAACTATTTTTCGCATGAGTATATAAATTAAGTCTTTCAAGGTGACCAGACCAATTAAATGACAAGCCCAGGTCTACTTGGGAGTTGCCAACCCCATCTTTAATAAATAGCACATTCAGTCTTTTCTTCAAAATGAACCTTAAAATTCAACACTGCCAAGAAAGAAGTGTTCTACGCTTTATTCCAATCCGTGCTAATTACGTGTATACTTGGAATTCACATCCACTTTCTTCATGTTCCACAATGTGTTAGTCTCCATGTCCTTAGTGACATTCTCTAGCTGCGACCACAGTTTGCCATTTTCCTGGGATCAGTGGCGAGTGCCACCAAATTCACCCGGCTGCTGGGTCTAGCTTAGCACCCAACAAGCTCAGCTAGGCCAGGCCAACCAGAAATTAGGAGGAAACTGAACAATGACGGATTTTTAAAAAATCACTGCCCAGCTACATGAAAATGAACACAGTCTCCTTAGAGGACTCAAGAATGGGATATGCTATTTTAAAAGCAGGTTTAAAAAAGAAAAACTATTCTCAAAAGAAAGTATTGCAGGTTTGCCTGTGTTTTATTTATTCTTAATGTTTAGTTCTCTGTACACCTGAGTACCATTTATTTTCAAGCCTAAGCTCATTAAAATATTGTGAGGAAAACCTGGAGCATTAAGTCATGTTTCTGACCCTGTAGGTGTGGGCAGGGACCGTGGAGGCCGACAAGAGCCTGCTAGCCACGGGCTGCGGGATCGTGGCTCCTGCTACCATCGTCACACCAGGCAGCGCGTTCACTGCTGTCTTCCAGTCCCAAGAGATGCCAGCTCAGGGCTTCTCTGCGTCCTTCGTAAGCCGTAAGTAGCCCTAAGAACAAACCCAGAGGTCCTTACGAGAGTGCGATTGCTGTAGGCAGGCAGGGTTAGCTGGGCAAGAGATCCAAAGGAAGAAGCATGAATGTGTCACCTAATTCCAAGAGGACACCTTCCTTCAAAAATCAGTGAGCATGGAACTGAATTCCACAGATCAGTTGAGAAATAATATAAAACTCATGAGTGCCATTAGCCAATGTCTAGACATAAGCCAGGGATCCAGGGGGGAGCAGGTATTCTGCAGAAACTCATGTGGCCAGTTAATCAGTCAACAGCCAGTGTGCCTGGCAAAGAGGATCTTGGCCACCTGCATCGAAATCCCCTGGGAGGGCTTGAAAAACATGCAGACTCTTGGGCCTCACCCCATACCCACCTGAACTCAGGATTCCCGTAGGTGGGGTCTTGCATGTGTTAGGTCTCGTCCAGAGGGTCCTTGTGCTCAGAACTCTAGGAGAAAGTTTGGGAAACTTTCTTCTGGATTTTCCCTTCCTGACGTGGTAGTGGCTCCGCATCTCCGATTATTGCACACAGTTGAGTTAGTGGGAAACGTAGCATTTTTCGGGCGTGTGCCTGTTGGCTGAGTTAAATCAAGCAGGCACTAAATGCAAACCACTTTTTTAGGAAAAGTTTGAGCAATGGACTTAAAGGAAATAATGCAGTAAAACAGGTATTAATATTGCAGACCTGAATGAAAGAATGAGGGCGGTGGAAAGGAAGTATTGAAAGACAACCCTAGACCTAGTCTGACATCTTCAGATGGTTTGCTCTGTGTGTGTGTGTGTGTGTGTGTGTGTGTACCTGTGTGTGTTTTGACATCAATTTAAAAGGAAACAGATTATTTTCATGCTTGATAGATCAGGGGGAATGTGACTATCTGTAAGTATTAATAGTTAGTAGCTATATGAAAACAAATGCCGTTTTAGTGGTAAAAAGAGATTTCTCTTTGTTTCTGACACCAGAGATTCATGTGAGAATTTGACAAGAGTTGGGATTAGTAAACTCAGCTATTTTTTAAAAGCAACCATTTTGTTCTTATGGCCATGTAACAATGGTAACAAAAATAGCATAAGTTTCTAATAATAAGACATTTAAAAAATATTAAGTGTATGAAGTACTAATCAAGTGCAAATCATTGTTCACCAGTTTTATTTCTTTAGCTACATGAAGCTATATTTAATCTTTGCTAACTTATCCATTTTAAATACCTTAATATTAAAGTATTTGTAGTGGATTTGTGGTGAAATTTCTACCACTTAGCCTTAAAATTCTGCAGCATTTTCTAAAAATATATAATGTTTTTGTTTTGCATGTATATTTATTTTTATATCAGATCTTCATTCTCTTAGTTATTACTTCTTCCATTGTAGAGTATCTCAGGGAACTATGCCTCTAGATAATTTATGAAATTGTGTCTTTCCTTCACTGATAGAATAGATACTATGTGTGAGAAAAAATGCTCTGATGATGGCTTTTTGTTCCAATGTAGGATGTGGAAGAAATTTCACGAACCCTACAGGTTACATCATTTCTCCAAACTACCCAAAGCAATATGACAACAACATGAATTGCACCTACATCATAGAGACTGATCCTATGTCTGTGGTCATCTTGGTTTTTGTGTCTTTCCATTTAGAAGGCAAGTTTATTCTTTTTAAAAAATATAACTTTTCATTGAAAAATAAAAATTATATATTTATGGTATACAACATGTTTGAATGTATGATATACATTGTGGAATGGCTAAATCAAGTTAATTAACATATCTTCTAACTCACATCCCTTATTTTTTTGTGGTGAGAACATTTGAAGTGTACTCTTAGCAATTTTCAAGTATTCAAGAAGTATTCAAGTATTTCAGGTACTCGACATTGTTATTAACTGTGGTCACCATGTTGTACAATAGATCTTTTGAACATGTTCCTCCTAAACTAAAATTTTGTATCCTTTGACCAACATCTCCCAAATCCCCACTCCCCCATGCCCCACCAGCCCCTGGTAATGACCATTGTATTCTCTGCTTCTGTGAATTCCTATTTTAGATTCCACATGTGAGTGAGTATCCATGCAGTATTTGCCTTTCTGTGTGTAGCTTACTTCATTTAACATAATGTCCTCCAAGTTCATCCATGTTGTCACAAATGACAAAATTTCTTTCTATTTTAAGGCTGAATCATGTTCCATCGTGTATATACATCACATTTTCTTATCCATCCGTCCACTGATGGACACTTAGGTTAGTCCCATGTCTTGGCTATTATGAATCATGCTACAATGAACATGTGAGTGCAGATATCTATTCTACATACTGATTTCACTTCTTTTGGATACATACCCAAGAGTGGGATTGCTGAATCATATGATAGTTCTACTTTTAATTTTTTGAGAAAGCTCCATACTGGTTTCCATGTGGCTACACTAATTTACATTCCCACCAGCACTGTATAAGAGTTCCCTTTTCTCCACACCCTCACCAACAATTGTCCTCTCTTGTCTTTTTGATACTAGCCATGGAAGATAACTGTATTCTTAAATAAATTACAATTACAATTGATTACAATTGATTCTTCAGAAATGAGGGGTAAGTAGAGACAGAAGTAGTCTAAAAAAATCACCATTTGAAGAAAATATTAAAACTATGTTACAGAGTAGATTTAATATAAACATGATTAAAATTGCATCCGATTTTTAAAGAGCACAAGTACCATTCTATATATTCCATTCAGAAGTGAAAAAACAGTGCAAGTACTTTAAGAACACAAGTATCATATAAGTTGCTTAAAATAAGTTTGTAGTTCATGACAGGTAGCTCCAAAAAAAAAATAAAAAAAGAAAGAAAAGAAATCTGAAATGTGTTACATGTTAATATAGCTGTTAATTTATTCATTTGCATTCATACTCTGCATACATACATTTGCATACACACACCCACATTCATGCACACACTCTGACTGACAGCAGACTCAACTGGAGGTTTAATGGAGACCGTGACACTGCAGAATGGAAACCCCTTCAAGTAGATGGGTATTTTCACCTACCCATAGTCATATTACTATTGTTTCTACAAATCAACTTTCTACTTCTAAACCACAATTCATCTGTACATTTGGCAAGCTACCTCTGCAGAGTCAAAATTTCTTTCTCTTTGGGTTATTCTCCTGTGGCAGTGAAAAGTTACAACGCTTGGCAAAATGTTCTACAGTATTAAACATCCGGGAAATTTATGGTTTATAAAACTAAAAATGACACATCAGTGCACATAAAATGATAAATTATACAAAGCTTGTCTTACTTTATCCTTTTTCTATGACCTCACCTCATTTTCCTACATCTCTGCAGTTTTATGTTTTTGACACGTGCGTTTGCTAGAAAATGCCAAGCATAAATCTATGTATGTCACTGTAACAATGGCATATGAAGTAAAATATAATCTTTTCCCCATTTGCTAGCACAAAATCCCAGTAATATAAAAAAGATGTCCATGATATATGAAGGATGGGGGAAGGTAAAATAGTTTGTGTAAGATGATCCAATTTTCTTTTTAAACCATGTGTGAATAGAATCTATAAGGCTATAAGCAGCACTTTAAGAGTTGTTACTGTGGTGTGATAGATTTATAGGAGATATTTATTTTCTTCTTTAACTTTTTGTATTATTTTTATGATTGGGGATAATTTTTTAATAATGGGGAAAACACATTTGGCTTGGATTGTGCACTTATACTCATTAATTATATAAACATGAGAATGCCATATGCCAATATCATTAACACTAAAAGAGGAGATGCTGGTAAATATATAAAATATACATTAATAAAAAATATAAATAAAGCCACAAAAAGTACCACAGATACCAATGGTATATGTATTATTACATAGTTACTACTAATCACATGACTTCGTGCAACTCACTTCATCTTTCTTTCTGATAATCACTTTGCTTTATATATATAGCACTTTGTTTCATATATATATAATACATATACATATTTTTTTTGAGACAAAGTCTTGCTCTGTGGCCCAGGCTAGAGTGCAGTGGCACCATCATAGCTCACTGCAGCCTCAAACTCCTCGGCTCAGCGATTTTCATGCCTCAGCCTCCCCAGTAGCTGGGACAACAGACTACCCCACAGTGCCCAGCTAATTTTTCTATTTTTTGTAGAGATGAGGGTCTTGCTATCTTGCTCAGGCTGGTCTTGAACTCCTGACCTCAAGCGATCTTCCTGCCTTGGCCTCCCAAATTGCTAGGATTACAGGCATGACCCACCGTGCCTGTCTTATAATATTTATATTATATACATATAAGAGTAGTTTTGAAAGTCAGATAATGCCAGATTAAGTGATTTCTACTTCCATTAATGGATTTGCTAATATTCACCCAGCTGAATACTGATTTCTTTTCCTGAGATGATAACTTTACAATAATGCCTTATGACATTTCCAGTGTTATAAGTGCTCAGCATTTTCAAACTGCTAAGTGAGTAAATTTTGGCTGTAGATTTATTGAATTAAATGAGTCCCAAAAAGGGCAGCATTAATCAAATTTATTTTATAATTAGATTCTTATCATTAATCACATCAATGCTGATGTTTATTGAATACCATCAAGCTAGAGATTCTCTAGCTACAGTAAAAACTATCTTTCCTCGTCCCTTCTGAAGTGTATCTGAGGGACGCATGTGCAGTATATTGTGATAAAACTGAGAATTGCTCTTGAGGAAAGTCATGGCTTTACTGAAGGCTTCTTGGCGTTTCCAGCTGCTACAGGCAATAGGAACTGTTTCTGAGAGACTGTTCAGATGGCCAAACCTTTCTGAGCCCAGCTACCAGCAGAGCCTCAGGTGGCTTACGTGAAGATGAAGGTTACAGATCTGTTGTCTTGGTGGGTCCTTGGCACAAAAGGAGGAATTGGCAAGGAAAAGATGAGCTATCTCAGGCTACCACATACTGTGGGGAAACACACTTGTCCTTACATTGTGTCTGTATTCTGGCAAATACACAGATTATTCAACCACTCACTATTCAGGTTAAAAAGTCTCAGTGACCTACTTTCCACTTACCACAAAGTAAATTGCTCTAAAAATATATTGCTTTGCATTGGTCTAAATTTCTCATTATTTTTACATTTCCAATACAAGACATTCCATGTGCTGCAATCAATGTATTTATTTTGGAATCCAGTGTTATTAAATAAATACTTATTTTATTTTCTGAAACACTGAACAGTCCAAAAAGTATATTTTTTTTGTGTTCTTATTATTCATGTGGCTACATAGATGCTCTCAATCTAAAAAAAAATAAAAAAAAATCATAGACTCAGCTTTTTCACTTTATAAAGCACTGAGCAGATAAGGTAATCTAAGGTAAGCCCCATGCCTTCTATACCTTGATTTTTCTATCATGAAAATCGAATAATAACACCGATTCATCTTGATGATAATGAAGGATTTAGAAATTCTTAACTGAAAAATCCTACATCTACGTATATTGTAAACTCGGTTTTTTTCAGATCCAGAGTAATTCTTGATAAGCATCGGATGGTACAGCGGCTCTGAGCCCATGAAGTGCAGAGCCCTGAGGGCAAATGCCTTTGCTCACTGTGCTCTAGGGATGGTCTCAGAGTCCCAAGGGGGATGGGGCTGGATTTCCAGAGCAGTAGGGTGGGAAGTCCTACCTCATATTTGCCTGAATTCCCTTTGATTAACTTAGAAGTTCTGGTCTATGGGCTACACCTAGTAGAAAACTAAAAGGAAAAAGTAAAGAAAATTTAGTTTTAGATTTATATTTTTGCCCTTTTTTCCCCATCGAGAAGCACTATAATTGAATGTTGTTGTTTTATTTCACATTTCTCCCCATTTAATTTAATTTTTTTAAAAAAGTGGCATCACTCAACTACTTACCATTTCTTCTCTTTGCTTTCTCACTTATTTCTAAAGAATTCAGAGTGTTGGCACATTTCACATCATATTAGAAAAATCTGGGTGATGGCTCTTTTGAAATGTTTCCTATTGATATTTGATTCAAATTGGCAGAGCACTAGAGGGCAGTTGGGTTTCTGTGAGATCCTCGCCTTGCCTGCGTTACACTTGAACTTGCTTTGTTTTTAGGGCTTTGGCTTTGACACTTAGTGGAACTTAATTCTATACTAGCATGTGCTTCTCCCTCCACGGAATCACTCCTCCACTGAGAAGACCAGTCTCCGAGCTACCCAGAGTACAGCTAATTAGGTGACATCTCAATCATTGCTGTCTTTTCCGAGAACCTGTTTCTACTTTATTGAAATGACTCGATTTATCTACAGTATTGAAATATCCCAAGCAAAGGATTTTCTCTCCTCTCTGGTCCTCTTTGGCATTTCTTCCTGTCTCCATCTATAACTCTAAAGAAAAATTGCAGTCTGAATGTAAATCCCACAAGTTTATCTGAATCACTGAGTTACTAATCCTTAGTTTCCTTTCAGTTTTCTCCAAGTTCTTGGAATCAAGATGGGATTCAGAATTAGATGTTGCACTGTAATAAAGCCCAGAAAAATATAATAAAAAATAAATTTCAACACATTACATACAGTCTTATCCATTTGAAACAATAAAAATGTTCTAAAATTTTTCAGATGGATGGAAAATAGTCATAAAAACAAATCATGGAGAATCATTTTATGGCTCCAAGATTTCAGCTGTAAAAATATATCAAATAGCTTACTGAAGATAGAGTTAAGAATAACTGTGGTTTCCTGTCCCATGACAGCGACTCTAGTCCGTGGAGAAAGTATTGTCCAATTTCAGGATGATTCTCTTCCTGACAAGTTCTCATAGGTATACTTGAATGTATCTCCTGGCAATAAATCCAACTTTGATATCCATCTTGCTCCTTGAAGAACTTTTACCAAACCTTGACTAAGTTCCCTTGTCTCCCTAGAAGACTATCACCCCTAATTGCATTTAACTGTATTCTACTTGAAATTTTTGTCTATATTTCAATTATATATGCAATTGACTCCTCCTATAATTATGAAAAAGCATTTAATATAATTATTTTCTGATGCCTGTGGTCTTTGTCATCAAGTGCCTTCTCATTGGAAGAGTCAGGCTGATATTTTTGATTTCATTCAGTGACGTGATATGTAGAGCTTGGGAAAAAGAATGTTTATGAATTACTTGATTCCTAATGACATATTTATATCTCATTTTCTTATATATTGCTTTGTGCTAATTCCTGATATGTTCCTAGACTTTAGATAACTTTACTAAGTTTACTATGTAGATATGTGATTTCTTATGGACAAAATTTGGAAGGACATCCTACCTTAAAGAAATGACTGCTAGAAAGGATACAGAATGTTTTAATCCATGAAGTAAATTGCCAAATATAACCTTTACATTTTATTAAATCAGGCTTTGAGAACAAGCAAATTGTCTTAAATCTTGAATAAGGTTTAGTTATTTGGTATTCTGTTGCCCTCTACAAAATGATTAAAATCCTCTCTCAATGCATAATATTTTGTTTATCCCCAAACCCATCTACTTTGAATTTTTTAAGTTCCAGTGGAGCTTTTGATGTCTTAAACACAAATTCTGAGGTTATGATTAGAGTACATTGTTTGGCAGTATTCAAACCATGAATCTGTGTTTAATCTCTTTTTCCTTTGTCCTACTTTTCCAACATCACATTGCTTCTAATTACATGATAAGTTCATTGAAGTTAAGTCTTTCACACTTTTAACTTGTAGATTTATGCCCAATTAGAAACATTTCTATTCCAGGCTTTTGGAATAAGGGAATTCCTTTGGAATAGGAATCATATTTATCCTTTAATAAATATGTCTTGAATTGATACCTGAAGATTTCTGTAGGCTGGATAGAAACTTAATTAAGGAGCCAAATGTGTTCCTAAAATGACCTAAGATTTAAACTGCATAGATATTTTCTGATAAAAATATCAATTTTCTCTAAGATTTAACACCCTTAAAGAATAGGGGGGAACTCTTTTATGTACAGATATGTAAAAAAATGTATTCGTCAAGATTCTTTGGGTTAAAGTGGTAGATTATCTTTAAGTTAGCTTAGATATAAAGTAGAGTTTATAAGAAAGACACTGAGTTATCTCATCTCCTCAAAGAAAGGGTTTCTAGAACAAGAGAAACCGGGGACAAGATCTTTCAGCATCCTCCTTCTTCCTCCCTCTTTTTTGCTATTTTCTGCATGACAACTTTTTTTCTTACTGCAACCTGGCTTCGTTCGTGTGTAAAGAAGCATGACTGTTGATATTTTCCAAGTTTGACACCTTTGGCTCCTACCATTGGCTCTCTCACTCAGCTACAGTTTGAACACATCTGATTGGCCTGGATTGGGTCTGATTTCATGCCTTGGAGTAATCAACCAATCTGGCAACAGTGCTCAAGAGCGTGGGGTTGTATAAACAATCGTCACAATAATGATTATAATAATAAAAATAGCTACCATGTTGATTAGGAATCTCTATGGCACAGTTATTAATAACAGGAAACTTAATTCAACCTGGTTTAAACACAAGAGGACAATGTAGTAGGTTTTACTCCTGGAAGGTCTCAAAAGGGGGTGTGCCTGGATCTTTTAATCTAGCCTTTTAATGATGTCATCAAGTATTCTACTATTTCCGTTATTACTCTGTGCAAACTCCAGGGTGAGCCTCACCCTAAGGCTGGCCCTTCTTATTGCTGTAGGGTAGCTGCCTTTATGTATTGGGGTGAGGTGGGCCATTAGATACATGTTTGAGTTAGCATCTACATGAAATAAAAATATTTTGCTGTTGTTTGTAAATGAGAATGGGGAAAATATTCTATATCATTAATTGTCAGAGCAAGGAAAATTAAATATCACAATGAGGTATCATGTCACACATAATAGCTAAAATAAAAAAGACTGACAGTATCAAATGTTGCCAAACATGCAGAGCAGCTAGAAATCTCATATATTCCTGGTGAGAATATATACTGATAAAACCACTTTGAAGAATTGATTGGCAGTTTCTTATAAAATTAGATACATACCTAATTTTTGAACCAGTAAATTCTACTCTTAGTTATATACCCAAAAGAATTGAAAACATATGCCCATACAAAAACTTGTACATGAATGTTCATGGCAGCATTATCAATAATAGCCAAAAGGTAGAAACAAACCAAATGTTCACCAACTGATGAATGGATAAACAAATGTGGTATATCCATGGCATGGAATACTATTCAGCTATAAAGAGGAATGAAGTACTAACACGTGCTACAATGTGGACAAACTGCAAAAACATTATGATAAGTAAAAGAAGCCAGTCACAAAGAGTCGCATATTGTATCATTCTACTTATGTGAAATGTCTGGCATAGACAAATCCGCAGAGACAGAAAATAGATTAATGGTTACTTCGGGCTGAGAGAGCCATAAACAAGGAGCACAAGATAGAGAGTGATTTTTAATGGGTACAGAGTTTCTTTGTGGGCTCATGACAATTGGAATTGGGAAGAATGTCAAATACCTAAAATGCCATGGGAGTGTCCAAGGGGCCATTTGATAAACCTGAAAAAGAATCTTACTTTAGTACCAGTAACTCAACTCATAAAAATGTATTCTAATAATGAAAAGCTTCCTCAAATATGTATGTATAGGAATATTTGTTTCAACAATATTTTTAGCCACAAAAATGTGGAGAAGATAGAATTATCAAGCAATAGGGGATTGATTGAACATAGGATGGCACATCTATATGTTGGCATTTGATATATGCATTAATAGAATGTTTTAGAAGAATATTAAATCACATAAAAATGCACGATGTATGTTATTTTATATTAATAAAAATTAGATTGTAAAAATTGTGCTCAACATGATCGCAATTAATGTTTTAACTGTATATATTCACCTATAAAAATGAATGATACTTTGTAGTAATAAAAGTTTTTTTAGTTTCTGGTTTATTTTGTTTTATATTTTTCTTTGGGAGCAGAGAGGCTGGAATATATAGAATATATAGAATATCTAATATAATTAGAAAATAAAACAGTGATATGTCTTTTTACAAGCACTAAACTCTTAAGCTAATATTGCTTGAGTGAACATTTAAAATGGTTGTTCAGTAGACATTAAGGAATTTCTAATGATCTCTCCATGGTGGGAGTCCCTTTTTCTTTTTTCTTTTCTTTTTTTATTTCAAACTATTAAAGGGGGTACAAATGGTTTTGTTACATGGATAGCTTTTATAATGCTTTGGTCAGGGCTGTAGATGTGCCCATCACCTGAATAATGTTCCTTGTACCTATTAGATAGGTTTTTACCCTTCACCTCTTTACTCCTCCCCACTTCTTGATTTTCAATGATTTCTACTCCTTTCTGTGCCCATCAGTTAGTTCCAAATTATTAAAGTGTGCATGTGGTGTTTGTTTTTCCATTGTTGAGATACTTCACTTAAGATAATGGTCTCTAGTTCCATCCAAATTGTTGCAAAAGGAGTCCCTTATTGATACATAAGCTTGGAGCAACTTTTCTCAATAGCAGCGCTATTGGCTTTTCGAGCTTGGTAGTATTTTGTGGTGGGAGGGCTGGGGTGTGGGGACTGTCCTGTGCATTGCAGCGTATTTAGAAACTTCCCTGGTCCCCACCCCACTTCCCACTGTGACAGCAAAAAATGTCTTCAGATATTGCTGAATGTCCCCAGGGAGGCAAAATGGTCACCCATTTACAATCACTGAATTGAAGGAATTATTTTACAAAGGAAGAAAACTGAATTGTTTCAAAGTGGAATGTGTCTGTTGTGACATTCTACCTGTTTTCTCCTACCTGTCCTTGTTTTGTAATTAGGGTAGACATCTTTTCATCAGGAAACCAAGTTAAATATCTCTTGCTTCTCATTTTGATTTTCATATCAGTGGCATGAATCGTCATGACGTTTTTGTTTTTATGTTAGAGCATTAATTGCCAGTGTTGTTTCTGACCCTAACGCTGGTGACTCTATGCTTTGTACAGCTCGCTCAGCTGTGACAGGAGACTGTGTCAATGACGGCGTGCACATCTTCAGGGGTAACAGCGTGGCGGCCACCCCTTTGGCCACCGTGTGTGGTGATGAGATGCTGGCTCCTGTCACCACGGTTGGCCCAGTGCTACTTAACTTCTACTCCAACGCGCAGATCACAGACTTTGGATTCAAGTTTTCCTATACAATAAACTGTGAGTAGCCATAATGATGGAGTTTGGAATTTTCTTTTTTTCTTGAGTAATTTACCCAAAGTTTTCTTGACTAATCTACATGAAGAATTTTCATACATCACCAACTTGAAGATTCAGAGACTTTAAGGAAAACAAAATTGTCAATCAGGTACATGGTACAAAAATACTTGGACATTTTTCCTTAGAAAACAAAAGGGACCTTTTTAATGAACTTTGGCTAGAACTGCTCTTTGAAAATCAAATGGAGAATTGAGATTTATTTTGCAATTTAAGTTAAAAATTAACATTCCTGCTATCTTTAGTTATTCATGCATTACATAAAGGTAACTTTTGACCAGAATTATCTAGATTACTGTTTTATTTTCTCTAAGTCATTTAGCTAATATGAAAATTAATATTTTATAAATTTAGAATAAATATAAGAGAACATCTTCATGATCTGATAGAAAAAGATTTTTTTAAAAAATGCGAAAAGCGAAAGCCCTAAAGAAAAAGAAAAGATTGATATATTCAGCTGTGCTATAATTTATAACTTTTCTGTATCAAACGCAAAGTGAAAAGACAGGCCATAGATTGGACAAAGGCCTTTGTGGCTACTAAAAAAATTGTAAAATCGTATTTCCCTGTCTTGAATAGTCCTTTCCCCTCCTGCGTGGTTAGTGTGCTGACAATGTTTCTCCCGCGGCATCCCAACTTCAGTCAAAGAGGCACACGAATCTTGTAAAATTTTTCTTGGTTTTGTTTTGTCTTTGTTCAACCAAACCTATTGCTAAAGGTGGAAAGTTAAATAGTTTCCCTTCCACTAAATTAGGGTTCCCATCCACAGAGGAGCCTACAAATGTTAATTTACTTATGAAAAAGGCCTTTAAAATTTGTTCACATCAGATGCTATCTGAATTCTAATTCACCATTTGTAGGGTATGATTTTGTATGACTTTGTAGCTCTGTTGAAACAAACAGGATAGAATTGAGCAATTCTCCTCCTCCGTAGTCTTGTTGATTAAAGAAAAGGATTGATTTGTTTTATTCTTTTGGTACAACTGCTGCTCTGGAGAGTTAAACCCATGCTTTATGTTCTTCTTCTGTTGAATCCCCACTTTCCTAAGACACAGTTTGCAAGGTTCAGTATATCACCTGTGAGAGTCTCACTGAACAAGGGTTGTTGATACTAAGACTTCTAATTCTGACAGTGTTCAGAGATGGAAGTTATTTAGGCCTTGATGAACTGGGAGACCACGTAATTGTGTATAAAATGAAAGGGAGTAATTGCTACCCAAATCTGGCACTGAATTCACTGCAGACGTACCGAGGAGTCTATGCACATGAATACTTACAGACATGCAGAGAAAAGTTTTCCCTGCAAAGTGGGCTCAGCTGAGACAAAAACAATCAATAAACAAATAAAGAACCTCACATGGCAGCCACGGTTTGTTTCTCCTTTCTGAGAGACGTAAAGTAGAACATATCCGTGCATAGTGCATAAACCATAGAAATACCATCAAAATAGGCTAACCCCATTATAACTTTAGAATCATAAAATAAAGAAATGTAGGCCTTTCTCCCCGCAGTGGGCATGATCGTTAGGTGGCCCAATCTGTTCTGCCTTATATGTAAGCCCAAGCAAAACTAATAATTTTACATTGCTTACGATGGGGCTTTCTTATATTTTTGTGGCTACAGTTTTCTTGCCTAATGCGTATAACTCAGGACTCTGGGCTGTTAATTGCTGGCATCTGAGAGGGGAGTAGGTGGAGCCTCCCCACACTTGCTGAGGAGCAGTGACACAGATTTGGGCAGGCGTCACTTACCAGTCTCACAACTGACTCCAAATCCATAGCACTGAAGAGCACTATGCATTTGAGTCCACAGAGAGACACAAACTGGAAAGTTCCAAGAATGATTTCCAGTACTTCACCTTGTAACATCCTGTCCCTGACAGAGGACACTTGAACCTGTGTTATTTCACATTTCTAGATCACAGTCTTTCCCAGAACTATGTGCTCAGAGCAGGCCTTGGGTTCTGGCTGCCTTTTCTAAACTTCCAATGACTGCTGTCATCTCTCTTTCTCAATCTGTCAGGTAACCAGAGGAAAGGGACAAAGACACCCCAACATGTGAAATGTTCTCTCTCGTCATTGTCACTTTGGCCATTAATTTGACTCAGATCTATTCCTGTCCAGAATGTGCTGAAAACATTCTTCCCTGTTCGAACTTCCTTGCTGTCTCTTGTCATCTCTCCCAGTGAAAAAATCAGAATTATTTGTAAACACAGTGAAGGGAGGTTTAAGTTACTTTAAGAAAAATAATTATTATCTCTCTTAGGGAAAAAATGTTCAATAGCATAAAATATCTCACAATCGTTTTTCCATGCTGTGAGTGACAATTGTTCTCTGCATATCCCCTTGTCTTGTGTTGCAGCCTGTGGTAGTGTGTTCAACTCCTCCTATGGCATCCTCAAGAGTCCTGCCTATTCCTATGCAGACTACCCCAACGACATGCACTGTTTGTACACCATCATCGTCAGTGACAACAGAGTGATTCTGCTCAAGTACGTGACAATCTGCTTTCTTAAGAAAACCCTTTTATTTACAGAAAAGATAATCCTTTATTGACAGAGAGCACCGACTGTCATCAGCGGTTGGTCTATAAGGAAATCTAGAGGAAGGAGGAGTGAGGTTCCTATATGATAGTTTAACCCGGGCAATGGGCCTCTTGCCCTCCACACAAGCCAACGGTGACTAAGGGGGAAAACAAGCACTCCACCAGCTAAAATAGTCATTGTAATTTTCCAACAATTGCAAAACACTTTACCTAATGGCTTGTCCAGTGATAAACCCATCCTGAAATCAAAGGGTGTAGGAGGAGCAAGAGAAAGCAGTTAGCCTATCTTGGGCATTTATTAAACACAAAGAACTTTGATTAATACTTTCCATAATTGTCTTATTTTATTCTTAAAACAGTCATGTGAGTCATATTATTTTCATTTCACTGCTGAGAAAACTGAGGCTCTGAACGGTCCAGTAGCTTTCCTTCCCAAAGTAACCCACAATTTAATGAAGAGTCAAAATTTGAATCCATGTCAGCTTTCCCCCAAAGACCATGTCCTTAATATTTCTCTATGTTGTCTCTCAAAGAATAAATTTTTTAATTACTTAAATTTATTTTTATTCATGTATCAGAACATCTCTAACATGTTGCTATAAGTGATATCTTACATCATTAGTAAATTCTCCCCCTAATCCTACTTATTTCCAACAAGACTGATGAAGGGAGTGTAGCCTCCCCTGCTCCAGAATGGTGAGGTTCAAGGCCACTTTCACCAGAGATGAGATGTTTCTGTGATATGCAGCAGGTGGTGCAAAACTCTGGTAGGTGGTGTAGTTCATAGCAATATAGGATTTTCCACATGGAAGGCTGCTGGGTGAGGACCACATGTACCTACTTACCCCCTATTTGTCTGTGATCAATTTCTGCCCTAAAGATAATGAACTCCCTGCAGTTTACCTCCAGGGGCATTGGACTGCAAGGTCTCATCAAGCTTGATTTAGTTCCTATATCACATAGTAAGTGGTCTATACGCTAGACCTTGAAGAAAAGAGCAGATCCCACCTGGACTATTTGAAAGGAAACTGTGCTTCTAGGCCAAAGAGTCCTTTAAGTTCTAGGGACAAAAGAACAAAAACTGCCAGATGGCCCAGAGCAGGAGGCCTGTGAAGGATGCCTGCCCAGGAGTGGAAGCATAGGGGTATCTCTTATCATTTGCTGCCATAGCACAGTATTTGTTTCTTACACGTGTAGAAATTTTGCCTTAATCCATTCAGGCTGCTGTGACAAAAATATCATAAATTGGGTAGCGCAGCAAAAATTCTCATAGCTCTGGATGCTAGGAAGCCTAAGATCAGGGCAGATTCGGAGTGTGGTGAGGGTCTGCTTTCTAGCTCATAGAAGGCAACTTCTTGCTGTGTCTTCACGTGGTGGAAGGCACAAGGGGTCTCTCTGGGGCCTAGTTTTTAAGGGCACTAATCCCATTCATGACGAGGGCTCCTCCTCTGTGACCTAATCATCTCCCAAAGGCCCCACCTCCCAATACCATCTCCTTGGGGATTAGAATTTTGACATATGAATTTAGGCAAGCACAGGCATTCAGACCATAGTTGATACACATATCAACAAATATAGATGTATATTATCTATATAAAATACAACATATATATGTATTTTTCAGTTTTCAGCTTGGATTCTGGAGCTTACCCTAGTCAAAGGTCACATCACATGGGTTTGGAAAATTATTGTGCACTTTCTAGGAGTCTACATTCTACAAAACAGATACTCTTCTAGGTGCTGAAGAAGATGTAGACATTAATAAAGTATAAATCCTCCTACTAAGGCTCTCAAAATATGCTGGCCACATGAGATTTTTTATCAATGGGATTTTTTTTTTTTTTTCAAATATCTTCTCTGCTTTCCTGGGAAAATGGTGCAAAATAAAAAGCCAAAGCAGTCTTCTTGGAAATTCAGATGTTATCTCTCTTTGCGGATTCTTATTGTGGAAAATAAATATTTTGTTCATAGAGAATAAAAGCAAATGCAGTGTTGTAGGATATTACCTAGCTGTTGTTCTGCCCTGATCTTCTTTCATAAGAACATTAAATGTTACCTGTGATAAAAGAAACTAAAGAATTTTTTCATCTTATTCTTCATCATCAGTTTGAAAATAACCAACCAACTAAAACGGTTTAGAAAAAAAATTAACAGATTTTATTTTCTTAAGGCTGTTACAAGGAAGTATTTAATTATTAGATATTTTCAAAATTATTCCATATTATGTGTCATTTATTAAAGCTGCTGGCAAAAAAAATATTGAGAAAGCAGAAGATCCTACAAAAATGAGGACATGATATCAAATAATTTAAACAAGTTAAAAAAAAAGTCTATAATAAACCTACTATAAAATCCTAAAGTAACACCATGTAGGAAGCCTTGCTTGTTTAGGAACTCAGAGAATAGTTACTTAAAATGACAAAGCATAGGCTTAGATTAAAACACTGAATAAAGCCATCAAAGAAAAGTTAGGATGTATCTGTCAGGATAACAACAAACAACCCTAATGCACAGCAGCTTAACTCAGCAAGTTTATTTCTCATTTATATGAGCATATTCCATGTGGCCTGGCAAGGAAGCTCTGCTCATCATGTTGACCAAGCAGACCGAGCTCATTCATGTTGATGGAAGCTTCATTTCTACATTTGCTTCCATGATCACCACTGCAGTGGGAAGGCAATAGGGCAAAGAGAGTTGTAGTTTGTAAAACTTCTTCCATAAAGTAATATACAATACTTTATCATATATTATGATTTGGCCATGTAAATTTCTGTGGCCAAAGCAAGTCCCATGGCCATGCCATACCTCAGAGTGAACACATAAGGACACTTCTAGCACTATGTGGGGAAGTTCCATGACTCCCACAAGGATCTTTTTTGTTGTTTTTTTGAGACAAAGTCTCTCTCTGTTGCCTGGGCTAGAGTGCAGTGCTCACAGCAACCTCAAATTCCTGGGCTCAAGCGGTCCTCCTGCCTCAACCTCCCAAGTAGCTGAGACTACAGGTGCTCGCCATCCCACCTGGCTAATTTTTTCTTTCTATTTTTAGTTGATTGGCTAATTTTTTCTCTTTTGGGTAGAGATGGGGTCTCACTCTTGCTCAGGCTGGTCTCAAACTCCTATCCTCAAGCAATCCACCTGCCTCAGCCTCCCAGAGTGCCAGGATTACAGGCCTGAGCCACTGTGCCCAGCCACACAAGGATCTTGAATGTGAATTTCTTGTTAGAGGAATCAAGTGAGACTACAGAATTATGTTTATTCTTTTCTACCATTGATTTTATATTTTTTTATCTTTTTATAGAGATACAATTCATTTCATATTCTTGACTTTGAAAGTTATCATCATCATCATCATAATGTCATTTTTAGAATATCTATTATATGCCAGATACTAAAGTTTGGTTTTCCCATAGTGTTCTCTTAATTTTACTATAAACTCCACTTTAAAAGAGGGAAACAAGAGACTAAGAGAATGAGAATGGTGCTGTGATTCCAAGGCCAGTATTTCTTCTCTCTCACATTAGCATGCTTCCCACAGCAAAGAATAGGGCAATAGTACCACTTCATCTCATAAAAGAACAAGGGAACAGTAAATACCACATTTTTAATGAGACTAAAAAACTAAAGCATTTCTGGAATAATAAATATTAGTTGAACTAGTCAAAACTTGATCTCAAATGGACTTTAATATGTCCCCTTCCTAGGGGGAAAAATGTTATATTTTGGGTTAGAGGGACCTGTGAGATCTCTAAATGGAGATATCTAGTGGGAACCTGAAGCTTGAAGTGTAGGACCGTATCTTACTCATCCTTATATCTCCGACTGCTATCACAGTTTTTGGCATATTGTAGTTACTCAAAACATTTTAGCTAAACTCTTGAACAGATTAGCAAAGTAATGTCTTATTTCTAATATTTCCTATCAAGTGAAGCTTGGATTCTTCCCTATTAGTTTTTGCCTTGTCTTTTTTTTTAAAAAAAAACAAAAACAAAAACAACGGAAGTCCAAATGGAGAACATTGGTATTAACAAGGTATATTTCACAGGTTCAATGATTTTGATGTGGTTCCCTCCACCTCCTGCTCCCAGGACTACTTGGCAATTTATGATGGTTCCAATACCAGTGATCCCCTTCTTGGCAAATTCTGTGGTTCCAAGCATCCACCAAATATTAAGAGCAACAATAATACTATGCTTCTGGTGTTCAAGACAGATTCATTTCAAACAGCAAGAGGCTGGAAGCTATCTTTCCGGAAGACATTGGGTAAGAATTTTGGACATGAAAATCTATTTTTCATGACTGTTACCTTTCTTCTTTATTTAATTTTTTCCTACCTGACTACAGTTGCTTTTCATTTAAGCTTAAAGAAATATGTCACATAAAGTCTTTGTTTTAAAAATTATGTATGACATATATTGATTTTTCTGAAAATTCGTTCAACAAATGTACCTTCCTAGCATACAAAGGCAAAGTCTGTCTATATAACCACCCTCAAATGGGGCCTGAGCCTCATTTTATCACCTGCAGAAAGGGTCAAAATTGAGCCTAAAGGCAGTCAAGGGTCAGCTCAAGAAAGAAGCTCTGTTGCTTATGCTAACCCAAATCAAGATGCCCTTAAGGTCACAAATGAGTACTACTCATAGATATTGCCACTATCTATCTCTTAAGAATGTGTTGGGGATGAAGGAGATAATTCCTGTAAAGCACCTTAGCTGTCAAAGAGGAAGACTCTCTGTATTAAAAAGTAATATTGAAGTCCCAAATTTCTAGAAGGCTCCAAGACCCTCCCCACTCTATTTCCAAGAGAGGGTGGCTACCCATCTAGAAGGATCAACTGAAACTGTGGACCTCCATGCTGCAACCAAATATTCAAATGCTTTCCAACAAAATATGGCAACAACAAAGTCATCAACAAAGTTAGTTAACTTTAAAATGAACAGTTTTCATTTTTGAAATTATTAAGTATATAGTAGTTACATTTTTACAAAATAATGTACATTTTTAAGTGTATCTAATTGAAGTTTCTTGAATGCAGCCTTATTTGATTACAGCTAAATTAATGCGACCTTCCAATATGAAAAGTTCTTCACCCCAGTCTAAGACAATATTTGACTCTTGAAAGTATTTTGATTCTTCCATTTGAATATAGATGTGATTAATGTTCTAAAAACTAATAGCTTTCCAAACAAATCCAATGCTCTGTGAAGACTCAGAAAGACCTGGACAGTTTTCTACAATAATAACCATGACTTTTTAAAGTTGTTTTTTGTCTTTATCCCATAGTTTGGATAATCTTCATTTCTCTGATACAAAACAGAGCTCACCTGAAACTTCTTTTCATTTGACATGTGATTTTTTTTTCATGCATTTTCTTGAGGGAAGCAATTAGACATTTGTGTTTTGAAGACTTCCCAATAAACTGCAAAACTCATGACAAATTGTATCCAAAAATCCCTTTGCCACCTACCGTACTTAGCTGTCTCAACAATAACTTGAAAGCAAGTCTCACAGGCAGACGGAGAGTATTGCCTTGATAGAATTGTGTGAGTGCATGCAAAAGACAAAGGGCCATTTTGAAAGAAAAAATAAATTTCCTTTGGAGATTATTTTGCACAAAAGAATGTATATATTCTTGACTTTAACGCAGACTTTAGACCAAATGGCATATGTTGGCATTTTCTCTGCTACCTGCTTTCAAGTTGTTTTTCTTTTTCCTAATATATCCTCACAGGATCATTGACATGGTTGTCTTAAAACTCTCCTTCCTATTGTCATCTGCATGAAATTTGCCAAGTTAGCCAGGGTTTCCTCGGCCTCATTAACTTACTGTATTTTTTGAGCTACAAAGGAGACATTTTTAGTCTTACTGTGATTTTACAGAAGGAAAAATCTTACACTGTCAGGGCTATTGTTCACACTTGAGTCACTGAACAGTCACAGTAACTTACTGTCTTCCTCTGGCCACAGTGCAAGAAAAGGTTTAAGTGGAGAATGCAGAAATGGAATTTCATTACTTGCCAGTATTGTGCTGCCACTGTATTTCACGAGGATGACTTTTACTTCCTTTTCATCTGTATAAATGCCATTGGCCCCTTGGAAATACTTAGAAGTCATTTTAACTACACTTTGGTGATTTTTAAGTGAAAACCTCGGTATTATAATTTTGTATCGTGATGGTCTTATAAAACTTTCAAGACCACATCTGCAAGTTTACTGATCATTCTGCATAACTTTTAAATTTTGTTTGGTTTTTGTTGTTTATAATGAGGAGAAGAGGAGGGAATGGTAGGAGCAGCTTTGATTGTGGGGTTTATAGGATCTTTTTGTTGTAGATCTGGACAAAAACACTAGACACGGCTACTAGGGTACAGCTTTCACCTCCATCTCATTCATTTAAAACCACCCTGCCTTTCCTCTAAAGAGAGGGAAAGCAACTCTGTGACTAGACAGTGAATTTTCATATCCAAATCGATCAGTTCCTCTTGGAAAACAGTATCTTCACTGAGTAAATAATTAATGTGAAAAGGTGACCATTTTAGTGCAAATTTCTGTTTCGATCTTAAACACTAAGTAGAGTTTTGCAAATTTGCTGTTTAGATTATACACTTGGCAATACTTTATGTACATCTGCTTTAATTTTTTAGAAGTCAGTAAAAAGCCCGGCTTACATAATTATGTGATTATTAGGTTAATTTCTCCTTGTGCATTTGTTACATTCATAATGCTAATGAGTCAGAGCAAATTTGAGGAAAATATCCCCTAGTTGCTAATTACCAAATTTGTAGTGAAATCAGGTCCCCTTTTTTCATGGAACTTTTACTGTTAGAGGCCCATGCGCATAGAACATAAGGTAAGGAAAAAGCAAATTTGGCAAGCAATATTCAGGAGCTGATAGCTAACTAATGTAAATGTATCTGCCTCTTTTCCCCATGCACTCCAACACTATGTAAATAATTGATCCCGAATGGCTGACAACCAGCAAAATGATCATACCAGGCTTCAGGCATCTGTGAAACTCTAAAATTACCTGCACATCTGAGCATTTTTCTGGACCAAGTACATAGCTTCTATTAGCTTGTCAACGACTTCTGTGCTCCCCTACAGTTTACAAAGCCATTGCTTCTGTGGATTTGGCTAAAGTGGACATGCTCTGTACAACGGAACTTGGCCCAACTAGGTGTCAGGTGGGTGGGCACTGAAATCAGTGAGTTGCCAAGGAGAGAGTAAGGAGTGCCCCCAACACACACACACCGCAGGACAGCACGTCACAGGAGGACAAGGCTGTGTCTCTGAGAAACACGGCAGTATCAGGCTCAAGCGACAGCAGTAGCTGGAAACACAACTCAAAGTCCCCAGCCTCAGTTGCTCACAGCACACGTGCTGAGGATGCGGCCACTGTCTGTCTTCCTCCACCTGGGTTTCTGCCACACAGAGACTGAGTCAGGTGGCCTTAAGGTCAGCCTCAGAGACCTTTGCTGTGAGACAAAGGCAAAAATACCAAAGCACATGTCTAGCAAGGACAGAATAAATCACGGTCCAACAAAGGTAGAAATATGGCCAGATGAGAAGAGCGGTAGACCAGGAAGGAGGTGGCCACAATCCAGTTGACTCATTATGTCATTGCCTGGTGCTGTGGCTTTAGAAAATTCCTATAACATTTCTGAACTCAATGTTTACCCTCCACAAAAGAGATCAATTTGAAATATTGTCACAACCTATCTCTTAAGAATGTGTTGGGGATGAAGGAGATAATTCCTGTAAAGCACCTTAGCTGTCAAAGAGGAAGTAATATTGAAGTCCCAAATTTCTAGAAGGTTCCAAGACCCTCCCCACTGTATTTCCAAGGTAGAGGGTGGCTGAGGGGATAGGCAGAGACCATCATTCTCAACAGGACCGCTTCATGCTACAGTGATTTCTTGTTGTTTCTTACCTACTTTGCACTGACATCTAACCATCAACTTCTAAATTATATTTTCTAACCTAAAACTGAAGTCAAAGCTAAATTCTAATTAAATCCTTAGGCCTTACAGAGCCCTAGCATGTAATTTTTAGTCTGTCAATATTGGCTGTGTGAATGAATTAGAGAATAAATGGATAAATTATACCTACTTCAAAGTTATATTTTGAGATATAACATGTACCACATATTATACATTAGATTATATCTAGATTCATTTCATTCTCCAAATTCAATCATGGTTCACCTAGTTAAGCTATTACACAGAGAAGTAAATTGGATCACTTTTATCCTCAGGGAATTATTAGTAGAAACACTGGATCAGGCTCAGTATTTGAGACGTGTGTTTGGTCTATGGATTTTTACCTGTCACCTTAACATCTGGAAAATGTCTCTCAAACACAACAAAGGAAGACAGTTGGGAGTAGCAGGAGGAAATTGAAGGAGATGAAAAAGGGTTCATTTGTAAGAGAGTGTAAGAAAAGAAGGAAAGGAAAACAGAATGAGATGGAAACAACAAATGAAGAAAAATCTAATAGCATGTCAAATTAGACTTCACCTTCTAGTTGGTTTTAAGTTTCACAGTTTTGGTGTTACATTTAAACTTTGAGAGACATTCAGAGATTCCATAGGTAAATAATAAAAGAATAAACTTTAAAACATTCAATGACATTAAAAATAGATGTGTATGGTGTCTCTAGATTCCTCTTAGCAGCTGATATAATCTGCCAATCCACATTACTGTTAAAAATACAAATGAAATAAGGTAGTTGAATTATAACTTGAATAATTTGATAAATCACTACTCAAATAACTCTCCATTTAGCAATAATGGGGTTATTACTCGAAAGCAAGCGAGGAATGTTATTCGTCTGGTTTCTTAATGTCATTTGCTCCCTCTGATGAAGTCTGAGAATGAGATGAACTGAAACCGTAAACCCATTTAAAGAAAACGTGACCAAGCCCATTTCCGCCCTTTTTAAGCCTTGAAACTTTTACTGGTGATTAGACTTCCCTTGGGGGATGATGCCAAAGACAAGGTTATCTGTAGGTTATTCTTTGTGGGTTTTATTGAAAAAGGCTTTTTGCTGAGCTGAGAATGTGGGAATGGGATAAAAAAACTGACAAATGCTTAGTTCACCAAAACCTTACAAAAGCAAGTAGACTGGAGTTAAATTCCAAATCATCAGAAAGAAAAGAAAGGTTTTTAATACCCATAGTCCAATATCAGAGTTTGTCCTCCCCGTCCCCAAATGACCAGATTACTGCCCTGGTCTTGAAGGGTAGGCATGTCCATGGGAACAATAAAACCAGACAGTATTGTCGAGACCAAACTAAGTGATAAAATTGAGTTAATGGTAAATTATGAGATAATATTTTGCAAAATGTTCAAGTGAACAAGAGCTAGGAAGCAACTATGCAGCCACACAGTGCAAACCAGTGCTGTGTCTGATTACTGGAGAGTTTGGGTTCAATTGTTTGTCACCATAGATTCCCTGTAATGATCATCATCTTTGGCTTTGATGTAGTGTTTCCAGGAACATAAAAGCAAAATATATCCAGTCAGCAATAAACATTGAAACACATTCTTTGGTTATAAATGAATTGTTCAGAAATGAAACAGTAGTAGGGCCATGGGACTGTGTTCTCTCTCTGTTCTAATGTATGAAAAGTCTGTTAACTTCGTGTGGTAGCTTTACCTCCTGCTCACTCGCAGGTGAGACTTGTCACTAAGTCCCAGGGCAGGATGAAAATGACATCTGCGCCTGAGTCACTACTCTGCCAGACGTAGCATGAGCTGCCTGACGTAAATTACTTCATCTAATCCTTACAACTCTTCCATGAGAAGGAGTTATCCCAGTTTACAAAGGATGGAAGGAGAATTTAAGAGATTAAGTAATTTATTTCCGGTCAAAGGGTTTGTAGACGGTAAAGCCAAGCTTTAACTAGGTTTGACTGTCTCCCAGACTCATGATTTCCCTAATCAGCCTACATGGCCTCTGTGGCAATTGGTAAAAATGTCCAGGGATGAAGAGAGAGCCGGGGTTGAGTTTTCTGAAAGACAAGTGGTAACTTTTCTTACGGGTGGGAATACAGCGACCTCTCCCCACTTGCATCTTTCTCATAGCACCATGCCAATTTGTACCTAGTCCCAAATATATTAATACTATTGGTGTATAAACATTGCACACAACTCTAGCAGTCACTGTGTTCCCTCCCTTTCATTAGGAAAGGAAAATATTTTTAATAACCTATATTCTATGTTAATACTATAATATAATATAATTATATTCATGTAATATGTTATATTTGTGATATAAATATTATATAATCTTCAAATATAGTTATATAAATATATTTTATAATATATTTATAATTTATTAGAAACTTAATAAATATCAAACACAAATATTATAAATATATTTATAAATAATATAATTTATATAATATATAAGCATATATTTATAAATAGCATAAATTCATGTTAATATATATTAATATATATGAAGTGAAAGCCCATTATCTTTCTGGTGGTGTTGACAGACAAATGTCACATCTGTCTTGTTGGCTTTGTGTGGCATAATGAATGGTAAACAATCAGCACAGTTCTGGAAAGTTGAACTGCACTGGAATGAAAGGATAATAAATCTTTATATTAATATGACAAAAAAATTTTATTCTTAAATTATAGTCTCCAACTTCATAAAATTCCTTACCACAGAATTCTAACAAAATGGAGGGATTTTGACATTTATTTTTATAATGCAGTCTGATTGATATGTTTATCATATAGTTCAGTTTATAAATTGGGGAACTAAGTCAAAGAAATTAAGTGACTTGCCAAGGTCACTTAGGAAGTCTTGAGCAGGAGTATGGAAGTAATCCCTGTCTCCATTAAAAAATAGGCCACCAGAGTAATAGAAATTGAAATATCAATAGAACAATGCACAAACTAATATATCAACAATAATAAAACAATTCCATTTCCTTGTTTAAATAATTATTTTAAAACTATTAGGTACTTGATATGATTTTATAAATTCCATATCTTTTATATTGTGACCTATTTTAGGATTACTAAATAGCCCATTACTATTAATCCTGCTCTCTCTAAACAAAACATTTTCAAAATTTTTGGTAACTTTTGATTTTACAGTCATCAATGTGAAGTAAGATAATACTTCTTTTAAATAGTGTTTCTGCACATTAATGTACCCTGATTTTTATAAGTTAGTGAATTTGTTCTGTCTGCGGAAATCTAAAACTCAGGGATTAAATTTTCTTAAGTAACAGACTTCAAATCATTTATTGTTGCAAATTTATAGCTTAAGAAGCTTTTCCTACTCAAAAGTACCCCTTAGAATGTGTTCTAAATTTTTTGGAGAAATTTTTATTGTTCTGCTGTTTCTTTACAATCAAATATGTCATGAAAGTACTAAATTAACTCTGGAAATAGATTATTACATAGGACCAAAAATTCATTTTATTAAAAAAACTACATATATACACACACATACATATTATACATACACATGTACAAATATATGTGTTTATAATATAGCAACAGCTCAATAAATAGATTTAATGACAGGAATTCCCCTTGTAAACTCAGACCAAAAAGCAAAGATCCATCTAATAAGAACTGTTTATATTTTCTACTCATTTCTTCATTGTTTGTATAGCTATTGTGAATAGCTGTATTCACCAGCTATTTACTATGCAAGCAGTGAGATTTTCTTTGAGGATACAAAGGTGAATTCAACAAGAATCCCTATCCTTGATAAGCTCACTCAAGAAGAGAAGTCAGCAAATAATTGCAAATTCAGTATAACAAATGCTTTTTACTGGAAGTATGTATGAAAAGCTTTGGACACACAAAAGAAGGGATCAGTGGTACTTGGGTGCTGAGTAGAAGAGAGGACACAGGGTTGCTAGAGAACACACCACAGACGATGCGAATACTGAATTATAGCGTAATGGGTAAGAGTCTCAGCTTTGGACCATCACTTCCTAGATTTGAGCTCAGTTTGTATATTCCAACAAGTTGACCCAGAAAATTAACTTAACCACTCTGTCTTGATTTTTCATCTGTAAAATGGGCACACTAACAGTAACTACCTCAGAGGGTTGTGACGATGATCGAATTAGAAAATCCCTGGCACTCATTTAGTATGTGAGAAGTTTTAGCTATGAATAGTATTGCCTTGGAAGGATGAAAAGGCATTCATTGGGAAAACGGACATTCTGTAGAGAAGAGAAAGCACGTACAAGGTTACAGATGTACCCCATTTCAGGGGGTGCACGCTGACCTGGTGATACTTTGGGGTATAAGGTGGAGAACAACAGGAGCTGAGACAGGACAGGCACAGGCTTGCCATGGGAGCCTCTGTATCCTGGGCAGAAAGGGGTCCTTCATTGTTCTGAGCTGGAGAGCATCATGACCTAATCAGATTTGCTTTAGAAAGCACATTCCAGCACCTGTGGGGGTGATGTTTTGAAGAGGGCAGCATTCCAGACAGAAAAAAGGTTAGGAAAGTATGGCAACAGCTAAGGCAGAGGATGAGGAGGGTAGTGGAACTGTGAAAATAAAGGGGTTGAAAGGAGAAATCCTGAAGATGTAGAATCAATAAGACGTAGTGTTCTGCTTGAACAAGGTAGAAAAGGAAATAACGATGATCCCAAGGTTTCTGGAGGATATCTTGTGATACCACTATCCAGATAGAATGTTACTGGGAGAAGACAGTGTTTTGCAGGGGAAAATAATAATCTTGGCCTTGGTATGGAGAATTTGGTGGCCTTTAAGCCATCCAGCTAGTGTTTAGCAGGTGGTCGAATATGAGAATTAGAGGCTCAGTAGAAACGTCTGGACTAGAGTTTTGTTCTTTTTTTTAACATCAAATCCATGTTACATGGCACATATACATTTAAGATTATTATATCCTCGTGGTGGATTGACTCATATCATTATGCAATGGTCTTTTTTAATGCTTCCTTCCTTAATTTCTACTTGTTCTGGGTTAGTATGCTTCCGTAGCTATTTTTTGAGGGGGGAGGGTCATGTTTTCATGGCATGTTTTTTAACCCTTTTACTTTCAACCTTTCTCCATCCTAAAGAATATATTTAGGTTTTGTTTCACTTTGTCTTTCAGTTGGAGAATTTAATGTTTTGACATCTAATATAATCCCTGACATTATTAGATTTAATTAGAACTTTGTGCTATTTGTGTCCTGTTTGCCTCACCCCTTCTTATATCCCTTTAACTATCCTTTCTTGCCTTTTTAAAGTTAATCACTTTTTATCACTCTCATTTTAAAATTATTATTTATATATTCTGTTACTGTTTTTTTAGTGGTTGCGTTAGAGATTACAATATTCATCTTGGATTCAGTAGAATATAATTTAAAATTAGTACTTTTACCACATTGTGATCAGGGCAAGAACCTTAGAACATTTTAAATCCATTACCCACTTCGTGCTTTTTGTGCTATATAGCAATTATTTTAATTCTACATGTATATTAAGTACACAAACCATTTTTATTATTTTATGCAATTGTTAATTATATATATTTACCATTGCTATTGTTTGTCTTTTCTTACTGAATTTCTATGTTCCCTTATAGGATCAATTTATTTCTTTTTGAAGAACTCATTTTTGACCCTTTGTGTTTCTTCTTTTTTGTTTTTTTTTTTCTTGAGACAGGGCCTCAGGTCTTGCTCTGTTTTCCAGGCAGGAGTGCAGTAGCATGAGCATAGCTCACTCCTGTAACCTTGAACTCCTGGGCTTAAGCCATCCTCCCACCTCAGCCTCCCGAGTAGCTAGGAATACAGGCATGAGCCACTATGCCTGACTAATTTTTAATTTTTTTTGTAGAGATGGAGGTCTCACTATATTGCCTGGCTGGTCTTGAACTCCCATCCTCAAACCATCCTGCCACCTTAGCCTCACAGAGTGCTGGAATCATAGGCATGAGCCACTGCACCCGGCTTATGTTTCTGTTGCAGATCTTCTAGTAAAAATTTCTCTTGGTTTTTGTTGTTCTGGAAATGACTTGATTCTGTCTTAAATTTTGTGGGATATTTTCTCTGAATATGGAATTCTAGTTTGGCATTTATTTTCATTCAGCACTTAAAGATGCTATTCCATTATCCTCTGGCTTATATTATTTTGGTTAGAAAGTTATTGCTCTCCATAACTGGGGACTCCCTCCATGGTCATCCCATTGTAGAGTCCTGTACAATGAGCTATCATTCTTGTTGTTTTTGTTATTTAATTTTATGTTAGCCATTCTGATAGGTATATATAAATATCTTATTGTGGTTTTAATTTGCATTTTCCTAATGGTGGATAATTGTCATGTGCTTTTCTTTTTGCCATCTGCACATCTGTCCTCTTTGGTGAAATTTCTGTTTATTTCTTTTGCTCATCTTCTAATTGAATTGTTTGTGTTTCTACTGTTGGTTTTTGAGAGCTCTTTATCTGTTCTCCACAGTAGTTCTTTGTCAGATATGTGGTTTGCAAATATTTTTTCCCAGTCCATGTCTTGCCTTTTTATCCACTTGACAAGGCCTTTCACACAAAATAAGTTTTTAATGTTGAGGAAATCCAATTTATCAAATTTTCCTTTTATAGATTATGTTTTTGGTATCAAATCCAAGAATTCCTATGAGGTTTAGGATGAAGTTAATTTTTTTGCCTCTGGATGTTCAATGGCTTTAGCACCATTTATTGAAAAGATTACCCTCCTCTGTTGAATTGCTTTGGAACCTTTGTAAAAAATCAGTTGGGCATATTAGTGCGGGTCTGTTTCTGGGTTCTCTATGCTGTTCCATTGATCTGTGTGTCTAACTCCCCACCAATATCACACTGTTTTGATCACTATAGCTACACAGTAAGTCTTTTTCTTTATCGATATTGTTTTAGCTATTTGAAGGCCTGTGCCCTTCCATATAAATTTTAAAATAAACATTTTTATGTTTGCAAAAAAACCTTACTGGGGTTTTAACAGGAATTGCATTAAACCTATACATGAATTTGGGGAGAATTGTTACCTTTACTATGTTGGGTTTTCCAATCCCTGAACACGTATATCTCTCAATTTATTTAGGTCTTCTCTGATTTCTTATACAATTCTGTAACTTTTAACACATAGACCTTATATATGTTTCATTAAGTATACACCTAAGTATTTCAGTTTCTTTGGAATGATTATAAATGGTATTTTTTTAAATTTTGATGTCCACATGTTCATTGTTAGTATATAGAAATGTGATTGATTTTGTGTATTGTTTTTTTATCCTGAGTTTTTACTGAACACACTTACTCTAAGAATATCTTTCTATATTCCTTGAGATTTTCTACATGGATAATAATGTCACCTGCAAATAGTGGAAGTTTTATTTCTTCCTTTCTAGTCTATATATTTTTTTCTTGCCTAGTACTGGTGAGAATTCTAATACTGTGCTGACTCAGGGGGCTGTGAAATAAATATCCTTGCCTTGTTCTGAATCTTAGGGGGAAAGCATTTAGCTTTTCATCATTAAGTATACTATTAGCTATAGATTTTTGTAGATCTCGCAACTTTTTGTCAAGTTGAGAAATTTCTTTCTATTCCTAGTTTTTTTCTGAGAGTTTTTATCATGTATATGTGTTGGATTTTGTCAAAACCTTTTCAGCATCAATTGACATGATCATATCATTCTGCTTAATAAATTATTTTTAAAATTTCATAGCTGGAAAGAATGATTCTCATGAAATGCTCTGGGGCTAATGAAACATACATGGGGTATTTTCAGTGATATCTAAATAATGAAAAATAAATTAAAAGATAATGATAAAATTCTCCTTCTTCCATTCTTTATATGTATTTTACCCTTTTTCTATTGACTGTAGCTACTGATTAGCTGCTGAAATTATTTTTCTTTTAGTAAATTACCATTCTTTTAGTATTTTAGTTGTATGCTTCCCAAATATTACCAGACTAAATACACATTCTAAGTTAAATTAGGCTGAGTCTCTCAAATTAGGATATCTAAAGTAAGTCAAATTGATTGAAGTTACTAAAAATAAAACAAAAAAACTTCATGTTACAAAAACCATTAGGATTTTTTTAATTGTATAACATAAACATTATACCTAAAATATTGTACACATTAGAGTTGAGGGAGTAGAATAATAAATATTATTTACTTTTAAAGAAAAAGACAAAACAGGTTCATCGGAAACCTAGTTGAATTTTTTAAATAAATACACACCACTTTGGGGCAATTGTATAATCGTAGCTTTGAAAACCATGGTAAGGATTAGTTCAGGAAAGGATTATACAGATGGAGCCCTGCATCCCTCTGTGGTTGAAAGGATGCTATCTTGGTGTGCTCCTCTTTCCCCAAGGCACCAGGTTTAAATTCGTTTGTAGCCTGCGCTTTTCTGCTGCTTCCTTCAACCACAGCCTAGAGCCACAGTTGGCTCTCTGGGACACAGGAAAATGCCTGGCGTCAGGTGGATCTGCGAGTATGGCTAACAGTTCACCTTCTAAGTGGTGGTCCTGCAGAGACAGGTGGAGATCCTATCCCGAAGACCCCAGTAAAATGTCAGCCACAAAAATGTCAGTTCTCAAAATAACTATTTAAAAATGCATCTCTCTGACTCCACTAAAGCTTTCAAGATGTTTTCTCTTAGATAATAGAACTATTTTTTCCTTTATCAGATTCATCCTGGCTTGAGCTTCACTCTGAAGCTTAATCACTGGAGGGAAATCATTCAGGATTCAGTTACTGATTTTTAATTAAGTAGATCTGGACCCGGATCTCACTGCTCACGATGGGGTTATGGGCCCAATATTTCTTTAGCCAAAACATCTTCTTTCTCTAAAGCAATAGCTTGTTTGTGTGTGAGATGTTGCCAGTTTAGGGAAGAAAGTTAGAGTGACATTTGTTCTCGGGCACAGGTGTCGTTAGAGAGTGGCTCTGCCATAGCCTGACTGATGAAGCAGGTGCTGATGGATGAGAGCTGTCTGGATGGTCGAAAAATGTGCAGTAATGAGGAAGATGATGGATTTACAATGCTAAAAATACCAAGTGTAAGATGTCTTATGTAGTAAAAAAAAAAAGGCAGTTTCAAAGTGTCAATACAGTAAATATTTATTATGTTCTCATGTATAGGACTCTATTTCATAGTGACAGAGTTCTTCATATTATATTCTTGCACCGTTGAAATAGGGAAATAGTAATGTGGCAATAGCACTTTTTGGTAAGGAGCCTCTCTGTTGTTAATAGTGATCTCTATATTTTTCCCAAAGACAAATACTGATGTTTCCATTTTGCCGTAGGAGGAACAGAAGCATAGAGCAATTGTACTACGTTTAAACACGAAAGTGAGGGAATTAGAGCAGCCACCATTTCCTGCACCACACAAACACCTATTCACTCATATAATATTATATTCAATTCATATATATTATATTCACTTCAGTTATTTCACTATTTTGACCAAGATTATCTGATGATAATGTTAGTTCCTCACTTTCTTTATTCCATGTGTCTATTTTATGAATTAAGTGATGTGCTCTATTATAGTTTGATATCTTGAGCAAGTTTTTTGTGTGTGTACCTGTCTGCTATTACCACAATAATGCTGTATGACAAACCATCCAAAATTCAGTGGCTTATGATAAAAGCATTTGTTTTTATCACTTATGGGTCTATGGACTGGCTTGCCTATCTCTGCTCTAGGTTGCAGGTGGGCTGCACCCAGCTCTAGAGTTGAGGCTGGGTTCAAATCTGCTCCACGCGAATCCACTTTCTCTGTGGACCAGCAGTTACTTGAGGCATGATCTCTTAGTGGATCACAGGATTACCCAAGGCCCAGCCAATAAAACTCAAGCCCATTTAAGGCCTCTGCCTACTTGATGATCACTAATACTCGTTGTCTAAAAGCAAGTCACATGGCCAACCCTAATATCAAATGGACAGAAAAATAAACTGTGTATTCTAGTATACTGCAAAGAGGACTGAAGACAGACAGACTAAAGGATTTAGAATCAGCCAATTAAGCCAGGGGTGGTGGTATGCAACTGTAATCCCAGCTACTCACGAGGCTGAGGCAAGAGGATTGCTTGAGCCCAGGAGTTTGAGACCAGCCTGCGCTACATAGTGAGACAAGAAAAGAAAGAAAAGAAAGAAAGAAAGAAAGAGAGAGAGAAAGAAAAGAAGGAAAGGAAGGAAGGAAGGAAGGAAGGAAGGAAGGAAGGAAGGAAGGAAGGAAAAGAGAGAGAGAAAAGAAAAGAAGGAAAGAAAGGAAGAAAGAAAGAAAAAGAAAGGAGGGAGGGAGGGAGGGAGGGAGGGAGGGAAGGGGAAAAAGAAAGAACCAGCCAGTTTACCACTCAATTCATGGCAGCACACTCCAACAATTTAAGGATTTTTGTCCTGGGGGTTCCCTGGAATGGGGGATATGTCTGTCTTGTGGCATGTGTATTAGTAGTACTGTATAATAAAAGTGTGTAATGGCATTTACTGTGCCCAAGTCCAATTGTCATTCTGCCTTTATTAACTTGGCAACAATTAATAAATAAGTAGTGATAAAATATACAGGCTGAGATTTTTAAGATAACATTTAGTTTTGAAGCTGATGTATTAATGGAGTAATACCCAGTAACATCATTCTCCTGTATACAAACCTCCAAGTCCTCGTTGCCCCTTGCCACCTCCGTCCTGCACTCTAGCAACATCCTCTTAACTGCTCTCATCTCCTCCAGTTCATTCCCTTTCTTGTAAAATGCTGCCACCAGGTAAGTTTTTATATCAGACTTGATGAGAAAGTACATTCAGATCCTACCAAACCCTTTCAAGTGGACGCCCATTGTCCACAGAATCAAGTCTACACGTCAAACTCTATAATCAGGCATCCGAGGCCCTCTGTAGACTAGCCTGTCTTATTTTCCCAATCTTACTTCTCATTATTCTCCTTCATGTGCCCTGTTGTTTTTCTCAAACAGCATTATGCTTTCCTGTGGATACAATGTAAATTCTTGGCCATTTAACCTTTGATCATGAAGTTCTTTCAGCCTGGAATTGTCAATACCGATCCTATTTCTATATGATCTCATCCTGTTTATCCTTCAAGACCTAGACCAAATGTCACCTCCTCCTTGGAACATTCTATATCCTCATAGCCAAAGTAATCTCCCCCTTCTTGCAAAACTACAAGACTTTTCTGCCTCTTTTATGGAACCTATCATTTTCTAAATATTGTCATAGTTATTTATCACTGATGGATTATCACTGATCTTTTCCCACTTCAACACTAAATATATTTATTTGAATATCAAAACAATATTTAATAAATAAATGTATCAATCCATTAATACTCTAAGTAATTGTTCTTCCTTGATACACATGCCAATAAGCTTAAGTGGTTTCCTTAAGTTACAATCAGTCCATGCTGGAATGAAAGCTGGTCAAACTCCAACTTCCTTTAGTCTGCAGACCTGTTTCAGATGAGCAGAATCATCAACATATAGTGCAGCACTGAATATCGTTTAGGTTTCAGAATAATTTTGTCCTAGATACCATCTGTGGATATATCAGTGACCAGGCCTTTGGAAGCATTTCAACTCCAGGAAACGTCTGACACTGCAAATATGCTACAGTTTTACCTGCCTTAGAATCTATGGACAGGGCAGCCTGACCTACTAAATAATGGGCCTGCACCATCCGTTAGATTTGCAGAGTTGAGGAAGGCTGCTACTGTTTATATTTCCTACCAAGATCCAAACATAAAACCTTAGTGCCTCCTAATGTTGAAAGCAATCCTTTCACTGTTAGCAAATAAACAAGCGGAATGAGACAAGTAGATGGAAGACCAGTGCCTGTGAATTTTAACTTTGGAGTTAGTAATGACCTATATTCATGTAGAATGCAAGCTTTACGAACGTTGCTCTTAGCATCTTCTTAATCCCTATTCCTACTAGGGCTATTCTGAGCTTAATTCAGCCTCACTGTTTCTTTCAAATTTGTCAATAAGTTTTTTTCTTCTGTTTATGCTCTCCTTACATCACTTCTGAGGCATCAGCTTAGGCTGTGGAATGGACAAAACTAAATCCTAAGTTCTGAGGATTTTGCTCTGCATTTTTTTATAGTAGACCATTTAATCATTTTGAGATTATCCTTTATCTCCCTTTTGTCTTTTTATTCTGAATTACAAAACCTTTATCTCAAAGTAGACTTTTTTCTCCAACAATTTGTTTTCTTTAGCTTCCCCCCTTTTTGGGAAAAGAACAAGTCAAATATAGAGTGGGGCTTAATAGCAACTGGTCCTTCTATCAGACTATTTAAGCAAAAGATTTGTTGAGAGTCAGTATTCTCAAGGTGCTGGGTAAATTCTTCATAAATTCAGTTTTCAATCAGCTAGTGTTCATAAAAGCAGAACATAAAAGTAAAACATGTTCACATTTTCCACCAGTTTTATTATGCAAAATACTTACTTTTGTATAAAATTGGATTTTCTCAAGGTTAGGAAAAGCTTCAATAAATCACATCAGCAGTTCTAAAAATGCATATAGAACTCAATGTGGTTCCCCACTTCTCTTCGAATCTCTGTATGAATGGGAAGGAGACAACTGAGGGTGAAGGGAGGGAGGGAGGGAAGCAGGAAGGAAGGATGGAAGGAAGGAAGGAAGGACAGAGCCATACACTACCTGCGGAAGCCCCCTGACTATCAGGGAACCACCTGATAATTTTCACAATGTGGTAGAAAATAGGAACTATGTTCTTTTTTTAAATCCTCCATGTAAAACTTAAGATGTGTTCTGTTTGGTCTGCATAGTGACATGTCTTTCTTCTAACACAGGGCCTGAGCAGGGATGCGGCGGGTATCTGACAGCTTCCAGTGACACCTTTGTTTCTCCTGATGCTGATTCGAGTGGAAGATATGACAAGAACTTAAACTGCATATGGTTCATAATTGCACCTATAAACAAACTAATTAAACTCACCTTCAGTACATTTGTTTTGGAGGCACCAACTAGTATGAGAAGATGTCTTTATGATTACGTAAAGGTAAGGCTATTTTATCTTTTAACAGAGTCTACTAGTCCCAGCTTTTACTATAGTGCATTGCAGTTTATACCATATAGGAAGTTCTGAAAATTGTGAGTACAGGTACTACTGCCTTTTAAAATGACTTATTCTTCAATGATGCAACGTATAATGTTATAGATGCTCCAACTCCATATCAAATTAATCTTTAATATGGTTGATTCAAAAATTTTGTGTGGCTTGTAACATTAGCATTAGGATCCCCTGTTCATTAGTGTCTTGCAAGAGCTAATCTATGGGAATATTGGTTTTATGGAAGGAGATACCCAAAGGACCTTTGGCAAATCCTAAAATAAATGACGATGTTTGTGATGCAAATAATCACCCCTTAATTTGTCTATTTTTAAGCTTATAGATTTACTTCTATATTACATTAGATATGGAAAATATATTAGTTATGAAGTCCCATTGAAAGTAAATCAGGGCCAGGAGTGGTAGTGCATGCCTGTAATCCTAGCACTCTGGGAGGCTGAGGCAGGAGGATCAGTCAAGGTCAGGAGTTCAAAACCAGCCTGAGCAAGAGCGAGACCCCGTCTCTACTAAAAATAGAAAAAAATTAATTGACCAACTAAAAATATATAGAGAAAAAATTAGCCGGGCATGGTGGCGCATGCCTGTAATCCCAGCTACTCAGGAGGCTGAGGCAGAAGGATTGCTTGAGCCCAGGAGTCTGAGGTTGCTGTGAGCTAGGCTGACGCCACGGCACTCTAGCCCAGGCAACAGAGTGAGACTCTGTCTCAATCAATCAATCAATCAATAAATGTAAATCAAGTAACCTTTCTTTTCTTTTTTTTGGTGACAGAGTCTTGCTCTGTTACCCAGGCTAGAGTGCAGTCACATCATCATAGCTCACAGCAACCACAAACTTCTGAGCTCAAGCGATCCTCCTGCCTCAGCCTCCTGAGTACCTGGGACTACAAGACATGTGCCACCATGCCCAGCTAATTTTTCTATTTTTTTGTAGAGATGGGGTCTCACTCTTGCTCAGGCTGGTCTCAAACTCCTGGCCTCAAGCAGTCCTCCCACCTCAACCCCCCACAGTGCTAGGATTACAGGCATAAGCCACTACACCTGGCCTTTTTCTGTTCAATTTTTAATGACTCACATTAAGTTATTGTACCTATGAGGCTACATGAATTAAGATTACAAGTGTTAAGTAGCATCAGTTAATATTTACTACTGCAATCTCAAGGGAAAAATAACAAGCATGGCAACATTTCTGTCCGTGAGGAGCTAAGTCTGATTGGAAAATTAAGGGATGACACAGGCAAGTCCCCAGGAAGTAAATATGTAAATGCTAACTCACACGTTAGACACACGCGTGAAGCAACGTGCAAGTTTAAAAGGGAAAAAGTTAACAATAATCTGGCATGATCATGAAAGACTTCACAGAGTGAGGAAAAACTTATTCAAGCCAGGAGGAAATTCTGGTCAAGGTGAACTTCAAAAAAAGGCATAGAAGTTGGAATGTGCATGTTAGATTTTATGCAGCTGAAAATAAAGAGTGATCTGATGAGAGCAGGGTTTAAGGAAGTCTCAAATGGAATTGACATTTAGGGAGGACTGGAAGGAGAGGCATCTCAGAAGGCTCCAGGGAGAGGTCACCCTTAGTTGGGAGGTCACTCTTAGGCAGCTGGGGGCGGGGGGGAGATGGCAAGATGGGTACAAGAGAAACTTAAGTTCTAGGACTGTTGTACATTTTAAGGAAATTGGTTTTAAAAGACAGGGAAGGAAAAGTCATAGATGGAATACACATTTGAGCACTTAATTATATACATGTATTTTTACTGTGATAAACACCAAGTCTAGGAGGCCAGAACAGTATCAGACACATGGGACTGTAGCGGGCAGATACTGGGGCGGAGGTCCAGAGAGAAGGCAGCACCACCGTGAACAGAGAGAAGAGGCAGAAAAAGGGGATTCCTTAGGTCAGGGGAAACAATGCTTTCCTAGAGGCTGACAGCACGGAGCTAGACAGCCACACTCACTCACCTCCAGGAAAGGTGCCCAGCGGGGCACCTGGCGAGGACAACAGAAAAACAAATCAAAACAGACGAGTCATGAAAAAAATGGGAACACCAGGCATCATACGGTGTTCCTGGAGCCAAGGGGGAAGATTGTTTCACAAAGGACAGGTGATCAATACTATTAAATTGCCACGCGGAGGCCAAGAAAGGTTAAGATGAAGAGCAAACTCCTCCCCTTGCACGACGAGCATTTTAACACACTATCGGCACAGAAGCTGCACCAGAGGAGTTCGTGGGAGACCAGAGACAACAGGAACGTCCTTTCAGCTTGAATCTTTCTTTTCTAAAATCAGATCAACATGGCCAGCGCAGCTCTAAAGCTCATCCGAGCTCCCCTGGTTTCCCAGAACGGTGTTAATGAGCTTTACAGACAGTCTGGGGACTCAAATACAATTTTGCATCCAGACACATTGCCTAATCTTCCTGAATCTTCATCACTTCATCTATTTAAAAACAAAATCACATAATAGTACCTACCTTGCAAAGCTGTTTTGAGGATAAAAATTATGCATACTACAGTGTTCAGCCCTGTGCCTGACATAATTTGTAAACAAACTTACCTTCTTTTTCCCTTTGAATAATTCAAAGTAGGCACAAACACTATGGAATCTCCTTTTCTTAAAATACTGAAAATAGTTGATTTACATATAAAATTATAAGTTTACATTTCTTTAGAATGTTTTGGGTATGGTCCTACCAGGAGGGTTGATTGGATTTACTCTCGAGATCCATTTTTATGGGGTGTAATTTGATAATGTCACCGTAATTGTCTAAATCCCTCAAGTCATTTAGGACAGAAACAGCAATATCAAAAACAAAGAGTTATTTTCTAGCTTCACAATAAAATATCCTTGTTTTTGTTTGTTTTTTTTTTTTTAGGTTTTTTTTTTTGTTTGTTCAAAGAAATTCTGTTCAGATCTATTCTTGTTTTCCCTCTTGGGAAAGCAATTTCCTTCAGTTGGCAACTTTTCCAGCTTCTAGCCAACTGGCAGATCAAAGAACAGCCCTTGAAATGTGAAGTGTGGAGTTATTTATTAAAGAGATTCTCTGTGATAAATCAGACATTTGGTTCCTTTTGGATTGTTTCTCAGAGATTATAATCAAATAACTTTTTAGAAAAGCTAATTCAATTCAACCCTATAGGTAGATATACAAGTAAAATCATGCCAAATTCCTTTATTCATTCATAATTCTATCACTCTTCTATTTGAAAGGGTTGACTTGGAGAGTAATTACTGTAGCTGTAGCACAAAGTGAATTGTGTGTTTCACGGAGCGGTTGCTGTTGAAATCAACATCATTTCCGTTCCATAAAGAGTTATTTGGCGTGATTATATGCCAGGCGTCGCAGCCCTCACTGGAGATGTTGACAGTTTAAGAAACACCTTGAGGAGTTCTAGCTCCTCAAGGCGCTGTCGTAGAGTGTGGGAGACTGACACGTCAGCAAGTTAGTGATTATGTGGCATGCAAACATGGTAAGTAGGGACAACGTAGAAAAGTGGGGCCGAGGAGGGTCTGATTGACTTCACTGTGGGGTTCAGGAAAGGCTTCCTAGACAGAACGACTGGGCTGGGATTTACACAATAAATGGAAACTTATTCCCTCTTTGTTGTCCTCCATATAACTCAGAGTAGCATCACAAGCGCTGGTCACCAAAAGTAAGGAGGAAGTGGGACTTTGAGCTCCACCATCTCATGCCCAGCTCCATGACATCAAATCACCTATCAGTTCAGGGCTCCTGTGTTGAGCAGGAAGCGGGGTGGACACAAGGGCTCAGAAGTCTGACCCTAACTGACTTCCTCTGCCCAGAGATATAGAACCAGCAGAAAGGAGAAACCAGGTTGGTGCCCCTTTTCATAGCCGATATTTTGCAATGCTTCCTTTCCCATCTGCAGTGAAAGTCATGTACGCCATAACCTGCCCATAACATAATTTCAAATATATATGTAATGTACTCAATGCAATGAAAAGGAGAAATAAAAGGAAAGTATATAAAATAGTGCATATTTCCATATGTAAATACTCTGACACCACTATGTTAGGTCACATAAAGTAGTCAGATTCTTCACCATATGTGAAGTTATGGTAAATAAAGAGTAGAAATTTAAACAAATATGGTGAGTTGTTTTTGCAACTTGAATGCCAATAGCGTCATCACCATCTGCAACGTGAATTTCCAAAATGGTGAGAAAACTTAACAAAACCAAACAAAACCAAGTACAATCTTCCCTCAGCTTACACAGTAATTGTATTCCTGGAAATTTGGTGCATATCAAAACTGTGCAAAAATATTTTTGTGATTATATATAGAATGGATGTAGGTTCTGAGATCAAATCACTATAAACAGGTTTTGTTTCTTTTTTTTTCTTACACAAATGTCTGACAGGACATTCAAAAGTTACCTGGGGCATAGAAAAAATCCTCACTCTGTGAAACTATCCCGTGAATTGCAGGATGGAATTCTGTAATGTGGCTTCTAAACGCTAAATGCCAGTTATAGCCCCAAGTTATTGTGATAACCCCAAAAGCACCATACTTGTGCAAACACTCCCTAGGGGGTAGTAGTGACCTCACTGAGAACCTCTGTCTTAACCCCTGGGCTTAGCCATTCCTCCTGTGGTTGGCCACTAGGAAGCAGGGCTGTCCATCTTTGCAGAGAGTATCAGCGGTCTGTGGCGGCATCGGGTTTCTATCTTTATGAGGTAGTACCTCCTATTCATTCATTCATTCATTCAGTTATTCATTCAATCAATGTTAATTTGAGTACCTACTATATTCCAGACATTGCTCCAAGCACTGCAAAAGAGCATTGAGATCTTAAAAAACAACAATACCATGAAAATTCCTCCTTTGGGAAGCTGATTCTAATCATTGTTCCTTTGTGGCTCTTTCTGAAACCACAGGGACTAGTAAAACTTTTTTCCTAGAACATTCTGAAATGGGTCAGAGTTTAGCCCCCACCCCAAAAAATCACTCTCTCTTCTCTTTCCCATACCAAATGATGCCCTACAGCAGACCCTATCAGAGGTTCTGCAGTAAGATCAAAGAATTCATGAAGATACTCTAAGATGCAACATAGAGATCTCTAAGTAAGAATATAAAAATCCTCCAATTATCAAATTCCTAGGGAAATATTAAAAGATAAAGTCCTAAGAATATTGTTTAAAAGTATCAAGTCAACTTTGAAAAGAAAGTCCAATATCAAAGTCTATTTCCCTTGTGCATTAAGAGTTTATAGAAATTAAAATCTAAAAATTTCCTTTCCTACTTTTTTTCAGCTGCTCAAACTGAAGGCCGGGTAAGGTGCAGGATCTTGCAGTAGTTGTAGCAGAGGCTTATCTTCCACTAAATTATCCATACAATTCCTCAGGCTCTTGAGTAGATTCTAAAACTATTTAAAGAGTTTCAAAAGTTGAAAAAACACAAAATTCTTCTCCGCACTTACCCACATCCACAAGAATTAGAACATGATTCAGGCTCCAGGTCTAATACAGTTATGCCAGGAAACACTCTCCCAGAATACAGCATGTAGCTGCGTATGATTGTGCAGGTCCTAAGAGCACCATTTATACCCTGGCTTATGTATCATTCCCCCTCCTCGGCATTGCACAGGGCACCCACGCAACACACTATAGGGCAACCCTGCAAAAGCCCCTGGTGAGATTTAGTGTTATCAGAGAATGAGAGCAGATAGAGAAGACCTTGGCTTTGGCACACAGGAATCTAGGAGCCTGTGCCAGTTGTCCAGAGGCCACAAGCTGTCCATTTCAACTCAGTTAGGAGAAATCTTATCACGGCAGTGCAGGAACTAATGCAACACCAGCTTGGTGCCAGGCGTGCGTGTTATTTCCTCCCCTCCAGCTTTGCCTTCTCCCTCATACCTTCCTTCACATTTGCCAGTTGTCTATCTAAAACCCACATCGTATCTTATAACTCGTGTAGGATGAGATCCAAATTCCTTGACGTGAAACCTATGGAACTTCACAGGCTTGTCCACTAGCCCCCTCCCCCTTTTCTCCTGTTCTGTCACCCGAGCGTCCAGGCACATCAAAGCATCCAGAGCTGTTGACATGTGCCATGCGGTTCTTACTTCCACGGGCTTCCACTCATGTTCTTCAGCTAGGATGCCCTTTCTCTTTTGTGGGTCTAGAAGGTCTCTTCTTACATTTAAGCACCAATCCAAATGTCTGTATGAGTCTTTCCTGGCTCCATATCTGGGTTCCCTGATACACCTCCATTCTTTGATTGCAGCACTTACTTTTCTCTATTTGGTATATAATTCATATATCCTATATATATATATATATATATATTTGCATGGATACACATATACAATACATGCAAATAGACACATACATATAATGTATCTATATAGACAAACAAACATATATTTTAATACAATATATCTATATTTAATTTATGGACCTTTCCTCCCACTAGCCCATGAGAACCTTGAAGGTCTAGAAAGTGCTTTCTACATCCTTGTGTACACAGAACCCAGCACAGGGGCCTGGCACACAGGACACAGAATAAAAATGCTACTAATATGAATGTGATCATAAAGACAGAATGGATTATAGTGAAATTCTAACTTGTTTACCAGAAGAAGTACATGACTTAAAATTTGGCAAATGTAGTCTTCTGTAAAACGAGGGGGTTAGATTACAGAACTCTTGAGTCCCTTTGGTTCTAAAGGAACAATCACAGTTAAGTAGGAGAGACAATGCCATCTAGTGGTAAATTTCTTTTTCTGTTGAAAGGACTGTTTTTAACCACTTCTGCCTTATATAATCCTAGCCTTTTGAAATAATGTCAGTGCCAGTGGCTGTTCTGAACCCTCTGACATGACACACCATAGTTCTGAATTAAACAGTATGAATTAAATATTTGAAGCTAGGTACACACAGATACTTGTTTTAGAAATGCAACGAAGAATTACTCATATGGAAACAAACTTTCTAGTAATGTGTTTGAGAGAAATCCAAGCACCCACTATTTCAACAGGTGTTTGTAAGGTTACCATGGCCGGGAATTGTTCTGGGGGCTGGCGACACCACAGTGAATGAGTCAAAGTCTCCCCACCCGTGGGACTTACATTCTTGTTGGGAGAGAGATCAGAAAAAGCAAATAAGCAATGAATAAGACATGTTTTGATTATAATGGGAAAATGAATCTAATGTTGCTAGGGGAGGGCAACATTAGATAGGGGTGGCCTCTCCGAGGAGGTGACAAGTCAGCTGAGGTTCAGCTTCAGCTGAGAGCTCCCGGCAGGAATGGTGGCCTGTGTAGGGGCCGTGGGCAGGTGGCAGGGGACACCCTGCGATGGAGCAGTTGCAGGAAGCACGAGGTGCGGGTGTCCACAGGGAGGCACACGCCAGATCGGGTGGGACCAGCAGACCATGGCGAAGAGCTGGGATTTTACTTTCGGTGAGATGGGAATTCACTGGGGCATTTTAGGCAAAGCAGGAGCAGAATCAGATGTAAGTTTGCAAACACCCAGGCAGCTCAGCAGCGGATAGTGCGGCTGTTCTGCAGACTTAAGTCCAGGAAGAAGACGTTGCAGGGGTAAAGACGAAGGACAATGGTGGTAGCAGTGGAGATGGGACCCTTGGGGATGTATTTTAAGGTAGAATAAAGTGGATGTGGGAATGGGGAGGAGAGAGCGGAAGAGAGAGGAACCAAGGGTGACTGAAGTTTTAGGCTTAAACCATTTACTGAGACAAAGAAAACTGAGGGAGGACAATTTTGGGAGGGGTGGGAATAGTGGGAGAGAGGAATCCAAGCACTTATTCATTTATTAGATATTTATGGAGTGCCTTTATGTGCCACTCTGCTATTTATAAAATCTGAGGACAGTTTAGCAATGAACAGAACAGTCAGAAATCTGTGCCTTCATGGAACATGCATTTTTCAGAGGGGAAGAGATGATGAAATAAACAAGTTCAAATATGGTAAGTAGAAGGTAATGCTCCCACTGTGGAGAAAAATCAGGCAGGAAATGTTGGGAGAGTTTATATAGGGAAGGCCTTCCTGAGTTGGCAATATTTGAGCAAAGACCTGAAGGACTGCAGGAGAACAACTATGTGGATACACGGGGAAGAGCATTCTAGGCAAAGAGAGCAGCAAATGCAATGGCCGTGAAGCAGGGGTGCGCCTGGTTTGCTCAGGGAGCAGAGTGAACAAAGTGGAAGGCCTGAGGGCTGTTGCGAGGCCTTTGGCTTTTATGGTGAGTAGATGGGAAGCAGCCGGGAAGACTTGCAGCAAACAGTGACCTGATCCCACTTGCACTTCAACAGTATCCTCTGGCTGACGTGTTCAGACCTGACTCACGAGGAACGAGAGCAGAATCAGCGGCTCCCTAGGGGGCTTCAGTGATAATCCAGGCAGGAGGCGAGAACAACTTGGACCAGAGCATTACTGGGAGCGGAGGCAAACCAGGCCATAAGTTAGCGGACGCTAATGGCACACTCCTTTTTAAATCATATTTTACTTTCCCAAAGAGAAAAAGAATGTTAGGCATCATACCAGGTTTTTGCTGAAAATCATTAGAATATAATCGATTCCATTATAATTCTGTTCCTAAGTTAAGACCGGCTCTAAGAACACGAATGTAAAAATTCTTCATCATGACCTATTGTGACTTCACATCCAATTTAGGGTAAAATATTTAACTTCTTCGTGAATAATGGAGAGCTAATGAACTGTTTTTCTTTTCAGTTATACGATGGGGACAGTGAAAATGCCAACTTGGCTGGAACATTTTGTGGCTCCACTGTACCTGCTCCTTTTATCTCTTCTGGAAACTTTCTTACGGTTCAATTTGTTAGTGACCTAATTTTAGAAAGGGAAGGATTTAATGCTACATACACCATCATCGACAGTGAGTAAATTGAGACATTTTTACATATCATGAGATACATGTGTATTTATGTACTAAAAGTAATGCCATGCTTGTTATATCTAAACTCAATGTTAATTACTAGCCTCAATGTTAATTACTATCTAAGCTCAATGTCAATTGCTAAACACCATGTTAATTACTCTATGTTTAATCTGTGGTACAAATTTGATGCAATGCTTAATCAAAGATATATATCCCTCCAGCCCTTAATAGAATGATATAAATACAGCTCCTTTGGGCTGGGAAGGTAGAGAAGGCAGAATTTTAAAGATTGTATGATATGAGATGTGAGTAATATGTCTTGTACATTGTTTTTTTCTCCCTCCCCAGTGCCTTGTGGAGGAACATATAATGCAACTTGGACCCCACAAAATCTTTCATCATCCAATTCATCAAACCCAGATGTCTCATTTTCCATCTGTACTTGGGTCATTGAAGCTCCTCCGCACCAGCAGGTCAAGATAACCGTGTGGGCATTACAGCTGAGCTCACAAGACTGCACACAGAATTACTTAGAGTTTCAGGACTCGCCACAGGTAACAATTATAGGATGAATGACAGTCGTGTCTAGTGACCTTTTTCACCAGTATTTGCAAATCACTTGAAGTAGTGAAGTCATGATTAAATAAATTCTCAAAGTTACTTCCAGCTTAACATGTTTTTTGGCTGTATACAAAGCCCTCCATTCAGCTGTGTGGAGAAACTTGGACGTGGTCCTGTAGGCCAGGAGCTCAAAGACATTCATGTGCCTAAGAACCATCTGGATGTCTTGTTAAAAGTGCATACTCTGGGGACCACCCTCAAAGCCTGATTCTCCCACATAGCACCCATTAATCTGAATTTCTGACAAGCAACCCTGGAGCTCCATGGATCGCACTTGGAGAAACACTTCTGTAGTTAGTGGCATCTGTGTACGGGATGAATTGAAGGAGTTCACACAGAACACAGGAGAATCAGTTAAGAGGCCATCTGGCACCAGTCCAGGGCTGTCTACATAGTAACGTAAGAGAGATAAAAAGGGAAAAAGCTGTTTTGATTTTGAAAACAAATGCTGAGGCTAAATTTCCCTTGGGATGGGATAAGATGTTGAGAAGATAAACAGCTGGACATAAGAGTGTGATGTTGACAGAAGACCCAAAGGTTTGGGCATCATCCTCATATAGATAAGTGGTTGAAATAATGAGAATAATGATATTATCCAGGGAAAATATGTAAAGTGAGGGGTCGCGAAGTGAGTGGGCGAACACCTGGGAATACGTGGATTGTTGCTGTGCAGTTTGGGGAGCAGCAACTAACACGCCCCAGTTCACTCCAAGAATGTCATGTTCCAACCTCATGTGCCAGCGATAATGGAGAGTCCTGTCCATCATCTTCCGAATTTTCAAGCTCCTCCTCTTTATAAATCTGGGGTCCCCTGGTTCTCACATGATCTTGCTGGGGATAGAAAAGTCCACTTTGACTCCAACGTGGAGAGGTCCAGGATATGCTGGCTGCTGAGTGCACACTGGCTTTGCTGAGTTTCATGGGAAGCGTAGACACTGAGATAAGTCCTAAACTCCCAAGGTGGCAAGATGTGAGGTTATCACCATTCCATTGGTGGTTTTCAGGACAAAATTCCTAGTACCCAGGGGTACCCTCCCTGGAAGGATTTAGAGTCACATTAAAAGCCCTTTCAGTTTCCCATTGCTTCGTGAAGCTGAGACAGTGGGCATCAGGGCAGACCACTCGGCTGGGCACAAAAATCCTCCTTACTGGCAAAAGGTAACTCTGGGGCTTAACAGCAGCTAGACTGGCCTCAAATAAGACCCAGCATTTGTCATGGCTGAATAATGCTCCAACTCAATGAATAAAGGAAAGAACAAAGGTTTCAGCTTGGGTAGGTTGGGAGGAAAGACAAAAAATTGACTGATGGGCTGGGAGAAATTCCAACTCTCAAGAGCTTCAAGAGTAGAAAGAGAAGCCCTCGTTGGAAGACCCTGAAAGGCTGACGTGGTGCCATTATAGAGGACGTGAGGTGAGCATAGGCGCTGGGCGGTAACACAGACAGCAGAGATGGACGTCACGGTTAGAGAGCACAAAGTTAGGATGTTCAACGGCTTGTCTGTGAAAACACTCAAACCTCCAAGGGTGCAGAAAGGAAATGGGGTGCAGAAAATGACTATGAGCTAAGACACCCAAGTCTTTAATGAATGAAGGGAAGCAACCAGAAGGAAAGTGAGTGAGAATGATGAGGAAGGTCTCAGAGAATCTTTGGCCAGAGGTAGAGACCCTCAAGGGGTCCCTTCCCCTCTGGTAGGACACGTGTCCATTCCGAGGCCACCATGAGTCTTGCTGCAGAGCACTTCAAACACCAGGGCTAATTTCCATGGCTGAATACTGATGCTGTACTTGTATGTGTCGTGTAATTTGTTACGGTCTATTCTCTTCCGAAACTAAATCTAACGTGACTTGGCTTCCATTTCATTTCAGAGTAACGGAAATCCAAGAAGCCAGTTCTGTGCTGGGAATGCTTCGGCCGTACCTGCGTTTTATTCTTCTATGAGCACTGCAATTGTCACTTTCAAATCTGGAGTTTTAACCACAAACTCTAGAGTGAGTTTTACCTATCAGATTGCAGGTGAGCCCCGGAAATTCATCTTTTATTCAGAAAACCTACCATCATTGCACATATTGCCAGACTTGGCTCCTGTCAGTAAATTAGCATTTGGCATAAACCACACTCATCTGAAGTGAGACTCAGCTAGAACCCAGGCCCAGTTTAGCAAATTACTAAAGATGGTTTCTGGAGAGGTAAAGGGAATATAATGCTAAGTAAAATGCTTAGAATACTAGCATATGTTTCAAAGTCCATGTAGTTCATTTAAAACTATACCAGTTATTTGATAAGTTGTCCACTCGATCACATGTAGGAATCACTATATATATATATTTTTTTACAAAAGCTTTATTGAGATATAATTCCTATCTCATATAATTTACCCATTTAAAGTTTACATTTCAGTGGTCTTTAGTACATTCACGAAGTTGGGAATCGCTCTATCTTAGGAAATTATTTTGTAAAAACCAAGAAGCCTTGAAAGGGTCACCTGATTACTATAACTGGGAAGTTTATTGCCAGAGAACACTTTATTCAGTGTTTATTGTGAACTTGATTACGACTAAAGCTGCCTTTGGTTAAAACAAACACATGAAAATACTTTGGCTATTTTTTACTAAAAATGGTAAAGAACAATGAGTTGCCAGTTCTAGCAGAACAAGCAACTCACCAAAGGAATTTCAGGGAAGTCTCCATGCAGAACTCTGTCTTGGAGGTAAAACCTTTATGTCTAAAAAAGTCTAAACGTCAGCCACCTCCACCTCAAAGTGATCAGAAAAGTTCAAAGGATGCTGCGACATTCATCTTCTGAGGAAAAGCACCCTTAGGTCATACTTCACGGGGGTGTTTTAACTGTGCTGCTCATGCTCTGGGTGAAATTCCCTTCCCCTCTCAGGGCTCAGTTATCTCAAAGGTAAACAAAAAGGCTGTGTTACTTTTTTTCTAACGTTTCTTCAAACGTAATGATCTTTTTGAATTACGCCTGTCAAGTTGAAAGGACGCTAATATTTGGATGCATACATTAATTATGAATCTTTTTTTCTCTAAGATTGCAACAGAGAATATAACACGGCATTTGGCAATCTGAGAAGTCCTGGATGGCCGGACAATTATAACAATGACATAGATTGCACCGTCATTCTCACGGCCCCACAGAACCACACCATCTCCCTCTTTTTTCATTCATTTGCCATCGAGAACTCAAGTGAATGCAGACATGATTTCTTGGAGGTATGTGTTTCGATATCATTAAATGAATTATTTAACAGACGATGGATCACTTAAGATTTTCCACCTTTTTCTCTAGTGCCACTAATCCTATAGGGCCGTTATTCGTTTCATTAATTTATTAATTCTCCTTTCATTCCCTAATCATTCACCAAGCACCAGTCCAGACACTGGAATCACAACAGGGAACCTTGGGGCCCTCAGGAGGCTCCTAGTCTAATGGGAAGGACACATGGGCAGCCAATGACAATGCCACGTGAAAAGGACTTAGTGCAGCATGGTCAGGGACCCCTAACTCAGTTTGGGGACAGAGAAGGCTTCTTTAAGAGGGTAACATGTGAGTTGGGACCTGCAAGGACCAGAGGGAGGTCCAAGTGCAAGGCGCTGATTTTGGAGATGGATGATGGCACTGACTTGGAGAAGAGTGTTTGGCGTGGAGATAAAAATGAAACTGAATGATCCTAAATAGCTCACCTAGTTTCCCTGACAACTGCAGTAAGCTTGGGGCACCTTCGGTATTTCTAAGGATGAGTGTTTCCTTGAATTAGGTCGTGCAATCGCAGTTGTGCTCTGTCCTTCCTCCTCAGCCACCACTGGGGTTCCCAGTGCCACCAGAGAGCCCCCTCTGGGTCCTTTCTGCTCTGCATGACCTGCCCTGTGTGTGTGAGAAGGAATATTGAGGTCCTTGTTCACAGAAAGACGTTCTGAATAATTGGCTTTGTTTCAGGTACACAAGAGTCTTCAGTAAGGTTTCCAAAGAGCTTGTTTGCTCTTCTACACCTGATGGGGAGTTTTATTTTTTATTTTTCTCATTGCCTCTTTGATCAAGTCTTTATTCAAAATTAAACTGTCCAAAATGGTTTGACCTTTATGGAACACATTTAAGAGTATATGCAGCAAGCGTCTTCACTCCTGCACTAGGTTTCTCTCTTGCTGGCCTTTTGCAGCTGCTGGTTTCTTGGTAGCTGCACCCTTTTTATTCCCCACCCAAAGCTGCTTCTTAACACCAAGTGCCTTCTTTCTTTTCTCGCCTGCAACCCCCTTGTCGTCCGACTTGGCTCCTAGGACTACGGCTGCCTCTTCCACCGGAGTGGTGATTCCTGGCCTGGCGAGGAATGGGGTTCCGGCGCTTTGCACACGGGTTGAGTGTCATCATGACTCCTCAGGTGGAGTTTTAGTATCCTGGAAGCTCACCCCTATTTCGTCAATGCAAATCCTTTATTAATGAATACCCTGAACACATAGTGCAAGAAATACCACCCAGAGGAAGGGCACGCCTTTTCGTGGAGAATACTTGCCATGACGGGACGCTGGGAGGAGACAAAGAAAGAAATACAGGACAAGATTGTTTGTGCCACTCGGGTTATTAAACTCCACCACCATGGAAATCCAAATATTTATACGAAGTATAATATTCACACGTATATGAAACTGGGAGAGGAGTGGGATACGGAGAAAGGACAGAAGATTCCATTAGGTCACAGTCACAGGGTGACCTCGAGCCTATTTGACTGTCATTGACCAGAGTTAACATCTGCCTTTGCCTGCTGGATGCTGGGAAGTAAAGTCTCACCGCCCAGCCATGGCAGGTGAGAACGCCTCCCCCTAGCCGTTCTTCTTTATTCCACAGAATGGAGCTGAAACTTCCTGTCCAATAAGCAAAGAAAGAAAACCACACTTAGGCCTGTAAAGTGTAGTTGTGTCTAGCTCTTGATGGGAAGATCTGGGCATAGTTTCCAGGAATCCTCAGTGATCCGTTTGAGTTCCCTGCGCTGAGAATGGAAACCTCTTACTGAGGATGCGCCAATTGTGTTACCACCAAGCGAAGGCCACGCTCTGGACCACAGCTGGAATCTGCCATTGTCCTTCACCTCCCCTTTCAGGATCCTCTGATGGCCCAGAGATGCCCACTGCATCACTCTCTGCTATTGGCTACTGTGTAGACCTAAAAGGAATCTCCGGAGATCAGTCTCTCAAGATCACCAAGACTAGACTAGAGAAACTCTACGACTTGAGACAACCAGCAATAAACCAACTTTTAAGCTGTGGAATTATAAAGGAAATGGGAGAGCTCCCAAGATTTTGAATACACAGGTCATTAAAATCAGCATTTGTACACGTTAAGCCTATTCCATCCAAGTATTTAGCCTGGGTACCATTTCCTTAAGAAGCCTCAAGAGTCCTCCGAGCAGGGCAGGTTGTGGATGCACAGTAGGAACCCGGCTGGAGGACGGAAAGTGGTTGAATTCAGTGTGGTTATCTCACACACCAACTCATTTCCTGTTTTCATGTGTCTATGCCATGCTGTGAGTTGAAACAAAAAAGCAACACAGCCTCCGAATGTGTTTTTAAAGTACATTTAACATCAGTCAGAAATTGTATAGATTTATTGCATTGTGTCCTTTTCCCATACAGAACTTCCGTTTGTTCTGAACGTTATACATTGTATTTTTTTCAGAGCCTCTTTACAACCAGATAATTTTCAGTGGGAAAAATACCCACGTGCACATACACACACACACACACACAGAGGACAATGACTAAAGCTCATACATGACCAGAAACAGAGCAGGCAACATTGCCCCCGACTCCTACCCTTTAAATTTTCACTTTAAGTATATTCTTCAAAATTTTCCCCAAAAGCAAAGGCTACAGGATCACCACATCAATTAGTGTATAAAAAAGTGCCCTGGTGTTTTAATTGCTGTAGGTTAACAGATATTTCTGAATCCAAATGCAAATGGATTTTGTTCTACAAATTGAACATTTTTCACCTTGCAAATAAAGATGACTTCTGTGTGTTTCTGAAAGCCCTTTATTCTTAATTACATAAAAAGACAAAGCTTTTCCCAAAAAAATGGTGGCATTCAAATTGTCTCACCTCATTATGTATAGCAAGGATAAATTGGAGGAGAATATATACAAATAACAATTAATGACTCCTTTTTAAAGGTAAGAAATGGAAGTAATAGTGATTCACCACTACTTGGCAAGTACTGTGGAAATCTGCTGCCAAATCCTGTCTTCTCCCAAAATAGTGAACTCTACCTGCGATTTAAGAGTGACAGTGTCATTTCCAGTCATGGATACGAGATCATCTGGACCTCATCACCCTCTGGTAAGACATTTGCACTTTGTAAGGAAAAGCAATGTAGATGAGAAAAACATAAGGTGTCTAATAGAAAAACCTTATCATTTTAGCTATCTGTGTACTTGATTATTTTCTGTTAAAAATAGGAATTTTTTTTTGCAGTTTTGGTCAGCTGTTCATCAAATAGTTAAAGGAAAATTTAAGTCATGTCAATATATTTATTCAAGAGAGAAGGAATACCTTCATGAAATGTCCCAAAATATCTAAAAACCTTCAAAATAAGAATGATAAAAGGGCTCATTTTAAATAACTAAGGGATAAGAAAAGAGTTCTAGCAAGACAGTCATGGATAAAGAAATCTTGGCACTTAAAGAGGAAGCTTAAAGATCATCCCCAATGCCCCGATTTTATAGATGATGAGAAAAAAACACCTGGATTAATGAGTTGACCAAAATGCCCAGTTAGGGTGGCGATGGGATTGACCTTCGTGGTCAGACACCCACCTGGGTGCTTTGTAATTAAGCCAGACAGGTAGGATACCTGGATCCCCACGGATATATAGTCTAAATTATATTAGCTTTCATTTACATATTGACAAATCAAACAAATTAACACCAATACTTATTTAAGTCAAATACTTAATATTTGACTGACAAATACTGACTTAAGTCAGTCAGTAGCCTGGTAAAGTCACTTTTATAATGAATTAATTCCCGCCACAACCTACCATAACACACTCTCTCTTGGTTCAGCCCTGATTTTTATTTTTGATTTTACTTCGACCACGTCCTTGTCCTCAACTCAGGACACATGGAGCTCTCTACTCCTTTGCAAGCGCACAGATGACAACCCTACTCTCCCCTGCAGTTCTTTTATCAAGTTCTTTCTTTTTCCATTCTGCTCGCAGCCACAGTTTTCAAAGCACAGTGCTGGGGGGAGTCGTCCCTGGGTCGTGATACATGTGCAGGGAGAGGAATGTAGGTGGGGTGGGGGAGGGATGGAGGCTGAGGAAGGAGGACCAGGGAAGGGGTTTCTCCCTCCGCTGTTCTTGCAGAGTCCCGGCACCTTAAGCAAACGACAGTCTATATTGCCTGCACGTGGCACACTGGTTTATACTTGGTGGGCTCAAACTCCCTGCGGCTTTCTGCTTGCAGGCTGCGGTGGGACTCTGCACGGAGACAGGGGCTCGTTCACCAGCCCCGGCTACCCGGGCACGTACCCCAACCACACGCACTGCGAGTGGGCCCTCACGGCTCCCGCGGGGAGGACTGTCACCGTCAGCTTCTACTTCATCAGCATCGACGACCCGGGAGACTGCACCCGGAACTATCTCACACTCTACGACGGACCCAACGCCGACTCTCCATCCTATGGCCCGTATTGTGGCGCAGTGAGTAAAAGCAAACATTTTTAGATCCCACCCCCTTGTTATTTTTAAACAATGAAAGTGACTTAGCATAGACTTTTAAAAGCAGACACATGCAAAGGACAAAGCATAAACCTTTAAGAAACTTGGGTGCAGGTGTCCGATCTTCCTATTTGGGGAGCAGGAGTGCCATCTGGTGGCCATTGCGTTAAATTACTACTAATAGTTACCAGAGCCAGCTCCGCGTGAGCGTCGCCTGTGGAGTTATTTAATCACTACAGACTTGCACCTCCCACCCAGACCTACCGTATCAGAATTTCTCGGGGAGGATCCTTGGCATGTTGTTTTTTCAAGCTCCCTATGTGATTTCAACGCACTACCCGTGGTTGAATACCCATGTTTATTTTTTGCATAAATAGAACTATAGAAAATTTGGACAGCTGGTTCCATTTCTTCTACTTCTTGCTGAAAATTGCAGGAGCTCTTTGAAGAAATGGTAGCTAATAGTTTGGTTGCTTTTGCAAAGCTCTGATGTCATAGAGCTTCCTTGAACATCAACTTAGACTCTGACATTGACTGGGGATCGCAGTCATCTGCGCTTACTACCCTCGCAAGTGAATTTGATACCAAAGAGCTGACAAGCGAGGGGAATGAGGCTGCTGGTGACAGGGTGCTTCTAATTGTCCTGTTCTTTACCCATCTTTCTAATCAAACTGGACAGAGAATTACATACGCTGAAATCTAGAGAAATCTATAACTTATTATTTATAAAATTGATGTTATTTTCAGAAATGTCAGAAAATAGACTAACATATTATAAAAATAAAAACACTGGTATTTAATTGTTGGCTGGTATTGTCGGGTGCAGCTTAATTTAATTCACAAAGCCTCTCTGGGTGGAAGTTGAGGTCTCTTCAACTTTTCACGACTAGAGACAACACTCTTTTTTTTTTTTTTTTTT
>VBSM01003148.1:12625709-12644567 GCA_008086735.1 Cheirogaleus medius | reverse complement strand
GTCTGGTTTATCAAAGATTAGGCTACCGTATACCGATGGTTTCATCTCTGGTATTAGAGACAACACTCTTATAAACCTTTTGGTAGCTGCATCTTCATGCACTTAGTTATATTACTTGGGGAGAAACGTTGGTCCAGGGACCAGCAGGCACTATTTTCACTGTTATGCATAGGAGACTCACAGAAAGGAGACCCCATAAAATGTGCCACACACCAGATTTAGAAGCTGATTAGGGCTTTGACATTTAATGGAAATTTATAGACATTTCAAAAAGGAGGAAAAGAGACAATTTTAACAATACCATTACTTTCTATTTGTATGGCTTTTTTTTTTTTTTGCGTGTGTGGTTTTCAGTGACTTCCAAACATACAACCCTGCTTGATCCCCACAGTGACAATCCTGTGAGGTGGAAAGAACTTGTATATCCTGGACTTTGCAGATAAAAGTAAACTGAGGCGCTAAGAAGGGAACCATCTGCTGTTTAAACCAGCGTCACATTAAATCGAAATATGGAACTAGATAAGTCAGTTGGTGTTCACAGTATTTTCCCAGTTTGACATTTTCTTTCATGAATGTGGATATAATTTCATATTTCATATGTGATTGTTTTCTTTCTTGAATTAAAGGTACCACTGATTTCTTTAACATTTCATAAATGTTAAACATAAATGTAAAATATAAATGAAAAAATGTCAAATGTAAATATAAAACATAGAGTCAGTTTACCTACAGAGTGGTGGTAGAAGTAGCTCTTTATTTTGCTAATATAAATATAAACCACACCAGGATTTGCAGGTGTTTCATGTTATGATAAAATAAATGTCATTGTTCATGGGGAAATAAATCCTGTGTGACTCGCAGCTACAGAATCTGAACATCTGAAAAATGAAAGAGTAGCAGGAAAAACAAGGAGGATAAAGGAGAGTCTAAAACTTCTGTTAACTGTCCATACTAGTTTATCAACATAGAATAAGAAATTGAAATTTCGGAGCAGATCAAATCAAAAGTAAACAGCAGATGTGTGTGGGAATAAAAAATATTGGATATACCTTGATATATCTCTTAGGGAAAAAAATCTCTCTTCTTCACACACTTTAATAATTTACTGTCTTGGAAATAAGTCTGTGTTTTGATGACTCTAGATGGGTAGGGCTGAGATAGGAAAGTGCAGTAATGTAAGCTTCATGAGAGCAGAGCTTTTTGTCTGTTTTGCTGATTTTTTAATAGCCCTGGTGCTAAAAACAATACCTGCAACATGGCAGTATCTTGACAAATATTTGCCAAATGAATTAAAGGAAAATAAGTAATCCCAGCAGCACAGGAGGCCAAGGCAGGAGCATTGCTTGAGGCCAGGAGATCGAGACCAGCCTGGGCAACATAGAGAGACTCCATCTCTAGAAAAAATTACAAAAAAATTAGCCAGGCTTGGTGGCTCATGCTTATAGTCTCATCTACTCAGGAGGCTGAGGGAGGAGGATTGCTTGAGCCCAGGCATTCGAGGCTACAATGAGCTATGACTGCACCACTGCACTCTATTCTGGTGACAGAAAGAGCCCCCATCTCAAAAAAAAAAAAAAAGAAAAAAAGAAAGAAACAAAATGAGAGAAAACTGAGACTCCTCTATCTCTTCCCCTCCACGCACACAAATACAACTGTTCCGCAGAAGGATGTGGAAGCACATCCCAAGAGGAAACTATAAATATTGAGGATGAAAATAGTATGTTTTACTCATCTGATCATTTTAGTTACAAATGTGTTACTTTTAGAAAAAGTAAATTTTCAGTAAGAACGTGAACAAGGAGTTCAAGTTTTTTTTGACAACAGCCGTATTGAGATATAACTCACACACCATAAAATTGATCGGCTTAAATGTACAATTCTGTGGTTTTTAGTGGATTCACAGAGTTGCACGATCACCACAGTCAATTTTAGGACATTTTCATTACCCCAAAAAGAAACCCTGTACCCATTTGGCCGTCACTCGGCATTTCCCCTCAACTCCCCCCGCCCCCGTGATAGTCCTTTGTAAAGCATCTCTCTGCATTAATTCTACTCAAAGTTCCTTCTAGAAAACTGTGCAGGTTCACTGGGAAGTCTATTAAATAAAGCTTTTTTTATAGTACATTTTTTACTAGGCTAACATTTCTAGAAAGATGTGCAAATTTGTAAAAAATATTATTTGTTCCTTTTTTTTTTTCAATTTTAGGACACTAGCATAGCCCCCTTTGTGGCGTCCTCAAATCGGGTCTTCATAAAATTTCATGCTGATTCTGCAGAGCGTCCCTCCGCATTCCGGTTAACGTGGGACAGCTGAGTAGGTGAGACCGTGTTTACCCGGCACCTGGAGCCTGCGTCGCAAGGGACAGAACGCTGTCATCTTTAGACGTGCCCCTGCCTCTACGAGCAGAATAAGCTGAACTTTCTTGGTTTTATGGAACCAATATTTGTAATTTTTTTTTGAACATAGAATACCACTTCTTTAGTCTTGACTGTGCATGCATGTCATTCTTCTAATATTTTGAGCTGAAATTTTTAAAAATTCCTTAAAAGGTTGGAAATGATTATGGCATCTGTAATATACATTTTTAAAAGGTAATGATAAGACAGAGGTTTGATTTTCACTGTCAATGTCAAATAAGGGATAATAAACATGATTGAATTATACACAGTTATGCTGCATTCATTTTTGACTCATTAAAATTTTGTCTTTCACTATGGGTATATATAAATTTTCAAGTTGAATTTTCACATTTTCACCAAGCACATTATGCTATTGTTTTCGTTTTTAAACTTTCCTCTGTTTGCCAATGTTTATGTATAATTCACATGATATGTAATTAAATTATTACTGCACAAAATATCAGTCTACACACCACATTTATTATATTAAAAGAATTTTTCATGTTTCTGGTATTCTCAATTATACTTTTAAACCATATAATACATCAGTTCTTATACTGTATTTTATTTAACAGCTTCCTCTGTTCCTATATTTGTTTTGTTTCCAATCTACCGCTGTATCAGATACGCAGTCCGTGAATATTTTGTTCGTAATTTAAAAACTTTTTATTTTGAAATAACATAGTGTCACAGGAAGTCGAAAGGACAGTCCTTAGCAGTCTTGTGTACCCTTCACCCAGCATCCCCCAATTTTGTATAATATTTTGTGAATTGTTTCCTATAGGCAAGTTTTTAGGAAAGGTAAAAGTTCTTTTTACCTTTTGACCTGTATTGCTGAATCGTTGCATAAGGGGATCAAAATCCTGCTGATTTTAGAAGTCTTTAGGTGGAAGCCAGAAGTCATTTTAATTAGATAATTCCTTTTGGGGAAAATCCCCAAGCAGGTTACAAGTTTGATAAAAACCTCTAGAAATAAGTTAAAACTGGTATTTTGAAGCTTTCACGTTGAGAAGAAATTCTGTCCTGTTCTAAACTTACCCACTTCAGGTGCGATGGGAACTTTAACTGTAGACCCCCTGCTTGAGAAGGAGCAGGTGGGAGACAAGAGCTGAAGCCCAGCACACGTCCCTCTTGCGGCTCCTCCAGGTCTGTGGACTACAAGGTTAAGGCTTAGCACAGAAGCTACGCCAGGACCCTGTTCCAGGTAGCACTGTCCCTGGACCTTTCATAGTCTGGGATCCCATTGGGAGGCAGACCTCCATCCTCATCTGCTATTTCTCCCCTCTCCTTCCTTGTTCCCCAAACAACTGGAAACTCATGGCTTTTAGCCTTCAGGGTTACGTTTAGCCATTGCTGGCCAGAGCAGCCCTTGTCTGGCCCCCAGGGACCTGCTGGGGTAGCTTAGGGAGAGGCCACTACGGGCCTTCTCAGGACCCAGTGGGATCCCTTGGCACTTAGAGCATTCCTGTGAAGGACGCCCCAGGGGATGAGGCAATGTCAGTTTGGGACTAAGAGATGCCCAGGATGTGAGTTCTACTTGTCATAATTTCCTATTAAATCTCAACCCCATTTAATGGGAAGAATTTGTTAAAAATTCACCATGCACTCACCAGGGTAAGCATTAACATCATTAATTTTATTAAGAAAAATGATAGCTAATATCTATGCAACTTTTTCCTATGCCAGGCACCATTCTTACGTATTCTCACGGAAACAGGTAATAAGAACTATCATCCCACGGTACAGATGAGAAAAACAAGGTATGAAAAAGTTATATAACACCTGAGTATGAAGCTGTGATTCTAACCTTAGCAACCCCATGAGAAAGTGCGACACATCAGACCTGAAGGACTAGGTGTGAAATAATTAAATATAAGTCAAACTATTTTCATAGCTCTATTGAGATTATTTAAAAAATTGAGTGTTAGCTGAGCCAGGAAACTTCTGAATGCAGTTGTTATAGTAAAGACTTAGAGACTATACAGCATCAAAAATAATGTCAAGGGTCAAAATTTTTTACTTATGGAGACCACATCACTGTCAGTTTCATGGGGGAACTTATTAGAATAAAAATGATATAATAATTGATAGATACTTGATAAAAACCTTGCTTTTTACATTTTAATTTGGTAATTTTGTATTTATATGCCACTTAGTAAGTAGTTTATTATAAATATAGTTTAGAGCTTAAAAAGGCACTTTTTAGTAAATTTATAAATCAGTGATTTATATGTGAATTTATATTAATACAGCAGTCACCACTGGTCTGTTGTGCCTTGTGTGGGTCAGGAATCTTCCATACTCTATTTTTGATCACCCTACTCTGTGGGCCCAGGAGTGGGGTGGCACATTCCTCCTAATGAGAAGCACCAAAGCACAGACCATCTGTAAGCACAGAGCACTCGACAGTGAGACCATGGATTGACTTTTCCATGTGAGACCAGCTACGAACTTTGCAGAACTCCTTGTTCTGCAACTTGTTCAAGAATTATTAAGCAGTCCAAGCTGGTGACAGCAGAGCAGTAAGCCAAGCATGGGGCCCATCCAAGGGTGGGGCTGTGTGAGACTGCACAGGCCGCCTACCCAGGAAGCTGGTCCTGTTTCCACGCTCTACACATTTGGAGCTTAGGGACACATTTTCCTAAGAATTGTACTGGTAAAAGTGAAGAGAATGAGAGGAGGGTTAGAAGGCCGTTGTGACATTGTGATATAATATGAAATATGCATTTGGTCTCTGTCCCCAGTGCCTGGTACAGGCCTTCTAAAACCCTAGTAATTTCCTGAGTGATAGGGGGGCTAAGTGCATCTTTTTGTTCAAATCTTCAGTCTTTGATCCCAATTCCTGACACAGAGCTCTTAAAGCCCTTGGAATTTCCTGGGTGAAATTAGCTAGGATAAATTTCACTCAGGAAATTTGAATGAGAGGAGCTTCTTTTATTCTTTTATGAGGTGACTGTTGGTGAGCTCCTGGAGGGGGTCTGGTCACCAGAAAGACCAAGCGATGATTAGAAGCTTGGGACTTTCAGACCTATCCCACTTCCACTCTCTGGGAAGGGGAGAGGAGCTGGACGTTGAGTTAATGATCCATCGTGCCTATGTGATCGAGCCTCATAAAGATCCCTGAACCATGGAATTTAGAGAGCCTCTGGGCTGATGAGTACATCCACGTACGGGGAGGGTGGTGCACCCCAACTCCAGCCTGCGCTCGGGACCCTTCCAGACCTGGCCGTGTGTATTTGTTCATCTGCTGTTCATCTGTATCCGGTATCATTCCCTTTATTAACATAACAAACTCGCAAATCAGATGTTCCCCTGAGTGCTGTGAGTTGTCTTAGTGTAATAATCAAACCCAAGGAGGGGGTTGTGGGAACCCTAGTTTGTTGCCGGTGGGTCAAAAGTATAGGTGACAACTACTATTTGTGATTGGTGTCTGAAGTAGGGGACTGAGCCCTTAACCTGTGTGATGTGACGCCCACTCCAGGTAGATAGTGTCAGAATAGATTAAGTTGCAGCACACCCAGCTGGCGTCTGCTGGAGAATTGCTTGGTGTGTGGGAGACATCTAGTGTCAGAAGTGTTGAGAGTTGAGCGTATGAGAGTGGCAAAAAGAGTTCGGTTTTCCTATCTCAAGCAAGAGTGCAAACAAATTTCTAGAAAACAGGAAGTGAATAAAAGCATGCTGATAAATGAAACAGAAAGAAATTGCAGCCCAAAAGAACTGGAAGGGAGCAATGCAGCAGGGGTTGGGAATCTCTGTTCCGGGTGTAATCTGGATGCGGGGCTGGCAGGTGCAGTGTGGGAAGCTGAGAATAGAGGTAATGGAACTGTATTCGTTGGCACTCGCAATCCACCATTTCCCTCCACCAGGGAGGGCATCCCAGTGATGTTCTGCAGGCCTAAAACTGGGTTCTTGCCTCTGAAGATATTTAACAAACAGCCCAGAGACGTAGGACCCACCCTCAGCTACCACCACCTTTACACGGTCGCGCCCCAACATCTGCGCTTCCGCCCACAGCACGTTTCGCTTCAACTGACCAACTGAGCATGCGCTCACACTAGTGCGCACGCGCCGAGCCAAGTCCAATCAGAACTTCAAAACTGGAAGAGTCCCGAGAGGACCAGACTAACCACGGTGCGGGGCGGAGTCTCGAAGCCGAATAATGGGCATGATTGGCCAGCCTCGGGGGCCACATTCCTTAGTGGGCGGAGCCTCGCCCTGGAGCCACGTCTAGTAAACTGTGTTCTCCTAATTTGGGAAGAGTCGGGGGCGGGCGGGGCGCGGCCCCAAGTGCGCCTGCGCCGAGCGCCGGGACAGGGCGTGTTCCTCGTTCGGTGCCAGTTTTGCAGCGGCCGGGTGTGCATCTCTCGCCGCCGGGGCGCGTCCCGCCGAAGCCTGTCGTTCCACGCCCGCCCCGCGCGGTGCTGCCCTCCGCGGTGAGTGCGCGTGGCCCTGCGCTCGGGCTCGCGTCCCCCGGCGGGACACCCCCACTCCCCGGCCCCGCCCTGCCCCCTCCCGCGCCCCGACGCCCCCGTGTCCAGCTCCGGGACGACCCGGGAGCGGCGGCGGAGGGGTCTTTCCTTTATCTCCCTGCACCCTGCTGCCCTCACCCACGTGCCTGGCTGTTGTCGTTTGGTGCAGACCATGTCCAAGTCCCTGAAAAAGTTGGTGGAGGAGAGCCGTGAGAAGAACCAGCCGGAAGTGGACATGAGCGACCGGGGCATCTCCAACATGCTGGACGTGAACGGCCTGTGTAAGTTCGCGGGCGCGACGCGTCCTTCCCCGTGGAGAGGAGGACCGGGAAGGAGGGTTTCTAAGTTTGCTGGCCCCCGTGTGAGCGATTACAGTGGCTGACATCCCGCCCCCTGCTTGTCAGCACCACCGGTCAGGAGCTTCCCTTGCATAGTTTGCCGTCACAATTTGTTCTGTTCCAGCTGGAAAATGAACCTGAGAGTCCAGGATTAGAATCCCACAGACAGGTGTTTGTTGCTGTGCCGATTTATGGCATTTGGGTGGATTCTCTATTTACTGAACAGCCACTTTATTTTTCCATTGGGAATCATTTTTGAATCATTCTTGCTTTCTCTAGTCCGTGAAAAAATGGCACACAAAAGTCACAAGATGAATAAACATTCTTGTGCCCGGAGTATTTTAAACATTTCTTGACTCTACTTTTTGGGGGGTCTTTATTCTCCTAACTTAAGTGAGGCTTTTGTTACCTCCAGCGTGGGCCGTGGTGATGCCCTCCTAACTTGCCGTCTTGCCTCCAGTTTCACTGCCCAGTTTAATCACCGTATTGCTCTCAGTGTTATTTTCCTGCACACCCCCGCCCCCCGTCTGTTACCCTATAAGGGATGGCAAACTCAAAAGCCTCCAGCTGAGGGTGACCATGAACTCAGTAGTCTGTATCCCATTTGAAAGGGCCTAACTAACTGCTGCACCTGCTACTCAAATGCATGTCACCATGTAGGAACGTTGGGCCAGTGTTGCCAGATTGATTGATTGATTGATTTTTTAAAAGAAGCCAAGACCCTAGATTTTTATATGAAATTCCCTAATTTTTGGATGTTGGCAACGAATCCCACTGTTTGACAAACACTGTGTAAGCGAAGTAAAGCGCTTCTTCAGGCTAATGTGGCTATAGTTCAGAGCTTCTCAGTGTGTCTCTAGATTGTCCATTACTGACAGTAATGTCCCAGGTTCCTTGGTGTGACGTGCAAGGCCTTTCTGAACCCGACCACAGCCTTATCCCTTGCATGCAGTTGGCGTCCCAGCCATACTGATCCTGCTGCCCTTCCTGAACCACAGCATACTAACGTAGACCTTGATGCCTTTACAAAATACTATTTTCCCTCCTCCTCCTCACTCTTCTTCACCTGAAATCCTGTTACTTCTCTGTTAAGAGGCAGCTCAGGCATCGCAGCCAACATGAAGCCTTCTCTGTGTGTGCCAAGCTGACCTCGTCACTCCCCCCACTGTGAAGTTGGACATGCCTTGCTCAGTGATTCCTGCTACATAGGATTGTAACTTTTTTAAATCTAGAAGTGTCTCTTCCCCACTGAGAGACTGAGAAGACAAAAGCTGTACAATATGCATGTTTGCATTTTTTATAAAGCAGTGCCCGGAGCACAGTGCGTGCTCAAAAATGTTCGATGAGTAGAGGAAATGAAAGAATGACAGATGAGGACTACAGGTGTGTGAGAGCCAGTCCAGGATGTGACAACAGAAAAGAAATGCAATGTCCAGGGGACCCTAAAAGATGATGGGTAGCTCATTAGGCATGGAGAGAGTGGAGTCGGGTTTACTATGAATCCGTGGTCTCTGCCTGGGCCAGAGATTGGGGTTGATGCTATTGGCACATCTTGGCACAAGGAAAGGGGATGAAGCGTTGTAGACAGTTTGCATTTGGTGACCATCATGGAGATACCTGCCATCACACTTAGGTTTTGGTGTGTGGTGTTCTCTCTCAGTAGGAATGGATTCCTGGTGTCCGCAGGAGGGTAGATGTCTCCAGTATTGAATTGGCAGCTGAAGATCTGACTGTGTCCCTTCTACCCCTGCCCAGCTCTGCCAAGATCCTGGTCATTCCTGGGGACACTGTTGCTATAGAGGAAATAGGGAAGGGGGTGGAAACAGGAAGCACAGCACAGCAGTCCTCTGGGCTCCATCGCTTTCTGCCCTCCGGCACCTTTTTTCCATGGGGCTGAAGAGAGAGGTTGCTTTCAGCTGAGCAGCTTTTTACCCTACAGCTTTTGAAAAGGAGACTTTATGTAATATTTATAAGTGGGAAGAGTGGCTTAGCTATTTTGGTTCCAGTCGCATTATCTCTTTGAAGCCTTGGCTTTTATTAAAGAGGAAAAGATAGCCACTTGCTTCCTGAAAAAAACATTGGCAGTGTGACGCTGGGCGGTGAAATACACTATCATTCTTAAATTTTCCCAAAGTAGCAGCTGAGGAAGAGCAACAGTACTTCTCGGGAAGTTCAGTGGAAGTGGATTTGGAGATGTCACCTTCTCTGGCTTCTGTAGCAGTGACCCGAGGAGTGGCTGCTCTCTGCTGACTCCCTGAGTTTTGCTCTCTTCAGAGTCTGGAAGGTTCCAGGAGGCTCATCAGAAGCCCATTCATCCTCTGGGGCTCATTTTATCAGTAGTGCACACGATGCTTAGTATGTACATGTACTAAAGTATTTGACATGGTTACATTAACTGTAGTGTAAGAATTCCCATATTCTTTATTCCCATATACAATTTTAACTCTACCCATGAAGTTTTATATTTTAGTATCCAGATTAAACACAGGGAACAATTAACAGTTAACTTGCCTATACAGGGAATGGTTATTTCTTGTGTCTCAAGCTTTCTTGTCATTATTCTTATTTCGTTTAATTTCTCCTAAGGTTTATAAACAAGAATTAAGCTTTGAAGATAAGAATGAGGTTTTGCACGACCTCATTTCTAAGCATATGAGATGCCATCTTTTCTGCTTGGGAGAATTGTGTCTTGTAAACAGCATTTTGCTTCCTCAGAGACAGTAACCTTTGAAAAATGTTTTGAGGAGTTTAGGTACCAAAAAAGTTTTCTGATGGGGAAAACTTATTAGGCTGGAGATAGGTATCAGGCAGGTTCTATAGTTTGTTGCCAACTCAGCAAGTGTCTGTTCATAGAAATGGTCAGATCCTACCCTAAGAGGCAAAGGAACACTGTACATATGAGGGGATCTTGGATTTGTATAGACTGGACTCAAAGTTGCTGCTTAGTACTGTGCAACCTTAGAGAAACTACTTAACCTCTCTGAGCCTCAAGTTCCTCGACATCAAGTGGAAGTACAGGCGGCCACTTGATAGGACTGGTTTAGTGTTAAATTCAATAATGCACATTAAATGTTAATTATTAATGTCAGTATCCAGTTAGGGGCCCATCAGCCCATAAGCAGTTCCAACATGGTCTGAACCAAGATTTTAGTTCGCTTAATTAGACTGTGTAAGGCTTTTGTGTCATAATGTTAGAATTTTTTTATGTGGCTTTTTAGAACCTGGAGCGTTTGGCACTTTTGCCTGGGGTTCTAATTGATTTAGATCGCTATTTATTTGAAATTTGTCCTAATTTTATTCCTTTTCCATTTTACACGCCATGTAATTTGCACGCACATTTTCCTTAAAGTTTCCAAGCTCAATGCTGCTGATTTTATTCTTTTAATTAAATAGATTGATTTCACCGCAGAAACTCTTCCCGAAGCAGCAACTGTCGTCAGCTGATAAAGATGGTTTTGAAGGGCCCTGTAATCGGCTCCCACGGAGGTGTAGAATCTCAGTAGTAGCCGGGAAGACTTTCTTTCATTTTTTTTATTTGTATCTTTTATGACTTTTTAATCTCTTCAAGTTTATTGCCCTCTGGGAGGTCAAACATTTATCAGTTTTTTTTTTTCAGGTTAGACTAAAATATTTTTGCAATCTTTCAAAAGAAAAAGAAATAACCTGCTATCAACGGAGCAGTCATTCTAAACGACCGTGCAAAATAATCAAACATGATCATGGGTCATCTGGAAGGGCTATTTCAAAAGTTAAACCTGGGAGTGGTCCCCCTGTTAGGAACATATGTTATCAGTATAGGCTATCTTTGGTGGGGGAGATAAAAGAGCCGGGGAAAAACATGTGATTTTAGCTATAATCTTTATTAAAATCTTTTATGTTTTCACTCCACTGAAGTCGTGTGTATATGCCCACCTTTGTAGTTTTTAAACATGTCATCTCTTGCCCTGGGACACCTTTGCCTATTTTTTCTCTCCAGCTAACTCCTTCACTCCTTTGTCAGTTAACACTTAGGATTTATCTATCCACGTGACTCCATTCTTGTGTCACCTCCTCTGGGAAGCCCCCCCAGTATACTTAATTTTAAGCCACCATCCCATCCAACCTGGCTTAAGTGTCTCTTCTGAGCCCACTGTCCTGTGAGCCCTGTACTTGGCGTAGTGCTTGGGAACAATGTATTGCAGGAAGAATGTTTCTGCTTTTAGTTAAGAAATCCAGACAGAGAGCTGAGTGCAGGAAAAATATCACATACTTGGTCTCCTCCGTACAGGCTTCTCCCCGCCTTCCAGAGGAAAAAGAGTTTACACTTATCAGGAACACCATGGCGATGACAAATGTTAGTTTTGATTTTCAGACAGGATAACAACTGGAAATGTTTCATCAAGATGGGAAATAAACACAAAAGTGGCAACCCCTTTGGTGTAGCTGAACCAATAATGACATTTGACCATTATTCCATCACTTGACATTTCTTCTCCAATTGACCGTGGCAGCTTTTTAGTTTGTTACTCGCTGTGTAACCTTGGGAAAGTTACTTAACTTCTTTGTGCCTAGGGTTCCTCATCTATAAAAAGGGAATAATAAGAACCTACCTTGTAGGGTCATTGTGAGGTCATATTTATAAAGTACCACCTCGTACATATTAGTCTTAATGTTCATTGTTATTAGTACAGTCATGTGTTGCTTAACAACAGGTATATCTTCTAAGAAATGTGTCATGGGGTGATTTTGTTGTGCGAACATGATAGAATGTATTTATACAAATCTAGATGTGGCCCCTACTACATACCTAGGCTAGATGGCGTAGCCCATTGCTCTTAGGGCGGCAAACCTGTACAGCAGGTTACTGTACCGAATACAGTAGGCAGTTGTAACACAATGGTAAGTATTTGTGTCTCTAAACATAGAAAAGTTACAGTGAAAATACAATCCCGCATTATAATCTCATGGGACTGCAGTCACATACGTTGTCTGTCGGCCGAAACATTGTTACACAGCGCGTGACTGTATTTTGTCTAGTGACGGTGTAACAAATGCAAGACAGTGTCTCTTTATTTTCTTGGAAATCTTGGCAGTGATACTTCCCAGTGGTCTTTGCCCATGTGTCTCACGGTTTCACGACACACCAGGCCACCCGCTGCCTCCTTCCTCACCTGAATGAGGATTCCCAGAAGCTGGGTGGCCGGGCAGATGCTGCAGGGACAGCAGCGACCACACACCAGCGAGTCGAGAGCCAGGGACAGTGCAGAGGGTGGCGGGGGCACAGCAGGGCATTTCACAGGATTTGAGTTGTGGCCGAGGCTCTGTTGAGAATGGCAGACGTGCATTAAAAACTATTGGTGGGTTTTCAACTAATAATTAAAATATATCATGTAATAAACTATTGAATGTATATATTTTTTTCATGATAGGCACTATCCCAAGCAGAGTCTCTTTGGGCTACTTCTCTTTATTGAATTTTTAAATTATCCATTCTTTAATATTTGCTATGTTAAGACAACTATAAGGTGTTTGTTAGATATGAAACCATAACACCCACTGCTTTGCCATTATAATCAGCTAGAATTGGCATGAATAATAATTGAAAACCATACCCTGTGTAGCCTCTGTTCATAACTTTACAGGAACCTGGTTGAAAGAAAACCCAGTCTAGATATGCGAGATCCACTATTACACAGCAGAAACTGGAGGTGGTTTTTTTTTATGCCTCGTAAGGGCCTCTTCTTTGAATAGCAAGTTCGTGCAAGTCAGTTTATTTTTGATTTTCTAAAGCAAAAACTAAAAATGTGGCTGAGGACCAGTGTGTAGATCAAGCGTTTGACCAGCAGGGGGCAGTGTTGAACATCTGTGTTTTGCTCCAAGGTCCCTGGGGAGGCCAGACACAGCTTCCGGTCTCCCCATGGCCCTTTTCCGCCTCTGCAGTTCTTCCTCCTCCACTCACCAGGCCTCTCTCTTTGAGATTGATCTGTTTGGCAGCTGCCTGGCACGTGGCTTCTGCATGGAGGAGCCACCGATCCACATGTGTTTCCAAGTGAAAGGTGGGGGCTGCATGGGGTTTTCAGTGTCCCCGTTGGGCACCCCGTGGGTGATGCCTAATAATGTGAAACAGTGTTTGGGATTTGAGGCGTTAGTAAAGCCAAAAGGCAAATGAGAGGGTAACATTATCTGCTCTATTGATTTCCTAGGACTGCCAGAGCAAAATGCCATGGAGCAGGAGTTTATTTCTCCCAGTCCTGGAGGCTGGAAGTCTGAGATCAGAGTGTCAGCAGGGGCGGCTTCCCCCGAGGCCTCTGTCCTTGGCTTGCAGCCGGCTGCCACCTTGCCCTGTCCTCACGTGGCCTTTCCTCCATGTGCCAGGGGTCTTCCTGTTGTCTCATTTCCTCTTCTCTTAAGCACAGTGGTCAACTTGAGTTCAAATTCACCCTAAGGTCCTCATTTTATCTTAACATCTCTTTAAAGGCTCTGTCTCCAAATACAGAGGTATTGGGGGGCATCGTTGGGTGGGGGGCTTAGTTGAGCCCATAGCATCTACATTAGAGGTTCTCAGTGATACAAACCCAAACAGAGTTCACAGCCCTAAAAGGCCAGGCTTGGATGCTGAGGAGAGAGATGACCTGGAGGGCCTGCCTTACCTCCAGCCATTCAGTTCAGAATTCTTTAAAACACTGTGCTAGGCAAATAAAACATGGACCTGGGCTAGCTAGCCCTGCCGGCTTGGAAACTTGGATTCATAGGATTGTTGCAGAAACTGTTGAAAGCAAACACAAGAAGCAACTTAATCTCCATCTGATCAATATTAACTGGACCCTCCCTCTTTCTTTATGGTTTCCTGAAAAACTATTAATCTTTGCTGAATTTAATGATCAGATGTGAGATCTTTTTTATACTGCATATTCATTTTCCTCTGTTTTCAAACTTAGAGCGTTAGCTTCAAACACTCCATGAAGTACGGAGCTGGAAAAGATTGTGTTGGGGAAATATTGATTCATATATCAAACAAAATAAACCTGACTTACATTAAAATGGTAGTTTTAGTTGTCATTTACCTGTACGTTGTAAAGATCCTTTTTATTTCATATATTTCTCTGCATGTCTTTGGATTGTGTGTAGTTTATAATTTTAAGGGTAAACTGGGCCAAATGAAAGACATACATCAATGAGACCAGGCAGTTACTTGGAAGGAGCCTTTGGCCTCTCAGTTTCTTAGTACATAGTTCAGACCAGAGCATTGTAACGTAGTTTGCAACCTCGGTATATGAGTGGTGTTTTGCAAATTTTCTTATGTACGTTGTTTTTGTTTGCAGCCATAAATGTCTAAGTCTTCAAGCCATATCAAAAATATCCATTTGATTTATTATATATTTGTATTCTGCAAGTTGTGCACCTTTGTTAGGAGGATAAAAACAATAGACAATATAATCAAAATACCATGCCATGTACACAGAGAGTGTATTAATCCACAGTGGATGCTAACCGTGGGCCAGGCATTCTGCTCATCTGCTAAGTTCTTTGTGTGAATTATTTCTTTTAAACCTCACAATTTAATTATTATCAGCATCTAGTTAATATCTGAGGAAACAGGAACAGATTTATTTATTTTTTTAATTTTTTTTTTTTTTTTGAGAGAGAGTCTCACTGTGTTGCCCGGGCTAGAGTGCCGTGGCATCAGCCTAGCTCACAGCATCCTCAAACTCCTGGGCTCAAGTGATCCTCCTGCCTCAGCCTCCCGAGTAGCTGGGACTACAGGCATGCGCCACCATGCCTGGATAACTTTTTCTATATATTTTTAGTCGTCCAATTAATTTCTTTCTATTTTTAGTAGAGATGCGGTCTCGCTCTTACTCAGGCTGGTCTCGAACTCCTGACCTTGAGCGATCCTCCTGCCTCGGCCTCCCAGAGTGCTAGGATTACAGGCGTGAGCCACCGCCCCCGGCCTCCGCTGGCAATTTCTACTCCTGCTATGCTGTGATTGTCTGTCTCTGCCTGTCTCTTTGGTTTTCAGTGTGGTGGTTTGCCCTGTGGCCTCAAGTCTCCGATAAATCTATGGAGAGTTGTTTATCTTCTGTTTGATCAGTTTTTTTCTTGTTGCAAAGATGGTAGAGACAACTTCTCATCACTTTTCTTGCCAACCAGAAACTGGATGCATCTCTTAACTGTTTTCAATTCTTAAAATGTGGCTCCCTGACTTTTAATATTTGAACTATGTCTGAATTATCAGCATGTACAGCCATCTCTTACTATATTTTCTCCCTCTTAGCCCTCAGCTGGTCTAGTTCTGCAGGTACGTCTGTCTTTTATGTGGTCACCAGTTCTTAGGTCAATATCTCTTCAGTTTTTTTGATTGTTTGAAGCTTGTACTCTGGCATACCCCTCAGAAAGCCATCAAGAGAATAATATTCCCAGAGTTCTTGCCTGTCAATGATAACATAAAAGTTGGTGTTCTTTTTTTTACATGAAAGTCAATTTTTGCTGGATATAAACACTCACAGCTTCTTTCCCCGAGTGTCGTAAATGTGTTATTCTCTTTTTTCTGGCATAAAGCATTCCTGTCTGAAAGTCTGATAATGTCATCTTATTTCTTGTGACTTTATTGGAGTATGTCTCGGTGTAGGGTATAGGTCATTGTGGGTTACTTCCCAGGTGTGTAGTATGCTCTTTATATTTGTAGTTTGAAAGTTTTAAATATTTTTTTATTTCAGGAAAGTGTTTTTACTATGATTTTTAGCATGAGATCACTTCCATTGCTTATTTGCTTCTTTGAGGTTTGCTAGTGTCCGTATGTGGATCGTTTTGCCTGTCATTAATATCGGTCACCTTCTCCAAGATCCCTTTTCTCTCTTCGTTTCTTTGTGTTTTTAAAGAAACTCCACTTTACCCTCTGTTTCTCATAAGTCATGATGTGTTGTGTTTATTTGCTCTTATGTGTCTTTGAATTTAGTTTTCGTTTCTGAAATATTTTCATGTCTGCTTTCTTGAGTTTTGTCCCTTTATTTCTGAGTTTTTCGAATTCTGATTTATATTGTTGCTTTACGTCACATATTATTTTCTTAATGTCTTTTTCCCTTGTTTTTAAATTGTCAGTTACAGTTTTTTGTTTTTGTATTGTTTGAGACACGATCTTGTTCTGTCACCCAGGCTAGACTCCAGCGGTGTTATCATAGCTCACAGCAACCTCAAACTCCTGGGCTCAAGTGATCCTCCTGCCTCAGCCTCCCAAGTAACTTGGTCTACTGGCATGCACCACCATGTCTGGCTAATTTTTCTACTTTTTTAGAGACAGGGTCTTGCTCTTATTTAGGCTGGTCTCGAACTCCTGGCCTGAAGCAATCCTCTAGCCTTGGCCTCCCAGAGTGCTAGAGGCGTGAGCCACCGCGCCTGGCCTCAGTTACAGTTTCAATCTATTTTCTGGGCATCTCTTTTTGATGGGTAAGCTTTCTTTATCAATGACATTATTCTGCCTTTTTTATGTTGCTTATGTTTTTACGAAATTAATTTTCCTGAACTTCCAGAGGGAGGCGTGGTTCTGGGTGGCTTGTCCAACTTTACAGAGCTCTGTCCTCTGGTGGTTTCATGTAATTTTCACAATACAGTGGTTTGCTTTCAGATAGCCTGACTCAGTCCTTGTCCCCACTTTTATCTGGGCCTTCTCTGTCCCCGGTCCCTGTTATCAATGTCTTGCCCTGTTTTGATTCTAGACCCTGTCTTGGAAGGGAGCCCTAGGTGGTCAGTTTCCAGGTCACAGGGTCTAGACTTGTCCTGATGTATCAGATCTTACCGCGGGCCCTGCCTTCGGAAGGGCCAGATCCTTCCTGATGTCAGCGGCTCTTCTCAAATTGTTCCGCTGGGCTTTCTAGTGAATTTGGTTGGCTGTTTGGGGGTTCTCTGTTCTCGCGTTTGTTAGGTGCCCTTTCATTTCTCTCTGCTTTCACCACGTAGATGCTGATATCATGTCGGTCTCGGCCATTTGTAGCTTGTCCCCTCTAACTAGTATTTTGGAGTTTTTTATGGGCACAGTTTCTCACCTGGCTTTGTTGCAAATCATGCCCTTGGATTTTTATTGCTGTCTAGTTACTCTGTCTATTTTTACGTGGGGATTCTAGATTCCTAAAACATGCTGCCATATTGCCGCCAGATTCCTGGCACTCACGCTTGGTTTTTAGTCTAGCAAGTGTAAGAGTTGGTCACAGAGCTCCCTACCTACTATGGACACCTGAGTCATCCAGCCTGGGTGTTGGGAGCCTGAACTATAAAATCTCATAGCTCTGCCCCATGCCATCCCCCACCCCCACCCCCGCCCCCTGTTCTGCAGGGCACATGTGGCTGTTGTGAGGTTGTCTAAGGTTTTCCCTGTTAGCAAGGAAATGGTGATCATTTAGAGCCAGTGGTCAAGTTACATGCCGAGAGGCCCACCAGAAATGTGGCTTAAAGGATAAAAACTATATTTTCCTCTCACATCATCGTCCAAGGCGAGTGTCCCAGGTTAGTGTGACCTGGCGTCCAGGGACCTTGATTCCTCTCCGTCCCTCCTTTGTGCCATGCAGAGGATTGTCCTAGTCTGCGTGCACAGAGCCAGTGGCCGGCCTTGGAGGTCTTAGCTTGTTAGGGGACAAATATCCCCAGAGCTCTTGCATGTGATGACAGATAAAAGCTGTGCCCTTTGTACTTGAATGTCAGTTTCACTGGATATAAAGACTCGCAGGCCTTCTTCTGGAGTATTATAAATGTGTCATTCTGTTTTCTTGTGGCAAAAAGCATCGCCGTTCAAAAGTCTGATGGTAATCTAATTTTATTTTCTACATAAACAGTTGCTCTTTTTTCCTAGATGCTGAGAAGGTTTTTTTTTGCTTTTAAGTCCAGTCGTGTTAGTTTCCCGTGGCTGCTCTAACACATCATCACAACTTGGGGGCTTAAGGTGTCAGAAATTTTTTCCCTCTCGGTTCTGGAGGCCAGAAGTCCAAAATCAAGGTGACATCAAGGCCACGTTCCCTCCAGAGCCTCCAGGGGAGGGTCTGATCCTGCTTTTGTGGGGGAGGCTGAAGGATGTCGCCCTCCCTAGGTAGCCAGCACGCTGCTGAGACTTGATTACAGGGTGAGAAAGAGAGAATGGGTTTCAGTGGCCACGGGACATGGAGTTGAATTCTCTCACTCGTCGTCCTGTCTGCCAGCCTTTTTCATTTCGAGTCTCAGGCCCTCTATAGAAAGAGAGAGGCTCACATTGTCGTAGGATTCTTACGTGAGTTTCTTCAAGTACCTCGAGGGTGGATATATGGAGAGAGTGTTAGTGGTTCAAAGATGGACTTTGGAGTCACGGTCTTTATTAATTATCCCAATATTGTTGTTTACTTAGCATCTTTGTGACTCCATTTCCTCCCTGGTACGATGGGAAAAATAGGCTTCTCCCCAAATAAAGGATACTGTGTAGTGTATGTAATTAATAGTATCTGGTGCAGACTAGGTGCTCAAAACATGATCGTTATGATCAATAATTAGGAAATTTTATATATGTTAAGCTGAGATAGTCTTTCTTTCTTTCTTTTTTTTTTTTTTTAAGAGACAGAGTCTTGCTGTGTCGCCCAGGCTAGAGTGCCGTAGCATCATCCTAGCTCACTGCAGCCTCCAACTCCTGGACTCAAGCGATCCTCCTGCCTCAGCCT
>VBSM01003148.1:12613989-12625609 GCA_008086735.1 Cheirogaleus medius | reverse complement strand
TCACTCTTGCTCAGGCTGGTTTTGAACTCCTGACCTCGAGCGATCCTCCCGCCTGGACCTCCCAGAGTGCTAGGATTACAGGCATGAGCCACCACTCCTGGCCTGTTTTAACATTTTTGATGCTGGTGGGCAGGTATAAAGTGCCCAATGTAGCACATTGATGTAGTTAGTGGGCATCATGTTAATATTAGTTCTTGTTTCCCTCTTTTATTAAATATTTGTTTCACAACATGAGATAATATAATTCAGGCTTTCATTTTAAAGGTGATGAATTCGTGCTCCAGAAGGATCCAGTGGTTTTTCTTAGGATATTGTGAGATTACAGTGTGGGTCTCACACTGCTGGGAACCACATAGCCTTTGCTGTCCTTTGAGTCACTTTATGTGACTGTCCTATTTTATTCACAATAGGGAAGAATTTTCCATTCAGGTTTATGGTAAGAATTTTCATTTTGGTAAGAATTTCTACCATCTTATAAGGAGCACTCCACCCAGGTGTGAGTATTATTTTCCCAATTTGGAAAGAATAAATTCAAGATTTAGAATCTAGAAACCTTGGTTAAAGTCTCCTGTCTGACACTGGTGGCCTATGGAACATTAGAAAAATACCTTGACCTCTCTGGGCTGCAGTCTCCTTATCTGCAAAATGAGGAGCTTAAGTTCTTTGATATCTAGGGCTCTAGCACTCTATGATATCTAAAAATACATATATTTTATGCTACACAAATAAAATAGTTTATATTAGAAAAATGAGTCGATATAGACAAGCAAAAAAATTTTTACAAAAAGAAGATAGGTAAGTGGATATAGAATGAAATTGACTCTGGTCCTTAAAGATTTTACTAACCCTAACAAAATTTTCAGGCATTTAATGGGAGTTTCAAATAAGCTTACCTCCTTTATGGCACAGATATTCTGTGTATTCATCAAGGTTCTCCAGAGAAACAGAACCAATAGGCTATAGATAAACATATACAAAAGGAGATTAATTATGGGAATTGGCTCATGTGGTTACAGAGGGTGAAAAATCCCATGATCTGCCATCTGTAGGCGGGAGAGCTGGAAAAGTTGGTGATGTCATTTAGTTCAAAGCCAAAGGCTGGAGAACCAGAGGAGGGATTGGTGTCACTGGTGTTAAGTTCTGGAATCTGAAGGTCCAAGAACCAGGGGCTCTGATGTCTGAGGGCAGGAGAGATGGATGTTCGAGAATTTGCCTCTGCTTTTTTGTTCTATTGAGGCCTTCTGTGAATTGATGGTTGCCCGCCCACGTTGATGAGGGCAGATCTTGGCCCAGTCTCCTGATTCAAATGCTGATCTCTCCTGGAAACATCCTCACAGACACGCCCAGAAATAGTATTTTACCAGCTATCTGGGCATCCCTTAGCCCAGTCAAGTTGACACACAAAACTCGCTGTCGCATTCTGTGTTGTAGCCTAGTGTATCCTTTCCTACCCTTATTATTCCAGAGTAGGCTCATGGGGGCAGCGACTGGATCCCACTCATCCATCCCTGTCCCTCCACGTAAGGACAGTACCTTGCAAAGTAGTTGTAACTCGTTGAGTTTTGTTAATACTATCCTGCTTAAATCTAAGTTGTATCTTAAGTAGATTCTTATATTTTTCTCTTTAATTTTCTCAGGCATCTTCAGAAATACAATTTTTCCTTGTATTTTTTTCTTGACAGAAAAACTATAAAATGATGCGTTTGTCGGGAATGATGTGGGTGCCACATTTTAAAAAACACAGCACCTTTGATCTCTCTGTCCCCTTTATGTCCTGGTGGACTCACAGCCCCCAGTCAGTGACCAGTTCGTGGGGGGTCCTCAACACGTGTGAATTCTCTGCTCTTATGTGTAGAAAGAGGTGTCATACTTTTTTTTACTTGTCATTGATAGACCCCTTACCTGTAAATAGAATTATTTACCATTTAAGTCAGAATTCAGTCAAGTTACCAATTGTTTTGAAAACTCACCGCTAAAGAGTTTCCAGCCATGAACAGTAACTAGTTGTGAGATACAGAAAAGCTTGCATCCCACAGTGATACTTCTAAAGTTTTAAAGTATGAACAAAATTCAGAAGAAATATTTTTAGGATTCCGGGTGTGTTGATGAATATGATATTTGTATTATTTGTCGGTATCAAACATTTTATTGTCTGCCTCCATGTTAATATATTGTCAGAACCTGCATACTTAACTAGGTCTGAGTCTACATCCTAGTACCAAGGGTGAAATAACTTCAGCCGTGAGACACAGGCAGGCATTTTAATCACGCATCATGGAGATGCAGAACTCAAATCGGTCCACATGGCTTCCTGGTGCTGACATCTGGCTGGCTCCCACGCTCCTGTGGCGTCTCTGCAATGAGGGTCATTTAAGGCTGTCACTGTTTCTAGTCCACCAGGGAGCCAACGTGGAAAAGCCAATTTGGACCATCCTGTATGTTAAGTGCAAGTTAATTCTTCGTAGCCCAGAACTTTGGGGGGATTTGAACTGACACGGGTGCCGCTGTGCACAACTCCAGGGGGCGCTGTTCACGGTGCAGCCTGTAGCATTGTGCACAATGTGAATGGCACCCCCCGGAGAGGTGAAAACAAGGTGGCCCTCTTGGAAGATCCCAGGAGAGTTTGGTGGATCTTCTAGCGTGTTACATTTGATACCGCAAGAACTGTCAGAAAGTGGTAAACCCTTTGCCTTCTGGTGACAGCAACATCTTTCCGGTGACATCCATTTGGAAGGCACAGTCTGTGAAACGAACCAGTGGTTGTGGTCCAGTTTTTGTGACCAACATTACAGAACCTTTTATTTAGAACCCAAAGACGGCCAATTCTAACCTGTGGCGAGATTCCAGAAAATGTCACACTCCGTGTCACTTCGTGTGTTCTCAGATCTCATTCCCCTTGCCTTGCCCTGGCGTGGTCCCCCCACCCCAGGTATAAATGGCATTCTGTTAAACTGGGACTTTTCCTCCACCTCCGAAGTGCTACCAAAGGAATAATTTGCTTCCTAAATGGCCACACCGGAAACTTTGGAGACAAGTACCAGAGTGCCGCTTCTTCCTGATATGCTGGGTTGTTTTTGAAAACAAGTCTGCGATGTCATCCGATGGCGCTGTGGGTCCCGTCTTGCTGCTTTTCCCTTGTCATGTTGTCTGCTTCCTGCTGAAGCAGAAGGGAAGAATTACTGAACCTATTTTAAATAAGTAATATGTGCTTCCACGAGTTATCTAGAAATACTGATTTTATTTTTTTCCTAGGAGTTTTTGGTTCTTTGATTTTTCTGAATTTACTCCATTAAAATGGTGACTGTTCCTGCCAGGTACTGCACTTTGCCTATTTTTCATTGCTCTGCTCACATAAGCTTAGAAGTGATTCCTTGACTCCCCGTTTCCATCTGTCCTCTGGGTCTGGCTCCAGTGCCTGGTATACCCTCCACCCAAAAGCATCTCTCGATTTGTCATCCCACCATAAGTGACATTTCTTTCTGAACTGCCATCATCCTTGTAGATCTGCTTCTCTGTGTCCGTGATCCTTCCATACCTAGCATTTTATTAATAGGCTGTTGGCACGTGCTCTCTGCTCCTGAAATCGCGTGGCTGTTGTAGTTTATCATCCAAACCGGGACATTTTTTGAGAGGGGACAGCTAACGTCATCTGAGACTTTTCCAGGCTGGTCAGGGTGTGTGGTCGTTGCTACTTCTAAGAGACTCTCTAAGGTAGAAACCGTTGGCACTCCGAGCGTGATCAGTAGATACCCAGTCGACAAGAGCCTGAATAAGTCTTTGATTGTCTTTCCTGGGAAATTATTGAGCTAACTAGTTCCTTTCGGAGCATTTTCCTGCTGATTCCTGGCTAGGGGAATAAACGACCATAAATAAATCACAGGTACAGTGCCCGTACCCCCTGTTGCCCCACGAACACGCCCAACAATTTTGCTTCCAAATGTTCATTTTGTCCTGATCCAACGTTCACCCAAATTACATTCCTAAAGAGGCTGGAGGTAGAATGACAGCCAAGGCACTTCGACAGTTAACTGCGCATATCAACACATTTTCTTGGTTATCGAATTGAGTTTTGAAACGTATTCTAACTCTGAAAATGCCTGGGCAAAGCATGGTTGAATATTGCTTTCAGAATTCTAACGACAGTTTGTTCTCTCTGCCCTGGTGGAGCCCGTTCTGAACAGTTTTGGGGTGGCAGAACCGTCAGGGTGTGTCATTAGCACAGCGGACAGCGGACCAGCGTGTGATTACGGTCAGTGTGTGATGAGGGTCGCAGGTCAGTGGCACCGCCCGCTTCCATTTTTCCCCCAATGTGTCCAACTGCAGTGGCTTTTGCATTTTTAAATAAACCAGCCTATTTTGGTAGACCTTTTCTCCTTTCTTTGTTAACAGCGCAGTTTCCGTACAAGGCGCACAATGAACTTGCTGTTCCCAAGTGCAAGGGAGTGGCTGGTCACATAAATACACGCCTGTCGCCCCTTTGGTTTTGCCTGGCCTGGGCTTTGTCGGCGTTTCTTGATTTTTGTCCAACTTAACTGCCCTCCCTGCAGATACAACCTGCAGTCCTTTGTTGCCCTAAATATTTCTCTCAAAGATCTTTTATTAACTTTTCTTCTTTTCTGCTCTAATTTTTCTCCCTCTTACCTACTTTAGCGTGTGGCCCCGTGACAATAGTGAGAGAGGAAAATGCCTTCTAGTGGTGTGATCAGTGAAGCAACAACTGAATTGCTCTTCTCTGTTAAAGAAAAAAAAAATGTGAACTTTGTCACTCTCTCTCCTGCTAAGTAAGTATTTGTTGAGAGGACACAGTGAAATGATCAAAAAGAGCTGGTTTTCCCTAATTAAATCCTGTCATCTTGAACTTTGGCATATGAGCTATGCTCTGTTTTGAGAAGAGCAAAATTTCTTCTAATTAATTAGTCACTTGTGGTGGTTTAGGAAAAATTAAGCCAGGGGAGATGGAGGGGGCGTCATCAGTTATCTTTTGATTTTGGTAACTTTCAGATGGATGGTCTGCCCAGCTTCCCTGTCTTTCTCGGTAATAAAACCCCTAATTTTTAGCTGGCCTGTGGTCACCTGAAAGCCACCCTTGTAGCTAGGCATTACTGGATTGCTAGAGTTTTAGTAATTCCTTGTAAGTGGAAATACCATGGTCAGCTTCTTAGAAGTATCCTGAAAGAGGAAGCCTTCTTTTTCCTTTCCTTCTTTCTGAGAGGAATGTAGACATGATGGCTAGGCTCAGGCAGTCATCTTGGACCATGAAGTATGTCTCAGTCAGTTCAGGTTGCTGTAACAAAAATACTATAGACTGGGTGGCTTAAACAACAGAAATTTATTCCTCACAGTTCGGAAGGCCAGAAAGTGCAAGATCAAGGTGCCAGCAGATTTGGTACCTGGTGGGGGCTCTCTTTCTGATTTGCAGAAGGCAACCTTCTTGCAGTATCATCCCATGGTGGAGAGAGATCATCTCTCTCCCATATCCTCTTACAAGGGCACTAATCTCATTTATAAAGGCTATATATTCATGACCTAATCACCTCCCAAAGGCCCTGCCTCCTAATTCCATCACATTGGGGATTAGAACTTCAAGCTGTGAATTTTTCAGGGGCACAAACATTCAGTCCATAGCAAGGTACGAGCCACACACAGAGGGTGGCTTAGCAACAAGATACCAATCAAGAGGCCTCCGGATTGCCTATGTGTAAGTGAAGGGGAAACTCCTGCCCTGGGTAAGCCCTTGTTATTTGCGGTTTGCTCTCACATGAAGCTGAGCATAATCTTAACTGATACACCTGTGAATCTATTTCATCTTGTTTGGCATAAGGACTTTCTCTGAGATTTTTGTTTTCATGTCAGACTATGCATCTCAGAGAGAGAAGAATCCTTTATTTAGTAGAAAAGAAAATCTTAACTCTTAAAAATGTGTGAGATTTCCGCAGCATGTAAGATCTTAAGCCACAAACATGCTCTTTTCCTTCCCTTTGCCCTCTTTCCCTCCCCTTCCCTGAGAATTTGGTCCTGAAGCCACAGAGTGGGACAGAAAAAGAGGTGTTGAGGGGGTGGCCCAGGGTGGAGCATCGGAAGCTGATCGGGTGAGGGGCACACCCACGCCGGGTGGGCACATGGGAGCCCGGGCAGGGCCGGGAGGGCGTCCGGGGGGAGGGTGGCCCGTTGTGGAGTCACCGTCAGGGCAGAGAGAGGAGAAGAGGCAGCAGGGGACATCGGTTACTGTGGAGCCCGTGTTGGGTCACTGGAAGGACTCACGCTAGGACTCACCAAAGGCGCAGGATGAGGTTCGGTGGGAGGCAGAAAGCGCAGGGAGGCATCAGCAGCCCAAGAGGCTCACTGGCCTGGTGCCCCGGGTCTCTCCTGAGTTCCACGGGACACATTCTGTCTTCAGGTTATGAACCATCAAGACGTGTGGGAGGGATCTTGCTTTCAGGAGAGCCCGGTCAAAAATGGCCAGAGGTGTCTTTTATGCCTGGCTGGGCGTGTAGCCACCGCAGGCCCCGCACCAGGTCGAGGCATTGGTCTGCACCCCTCCTCTTCCTCACGTGGACTGAGAACCAGCACCAGACTTCCAGGGGCCCCTGCAGATGAGCATAGAGCCGTCCCAGTCTCATAAGATGACTCCACCGTAGGCAGTCGTAAGTGGAGTATTGATTAAGTAAGTAAATAGGCAAAGGACAAGGAAACCAGAGTCCTCACTGTTAGAGGAGAAACTTACACACATGGGAAGAGAGACGGCTGGAATGAGCCCTGCGATGTATTGGAATTGGGTATATTGGGGTGAACTTATGGTTTATAATAGTACAGATAGAATAAATATATAATTCTATAATAATAATGTAGAAATCAATATTGATGTTAGGCCAGAGGAGCGTGTCTGTATTCCCTGCGTCTATCCACTGAGAGGCTGAAGGGACTGACCCTCCAATAGCAATGAGCACACGCATCGAGCCCCATATGAAATTTTAGATTTTTTTAGTGGTCACAGTTGTTACAATGAAAAATTTACCCAGACATTGCCAGATGTCTTGGGTGGGAGAGATCAAAATTGTCCTGCTTGGCAACCACAAGACACGTGAATAAATTCGAAGTTTGGTGAGGAACAGGAGATTGGTATAGTTGCAAAGTACCCTTCCTCCTCCTCCCAGAAATCTTACTAATTACAAAGGGGAAAAAAATAGATTGGCAATAGAGAAGGTTGGGAAACATAAGTGGTCAAAGGGAAAATCTTCAGCGATAGGACAAATTTAAGTCCCGTGCCACCAGATAGGATGCAATGGGAAGAACACAGCATTTCTGCAATATTCCTGCCAGAGACGTGTAACTGAAATCTGTTTGGGAGTTAATGAATGACAAATCCACATGGAGGGACATAATGCAGAGTAACTTTGCCTGCAGTCTTCACGATTGCCAAGGTCAAGAAAGTCAAGGAAAGAAAAACCCTTAGACTAAAGGAGATGGCAGATCCCCAGCAGCTACCCGCAGCATCTGTCGCGAAAGAAACAATTGGGACGTTTGGTGAAACTTGGGTGGGATCTGAGGATTAGATGGCCCATAACGTATCGGGTTACCTTTTTTGATTTTGGTGGTTGCATTGTGTGCTTATGTGGGAGAATGTTTTTGTTTGTGGGAAGTACACCCTAAAGTTCATGGGGCACCAGGCCAGCAGCTTAATTCATCTCGATGATTCAGGCCAGGAAAGCAGGTCTTTGTGTTGTGTTTTGAACTTTCCTATCAGTTTTGTGATGGTTTTTAAAGTAACATGCAAAAGTTACGATCAGGAGTGATGCATACTCATTGTCTTCAAAGCATGCTGGGCTCCAACATTGATATCCTATTTTTGTCTATTATAGCCCTTGAAGGCAAAAAAAAAAAAAAAAAACAACAACTCTACTGCATTAATAGAATGTTCTTATTGAAAGAATATTGGAAAAAATTCTAAATTTATTATATAAGGTCTGTCTGCTGACCGATACAGTAAAGTTTTAGAACCCAAAGTAGAAGGCAGGTCCATTTTCTCTCTCCCTCTTTTTCTCTCTCTCTCTCTTTTATTTGTGTGTATATTTTCTTTCTTTCTAGTTGGAAAAACTCTTCTTTAAGCAAAGCTAATTTTGTTGAACAGATTAAACCTCCATGATAATGTTGGAAGCTGGAAGGCAATCTGCATTTTGGATCAGTGCTTAGAGATGTCAACCAAAGTGTGCTGAGAGGAAATTGCTCGGGTTGTCTGGTGGTGTGTAGAGGAATGTCTGGATGGACGATACGCACTGGCCTTCTGTCACATGATGTTTCAGTTGTGATAGGGGAGTTTTGGGTTTTTTGTTTTTTAATTAGCCCAGGTAAGGAAGGCTCTGCACTCTCTCTTGGCTGTCTCTCTGCACTCACTCTTGGCTGGCTCCTGACTGGCACATGTAGATTGAGATGGATCACCAAGGTTAGGCCAGCGGATCAGATCGCCAAGCAAAGCTAACTGGCCCCTGTCATGTTTGATCCTGTGACATCAATCTCATTAGCTCTAGCTTGCTCTGCTAATTGCACTGTTAATTGCATGCCTTTTCTTCATTTGGTTTAACACATAACGGATAGTGTTCTGCAGATCCTAGCTTCTGTTTCGGTGACCGATAACACTTCAACCTATGAAAATAATTTAGCGGTTTACCTTGTAGAAGTGTAGGTATAATCTGGGTACATTTACTGACTGTGATTGATTTATTTTTTTTCTTTCTTTCTTTTTAGTTTCCTTATCCCATATCACACAACTGGTCCTCAGCCACAACAAGCTAACAAGTAAGTGATCTTTCTCATTTGTTATACAGTTTCTGACTTTTAGGTATTATTTTGGGACTGCTGATTCTGTTGTTCCCTTTGATGAAACTAATGACAAATGATTATTTGGGGAAACCTAAAGTTTCTTTCGGTGACACTAAGATACATTAGCATATTGTCTTCTTGTATATTGAACTTTGCTGTCCTTTGAATATTCTTATCATGTATGTAGACTGAAGGCAGAAAATGACATCATATCTCTGGAAGTGGTTTTATCCAGGGATGGTAAATTCTAGGATGACCTGAACTGCCCAACCACTGGTTAGCATTATATGAGAAAAACTTACTCATCAAAAAATATTAGAATGAGTTTTGTGTTTACACCTATATTTCCTCAAAAGGGAGGGGTGGGGACACAAAATTATGTGAATTATATACATTTACATCTGCATATTTCAAATTTTTGAGTCTGGTTTCCTGACTTTCCCATCAAAAAATATTCTCGTGGGCATCCACAGTGTCATGGTGTGGTTACCATACAGCACAGTTAATATCTGTTTTCGTAAGAACACCATGTGTGGATTACGGACCATTTTGTTCTTAGAGCTGTGGCTTTAAAGATTTTAATGACAGAGACCCACTGTCTTTCTCATTCCTAATTGACTGTCACTTCTCTGTGCCTGCCATATTTCCTGCAGACTTGACTGATTTTCTAATCATGTGGCAAGAATTTGTTAGGGGGCTTTCCGAGTCCGATGAAATTGAGCAGAATGTCACGTTGAGGGATTTGTGTCATGAATTTATGTGCGTATGTGCATTATATATAGCTCGAGGCGATGTCACAGGGCTGTTGATTATGGAGAATTGAGAGTGGCAGCAAGGTCCCCGCGTGTGCGAGAAACAGGCGGATTAGTTCATTTTTAGCCAAAGTGCACATTTGTAAGGCACAGGCAGAGTGGCACAGTTGTCACTGTTAAGCCGTGGTGGCCACAGACGCTGAAAGTGAGACCCTGTGAGTCCTGTGTGATCAATGTTGTAACAGGCACTATGTTGCAGTTCTATTGTTTTTGTAGCAAATGGGCCTGTGGGCCGCAGAGACCCTAATCCCAGTTCAGAGGGGATTTGCGGTTTGTTTTGAAGGGTGAGCTGCATTGATCCCTAAATTCCCCAGGATTTTGTGAGCAGAAATGCCTGCCACCCTCCATCACAGAGTTGGCAAAAGTGTTCCTTAATTGCTCACTTACCACTTTAGATCTGCGCTGTTGTTACTGCAAACCCGTTTCTTTCTACACTAGGAAGCAAAACCAGCTTCATTCCTATTATATCATTGATCTGTTCCTTAAAAGAAATATTTCCAATAGTTGTAGTTCATTTCTTTTTTGCATGTTCACAAAGAAAGAAATTCAAGGATCAATGGATCGGTTCCATTCTTCAGGCATATAATATTAGGTTAATTTGGAGAGACGTAAGTATGGTTATTGAATAAATTGCATTGGCCGTTCAAGAGATCAACTATGAAAGAATCCAAACTTCAGATTTCTTCCCTGCCTGTTTCACCCCCGCCCCTCCACACTCCGTTTGAGACACTTTTGACCTAAGCCAGTAAACTCTAATTAGTCGTCTTGGTAAATTCTGTTTGGAGCCATTGTGAGTGGTGTCGGTGACACCCAATCTGTTTCACTAAGGTCAAATTAGCATCTTTTACTATTTTTCTGGCATTTAAATGAATGACTTCGCTATGCTTTTTTCAAGTGTTTATAGTAAATATGTCCATTTGATGGAAATATAAATATGCATTGAATGTAAGTGGCTGAGCACACCCTCCTGTCACTTTTTATTGTAATCAGTGTCTTTCACTTTCTGTTGTTTTTAATAGGGACTGGCTGACAACGCCACATTAAAACCACTGGGACTCAAAAGATAAACCCCTCAGCACTGCTTTGATCTTGCAAAAAGTATTTGTGTTTTTCTCTTAGTGTGCCAATTACACTGTTCTCTGACATTTCCGCTCGTGTACTCGTGGAGGGAATGACGGGCTTACTCAGACTGCGATCTTGATTTGGGGACACCGTTTGACTCCACTTAACTTGAGTTAATGTCTGCAGAGTTATCAGAACAGTGTGGTGCTGGGGCAACTTCCCTTTGCTTGCTGGTGGGTTTGAACTTGACAGGCCCACTCAGGGGAGTACACGTGAGGCCTTGCGGAAGCTGAAGGTGGGCTGAGTGATCCTGAAATCCCTCCAGATTTTGTTTGCAGAAATTCCTAAAGTTTTCTATACCACGGTTCATAAAACTATTTTAATATTGTTAAGTTAATTGCTGTTAGAGCTTCATCTCTCTACTAATGAACCTATTGAAATATAAACGTGGGAGATCAGGGCAGTGTTGATGGGTTTTTAGTGAAATCAGTGGAGGAATTAATCCATCTGCAGCAACGTTCCTAGATATGTGTTATATTGATGATGTTTTTAAGGAGAATGGGGGGCGAGTAGCAAGTGAATCTTTTTCTTCTGCCTTTTTGCTGTGATTGGGCAAGTACCAACAGATGTTCTTTCTGGCCCAATGGGAAGAGGTTCAGAGAGAAGAGGCCTTTGGAAACACCGCGTGTTTGCTGAGCACCTGGCTGGGATGCTGCACGCACCTGGTGGAAGGTGCACGTGCTCGCTCTCTTTCTCTCTCTCCCTCTCTCCCTCTCTCCCAACCACCCCTTTCAGAAACTGCCGAATCCAGCTCACATCCCATGCCAGCTTTTCCTCCACACTTGCTGCTGCAGGAAGACTGATCTCCTCTCCCTGTGCTGGAGTCCTGCCTGTGGGACCCTGGCCTGTTTCTGCTGCTGCTCCCCCTC
>VBSM01003148.1:12593150-12613889 GCA_008086735.1 Cheirogaleus medius | reverse complement strand
AAACCACAATGAGATATCACCTTACCCCAGTTAGAATGGCATTTATTAAAAAGTTCAAAGACCAATAGATGCTGGTGCGGATGCAGAGAGAAGGGAACACTTAACACACTGTTGATGAGACCGTAAATTAGTTCAGCCTCTGTGGAAAATAGTGTGAAGATTGCTCAAAGAACTAAAAATAGACCTTTGCCATTCAATCCAACAATCCCACTATTGGGTATTTACCCAAAAGAAAAAAGACTTTTCATCAAAAAGATACCTGCACTTGAATATTTATTGCAGCACAGTTCACAATTGCAAACATGTGGAATCAGCCCTAGTGCCCATCCATGCATGAGTGCATTAATAAAATGTGGTCTATGTACACCCTGGAGTACTACTCAGCCATAAAAAATTTGAATTAATACCTTTTGCGACAATCTGCATGAAACTGGACACCATTCTCCTTAATGAAGTATCTCAGGAGTGGAAAAAGAAACACTACATGCACTCACTATTAAATTGGAACTAACCAATGAACACACATGTGCACAGAAGGCATGAGAACTCAGTGGAAATCAACCAGGGTGGGGGTGGGAGCAAGGGAGAAAAGAGGGGGAAAAATCCTACCTAATGGTACCATGAACCCTATTTGGATGACAGGAGCACCATTAGCTGGGAGTCAAGCATTACAGAAGCGATCCATGTAACCTAAAACATTTGTATCCCCTTATTACCAGTAGCTTGAAATAAAACAAATTTAAAAAAAAGGAATTTTAATTGGAGACAGCCATTTTAAGACTTGTCCACTAGAGGTCACTGTTGAGATACGTATTTCCCCCCCAGGTCTTGAGAAACCAACTTTGTGTTGTCAGAAGAAATTTTTTGCAGGCATTTCAGCTGTGTACCACAGAGCATGTTGCTGTTGCTATTCACATAGTGCCGTTTTACCACATCTAAGATAGGTCCTTACAGAAGGAGGTCTGTTATTTTTTGTTTTGTTTTTTCCTGCAGTTAAAATATTCAAGTTCACATATCATTTTTTAGCGTTTATTATGGCTACTTTGTTGCATTAGAAACATTTTTTTCTTTCAATATCTTTAACTTGGAAGACCTGCACTGCTTCCTGTAGTATTTTGTATTGGGCATATGTGAGAATTTTATTTTATTTTTTTTACCTGTGGAAGAAGGTTTAAAATATTTATATGTAACCAAATTTTAATTCAGAAATAACTGAAAATCAGGAAAATATGCATTTTTTTGCCTATTTATAGTGATTCTTTTTATCATCAAATGCCATTGTGTACGGAAGAATAGCATGCATTGTGACGTGAATTATATTCTGCATCAGAGATAAAACAATCTCTGCGCCTTAAATTTTTAACATGAAGCTTTGCTTAAATTTTTAAAATAATTCTTTTCCTACAGCAACAGCCATGAGCAAATATTGCAAGCACCTTAAATAGAATAATAGTATTTTTTATTTTGTGACCCATGCATGTTGGGGTAAAGTACACACCATTTTGTATAAGAAATACAAAGGACATTTTTTTGCTCTCTGCGGACATTGAGCAGTCCGCCATCTGTGTAAACCTTTCGTAAGTGTGGTCTCTAAATGTAATCGTTTAGTTTTATACTTAGAACTTTTAACTGCCATGTAAAACCTTTTCCTGAGGTATTGGCAGTTTTGTCTGCCGTTTTAGGTCTCAGCTGTGACCATATCTCCTCTGTTAATGCATCGGAAATAGCTAGGAAGGTAGTAAACCTAAGTTTTATGGAAAAATGTGGGGTTTTTTTTTTTTTTTACAAACTATTTCCTATTAGTTACAGCTTACATATGAATTTGGAATTATAGCAAACAAGGTAATGCTATTTTCTTTAGTGATTTCGGTAATTTTGTAATAAATTGAAACCCTTTTCTACAGACATAATAGATTGTTGGGATGAATGAAAAAAATGAATTGTCCCAGTTCATAAGAATGACCTTCACCACTCTTCCCAGACCTTGCTCTTCCCAAGTCTCTATTTATTCCCTCTTTCATAGATTATTTGTCATGCTTTATGCAGAAGTTCTTGTGCATGGCTTGTATGAAATTAAACTGTGAGGGGCGAATATGCAAAATAAATCGTCTCTGTGTCATGAATTTATCTTGTGACAACATCAAAACAACTTGCTGTTTGCATTTTAACAGAGTCTAAATGTATTTATAATACAGAGGTTTTGATCAATAGCTTATTTTTTTAATTAGTGCACATTTATCAGTTTGCTTCTGTGCCATCATTGAAAGATTAGAGTTGAAAAATATATACATAGTATTTTTGAGTCCGACAGCTGTTAGCTAAACAGTATCTATCTGGTGGTACCGTTAGTTAGGTTACCATGAAAAATTGCCAGCAGTTAGGAGTGTGTTATTTTTGGCTTTAGTAAGTGAGCTCATGAGATCATCCCTCAAAAGTTTTTTGGCCCCCGGGGTCCAGAACCAGCCCAGCCCAAGGCCGGTGGGTGAAGTCGGAGAAGCTTCTTTTCGGTGGTATCTCACCGTCAGATGGTAGACTGTGGCTGGCCTTGCAATTCTCTCTTTTGCCAGCTCTGCCAACCAAAATGTACCTGTTCTACAATCCCTTTTCTTGGGATCCCGCTCTGTGCTAAGAGGAAGCTAGCTAGTGTATTAATTCTTCCACAGTATATTTTTAAATGGAATGACCTCAATCACGAGAACTTCAGAATGGTGACGGGCTGTGGAGAGAATAAGGTTGGAGGGACATGAGCTTGTCACTTTCCAAATCGTCACTAGCCCACTTGGAGGGCTGATCTTGCAAAGGGTTTCTTTTGCTATTTAACAATAGAACACCTGTCAAACAGAAGTGATTTCATAGCAAAATATTACATAGAGATTTTCAGTCGACCATCCTAAATAATATGGGGTGTGTGTATGTGTATGTGTGAGGGCGTGTGCAGGAGGGTAGCAGAGTGAATATCTTAAGAGGTGCAATATTTGGGTGCATACCTTCCTGCAGAGCACTTCTTCTTAACTTTGTCAAACTTACCGACCTTTTTAAAGAACGGAGTGAGAGTGGTGACCATGCTCTGTAGAGAAATGCACATAATGGTGATGATTTCAGCGGGCTCGTGGATCCCAGCGAGCTCATCCATGAATTCTGCAGAGATCCACGTGCCTCAGATGTGGAAACATGGATGGTGTGTTTGCAAACTGGTGTGTTTGCATCCTGGATGTCCTGATGCTACTTCTTAAAGGGGCTGTTTCTTGGAAATGTGTATAAAGCTTTAAAAACATGATTCTTAATGCAACGTGGAGCTTATTCTTGATGGTTTTTTAAAAGGTTCATAAAGCGCCACCTTATTTGTTTACTTAAATTTACATTTTGTTAAATAAGAATGTCTCATCTTGTAGCCCTCAGTCTTGAATGGAATTTCCATACAAACACACACATATCCATGTTAACACCAATAAAACCCTCGAGAATGCCTTTTCTGTTGCCATTTTTCTTTCTCTTCCTCAATCAGCCTAATAGGACAAAACCAGTCTGATACAATTGACCGCCAGCGAACAAACCCATTGACTTTCATTTTCTGCTATTTTCAATCTGAACCCTCTTTGGTCTAACTTTTTAGCTGTTCCTCTGGCTTTGTTTCTCTGCCTATATATTCTTTGTTCTAGTCTCCTGCTTTTATTTTTTTTTTAATCTGAAATTTCTGCCCCTCTCTCCAGATTTTGCCCATCCTTTGAAAAGTTTAGATGAACACTCAACCTCTCTCCATGAAGCCCGCCTGTCCCTCCAGCTGAACTAACACTGTTTGGAAAATAAAATATAAGACACCCCACCATCGATTAGACCGTAAAGGACCACACGTCTCGTACAGAAAAACTTTAGCAGGAAATGAAAGAGAGGAAAGAATAACATTTATCGAATCCCCACCTATCAGTTGGAGGAAACAGGCGTAACTAAGTGACTACAGCGAGCAGGTGGCTGCACTTGCCACGTCCCCTGCTGTCTCTACACGTGACCCGAGTGTGCAGGCGAAATGGTCCAGTCCGGTAAATCTAGGAGCTCACGGAGGAGGCATTTCTATGGTTTCAGATCCTTGTCCCAGTAGAAGAGCAGGGGGAGTTCCTAAGGTTAAAAGGCATAGTGATAGCCGGGTGCGGTGGCTCACGCCTGTAATCCTAGCACTCTGGGAGGCCGAGGTGGGAGGATCGCTCAAGGTCAGGAGTTTGAAACCGGCCTGAGCAAGAGTGAGACCCCGTCTCTACTAAAAATAGAAAAGAAATTAATTGGCCAACTAAAAATATATATAGGAAAAAATTAGCTGGGCATGGTGGTGTATGCCTGTAGTCCCAGCTACTCAGGAGGCTGAGGCAAGAGGATTGCTTGAGCCCAGGAGTTTTGAGGTTGCTGTGAGCTAGGCTGACTCCACGGCTCTCTAGCCCGGGCAACACGGTGAGACTCTGACTCCAAAAAAAAAACCAGACATAGTGATTTTAGTTAGACGGGGATTATCAAAGCTCCCACATGGATTTGGTAGCTGTTTCTAGGCCTGGATGTCTTCCCTCCCCTTCCCTTCTTTCCCTCCCCTTGCAGTAACTCTGTTCCTCAGCATCGAAACAGACGGTTGGGTAAGAAGAGAAGCTACCCAGTGTGGCCTCTTGCTGAAATGATTCTTAATTGTGAAGGGAGACAGAAAGTATTGGCAAAGCATGCTCTGTGTGTGTGTGTGTGTGAGAGAGAGAGAGGGAGAGAATGTGACTTCTTTACTGTCTCCTCTTAATGTTAATAATCGAGAATTGAGTATAGATATATTAATATATTCATGTATTATACATAATAAATAGAGACACACACCCATATAAAAGAGCCTAGATAGCTCCTTCTATAACACTGAGCTTGCTTTCTCCATTAATTGATTGATGTTTCTTCTGTGTTCTTCTCTTCCTTCTTGCTCTTCTCTGTGTTCCAGAACTTCCTGGGCATTTTTCCTGCAGGAGCCTCTGTCCTTTCCTTCCCCTTCTCTGGAAGTCACTTCCTCTCCAGGCCACCAAATGCCATTTCTTTGCCACCCAGTGCTGTTTCTCCCACCCAGATCCCAAATTCAGTCAATCTCTTTATCGATGTCTCGCTCTTCCAGCCGGTAGCACATCAGGACTGCAGTGCCACTTAGAAGGGGCGTTCCTGCAGGACTCCGGAGTCTGGAAGTTCTCCTGAAGAGTGTGTGCGCAACTGCTTGGTTCTCTCTGGGAAGTCAACATGCGATTCAGGCATGGACTAGTTTTTGCATCCTCAGAGGAGCAGAAATCCACGCTTGTCAGCTTTTTAGGAGATTTGTTTGGTTATGCAAACACGCTTTTTATAGCTCAGGGACGTATATTTTTGCGTGTTTGGCTTGACAATATAAAACCTACCTTATTACTTGCTTGTACCTTTTTTTCCTCTAATTTTTGTGTAATTGATTATTCTTGTTGCTGCTGAACGAGTAGGACCGTTGTTTTGCAATAAGTCAGGGGTATTTTGGGTTACTAAAATTACTTAAGCAGCAGGGTCCTAAGGAAGCCCATGGTAGGATACAATAAGTATGTACCCTGGGACAGGAGTGCTCAGCAAATGCTTGTTGACTAACCAAGAGTAGCATCCCCATTGTTATTTATAAAGCTAATAATATTGGGGGGATGTTGGCCTTTCTTGGAGTGGATGCTAAGATATTTTGCCATTTTATTTTTGCGTGGAAGAACATGTAGAACCTTTGAAATGAGAATTTTCTTCACTGTTTCATAAACTTTATGTTTTTAAATAACCTATAACGACTGTAATTCACATTTTAATAGCTGTTATGGGGGAAATCTCATAAAATCCCTGAAACCGGTTATTATTAGTGTACTCTTGAACTTCAAACTCTTACGGTAATATGTAATTAGTTCATTATCCACCTTGTGTTTTTGGCTGGAAAACAAAGGGTAATTAATCACTATAACTACAAATGACCTTTTTTTGCATATAAAATTCTGAAGAGTGTAATTATTTGTATGCAAGAGTGTAAAGATTGTTCTTTATGTGTAATCATTAAGATGGCATTGCGGGCTGAGATTCCCAATTTACTGAAAGAATTGGCATGTGTGTAATTAGTCTAGACATCACCTCTGCGGTGTGAATAAACGAGTGTTTTCCAGCTATCGTAGCTATGGATTTAGAAGGCTATGTTTCCACTTTGACTAGGAATGCCACCCGTGACATTTCATCTACTTTCTGCAAATGTAGCTTCTTCCTACCTTGCCTGATTCAGGCTAAAGAGGGCCAGGTAGCGTCCAATATCATATTCATCAACTCTTGGGACAAAGAAATGTTTGCTTTCACTATTTGTCTCTTAAATATTTCCCCACTGTATATATAAAATGAATAATCTCACTCATTTTCATGTATTCTCATGTTTTCAGTCATGTTTCTTGCAACTCTGTTGTGGTAGTGTAATGTACTACGTTTTACCTAAATAACAAGCTAATTTTAATATCCTCTACCATCCTTTATCCCTCTTTGCTTAAAAAAGAAAAAAATAAAGGAAAGCAATAGAAGTGTATGGCATTATGAAAATATAACCGGGCATTTTCGTCTGTTATGGCAACAGACAAAAATCTCCTATTTTTAATATAAATATGTCAGGTTTTTGGAAGCAGTGCCGTTCGATTTATTTTGCCATAACTCATCCTGTATGGTGTCTTTGGGGACTGTTTGGCCTGAGGGTCGGTGGCCTTTTTGGGTCACTGGACACAGGCACGAGACAGTCGTGTTGCCCCTGCTGTATCAGGAGGGTGCGTGCACCATTGTGCCATCTGCTGTCCCAGCCCTGGCCTTGGCGGTTGGCTCCCAGGAAGCGCCAGCTCCGAGTCTCCCTCTTCTTGCCCTTGCAGCGAGTCACAATCCGTCACTGTCTTGCCATCAAGGAGGCAACGGCTGAACCATTCATTCGCTTTTTGCAAAGAGGCTGGGTCTTCTGGCCTTCGTGCCCTGGCCCGACCCTAGCTCAGGAGTCACTAGAGCTAAAACAGCCTTCGAGCTTCTGCAAAAATAGCTGGGCGGAGTGTCGCCGTCACCACGCAGAAGTTTGGTGGAGACGGTGGGGAGAGGTCACCTCCGGATTTCGTGCCCGTGCTTGTGACGGGAACCTCCCTGTGTCCCGAGCAGCGTCTGGCTTCCCGGCAGCCGTGGGCGGTCGTTAACTCAGTGCATGGCCCATCGCTGCCCTTCTGGAGCTGAAGGGGACCCGGCTGTCGGTGCTAGCCATATGGCTCTAAAGACCAGCGTGTGACCCCCGACCCTCCCGTGGGCTGCACCCAGGCAGAGCTCCCGTCCGTATGTTTCGTGTGGTGCCTGCTGTTCCCGGAGCCTGTCGCTCCTCACAGTTTTTGTTTCTTTGCCTCGGGGACCACGAGATGCTTTTGCTCAAAAAGCCTGCAGATCAGCCGCATCGAGCCGGCTGGTCTGCGGCATCGCTGCCACCCAGTGTCCTGCAGTTAGGCCTCGGTGGTTTGAAGGCCAGCAGTGTAGCAGGTGACAGCTCTCTCTCCGTGTGACCGCACTTGGTCATGATGAATTTGCTGCCAAGTGACTTAATTCAAAGGACTAGGGAATTCAGGGCTTTCCTTGCCTCAAATGGTGTCCATCATGCTAAATAGGGATTTCACCTTAAAACCTACGTGGGGACGCAGAAGTGACTAGAAAGGGTTTGATGATAGCACCCGGGTTGAGCGTATTAGCCCCCTTAGAGCATCGTATTTGTTTTGCTCTTCATGGCTCCCCGGGTTCAATGAGGAGTCTTAATTTGAATAAGATGGGTCATTATACTCTTACTGGCTTTATTGTATAGGGTGGGAGACATAGGTATTGCATTAGGTTGCTTTTTTTTTTTTTTTTTTTTTTTTTTTTGAAACGGTCTCTCTCTGTCACCCCCAGCTGGAGTGCAGTGGCATCATCATAGCTCCCTGCAACCTGAGACTCCGGGGCTCAAGTGATTCCCCTGAGTAGCTGGGACTACAGGCGCGTGCCAGCCTGCCCGGCTAATTTTTTCTGTTTTTGGTAGAGATGGGATCTCATTTTTGCTCAGGCTGGTCTCGAACTCCTGAGCTCAAGCGATCCTACAGCCTCCGCCTCCCAGAGTGCTGGGATTACAGGCGTGAGCCACCGCACTCGGCCTGGATCGGTGATCTTCATGTCAGCAATGAATTAAAAGTTTTCTGAACCAAACTGTGGTTCCCAGACCAGCAATATCAGCATCCCCTGGGAACTTGTTGAAAATACAGATTCTCCGGCCTCTCTCTGGACCTACTGAATCAGAGAATCTGGGGTACCCCTCACCGGTGTGTTAACAAGTCATTCTGTATTCCTCCAGTAATTCTGATGTATCTGAGACCCTCTGCCCCAGGGTAGGGCTACCCAGTAGAACTTCCTGCAATGATAGAAACAGTCCCTATCTGTGAAATGTGGCTGGTGTGACCAAACAGTGGAATTACTAATTTTATTTAAATTTTGATTAATCTAGGTTTAAATTCAAATAACTACATACACCTAGTGACCACCCATCAGAAAGCCCAGCCCCAGAGCATACCCTACTGTTTACTATTGTGTAACTATACTCCTAAAATGCCTTAAGTTGTGGGTTGTGGAATGATTAATTTCATGTCATAGAACAAAATCCTCCAAGAACGAAACTCCAGTTGCTATAACAGTAGTTTATTCTGATTCTTCTTCAGGAGGGGAGGCAGTGCGCGGGTTCCCAGCTAGTGGAGGGAAGCCTATTCCTGCTTTTTCTGAATGTGCTTCAGCTCTGCAGCGCCTGGTAGCTCACGCCTGTTGTGGATATAGCTGACGGTGATGGACACACGTCCTCGTAGAGGGAGGAAAGCCATTGCTCAGCAGTCAGCTGAGTCAAAGGTTTCTTGCAGTCGGAACTCTGGTTTATCCGGCCTGTACAGGAGGTGGAGGTGCCTCTTGCCTGCAGGAGCTTTTTAAAGAGATATTAATGAGCCCTTCTGCCACTTCGGACTTCTTGTGGAACCTTCCAGAAACTGTGCTTCGGGGGAGGGAGAGTGATGAATTGCTGAGTCTGGGCCAGGACACCAAATAGACAAAACTCTAGAATTACATTCAGGTTCTTCAATTTAGTAGGATTTAAAAGACCAGAGGGCTGTGCAGGGCCTTTTTTTTTTTTTTTAATTTTTATTTTAATTTCAGAATATTACGGGGGTACAAACATTTTGGTTACATAATTTGCTTTTGTACAGTTTGAGTTGAAGTTATAAGTGTGCCCATCTGCTGCTTCCCCTTCCTGCCTGCCTGATTCAAGATTTACTTCGATATGTGCACATAAGTGTTGACTCATTAGTTCCAAGTTAGTAGTGAGTACATGTGGTGTTTGTTTTTCATTCCTGGGATACTTCATTTAGAGGGATGGTCTCCAGTTCCATCCAGGTTGTTACAAAAGGTATCAGTTCACCACTTTTTTTTTATGGCTGAGTAGTACTCCATGATGTATATATACCACATTTTATTAATCCTCTCATGTATTGATGGGCACTTGGGTTGTGTCCACATCTTTGCAATTGTGAATTGTGCTGCTATAAACATGTGAATGCAGATGTCTTTTTTACAGGATGTCTTTTTTTTCCTTTGGGTGAATACCCAGTAGTGGGATTGCTGGATCAAATGGTAGTTCTACTTTGAGTTCTTTGAGGTATCTGCATACTGCTTTCTACAGAGGTTGTAATAATTTGCAGTCCTTGTTAGTCCGAACTGTGAAAACTGGAGTCCAGTCTCTGGGGTGACATGACCACATCTTTGTCACCTTTTTCAAAACACCAGCAGAATCTCTGCACTGAGAGCATCCCCTGTGGTCATGTGATCCTGCAGCTAGAGCAGAGAGTGACGTTTAGGAGCCAGGGAGCACTTGAGACGAGCTAGACCCCATTTCCCCAGATCTAGCAACTGGAGTCTCCAAATTAAAGCAGCCACCATTGGCTGGGCAGAAAATGATATTAAATTCTCTGTCAGAAGCAAAGTTCTACATGGCTGAGCTTCCTAATTGACGGCCCCATTTGTTGAATTATTTAAATCCATATCATTGATTTTCATAATCCATCTCCTCTTAGGAGCATAGGATGTTAAAATGAAGTGGAAGAGAACCTAGAAATGGTCGTAATCCAGCCTTCTCATTTTACACTGGAGGAAACGGAGGCCCAGAGAGGTTGTGAGTTGCGTAAGGGCACACACAGCAGTATAGGGCTGAGCCTGGAGGAGCCTAAGTCAGGCTGGTGGAGACCAGACAGGCCGGGGCTCCGGTGGTCACACACCCCTGTTGCTCGTCTGTTTCTTCTGTGGGCTCAGCTCCTTGTAATCTCTGAACATGTTTGTACAGCTGGAGTCATCGGTCAGAAGCTGCTGGACAGATTCATGGAAAAGGAACATTGCAGAGACACAATAAGAAACACATTGATGCTCACTATTTAGTTATATTAAAAAATGCTTCTTGCTCATGTGTCATGAAGATATCTGGAAAATTCCAGAAGAAGGTTTAGACTGGTGAAACATTGCAGCTGTCTTTTCAGAATGGTTAAAGTTGTCCATGCCATGTATGTGTATGATGTAGTTGTTGCACAACTCATATTGTTAACTGGTTATTTTTTTCTGGACAGTTTTGTTGGGATTAGTTTTTCCAAGGGCTGGGTTTGTTTCAATTTATTGACTTTGATACCCTTTGTTTTGTAACTTACTTTCTTTAAATAGCTCACCTTTCCTACTTTATCCCCAAAGTATCAAAATGTTAGGTGCTAAAAAAAGCATGACGCTGTGCACATAATAAACACTCTCTGAATATATTGGTTGAAAGAGTGAATGCTGTCTCATCTGGACAGGTCTGAATGTTAATTTCTTTTGATTTTTACTATGGCCAGGGGGGAAAAAATTCTTTATTTTAAGGAGAATATTAGCTATGTAGTATTTTTTCCCTCCCCTCTAGCTTGAATGGAGTCTTAAACAAAAAATTCACATGCATACCAGAAGGCTGGGAGAGGTTTCGTAAATTGAATATGGGGTTATTGTTTGTGTCCACAAAACAAAGCCCTAAATCACATTTAGCATAATTTGTGGTTTTAAATTGGACTGATTTAGCAAGGAGAGTGAAATAATCTCTCATCCTGTCAAGCAGGCGATACCTTTAGACCAGCATTTAATTGCATTGGCAGAGTAACTTTGGGAAGGGGACAGTAATTCTGGCTGCATTATTCTTGGTTTGTGGCTAAATTGAGATCATCATTTTCTCCTGGTTTCGATAACTTTCTTTATTGCTCTTCAAACTAATCAGATGAAGGCTTAATGGTAGCTGGAGGGTGGGCAGGGGAAGGGTGAGGTCTCTGGGATGTAGCTCTTTGCACACTTTATGATCTGGGGAGGGAACAGGGACAGATGACACCCAACAGCTCAGAAGGCGCAGGCTGGTGATTTTCTTGGTGGTCATTTACACAAAGCGAGTATCATTCATTTGCACAGAAGTGCACCATTCACCGTGCACTTAAAAATGTGCTTGTGCATCCGCCTTGTGTGGGTGGGGTTCGTGTGCATTCATGTTGGCATCCAAGAGTGCAGGTTCATTCCCAGCTGCCTGGATCAGCCCGTGAAAATCTGTCCTCTTACCTCCAGCCACTTCAGGAGTTAATCCAAGGCCCAGTCATCGGACCACTGCCCTCTGCCCATGTGTCCTAGTCCAGAATGATCCATATTCTTTAAAACCCTTTCTTCCAGTGAAAGCATTTCCGTTACCTTTTACCAAGCCTTTCCTCTAAAAGAAGTCAGGCCAGCGATGCCTGGGACATCTCACGAAGCTGACAGTGATGACTCTGAACTATTATGGACACAGTGTACCTGTCCTCTTGACTCTTGGTCCCCTGGATGTTGTCTGCTGGAGTTCTCAGAATGGATTTCTCCTTAAATGCTACACATACCTTTGTGCTCCTGGTTCTGACTGCAGGCAGGTTTCCCCAGCATTCTGGGGCACCCTGGAGGAGGCGGCAGGTGGGATGGGAAGAAACCTCACTGTTGTCTGAGACATTGCATTTTCTTGTACTGGACTCAAGGCCTGTGTCAGTGTTCTTACTTGCCCAGATAGTCTCAGTATTAAAGTTGACACAAACCATGGACAAGCAGATGTCTGCAGAAAGATTAAATAGCAAATGGGATAGGTGAATTGCAAACTACTGAAAGTCTTTCTGCTACCAATTTAGAGTCTGTACTTTGGAGATAAAGATGCCTTTGGCTTTTAATTTGCTGGTATATACCGTAGGGAAGGAGGAACCTTTTTCGGGTACCCAGTGGTTTATTTTCACCTTTGATCTGCATACTAGTATTCATAGCATGCTACTGAGTTGGCTTTTTGTATTTCTATACAACAGTGTATTGATCGGTTGCTAATCTGATGTAACCTTTATGTATGGGTGTGTGTACTTGTATTGATCGAGGTGTATTTCTCCAGAGGCCAAAATGAGAAACTAGGTAAGTTGAATATTTTCGTCATTTAAGGTTGAGCTTAAATTGTTGTGATTTAATGCAGTGTTAAGACGACAGCTATTCGGATACTGGATTAAACCAGCTTGAAGGTACTGTCACTCAGGACAGGATTTGGAGCTGTCTTCCTCCTGGAAGGAAACGAAAAAGAAGAAAACAGTTACACTTGTTAGACATTATATGACAACTATAAGTCTATATGCTTTATAATATTTGCTTTTATACGCTGTTTATGATACAGAAGTTCGCTTTTGCCTTTTTTTATTTTTTCCTTCTTTCCTCTTCTTCGTCCATTTGAAACAAACTATGCCAAATACTTAGCTAATTGTCCAAGAAGAAGCATTTCTGCTTCTACTCGGCAGACAGTTACTTCCTATGGAAAACCTGCAAAAAATAAGTGAAGCGAGTAAGTAATGCGAGTTAGATGGTCATCTTGGAGTTACAGCTCTCTTTTCTTTGAAGGACAGACCCAATGTGGTGTTGGCATTCCTTTGTAAGAGAGAGGTTCTTGGATTCACTGTCAGCATTTTTTGTTTCCATAGCGGTGCCACCAAACATAGCAGAACTGAAGAATCTGGAAGTGCTCAACTTTTTTAATAACCAGATCGAGGAGCTACCCACACAGATCAGCAGCCTTCAAAAACTCAAACACCTGAACCTCGGGTGAGTCTTGGTGGAGGCGGAAGGAGAAGAGAGTGGGCAGGGGGAGCGGGGGGCGTGGTCACCAGAGAAGGAATCTATTTATGTTATTGCACGGGAGAGGTAGATTTCTAATTTCTTTTTATGTTTTAGGTTTTTAAAAAAGTTTTATTGTTTTAATATAGCCTTTCAATGGCCTGCATTAGCGCATATCTATCTGAGAGCTAATTGAGAAGCTAATTGTTGGCGCAGTAAGGGAGTTTTTTTTACTATATTTTATTTCCTGTAAAATTTTATTTCAGTTAATGTTGACCGAGAAGGGACTTATTTGCACAGCATTAACTGTTCAAACAAGTTGTAATGCGGTTGCTTTTTCTCTCTGTTATTAAATAGAAAAAGTTTGCAAAACACCTTCCTTCCACGAAGGGGAGGATATATTCCCTAACACTGCTTCCATAATTCTTGCAGTTCTTCTGTGTAGTTGGGAGTTTATAATCCTGTGTCTTACCTTATGCAAAGGTGAGGCAAAGAGTTTCGAATCAGCTGAGGTTGCAAAACCAGGGAGCAGTGAATAATATTAATAATAATACCTTGTCCTTGTATGTCGCTTTGTTAGTTTTAAAAGTCTTTGTGCTGGCATGTGGCCCTCTCAACGTTTGTGAGGTAGGAAGGACAGGCTTTAGTGCTTTAATTTCATAGAGAGGAAGCCAGGCCCCTTCCAAGGGGTTAAGTGGCTTGCTCCTAAGGTTAGTGGCCAAGCTTAAGAGAGAACCCATTGTTCTGGGTCCATACGTCCTCCGTCAGACTCCGAGACCCCAACCGGATCATTGGCTTCTGAATTCCATCTTCGTTTCCGTAGCTAGTAGAAGAAACTGCCCACTCATGTGTCATTCTATGTGCAAAGTAATATATTCATTAAATTATAGCCGCTAAATGTTCTAGTTAAGTTAGTGATTTACGTGGAGCTGCAATAGAAGCTGGCCAGGTATTTATCAATTTAATAGGAAGCAATCATGAAAAAAAAGATCTCATTCATGAAGTGATTTTTTTTAGTTTGTTCCTTTCATGGGGAGTTTAGTCAGACACTCTCCTACTGAAGTTCAGTCTGGCTAAGAGACCATCTTTGTAACATCCATGAGCCTTCTTTTTTTCTAACGTCTGAGGAAAGAGGAGTTAAACTCTCTTAAAAGAGGAGGGAGAAACATCACTTTAGATGAGGTGATTTTTTTCCTCCCCACAGATTTGTAGACTGTTTACCCATCTGGCAAAGCAGAAAAGAAAGGATTCTGCATTTATATCTTGGTTTTGAAGATTATTAAGTCCTATTGTTTAATTTGTATGTAAGCAAGAAGTTAAAACTAGATATATATGTCTTAATGTTAATATGTTCATTTATTAAATGAGTGATATACATGTATTTATTTATGAATGTATGTATTTCACTAGGAACAGTTCCTACGCCATACTAGTGTTACCTATTAGCATCATCATCATTGTTTTAGTTATTTATTTTTCATTTCTATGTCAGGAACCTTGCTGGTATTGGGAAGCGAAGGTGTGCGTTACAGTCCCTGGCCTTCAGTATGGAAGGGGGCTGGCTGTGAGTGAGCAGGAACAGTCTAGCAGGGTCACTGAGGCTGGCCATTGGAGGTTGTACACCTGTAGTGGGCACAGAGACACAAGAAGCACCTGCGTCTGTAGGTGAGGTTCTCAGGAGGACACACGCAGGGGGTGTAGCCTGTGAGCTAAGACTTAATGCATGAGAAAGAATTTCTCAGACTTAGAAATCCAAGAAAGGCATCTCAGGTTGAATGAATGACAAATGCTCGGAGCTCTGCATTTTCCAGGAATTGTCAGATTTTTGGCCTTGTGGAGTGTAAAGTGCAGGACAAGGAGCAGTAAGGTAAGAAGCAAGGCTAGGCAGGGGATCGTGAATGTCTGCTGTTCTTTTAACAAGGACTTACCGAGTTCCCAGCTGTGTCCCAGATGTCGTTCTAGGTACCGGCCATCCAGCCCTAAGGGAACTTGCATCACAGTTGGGGAAACCGGCTACAAACAAATAAATGTTTATAATAATCGCAGGGAGTCAGAAGTGCGAATGAAAGGCCACATGTGCTAAATAAAGGAGCTCTGATTTTATCCCACTGGGCACTGAGGAATTTGCACAGCAGAGCAGTGGGTCTGAGATAAGGTCCGATTTTTGTATGAAAGATCAGTGTGGCGAAGGGGATGGAGGGAACAAGGTCGTCTCGAGGTCAGGAGACCAGTAGCAATGTTGGCTTCCTGTTCCAAGTGAACTAGGACAGTGACGGTGGCAGCCGGGGAGGGATTTCATCTGATAAATATATAGGAGGTAAAATTGACCAGACGGTAACTGATGGGATGGGGTGATACCTCGATTTCTGTGTTAGGTGGCTGAAATGGAAATAGAGATGGAGATAGGTCTGGGAAGACGATAATGTACCCAGGTTTTGTTCAGTTTGGTCTGACGTACCTTAGGACAAGTTGTAAACTTCTCTTTTTCATTGGATGCATCTTAGCTGCCTTCTTGTTCTCTTTGGAGTTGTTTGCATTTTTGGCTCTTGGTGTTTTATTGATTGTATAAACGTTTCTGTATTTAATTACATAGCTACATAAACAGGGTTGTCAAAGGTTTGAATAAAATTCCTAGTTCTTTGGGAAAGGGATGAAGACAAGTTGTCATTAAAGGGTACTTCTGTCCTCAAATAGCGTGAAGAATTATACATGCACAGTAAAGGCAAGTTTGAGGAAAGTTATAGCGAGGACTCCTTAGAATAAGCAGCTAGGATAACAGTGTATACACAGGAGACCATAAAGCAGAGATGTTAGGCTACTTGTATGCATGATCCAAAAGGCAAATGCAACCAGAATTTGCTTTTAAAGTTTCATGTAGTATTTGCTGTGTATTCCAGTGGTTGCAAGACCTGAAAGAATTTTAGGCCACCTGAATAAATAAAGGAGAGAGCATATTATTAATAGGTTCTTAATTCCTTAAATATGGTTTATTTTATAGAGTGATTTTCCAAAAAAAAAAAAAAGAAAAAAGTAAAGCCATATAGATTCCTGTGTTGGTAATTATTTCTAGGATAATTCCACTGTGGGAGCACCTTGTCCAGCTATTCGGGCATAACTTTTTTGACCTCGTTTGTTGCTAGAGCTCATCTCCTGAACACAAAGAAGTTTTCATTAAGTACCATGTTGAGTATTTATGGATTCAGAGTTTTTTTTTCTTTTGCTAAGTGTGTGAGTAGGTTACCGTGGAGGTGAGAAAAATTAGTGCTTTTAGCCAGGAAGGTTTCATTGAAGCAGCAGTACCTGCAGAGGACAAAATGCTCTACAAGGGAGGCATTAATGCAGGCCTTCCTGTGGCTTTTGCAGAAGAAAAGGAACAGAGATGCTGAAAAGCCTTAAACTATTGAGTTTGATAAATTTCTCCATCATATGCAGGCACTTGCCCATTTCCAATACGCATTTGAAAAATCTGCACATGGACACACAAGAATTTATACCATTTGGCAGAGCTGGGCACTAAGCAACTTTATGTGTAAACACCCGAAGTGATCTGAGATTAAGCTAGCATGGCATAAGCAGAAAAACCACACTCCATAGTTCAGACCACCCCAAAATGGCCTTTTCATAAGGTAAGCTTGCCTGCCTGGGGTGGACTCAAAATTTCTCTCAAACCATTGGGAAAATACTTGTAGATTTAGCTGTCACTTCCTGAGAAGCCACCTGTGAGCCGGGGATGTCATCGCTCATCCTCTCGGTAATCCTGCCCTGAAGGTGTTATTAGCCTCTCTTTGCAGGTGAGGAAACTGGGTCTCAGAGAATCCCAATAACTTGGCCCAGGTCACCCAGCTGGCTGGGCGGAGCTGGACTTGTCACCTTGCTGTCGCAGACTAAAGCTCCACTCTTCCGCTATCTCACCGTGACCTCTCCCGAAACCTTGAGCGCTCGTGCTCTCAGAGGGGAGCCTGGGAACACAAGTGTCACACGTGGACACGTGGATGGATGGAGATGGGTATTAAATAGCACCCACTGTGTGGGGCCAGCGTATTCCATCCTTCGTTCTGCAGAAAGATACTCATCTGGCTCCCCACGCACGTGGGCTGGTGTCCGGAGAGACAGCCAGACATCTCCCTGGTTCGTCCCCTGCTTTGTGGCTGGGCTGGTGCTTGCAGTTCTTCTGGACCTTACGAAGCATCTGTTTAAGTGAGGGCTCCCTCTCTACCTGCCAGGTTGCTGGGCCTCCTGCTGTCACTAGTGTCAGCTACCCGAGGGGCTCTGTGTGTTCTTCACATGTTGTGGGTATTGGCTTATCACTCAAGGGAAGAAAGAACTTGTGATTAAGTAGATTCTTGCCACTAGGAGGTGGAGAGGCCCGATGCTTATTCTAGGCTGGAGATCGGATGCTTGGATGGGAGCTGTCCCTTAAATGAGAGGCCCTTTCCCTCCGAGGCTGTCTGACCATGGATCCCCTATACCTGCTATTGCCAAAGTTTATTTCTGTATTTGGAAAGAAAAACTTTAAAGTATCAGCAATCTTCAAAACTGGATAACTGAAAGCAGTATTTAAAGACAGAAGCAACTAACGTATGCTTCTTTGCCTTTCTTACAATTTCTGATTTTCTTTCAATTTGCTCAGAATCCTTGCATTGGAGTCCAAGGGTTAGGAGTGGCTTTGGCCTCCGTGAGGGACGAGGTACTCTGAGACACCTGTCACCTTCATGGGTCAAGGCAGAAGTCCTTGGTCCTAAACCTCTCCTAGGCTGTTTTCTCATTTCAACATAGAAATAATTACAAGCTCTATCTTGCCTGTAGTACAAGGTAGTCTTAGTTGAACAAGTGAAATACTTGGCATAAATGTGCTTCACACATTGTGGATTCATAGAACATATGAATAGTCGCTGTTATCATTGCAGTAAATAGTCAGGGAGGTTATTTTGCTGAGTGTAAAGTCTGTCTGGAGATGTTTCTACCCGAGAGGTGGAAATCCACTTTTCTCTCGTGGCTTCCCCTCTGCTGACAGCTATTTCTTGCGAGGCCTGCATGGTAGGGGTAGACAGGATTGTGTCTGTTACGAGAAGGATCGATGCCTAGAATGATTTTTAGCGACACAGTCCCTTCCACCTTTCAATATCTGTCAACTTTTATTAAATTTTTTTAATTGGCTTTTAAGTATGCTCAAAGGGAACTGCATTAAGAAAAATGAGGGGCTTGAAGAAAAGGGGAAAAGATAGTGATGGAAAAAAATTTCCCTTTGACTTCATTGGAGACACACACGCACACACATTTACACACGTGCACACACATGCACGCATGCAGTTGACCCCCGAGCAGTGTCGGGTGAGGGACGCTGATCCCCACCCAGGGCACTTGAGAATCTACATAAAACTTTTGACTCCCCCAAAACTTAATTAATAGCCTACTGTTGATTGGAAGCCCTACCAATAACATAATAGTCGATTTACACATATCGTGCATGTTATATGTATTGTATGCTGTATTCTTACGATAAGGTAGGCTAGAGAAAAGAAAATGATATTAAGAAAAATCATAAGGAAGAGAAAATATATTTACTGTTCAGGGAGTGGAGGTGAGTCCACTTAAAGGTCTTCATTTGCACCATCTTCATGTTAACACCTTTCGTACCGCATAGAAATCTCTAAGACAGACGCCAGGGACCGCACATTTTTGGGCAAACGATTTTGGGCAAATGATTATTTAAATCATTAGAAATACAGTGAAAAATGAGAAAACTTGTGAGCAGTTCTTAAGGTGTTAAGTAGGCTGAGGAGGAGGAGGGGTTGGTCTTGCTGTCTCGGGTGGCAGAGATGGAAGAAAATCCACGTATAAGTGGATGTGCACCGTTCAAGGGTCCACTGCATAACTTTTTAAATTCTTCAATTGTGGTAAAATATACATAACATAAAATTTACCATCTTAACCATTTTGTAGTATGCAGTTTGGTGGTGTTAAGTATACTCACCTTGTTGTGCAACAATCTCCAGAATTTTTTCATTTTGCAAACCTGACACTTTACACCCTTTAAGTAACTCCCCATTTCCCCTCCCCCAAGTCCCTTGTAGCCACCATTCTAATTGAAGATAATTTTGAATGCTAGTAGTTATGGAACAAAAAAAGTGATTTTCCCCCCCTCACATTAAAAGGAATAAACAAGGCTGGGCACAGTGGCTCACGCCTATAATCCTAGCACTCTGGGAGACTGAGGCAGGAGGATCACTTGAGATCAGGAGTTCAAGACCAGCCTGAGCAAGAGTGAGATCCTGTCTCTACTAAAAGTAGAAAATAATTAGCTGGGCAACTAAAAATAGAAAAATAAAATATTAGCCAGGCGTGATGGTGTGCACCTGTAGTTCCAGCTACTTGCGAGGCTGAGACAGGAGGATCACTTGAGCCCCAGGAGTTGGAGGTTGCTGTGAGCTAGGCTGATGCCACGGCACTCTAGCCTGGGCAACAGAGTGAGACTCTGTCTCCAAAAAACAAAAAAAAAGGAATAAAGGAAACAAAATAAAGCAAAAGTATGAAGACTACAAAGCTTAGCGTGCACATTTTGAGATACTGCTACATTGATAAGAAGGTATTTCTCTACACGGACAGATACTTTGTGGTGGTTTAAGTTTCTGTGTAAAACAGTGATTGAACTTCACCATTGGAGAAAATGACAACTAAGAAATTTTCAAATGTTTCATGAACGTACAGGTTCTCTGACCGAAATCATTAGGCCGAATAAGACAAATGCCACACGCTCTCACTTATATGTAGTGTGGGAAAAAGTCGAATTCATGGCAACAGAGAGTAGAACGGTGGTTAGGAGAGGTATTGGGAAGATGTTAGTCAAAGGACACGACATCTCAGGAACAAGTTCAATAGCTCTATTGTGCATCATGCTGACTAAGAAAATAACAATATATAATATACCCGAGCATTGCTACGAGAGTAGTTTTTCAGTGTTATCTCCACAAAAAACAAAAAAAATTGATATGTGAGGTAAGGCATATGTTAAACAGCTTGATTTAAGCTATTCATTCCATGATGTATTATACATATATCAAAAGATCATGTTGTACAGCATAAATATATACAGTGTTCACATGTCAATTAAAATACCTGAATAAATAAAAGCTTTAAAAATTAAAAATAATAAAGTGACACTGGAATCATGGTACTCTTTGATGCTTTCAGCGTGTGAATCAGGTGACCTCAGTGTTGTGTTGATGGGGAAAACTGTCGGGCGCTGGGACGCGAGCACTCGCCACCGCTCCGCATCCCTGGGCGCCGGTGCTGTGCGAGCCGGCTGGAGGCAGCGGCGGGCGGGTGTGCGGGTGCGCGCTGCTGGGGCCGGGCCTCGTCCGGTCCCGACCTGTGCTGGGTGCTCGGCCGCCTGCTCCCGTCATCCGGCTGCGCTGCTTGCACGATTCTGATTGGGTACTTTTTGAATCCCACTGTTCCTGATTGGATGTTAAAGCTTGCTGCTGATTGGATGTTGAAGCTTGTTGCTGATTGGACGCTTTTTGAGTC
>VBSM01003148.1:12530879-12588655 GCA_008086735.1 Cheirogaleus medius | reverse complement strand
TCAGCCTCCCAAGTAGCTGGGACTACAGGCATGCGCCACCATGCCCGGCTAATGAAAAGCTTAGTCTTAATCTCTGCCTGGTGGCAGTTTTTTCTCATTGCAGGCGGACACTTAGTTGGAAATAAATGATAAACTTTGAGAGTCTCTGTTACAAATCTAAATTCAGAATGAAGAGAAATGTATTATTTATCTTTGAACAGTGATTTTTTTAAATTAAGAATAATATAGTAATAGCTACTATAATAATATAGTAATAGCTATTGTAATAGCTAATATATATTAAAGCCTTGTGTGCAAGGTACTTTGATGAGTGCTTTTCCTGTAATATCACCTATAATTGTTCTAAGACTTGAAAGCAGACTTTTGAGAGATGAGGAAACTGAGGCTTACAGAGGGTTGGTGACATGACATGTCTTCAGGGACACAGCCAGCAAGTCACAGAGATGAGACTTGAACCTGACAGTTCTCCTCCAGGTCCACACTCCTGGTCACTCTGGGGTACTCCTCCCCCCCGTACACCAGTAAGAGGAATCCTAGACATGCGGTTTTCAAGTCTGAACACAACTCCGGCCCACCCTCGCAGAATGGCAAGAGGACAGATGACCCTAGATGGTCGGTCGCGTGGCGGGCTTTCCCGGTGCACGAGCAAGGCTAAGACGGCACTTTGCAGGTTGCAGCTGCAATGGCCTCTGCAAAATGAATTGTCATTCACCTGTTCCATTCCAAGCCAGGTGCATTGTCCCCGTGGTTCTTTCCCCCCAGTAAACACGCGCCACAATCGGAATGGCTTCTGTTCGTCTGTGTACCCGATTCTGAAGGCGACCATCTGGAGGCCGCTTCTGGCTGGCTGCTGAGCAGTGCCAGGGCCTGGTGTACTCAGAGCTTATTATAACCGTCGCCACAGCACCCACTGGCCGCAGGTTTGCTCCTGGGTGCATTTTGAAATGTGAATGATGATCTCTCTGCTGTATATTTATGTTTTGCATATACGAATGTACAAGGTACATGCTTTTGAGATTTCTGTGAAATTTCCTTTCAGACTAAATCCGGAATTTATCAACTTGAAACCTTGTTGGTACAAGTGTTTCAGCCAGTCAGGGGACTCCAGGTGAGGCCTGGCTTGTCAGATCTAAGAACACGGAGGGTCGCAGTAAGGGCCTGGTTGGAGTTTTAATACGTGATTGTAGTACTTTCCTGTTGTTGTATGTTCTTGAATAAATTACTGGTTCTCAAATAGCACTTGCTATCACAGTAGTCCCTGTACCTATAGAAAACGAGATGTAAGTTGGGTCTGTCACTCACCATTCCTTTATCCATTGATTGATTCAGATATTTATTAAGTTCCTACTTTAAGCCAGGTCTGGAGTCCAAGAACTTACTTTTCCAATAAAGTAGAATTTACTTCTTTATTATTTATTGAGCAACTGTTTATTGAGTCCCTGTGTCATGTATTTGCTAGGGATTATGACAAGAGGCACCCCTTGTGAAGCTGACATCTTAGTGGCGATAAGAAGAAAAAAAAAGAATCAGTGAGAATGAGTGACTATGGGACGTTTAGAGGTCTAGGAGAAACTTAAGCCTGGAAGGGCGTGCCAGGCTGGGGGAGGGGTGACCACAGGACACGCCTTACTGGTCAGGTGATGCCTTTCAGTCACCTCACGGAGGGAGGGAGCTTTCCTGGCAGAGGAGACAGCACGTGCAAAGGTCCTGGGGTTGGGAACAGCAAGAGTCTTCACAAGAGGGAGGAAGGAGGGTCCGAGGTGGTAGACGAAGATGCGCTGACAGAAGCAGGAGTCACCATGGAAAGGGCCAGGATCCTAGGAATGCAGGCGGCCTCCAGAAACTGCAAAAGACAGGGAAGTGGGGTTTTTCCCTAAAGCCTCCAGAAGGAACTCAGCCCTGCTAGCACCTTGATTTTAGCTCCGTAAGATCCAGTTTCAGACTTGGGAAATCCAGAACTATAAGCGCATAGATTTCTGTGGTTTTAAGCCACTGCTTGTGGTCATTGGTCACGGCAGCAACAGGAAACTGCTCTAAATGGGGAAGACTTTGAAGGGTTTTGAGCTAAGGCGTTGCATGCCCCAACTTATTTTTCAAAGACACTCTTTGGCTGCTGTGTTGAGAATAGGCCGATGGGGTAGGGGGGACAGGTGGAAGCCAAGAGTCGAGGTGGGAGTAAGTGGTGGCTTCCTCCCCAGGGGAGTGGCGGGCAGATGCTGGACCTGTTCTAAAGGCAGGGCTGTCAGGAGCTGGCGATGGTTTAGATGAGGGGGTGAAAGAGTCAGGTTGACGCTGAGGTTTTGGTCCTGAGTGGCTAAAAGGCCGGGGACAATTACACACAGAGTAGATCGGGAAGATGGGGGAGGAGAGGAGATAGTCATGAGCTGAGTTTTGAATATCCTAAGTTTGAGATGCCTTCTGGAATGTCTAATTGAGAAGGCAAGGGGGTATTGGAACCTGCAGTTCAGAAGAGAGGTCTGGGCTGCGTAGATAATTGTGAGCGTTATCAGCGTAAGTTCAGTGCCACAAATTGGATGAGACCCTTTGGATGTGACTGCAGGGGGTGAAAGATTGAGCCATGAAGCACTTTGGCTCCTAGGCACTGAAGCCAGAGGATGGAGCATGTGTGTGGGTAGGGCTGGCTTCCAGGCCAGCGTCCGTGGCCACGTCAGGGGCTGTGTCAGCGTCCCCCTGGTTGGGACCACAGTGGCTCTGCATTGCTAGAGCTGTGTGGGATGCTTTGCTTCAGAGGAAAAATGATTCTCCAGAAGGACTATTTGGGGGAGGGGGTTGAGGTCACCCTCTTTTTTCCTAACCTCTGCAGTTAATTCTGCCGGTGAATGACAGTGTAATACACAGAATTGAAATCTCCTCCTGAGCCTGCCTAAATTCCAAGGTCTCTTTTCGGCCAGCATTTTCAGGCAGCACCTAATCCCTCCTAAAAAGCAGCCATGTGACTTACTGTAGGTTCAGTCTCCTCCTTATCTTCCCTTTATATATTATTTCCTAGAAGAATTATTATTAATAACAATTAGTGGAGAAGATAAAAGGTCTTCATTGGTAGAAGAGGAAATAAAGGCAGATTTCTTGACTGATCCTTAGACTAGGTAAACAGCCCCAGGAAAAACAACATCAAGGTGATTTTGGAGCTTGTGGCCACACCTGGCGGTTGTGAGCAGTATTAAGTTCCACTTTTGCATTTCCTTACTCTTAGATGAGACAGTCGTCTTGTGAGCTCAAGATTTGAACCATGTTTTTGCATGGTTCTCTTTCCTGAAGGTTCCATGGTTTCCATGACTTGTTCTTAATGGAATCATTTCTGGTTTCTTGGCTTCTAGACATTGAAGGGACCGCCCCCCTTCAGTATGTGTCACCCAAATAATTGCCCTTGGAGAAGAGAAGAAAATCCCATTGGTCAGCGAGGTGTGCAGCAGAGCTGAGTGTTTTGGACGTCAGAACTTTATCTTCACCAATCTAAACACACCTGGGGCTGCCTGGCTTAGTGTCCTGCTTTATGTGCTGGTAATCGTTACTGTTTTTACTACAGAAACTGTGAGAAGCATATGTATCCTTTCTAGCACCCTTGTGAAGTGTGGAAGCAAATGTCAGTCTCATTCAGAGAGTAAGTGATGTCATGAATTGAGAATTTCCTCCCAGTTGTGTTCTCCAGGATGAACAGAATTAAGAAAGGGTAGCTAGACCAATCTAAGATCTTTTCTCGTGTATCTCTTAATCCTTTTCCTGTGGACAATGAGTAACTAAAGAAAAATCCTTTCTTTACTGAGGCGGGCAGGAAGGAAATCCAGTGTTCTTCGGCCAATTAAGTCGCTGGTTCTAAGTGTCTTGTTTGTCTTCTCTTGTGTTAACATCACTCTGTCAATTGCTTCCCAATTATTTTACCCAGAGGTTTAAAACATGTTTTTAATGCAGACAGTGGAGTAGAGAGGTTAATTGTTTGTCTCTTCATAACTAGGCTCGAGTTCAAATCTCACTGTTTCAGTTCCTTGTTCTGTGACTTTGGACAAGTTGTTTTACCTTCTGTGCCTTTTGTAAAATGAGGGTGAAAACAGCCCGCACTTCATAGTGTCATCGTGAGGATTAAAAGGATAATGCACGTAAAGAATTTAGCCTTGTGTCAGGAATGAGCACAACTGCTCAGTCAATGTTAGGTAGACACACACACACACACACACACACGCATGCGCGGTGCAGGAGGGGGGATTTTTGTACTGTTAAACCTTGACTATTTAGAGGCCAGTTTTTCTGAAACCTGAGCTCTTCTGAACCAGTCTGAGCATGGAGGTCACCCCCACCCCACCCTTTTGACAGGGAAGAGGCAGTGAGTTGCTGAGAACCCAGAGAGAAAGAATGACAGGGTAGATCCAGACGCCAGAGTCTCACCGCACAGTGTGATGGGTCGCTGTAGCCTGTGGATAAAAGAAAAAAAGCTTTGCATCATCCTCGTGTGAAAACTGAGGCGCATAGGAAGTGTCAGAAGAGAAGAGCAGGGATAAAAGAAGCGGGGAGAAGAGACTGAAGCTCAGATGAGGGAGGCTGTAGGTGGCCGGTACTCAGGGTAGGCGAGAGATGCAACAGGAAGGTGTCGCTGCAGTCAACCCCTCCTACTAGTTTCGTAATAAAAGTCAAGTGATTTTCCACGTCTCTGCCCTTTTTGTGAGTTTCGTATGGAGGCTGAGAGCAGGTCACCTGGTTCTTCTACTTAGAAAGCGCTGTGGCTGGCTCTTTGGTTGGGCCATTGCTTGCTTGGTTGCTTCATTCATTCATTGATCCATTTCATTCACATCTTTCTTTTTGACATCCTTTGTGTACTAACTTGTCGTCAATCAGTGTGGAATACTTTGTAGTACTTGCATGAACTGATTGGACTCACTTCTTCCTCCCATGTTAACATCTACCACTCTGCAAGTGGCAACACTGTTTTCTAATTGTTTCATTTCTCACTGTCTCATGTTACCTTCTGTGACAGTGCTCATTTCATTGTGATGATTTTTTTCCAAAGTGTAAAGTCTGTTCTGGAGTTGGGCAAGGTAGTTTAGCTATCATGTGAAATCTTTTACTTCTTGCCTTGAGAAAGGACGTAATGCAGTTATTAACCATATGTAGAATAGTCAGATTCCAAATATATATAATAAGCAAGTTTCTTTTCTTTCTTTCTTTCTTTTTTTTCCCTCTGTCTAGGATCTCCATCCTGGGTAATTACCTGCCCTAACCCGAGACAGCTTTATATTGTTATCAGAATCGGTCTTCTCTGCCTAAATCCTGTTACTATCAAAAGTAGAGCTGGCTTAATAGATAGAGCAGTAAGTGACAAGGACTTTGTGGAATTGTAAACTGTGCCACTTGTACATGTACAAAATTGAATTTGTCCGTTGATCACTAACAGTTTTGAGATTAATTTTAAGCTTGATAGAATTACATAAATACCTTAGTGTTTATGTAGAATATCATAATTGACAGAATAGTCTCATGCATTTAATCTCAGTTCTGTAATGTAGCCGAGGAGAACTCTCTGGCCTCTTTTTAAAGGTGGTGGAACCAAGGGTGAATGTGACTTGCCTAAATCTACATTATTGTCAAGACTTATTATTGAAAGAATCCAAAGTTCAGGTCTTTTGACTTCAATAATAAGTATTCCTCCCAATGGTATACCCATCAGTGTATCCGTACTGAGCCAATAAAGAGGCATAGAAGTTATCATTAGATGACAGATTGCAGTGATTCCAAATATATGCCTTAATTTTATTTGAAAAATAAAGAAAATGTAGGGAACAGAATATTTGTACTCAACTTTGAATTTCCACTTGGCTTTTATTGCCTGTTCTTACATTTTATTTCTGTGTTAATATTTCTTTTGCCATACTTCACACAAAAAAAGTCATATATCATATCCTTTGATTCCTGTGGTCTTAGTTGATAATCAAAAATGACTCCCGTCAAGTTTCCTACGTGATATTTTTTAACAAGTTCCACTTTATATATTCTATTTCAGTAACTCTCTTGTCCCAGAAAATGCTTTAAGCATGGATTTTTAAAATGCTAAGTGAATTATATTTCTACCTGGTAAGTTATTGCCTTAAAGGGGCTGGGAAGTTGCAACACATAAAATGTTTCCGTTCTGTAGTATAAATTTCAGGAAGCCCAAAGTCAGGTTCAGTGTGATTGAACATGTGCATCAATCTGTGTTAACGCCAGCTGGTAAAAAGCCCGCCACTGTTTGCAGTGGGCTGCCTTTGATTTAATAGGACACTAAATGTATTTTTGCCCTGGGAGAAATGCCAGTAGTACTGAGATTCCAGATTTAATTTTTTTTTATTCCAGAGGCATGCCTGTAAATACAGTTGTTATCACCTGAATACATATATGATATTTTACATTTATGTAGCATCTCCCTTTAAAGCATCTCCTATATATTATAGTATTCCTGTTTAAAAAAAAAAAAAAAAGCAGTGTTATTTTGAGTCAGACCCGAAGGGTGTTGCAGGCCTTGTCATAACGTCATGGATCAGCCTTTCTTATTTATGTTTATTTAGGCCTTTCCAGAACTGTGAGTGAGTATTAATTTCATAAGTTAACTCCCTACTGCATGAAGCACCTAATTGTGCCTTTTGTAATTCTGTTAAGTTTTGGACTGTAGCCTGTATCCCAATTTTAGTAAATAAGGCCATGCTCATTCTCGGCCTATGTTTAGTGATTTTAATATGCCTTAGTATTATCTCTGTTGCCTTTTATATTTACTGTTTTTAAAAGAATGGCTCTTTTCTTTAGACAGTTTCTGTCTAATTTAGCATATCATATCAGATTCTGACGTCGGGCCCCTGATATTCTTGTAACTGGTTGGGAACCAGTGGTAAGTGAAACATATCATCCTTGCCCTCACGAAGGAAATCTTTGAAAGAAAGAAACAATTAAATAGTTAAACATCACAAACTGGAAACCACAACTAATACCCAAAGCTGCTACGGTGTAAGCTCCACTGAGACATTGGTCTAAGCCACCCTCATCTCTCACCTGGCTGGCAACAAGAGCCTCCTAACTGGTTTCCTGCTTCCTGCCTTGTTCTGGCCAATCCGTTCTTCACACAGTGGTCAAGGTGATCTTACAAAATCACGAACTGGATTTTATCCCTCTGCTGATGAGAGTTCTTTAATGTGCCCTGTGAAGCTTTAAGACTTGGAATGGTCTGGCCGCCATGTTTTTCACGCTACTTTCCCCCCTCCCTGCCCCCACTAAGGGATGCTCAAACAGCCTCCTCTCACTGTTTTATGATCTTTGCCCTCTCCTTGGAATTTTCAACTCCTGTGTATTTGCATCGTGCCTTTAGGTACCCACTTACATGTTTTTTTCTCAAATGAGCTCTTTTCCGACCATTCTCTAGCCCAACATTTCCCTTCCAGTATTTTTTTTTTTTTTACCATGGCATTTGTTTTTGCATGCATAGCACTTTTATTCAACAAAATATTTGTTTAGCAGAAACTACATGCTAAACATACACCATTCTAAGTCCCTTAGCGGATATTAGTAGGAAAAAAAACCATCTCTGCCTTTATGAAGGTTTAGATCTATGATCAACTCAAATTAATGTTTATGTATGATATGACAGAAATTTTCTTCTATGTAAATAATAGCTTCAGCACCATTTCTAGGCAAGAATTTCCTTCTCTTATTGAATTGTGTTGGTGCCTTAGTCAAAAACCAATTTATTATATAAGTATATTTCTAGAGTATATATTATTAATATGCTTCATTATAGTAGTACCACACTGTTTTGATTACTATATCTTCATAGAAAGTCTTGAAATCACATAGTGTAAGTCCTCTAACTTTTTCAAGATTGTTTTGGCTATTCTATGTCCTTGGCATGTACATAAAAATTTTAGAATCAGCCTGCTGGGATTTTATTTGGGATTTGACTCAATTGACAGATCAGTTAGAGAATTAGCATCTATGTTAACAATATTGAGTCTTCCAATCTGTAACATGGTACATATCTCTATTTATTAGAATTATAATATTTTTTTGATAAATTGACTTGATTCCTATGGCTTAAAAGGTCCAGTGGGATGGGGAACCCGTGGCCTCAGGGCCACATGTGGCTTTCTGGATCCTTGAGTGCGCTTTTTTGACAGAATCCAAAATTTGTAGGCTTAGGAAGTGGTCTTATTTGTAGAATGATTTATCATGAAAGGGTGTTGAATTTTATCACATGCCTATTCTGCATCTATTGAGATGATCATGTGGCTTTTAGTTTTTGTATTTTCTTTTTTATATATATATTTCTGATTTTGATTTGCTAGTATTTTACTTAAATTTTTTCCACTTTGTTCATGACGGATATTAGTCTATAGTTTTCTTCTTGTCTTACGGTATCTTTGTATGGTTTTTGTATCAGGAATATCCTGGTTTCCTAAAATGAATAACATTTGTTACTTTTTCTTCCTTAAATATTTCAAAGAATTCATTAGTGAAGTTATCTGGGTCTTAAGTTTTCTTTGTTGGAAAGTTTTGAATTATGGATTCATTTTTTTAAATAGATAAAAGGCTCTTGAGATTTTCAGTTTCTTCTGGTGTCAGTTGGTAATTCACATAGCTTGGAAATTCTGTGTTTCTTCTAAGTTGGTATGTAGCATCTATAATGATGCCTCTATTTTTATTTGTGATAATGGTAATTTGTGTTTCCCCAGTTTTTCCCCTCTATAATCGGTCTAGCAAGGACTTTATCAATTGTGTTACTCTTATCCAAAGAACTGGTATTGTAATTTCATTGAGTTCATTCTTTGTTTTGTATTTCATTGATTTCCTTTACTCTGCTCACTTTGAGTGCAATTAGCTCTATTTTTTTTTAGCTGCGTTAGGTGAAAGCTTAGATTGTTGATTTTTAATCTTTTTTCTTTTCTAATATAAGCATTTAGAAATATAAATTTTCTCTAAGTGTTGTTTTAGCAGCATCCCACACATTCTGTGTTTTCATTATCATTCAGCTTAAAATAGTTTCCAGCTTCTCTTGTAATTTCTTCTTTGGCCTGTTTAGGAATTGAGACATTTTTGTTTTCAAGTATTTTGGAGATTTCCAAATCTTTTTGTTACTGAATTCTGATTTAAATTCCATTGTGATCAAAATTCAAAATCTATATGGTTCTAATCCTTCAAAATATATTGACTTGTTTTATAGCTCAGCATATATTGTCTGTGTTTTTACATGTGTTTTGAAAATATTATGAGCCCTACCAGTGCTCTGTCAGTGTCAGGTCAAATTGGTTAATATGCTCTAACCTCCACTGATAATCGTTATAATTTTTTTCATAGGTCAGTTATCTTAAATAACTTAAGAAGGGAGAAAAATCTTTTATATTTGCTGAAATATTTATTATCTCTGATACTCTTTTGTTTTTTGATATAGATATGAGCTTCCATCTGGTATCATTTATCTTCATCCCGAAGAATTTTTTTTTTTATTTTACTGAATTTTTTTTATATCTCTTGTAGTATAGTGGGTTTTTTTTTTTTTTGCCACAAATTCATCTTTCCTTCATCTGAAGTATTTTTATTTTACTTTCATTTTTCAAAGGATTTTTTTCCCCCAGGATATAAAACTTTAGATTGACAATCTCGGTAGTTTTTTGTTTATTTGTTTCCCTTCCACCTTCCTTCAGAAGTGTTCTGTTGTCTCTGGTTTGCATTATTTTGGTGTCGTTCTTATCACTGTTCCTTGTATGTTCTGTGTCTATTTTTCTATGACCGCTTTTAATTTTTTCTCTGTTACTGGGTTTCAGGAGTTTCATAAGTGAAACGTCCTTTCTTTCTCCTTGCGAGTTTGTTTGTAGTAGTCATCAAATTTGGTAAATTTTCAACCATCATTTCTTGATTGATTGGTTGATAATTTTCAGCCATTTTTTAATTGTTTGATTGATGGACTGATTTCCTATTTCTCTCTCCTCTCCTAGAGATGACACCTATGATCTCTGGATATCTTCCACAGGTCACTTGTTCAAAATCTTTGTTTTATCTGTTTCGTTTCTTTCCAGCATGTCTCCCCACCCCCGTTTTGCTTCATTTCAGATAGTTTCTTTCACCCTGTCTTTATGTTCACTGATATTTTGTTCTGTGATATCTAATCTAGTAAGCCTTATTTAGTGAAATTTTTATTTCAGACCTTGCATTTTTCAATTCAAGTATATTCCGTATAGCTCTTTTTATAATTTCATTTCTCTAAATTCCTATTCCTTATTATGTTCATATTTTCCTTTAAATCCTTATGCATAACTATTTTAATTTTTTTTTTTGGTTTGCTAATGCAATTTCTGATTCTGTTTTCATTGACTGATTTCTCTGCCTGTCTAGTATTTTTTCACTATTTCATGGACATTATGAATAGGATGCTTTTGAGTATATGAATTTTGTTATCTTCCTTTTGTAGGCTGTTGAGTTTCATTCTAGCAAGTAGGTAATTTATTTGTGACCAGCTTGATTCCTTCAAGGCTTGTTTTTAATGTTTGTTAAAAACAAACTGCATTAGTCCTTGCTTGTCTTTCTTCCTGGCCTAGATTTACCCTATTCCTGAGACTTCTAGGATCTTTGCGTAAGGACCAGGATGTTCCATAACATCTCTCCTCTCTGGCAGATCAGAATGTGAATGTTTTCTAGTCCTGGGCAAACTCCAGTAATTGTTTATCTTATATCTCCCCTGTAGATGGTCTTTCCCTGGTAGATTTTGTTTTGTTCTGTTTTTCTTTTCCCCTCCTTGAGGAGTCTTGCTGTGGACATTACAATTATTATTCGGGCAAAGACTCCTGGGAACCCCTGTGCAGTTTTTTGGGGGGTTCTCTCCATAGTTCCTTTTTTCCTGCTACCTTGCCTCACAAATTCAATCTCTCTCTGTAACTTCAAACCCTGTCAGCTCAGCTACACGACCGTATTGTTTGATCTCTCACTTCCTGCACAGCTCTCTGGAAATGCTTCTGAGACAAAATCAGGGTGAATATGGGGGGTTCCATGCTTTTATTTCCCTTCTCTTAAAGGTCACAGTCCTGTGCTACCTTTTGCCCAGTATCTAGAAGCAGTTATATGTTTTGTCTAGTTACTTCCTCATGCCTGGAAGCAGAAGTCTGGATTAATTTTTAATAACTACCACTGCAGGCAGGTGTAATACAGTTATTATTCTGCCTCTTTCTTGCCCATTTACATATCCTCAAGAGGTTGTTTTTGTTTGTTTTATCCTCTGAACCTTGCACTCACTGGCTGGGTTCCGTAGCAGGCATAGAAGTATTACGATTCAGGCTGGGCGCAGTGGCTCATGCCTGTAATCCCAGCACTCTGGGAGGCCGAGGCAGGTGGATCGCTCCAGGTCAGGAGTTCGAGACCAGCCTGAGCAAGAGCGAGACCCCGTCTCTACTAAAAAATAGAAAGAAATTAGCCGGGCATGGTGGCACATGCCTGTAGTCCCAGCTACTTGGGAGGCTGAGGCAGGAGGATCGCTTGAGCCCAGGAGTTTGAGGTTGCTGTGAGCTAGGCTGATGCTACGGCACTCTAGCCCAGGCAATAGAGTGAGACTCTGTCTCAAAAAAAAGAAGTATTATGATTCATATCATCTTACATATTACTCATATATATTCTTTAAGACAATTTTCACTTTTATTCTTGGTATTACCAAGTTTTTAGCCCCAGGAAGAATCTCTTGTTCTTTATTGCTTTTTCAGTATCTGTTAATCCACTGTTATAGCTAAGACCAACTGCATTAGTTTGCTAGGGCTACCATAAAAAAAAAACTGCAGATTCATTGGCTTACACAGCAGAAGTTTATTGTTTCACAGTTATGGAGGTTAGAAGTCCAATACCAAGATTATCTGCAGGTTGGTTTCTTCTGGGGGCTCGAGGGAAGGATCCGTTCCAGAACTATCTCCTGGGCTTGTTGAATCACATCAGTAATGTCCTGTCTCCAAATATAGTCACATTCTAAGACATTGGCGATTGGTACACGATTCAGCCCATAACACAACCATTTCTTACATTTCTTACTTTTTATTTATAAACTTTGGTGTAAAACTTGATGTCCCTTGATATTGTTTCATTGTGCATGTGCATATTCATGTCCTCATTCCTTTTCATTATTGCAACAATAGGTCAAATTTCTTTTAATCTTTTCGTGAATCATGAACCCCTTGTCCAGTAAAACCTATAGAGCTACTCACCCCAAAATAAATTTTTTTCACATATGAAGCTTTACATACAATTTGGGGAATGTTAAGATGCCCTCACATCCACCCCTGGGTCCTTTAGTATAGAATTCACACCCCATATATTCCTACCTTTAACCCTTTATTCTAGATTCCATTAGGTGACTTGTTATAGGTTATCATTTATGTGTATCTCCCTGATTTTCCTCTGAATGCCATGCACATAAAGAGCAAGGACTGAGCCTAGGATACCTGCATGGGTTGTGCATGAAGTTACTGCTACAGAAAGAAAAGCAATACGGCACTCATTCAATCTGTTCTCTTTAAAATCTAGTTCATAGGGTCTAGTGGTAGATGGTCACATATTAAACTTTAAAGGGATGTTGGCTCCTTTTCTCCCTTGCCTTTAAAAGGTTATGTGCTACAGTGTGAGACAAATAAATCATGATTCACTACGACAGTGTGGCAGTCAGTTATATAAATGGCCAGTGAAACACTAAATCTGTCACTTTGTGTGTTCTTACCATTTAACAATTTGGAATAGCATTGGAAGAGGGCTGACTGGATTAAAAAAAGAAAAAAAAAAAACGGGATACAGTGGCAGATGCAATTAACAAGATCAATGGTTAGTGTTAAAGGTTCATTGTTTGATCGTTTCGGTTGACCCAAGTAAAAGCGATTGCTATCCAGAAGACTTCGCGAGCTCTAATTTGCTGTATAGGAACTCAGGGAAGTGAGTTGCTCCACTTTAAAACATCTTGGGAAACGTTATTTCTCAACTTACTGTGTTCTAGGACACTGACCAAAAGATCAAGCTTGTTCTTCTCATGTATGCTTTTAATTGAGAATTCAGAACTTTTGCTCACCAGTTTAACTGTTTAGCTACTTTTTTAACAGGAATTTTCTGGTATGTGCTTATATCCTTCATAACAGTTCTTTGAACCCCAATTTATTACAACTTCCTGTTTCTTCAGCCTATCAGATTTTTCACTGTTAAATCATAACCTTCAGAGACTACGTGAAGGGTAGCAAGCACCACTTTGAATAACATTGGGTTTTCTGTTTTAATAACATTTTTATAACTTTACATTTCATTACTTTAAATTGATCAGTTTTTATGAATGAATGAAGTTAAAAATGTGTTCCTAACAATGATGATGGTAACGATGCTAACAATAGCTTCCATCCATGATTGCTTCTCTCCCTTAAATAAGACAGCTAATCTTAATTAAGGTATTCCTTTGAGGTGGAGTTACTTTTTTCCCCATTCTACAGATGAGGAAACTGAGGTTTAGAGAGGGCAACCTGTCATCAGGGTCACATGGGTGGACTCTGTATCTGTCAGACTCCATGCTTTTAACCATTACTTGTATTCTGTGGAAGTGGTTAGGAACTTAATTAAATATTTATTAAATTCTTATTATCTAATGTCTTTCTAGGCCTTATGAAAGATACAAAAGGTATGATGTAGTTCTGTTTCCAACAGAGCTAATAACACAGTGAAACCTGAAGAACAGTTAAGGAACTGCCAAATTCGGGGACCAAGTGCAGTTGTAATAGGTGTGTAACATGGGCAGAGACCGACATGGCTTGCAATAGTCTAAAAAGGCTTCACCATTGTCTTCGTTAGCTTGGGGTACTATGACAAAAATGCTATAGACTGGGTGACTTAAACAGCAGAAATTCATGTCTCTCTGTTCTGGAGGCTGGGAAATCTAAGATCAAGGTGCTAGCTAATTCAGTTCCTGGTGAGGGCTCTCTTTCTGGTTTGCAGGTGACACTTGTATCATTACATGGCAGAGAGATCATCTCTCTCATGTCTGTTCTTAAAAGAGCACTAAGCCCATTCATGAGGGCTCCACGTCCATGACCTAATTACCTTCCAAAGGCCCCACCTCCAAATTCCATTACCTTAGCAGTTTGAGCTTCAAATATGAATTTTGGTGCAAGGGGTTGAGGGACACAAACATTCAGTCCATAGCAAGTAGAGATGAGACTTAAGCTGGCCTTTACCAGAAGCAACAATAGTAAAAGAAAAACAAAATAAGGAAGCAAGGGTATATATTAAATTTTGTGACTTAAATACACTGGCTCTATTATTAGGCTGTGGTTCCCATCTCCCTTGTACCTTCGTTGAGCCCTCATCAAAACTTCTGCCTTTCATTCAGTGAGGTATTCTGTGACTGGTTGGGTAATGTTGAGGCATCACCTTGGTGGCACCTGCTAAAACTGTCCTTCCCCATTTAGCCCAGTTGGTTCTCAGAGTTTATGAGGTCATGGGCTGCTTTAGGAAGCCAGTGAAAGCCATGCCTTTATTGTGTATACTTGACCATTGAACCTGGGGTTAGATATCTCTGCCCTGGCCCCACAGTATCAGCTTACCTTAACCACTCTCAAGAGTATTGGAGATAAATGGCAGAGCTACTTTTTATATCTCAGTAGAAAAAAATTAGCAAGAACAGATATTTCATAAGAGAAGCTAGATGACCAAGCGTATAAAAAACTGGTCAGTTTTACTAGCAATCAGTGAAATGCAGATTAAAACAAGTTACCATCTTTTAGTATATCAATGAACAAATATTTTAGAAAATAATACAAAGTGACAGTAAAAGTTTGGTGAAATGGACATTTTCACACATTGCTGTTGGATTGTAAATTGTAAATTAATGTGACTATTGTAGACCATTTCTATACTACTGTTGTAGCGGTATTTCCCAGGCCACCTTTTGATGAAGTATGTTCCCTTGAGAATCCATTAATACCATCAAGGAAAAATTAAGAACTCAGAAAAAGTTTGTCCAGATACGCTTTTTTGCAGGAGTAATTTTAACAGTGAAAATTTTGAAGCCACCTTATCACAGTCCAATGATATAAAAATGCTTATATAAATTGTGGTAGGTTATGGAATGTAAAACGATGTGACAATAGCACCTTATAAGATTGCATTTATAGTGTGATTTCACTTATGGAGAATATTCACATATTTGCACCCAAAAAAAGTTATTGATCAACGTCTCTGTATGTTGAGATTCTAGGTGATTTTTATTTTTCCACTTTTTAAAAATTTTTCATAATGTCCACATTATGTTTGCGTTGGCTTTATAGATTTTATGAAGTTAGCTTTTGCTACACAACAAAATACCCCAAAACCTGGTGCATTAAAACAAAACTATTTTATTTACTCACAATTTTGTTGGTCAGACTGTCTCAGCTGATGTTTACTTGGCGCTCTCATGAATCTGGGGTCAGCTGAGGGGTTGCAGATAACTGAGTGACCTAGGATGGTCTCAGTCACATGTCTGGGGGCTGGCAGGTCTCTGGCCAAGGTGCCACAGTTCCCTTCCAGGTGACTTCTCACATCCGACATGCTGCTAGGGTTTATTCACATGGTGGTGTCTCCTCGATGGACCACCTGAGGTCCAAGCCCAGGTGCACAAGCACTTTCCAAGTCTCTACATCCTTCACAATTGCTAATGTTCCATTGCCCAAAGCAAGTCACATGACTGAGCCTAGAGTCAGTGTGGAAGGAAACTCTCCAAGGGTGTGTGTGGGAGGAGCAGAGGAGATGATGTGGAGCCATTTTTGCTAACAAGTCTTTGACATAAATGTTGAAATCAAAGCGATACAATAGAAAAACAAACCCCTGACTCATCTACGTCTTATCTTGGAGCCTTTTGTGAGTCATAGTTATCTTTATGGCATGGACACCACAGGGAGGTCAAGTGTAATAGAAGTATGCCCATTTTGGACCTTTTAATAAAAGCCATTATAACAGGGCTAAGGTGATATCTCATTGTGGTTTTAATTTGCATTTCTCTGATGATCAGTAATATTGAGCATTTTTTTGTGTGTTTATTGGCCATTTGTCTCTCCTCTTTTGAAAAGCTTCTGTTCATGTCTTTTGCCCACTTTTTGATGGGATTGTATTTTTTTTTTTTTCTTGCTGATTTGCTTGAGTTCTTTGCAGATTCTGGTTATTAGCCCTTTATGGAATATTTAGCTTGTGAATGTTTTCTTTCATTCTGTAGGTTGTCTGTTTGCTTTTTTGATTGTTTCCCTAGCTGTGCAGAAGCTTTTTAATTTAATCAAATCCCATTTATTTTTGTTGCTGCTGTGATTGCCACTGGGGTCTTATTCATAAATTCTTTGCCTAGGCCAATATCTAAAAGAATTTTTCCTACATTTTCTTCTAGAATTCTTATGGTTTCATGCCTTATATTTAAGTCATTTATTCATCTTGAATTAATTTTGTGAGTGGGGAGAGATTGGGGTCCTTTTTCATTCTTTTGCATGTGGCTATCCAATTTTCCAACACCATTTACTGAATAGGGCTTCTTTCCCCCAGTGTATGTTGTTGTCTGCTTTGTCAAAGATCAGTTGACAGTAGGTAGGTGGTTTTATATTGGGGCTCTCTGTTTTGTTTCTTTGGTTTGTGTCTCTATGTTTTTAACAATACCGTACTGTTTTGGTTACTATAGCCTTGTAGTATAGTTTGAAGTCTGATAATGTGATGCCTACAGATTTGTTTTTTATGCTTAAGATTTCTTTGGATATTCAGGCTCTTTACTGGTTCCAAAAGATCATAGAATTATTTTTTCTAGGTCTGTGAAGTATGACATCGGTATTGTGATGGGGATTGCGTTGAATCTGTAAATCACTTTGGGTACTATGGACATTTTAACGATGTTGCTTCTGCCAATCCATGAGCATGATACGTTTTTTCCATTTGTTTGTGTCCTCTGCAGTTTCTTGGATCTGACACGGAAGTGTATTTTTGTTTTAATAATATCACTAATAATGTTTTAAAGCCTTCTGTAAGAATCAAAACATATTTTATTTCATTGTAAATTTTCCATGCCAAGATAAAAATGTGTCATTCTACCCTTTATGTAACAAGAGGCAACAAGTTTTATAGACATTTTATGACTCATATAATATTTTGAGGCCTTGAAAAGTTTACCAAGCTGAAGGAGGTGACATCATGAATAGCTGAAAGAGCTCATGGAGATAAGCACTCAGAGCGTTTTTGCATAGTGTGTATTAGTTTCCTATTGCTTCTGTAACAGGTGACCACGAACTTAGTGGCTTGAAACAACACCAGTTTATTCTCTTACAGTTCTGGAGGTCAGAAGTCCAAGATAAGTTTCACCGAGTTAGAGTCCAGATGTCACTCAGGTTGATTCCTTTAGGAGGTTCTAGGGGAGAACTCATTTCTTTGCATTTTTCAGCTTCCAATGGTTGCCTTCATTCCTTCGCTTGTGGCCCTTCCCTCCATCCTCAGAACCCATCACATCACCCTGCTCCATCCTCACGTTGCCTTCTCTTCTCACCCTGCTTCCTCCCCCATCCCTTTTATAAGAACCACTGCAATTATTAATAGATCTGGCTCATCGACATCATCTCCCCACCTTGAGATCCTTAGCTTAATCACATCTGCAGAGTTCTTTCTGCCTTATAAGCTGACATGAACAGGTTCCAGGGATTGAGACATAAATACATTTGGGGGAGGTGGGGCCATTATTCAGCCTGCCATGTATAGTAATGTACGTCTAAGCCTCGTAATTCAGTAGCATTTGTGGAAATGATTACTTTCCCCCACTTCGTGGCGGGTCCCCGTCTCCTCCAGATGAGCTGTCTGGTCTGTGGGGGACTGAGTAACTTCCGCATCCTCATTCCACTGGGATTGGATCTGGGTTTGATGAAGAGTGTAGGTGTATTCACGGCCGATTTTCATTATTCATATTGGGGAGGAATGAAGTTTATATTGCTTGCCTCCCTCATTCTATATATTGATATTATGATTAATAGCTTTTGACACAAAACTATTTTGAAATATGAGCCTTTCGTGACGTATGTTGACAGGAGCCATGTCATGCTTTTAGCTGTTGCAACAGGAGTAAGTTACAGGGACTAATAGCTCACTCTCCTGTACCCGAGTAATCAGCCAGAGATGTCATGTCCAGAAATACCACGAAAATGTCAGCCACCAGATCTCTTTAAAATAATCTCATTCAGAGGGTTGGAATCCTCCTTACTTGCAGTTTTGAAATATAAAACTTGTTGAAGACAGGGAGCCCTGAGTTATTTCTTTCTTTCTCAGAGATGCCAGATGGATGTTGAATGAAGTCCAGTTTTTAGTTTTTCTGCAGATAATTTTCTAAGTGTGTGGTGGTGTTTTGGATTCTTATCAGTGTGTTCTCCCTCCTCTAGTCCCCCACAGCTACCCACAGCCTGGCAGCGGCGTGGTTGCCTTGGTACCTGTTCCTGAAGGATGTCTGCAGTGAAATTCGGTTGTCTAAATAGCACGACTTGTCATCTAAAAGTAGAAGTCATTAGCACGACGCCGCTTGGCTAGTGGTGTCTTGAATACTGTTTTAACATTTTTCTTATTTTATCACTTGACTGTTAATGTTTACTCTTGTCACCGCTGGAGATTTCGGGGCCTAGTTCACAGTATGGATCCGGAGTAAAAAATATGAAACATTTTTTCCTAAGAGGCTCCTGAAACTTGGACCAAAAACAGTGGCCTGGGTTGGACATTTTATATGTTAGAGATGCAAACTTTGAAATTCTAGCTCCATGATTGCCTTGCATGATCAGTACTAGCTGCATGTGTGTGGCAACAGTCCATAACTGAACAGCCTTCTGTTTCTAAGGCAGATGAAATCCCTGCTAGCTTCTGTTTGAACTTTCATCGGCCTTCTTTGTGATTGTAAATTTGCCCAAAGCACGTATTTATCCCAGAAAAGGTAGGCTGTTTGTTTTTAATTTTGACATAAAGGTTGCATTGGGTACTTTGGAAGGATATGTATCTTGTTTTCTCCGATTCAAGTTATCTGCTCCATGTAATTATAACAACAAATGCAGCCAGGCGGAACGTCGTCACTCCGTCTGCCCAGGTGAGTTGACTCTAAAGTCAACGACCGCTGTCACTGCAGGTGGGGGGGCAGGGTTGACATCTTGTTCCTTCGATGGTGGACTTCTCAGCAAAAACCACCAACTTGGCAGCTTCTGTGGTGAGGGACCAACGTTAATTAGTTCTTTGCAACTCCTCCCTCATTAGTTCCAGGTCCATTGTTAGAGAAAATGTTCTGGAGTTCAGAGTGTTGGTTTTGATAATGGGAACAAAAGTTTAGTCATCAGAGTGTGTCATCTTGTTTGTATAACAGTCAAATCATATACAATTCCTGCGTGGTAGAGCCTGTTTGGTCATTAAGGGACTTGATCTTCCTTGAACCTAGTGACTCACTTCATCCGGTAGATACTAGATAAGGAAGTCTTGTTTTTAGGTATGTTAAATGTTGCAGATTTTTTTTTTTAACTGGAGGAGGGAGGGTGGTGGACAAAAGGAAATGAGACCATTTTTTATACCAACTAGTTCGATTTGGGGGGGGAAAGATTGTGTTGCTATCATAAAATAATTTATATTTATTATTTTAAACAACTAAAACATTCAGAAAGATAAAAAAAAAATTCACTCCCAGATCCCATCATCTTGAAATAACAATTAATATGCTTTGGTGACCATCATTAGAGACAAGTCCTTATCACAGAGAGAAGGGTGGATGAAGAGGTCGAAAGATAACTATATTGACAAATAAACATAATATTATTTAAATTGGGGAAAGAAAAATCAAAAGAAGAAATTACTGAAATTTGACTCCTTGAGCCTGAGAATGTTAAGATATTAATTCTTTAAAGACTAGTCTAAAGTAAAAATAAAAATTATGGACAACATTGAGAAGCTTTCTATATATATACACACAATATGTACATATATACACATAGTTACGTATGTGTTTTATACATAAATATATAATAACTATTTCAAACTGTTTTTAAAAAGAGGTTGATGGCTTTTTGCTTTGTCTCATAATTGGCTGGATTTAGTTGGCAAGTAGTTACTTTTTTTCAAACAGGTTCATGTTATAATACAGCCTGTGTTTGTGCATACTTGGTGTCTCAGTTTGTTATGCGATGCTATAACAAAATACCTAAGACTGGGTAATTTATAAAATATAGAAATTTATCTCTCGCTGTTCTGGAGGCTGGGAAGTCTACGATCAAGGTGCCAACAAGTTCACTTGTCTGGCGAGTGCTGCTTTCTGCTTCCAAAGCGGCACCTTGATGCTCCCTCCTCGGGAGGGGAGGAACATCGTGTCCTTACATGGCAGAAGGCAGAAGGGCAAGAGGGGTGGGCTCTCTCCCTCAAGCTCTTTTGAAAGGTCACCTACGCCCATTCACGAGGCCTCCACCATCATGACTTAGTCACTGCCTGGAGGCCCCACCTCTTAACGCTATTACATTAGGGATTAAGATTTCAACCTGAATTTGGAGGAGGCAGAAGCATTCAAAACCTAACAGTTGAGAATATCTGTTCTGTTCTTATTTGGTAGCTAATTTGTCTGGGTATAAAAATCTCATGGCACCTTTTCTTTTCCTAGAACTCTGTAGGCATTGTCTTTTGGCATTGAATTTTGCTAAGGTGACATCATAGGCCAACCTGAGTTTTCCATTTACTGGTGACTAGTTTTTTCTGTTAGGATGCCTACAGGATTATTTATTCTCATTCATTCTCTCTCTCTCTTTCCCTCTTTCTTCCCCCCACTATATTTATTAAAACTGTAGTCCCCAACCCCGAAGCCATGGCCCATGCATCATTGCCTGAGGTCCACCCCTCCTTAGCCTGGTCCATGGAAAAATTGTCTTCCATGAAACTTAGGAACTGGGGCACATGGCAGGTGGTGAGCAGCAAGTGAGCGAGCAAAGCTTCTTCTGTGCTTACAGCCGCTCCCCATCACTCGCATCACCGCCTGAGCTCCACCTTCCCCCCAATAGAAAAGTTGTCTTCTGTGAAACTGGTCCCTGGTGCCCAAAAAGTTGGGGACCCTATATTAAAACATAACACACATACAGAAAAAGCACATATAACATGGGCTTATAGCTCAGTGAATTATCAACATGCAAAAACTCAAGTGGTAACTACACAGGTCAAGAAGTAAAATACCACCAGAGCCCCCCTGGGCAGCCTTCTGCCCATTAGGCAGGCCTTCCTTCCTGCCCACAGGTAGCCAGTGCCTTAACTCTAATACCATTTGGTTTTGCTGTTTCTGAATTTTGCACAAGTGGAACCGTTCACAATGTATTCTGGCTTCTTTCACTCAACATTATGTCGTGAGGTTTATCCCTGCTGTTGCACATAGCTGTGTGTCACTCGTTTCCATTGCTCCCATGATAATGTGAATTATCTGTGCGTCAACTCCCCTTCCCATTTGAGCTGCCTGTCAGCTTAAGTAACAGCCCTGTCCCTTTTCAGACATTCCCTACTTTGAAATGAGAGGTTCTCAGTGTGCTGATGAGTGAGCACAATGTCCCCTCCCTTGTTCCTGTCACTTCTTGGACAGTAAGGTCACTGTTTGTGGTTCCCCCTTCAGCTCCTCTTCTGTTGTGTGCTGGGGAACGGGTTCTCTGAGGATACCCACTGCTCCCCGTTTTCCTCCAGCAAGCTCTCACCCTAAGATCTTAGGCCTTCGGCCAACGGTTCATTTGACGGGGCTCTTAGAACCCTCACGAAAACCTGGGTCCCGTTTGAATTCCAAGGAGCTGTTTGTGCACTGCCAACGCTCTCCCTTGTTTTGGTCTAAATTTCCCTGAATTCAGTTAATGTCCATTGTAATTTGCAGTAACAAGATAGTGACTATTTACTTGTTTCCTTTAAGAAATCATTTTATTTATTATATTTCATACTCTTCCCCTCCCACATTAGATTTTTAAGGAAGGGGAATGCAGAAAAATGCTCTTATTCCATGCTATTTAACTGTGCGTCTCATAAATTACCTTAGGAATAAGGACATTTAAAACCCATTAAAAACCCAAGGCTGAGAAATGCAGATTTGTTCCAACATGGGAGAATTGCAGTTGCACTTTGTTTCCTTTGGGGCCATCTCAGTGGCCTTCGTCCCCGTGACTCACCCAGTCGTCCTGCTCGCCACCCTTGGAGCCCATTCTTCTGCCGTCCCCGCTCCCCGATGTCCTGAGTTAGCCCTGACACCTGCCAACCTGTCTGAAGCTTCCCATTCTTCTTTGCGGCCTGTTAATTCAGAAGAGTGCTTTAACCAGAGGGGGTAAATTATAGCATGAGGCTAGCTTTATGTTCCTTTATAGGTTTTTAATATCAGAGAATGGAGAATTATTGTATGCCGCCTTCGAGTATGAGCTTAATATTATCATTCATCATCAAAAAGCATCTGCAAACTGCCATCAGAGCTCATGCTCAAATGCTTCCCTGAACTGTAGTGAGGTGCTTTTCGTTCTACTGGGTGTAATTTGGTGCCAACATGGCAGCCCCCTCAAGACAGAGCTGGCACTTTATGAAAGGAACAGTATTTCTCTAAAATATACATATATATATATATATATGCATGCATGGGTTAAAGATTTAAAGTGATAGCAACATTTTTGGGAAAATATCTCAAGGATGAAAAAATACTGGATCTTATATAATTCTAGAGAAATGTAACCTTTATGTCTGATTGTATCCGTGGCTCTCCAGTCCCCCCCAAAGTGGTACCCACAGTTGAAAACACTAGTGAGAATAATGAAGTCAGATAGCCATGTCCTTGGCTCCCCAAGCTCAAATTATGCCGATTAATATAAATCGTATGATATTACATATACTTATATATTCAGAGATTGAGTTATACAAAAATAGTGTGCTCTTCAGATAGCTCGATTTCCTCTAATCTCTATTGTCCAGAATATTAGAATCTGTTTGGCCCTTCTGTGAATGCTTACGTAGACTCATTTCTTGAAGCTACTTAACTTTAGTTTTGGATTTCTTTACTCCTGAGTTCTAACTCCAAATCCCCAACCTCACTCTACCGTTGACTGTGGCCTTGGGGAAAGGATGTGATCCTCCTTGAACCTCATTTTCCTCAACTGTGAAGCACCTCCTCGGTTGACAGGTTCCTTTGAGGCCTGAGATCAGATACATAAAGCATCTGGACTAGTCTCTGGTGCATAAACGCAAAAGCGTCTTCCCTGGTCTTGAATTATTATGTGTTCATTGAAGGCGGCAGCCCTGTTTTCCCTCATTAGTGAGGGAAGCCACTGGGGAAACAGTTGGGTGTGGTCACGTGATAGGAGTCTGAGCACAGTGGTCCCTGCTGTGGGCAGGGCATGAGAAAGACTTCGTTGCCAGGGACCAAATATGACCATGGTGGCCCCTGTGCCCATGGAGCTTACGGTGGAGTTGGAGAAACATACCGAGGGGAATAAAAGTGAACAAAAGAATAGTAAAATGTCGTAAGTTCTGTGGAACAAACAAATAGATGCTGTGACAGACAAAAATAACGGGGACCAACTTTGAGTGGAGAAGTCCAGGCGGGCTTCTCGGAAGAGGTGACATTGAGTTTCACTTTGTCAGGAAGCAAAGGGGAGAGGAGGGCGTTTGTGTAGGTGCAGAAGCGAGAAAGGCTGTCATATGTTTGGGTGATGCGAGTGACCACATGACCACATCATCTGATGGAGAGTGACTGGGAAGGAGGCAGTGGATTTTCCTATGAATGATCATGAATGACATCGTTTTTTAAAGTACAATTGTTTAAAAATTTGAGCCACAAGTCTAACCACTGTGAAGAGCCCAGTTTTTTGTTTATTCCTAAGATTTACCATTTACTATCTTAAATTTGCGTCGTTGACTAAGGGACCTGGCTTTGGTTAGATTATAGGACACCATTTGTTCATGTTTGTTGACTTACGATGACTACCAAACAAAAATATTTCCCTTGTGAACATCTCTTTGGGTGCACATATCATGAAAATTAAATAAAATGATAAATGTGAATAATGTATAAAATGTCACTTACATATAAAGAATTTATTTACTGCTTAAGGTTGTTATTTTGTATTTAAAAGAATTCTTGCCATTGAAAGTATATTAATTCTATGTCCCTTTTTTTGAGTTAGTTTTTATGGTGGTGATGAGAAGCATCAGGATAGTCTAGGATTTGGGAATTGACAACAGGAAGCTGGAATTTGGGGACTGACAGTACTGTGTCAACCAGTAGCAGTCGGAAGAGTTGTTTAGAAGTGCGGATTCTTGGATCCAATTCCGGGCTCAGCTAATTCAACCTCCATTTCTTCGTGTAAATAAATTGAGCTTCGGAAACTGTTTCACACGTTGAAAACGATTTTGTGTTTGTTGATTGTTTTCTTTCTTGAGTAGAGTATCATAGTACTTTCTTTTTTTGTTATTTGTTATCGTGGCAGTTTTTCATATTTTTAACCAAAGACAGTTGGCTTTCCAAAAATACTGGAAACAAATTCGTGATGTAATCATCCTCACCCACATCCAAAATTGTGGTAGATCTCCATTTTCACTGTTATTTATAGGAATGCGTTTTTACATGTTAGGACTGGTAAGTTGTCTAAGTAGATCCTTGCGAGGTGGGGTAGATTTTTTCTTCCTTTGAGTCGTATAGTTAATTTTGCTTTCGTTTTTCTTAAGTCTGTTAAGTTTTTAAAACATACTAATTTATGTCTTTGGCTTGTGCTTGACTCTGGAATTAATGCTAGACGATAAGGCATCTCTTGTTTATATTAGCTTTTGGATACTCATTTTCCCTTTATCACACACACCAAAAGTATATAGTTATCTATAAGAGTAGAAATTTATACATTTTTCCACGTTTTTTCTGCTATAGTATGTAGCTTTTGCTTTTCTTATATTTCTCATGTCTTGTAGAGTATATATGTTTATTCTGTTTAGCCACAGGGTTATATGGCAATAATGATTTTCAGATAGTTGTGATTTTCTTTCTACTGCCTCTTATTTCTGAGATATTCTTGTTAAACCTGAAAACAAGCCAAAATAGGTTTTTTATCAAAATGCACTAAAATGAATTATTAATACATAACCTAAAAATAATTGGGTCGTTTTCTGAGCACGAAAAATTTTGAATTCACAGAAAATCAAGTTACAGTTGTTAAAGTTTTTTAATGTAGACTTTGCAGTTGTGTCACTCACAGTTCTTAATTATCTTAGTGCATATTATATATGACATGATATCTGCACCCTTACCGTCTGCAGCCTCTGTAGAGAGTGTAACACATAGCACCAAAGTAATAAAAATATAAGCTCCAGAGTGGGAAGCAAAGCTGAAGCAAGCCATTTTTACATATAACTTAAGTTTAGGTTCTGTGTAGTAGGTTGATCCCTTACTTAACCTTTAATAAAATTGGATTCAAGGGTATTTATATATAAATAAAAAAATAGAGTTAATTTCGTTTCATACTTCTGTATGAGCAAGTGTCTAGTAATATATTATGACATTTAAACTTCAGTATTAACACTATTGGCTGAAAAATTGCCATACTTTTTTAGCAGCTGTTTTTGAGGGTAGGCATTAAAAAGGGAAGGTTATTAAGATGATTATTGTTAAGATTATGCGATCGTCTTCGACTGATTAAATCAGTATGTGTTTGCTTGGCCTTTTATCCCCTATGAGGTTATCTAAGAAGTCATTTCCTCTTTTTATATATTTAAGAAATTAAAATTTGGTAACCCCTCATACCTTCCAGACTTCCCTTAAAGAGCCCGTTAGTTATATATGCATCTAGATCATGGTCAGACTCTTTCTCTAAGTAATGTTGTAGACAGTGTATTTGTACACAGGGTTGCAGATGCTTGCTGAAAAGGCAGTAGTCTTGGGTCTGCTTATCACATCTGACCAGTGTCTTCATTTGGTGCTCATATCCTAGCATGGAGGTAGGTGCCAGGACATAGGGACCAAGGAAGTGTACCCCATTCCCTCTCACCCCCCACCCCAACATTCCTGAGAAAGCAGCATTTTAAAACTACCAGAAACATGTGAGGCCTCTCAGAAGTGCTTATAGTCAGCCATGTACATTGTGAAACATGAGTCATGGCTGTTTCTCTGCCATAGTGTAGAAGTTTCCATTTTCAAGAATAAAAATAAATTAAAATATGCCATGCCAACATCCAAGAGCTCCAAGCCTCCTGCAATACACTGTAGACCTGCTACACTCTGTTCAACATTCATATTCTGGCGCTGGCACCCACCCACCTCCCTTAGCCCGTGCTATAAAGGCTTCTGTGTGATGCCCTACCTGGACTCAAACCTGTTCCTCCTTTTCCTCTATTCAGAATTTTTCTAGAATAGTCTCACTTTCCATAATCTCTGCGTGATGGTTTTCCTAAACAATTCTGACCTAATGAAATTTTATTATTCTAGAAATGATAATTTATTCCATGTATAATTACATGAGATTTTGTTCTTTTTAAAGACTATATGAATAAACTATCAGCTTAAACAAAAACATTCCTCCACTTGGTGTTTTAGCTCTCGAATAGGGAAATGCTTGCCTATATTAATTCAGCCTGTTAAAAATATCCATTCTGTCCTATCTGTGAAAGTATATCATACTACCCAAAGCAATATGCAGATCTGATGCAATCCCTATCAAAATCCCAATGGTTTTTTTCGCAGAAATAGAAAAAACCCATTCTGAAGTTCATATGGAATTGCAACAGACCCCAGATAGTCAAAACAATCTTGAAAAAGAAGACCAAGGCTGAAGGACTTACAGTTCCTGATTTTAAAACTTGCTAAATGTTTTAGTAATGAAAATAGCATGTACTGGCCTAAAGGCAGATGTATAGACCAGCGTAGTAGAATAGAGAGCCCAGAAATAAATCCTCACCTATATGGTCAAATGATTTTTGACAGGAGTGCTAAGACCATTCAACGAGGAAAAGACAGTCTTATTAACAAACAATGCTGGGAAGACCAGATATCGGATGCAAAAGAAGAAATTAGATCCTTACCTAACAGCTTATACAAAAGTAAACTCAAAATGGATCAAAGACCTAAATGTAGGACTTACAACTATAAAACCCTTGGAAGAAAGCATAGGGCAGCCAAGTTTCATGACATTGGATTTGGTGATGATTTCTTGGCTACGGCACCAAAGGCACAGGCAACAAAAGAAAAGATAGACAAATTGGACTTCATGAAAATGAAAAACATTTTCTACATCAAGAGACAATATCAACATAGTGAAAAGGCAACTCAGAGAAAGATGGCCAACTAGGGTTGCACAGTGCTTGACTGTCCCACAAAAGGGAACCATGACAACAACTGTATTTCAGCTAAAGTGAAGAAGTATGCTGGAGAGAACTAGAGGAATAGTGAAATCCTGACCAGGATATGCCCATAGATGGGGGAGTGAGGCATCCCGCCTCTCACGTGCTGTCTCCCCCACCATGAGAATAATGGGAAACAATTTCTCACAGGGAAAAGGTCAGCCAGAGATCCCCAGGGGTCATGATTGCAACCACAAACCCTGGCAATCTTTGCTGCAGGAATCCCCCAGTCCTCACAGACCCCAAATCCAGTTTGAAGAGTAGCTGGGAGTTCATGCAGCTGTAATGCCTCAAAGTAGGAGACCACATTGAGGACCCCCACCTCACAACCTAAGCTATTGCAGCTGGGCACCATCTTGAAACTGGATCCACTGCTAGAGTGCATCCTGCCCTGGGTGCCAGGAGCAATAGACTCTCTTCATCCCTGAGTACCTGCTGTCATTACATGACATTCACTCAGCACCTGTGCCTGCAGCACCACAACCCCAGCTGCCCTGAGACCAGGCCAGGTGGAATGGCTGAGACCCTGGCATCTAAACACATATGACAACCCCCCCCCCCCGCCCAAGGAACAGGTCCCTGCACTGTGGGGAAGGCACCAGAGAGCCAACCAGCTGCCTTGCCCGTGCACACTTGTGCCATACAACCAGCTGACCTGTCAAGGACAGGCACACCCACACCTGGACAGGCCACCACAGAGCAGCTGCATCTGCCCCTCTGACAAACAGCTGTAGGGCCACCTGACATCACTGCACCTGCGTGCACCTGGCCCAGCATCCAGTCCTGTGGTGGCCCCACCTCCTTGGAGAGACAGCCACGTGGCTGACTAGCACTTTGTGCCCACACACATCCAGCCCGACAGCTGGCTCAGCACCCCTGCCCCCAGCAAAACTACACCATCACATCACAGACTCCCACAGCCTAGGCCACTGAGGCAATCAGAGACATTGCTGATGTGATAATCTTAAGGAAACTTAGTGAGATACAAGAGAACACAGGCAAACAATTCAGTGAAATCAGGAAAACAATTCATGATATGAATGAGAAATTCAACAAAGAAATCTTGGAGCTGAAGAATTCAATGAATAAAATAAGAATACAGTTGAGAGCTTCAACAGATTATATCAAACAGAAGAAAAAAAATTCTGAACTTCAAGACAGGTCTTTTGAAATAACCCAGTCAGTGGAGAAAAAAAATGAAAATAAAAATGTTTAAAAAGTGAAGAAAGCCATGGGATTTAGGGGATACCATTAAGTGAACAACTATTTGCATTATAGGAATCCCAAAGGGAGACGAGATGGAGAAAGGCACAGAAAACCTATTTAATGAAATAATAGCTGAAAACTTACCAAGTGTTAGGAGGGATATGGACATCTAAATTTAGGAAGTTCAAAGGTCCCCAGTTAGATTCAATCTAGAAAATTCTTCTCTGAGGCACATTGTAATCATACTATCAAAAGGCAAAGACAAAGAGAATTTTAAAAGCTGCAAGACAAAAGCATCGTGTCATATACAGGGAAATCTTCATTAGACTACCAGCAGAAACCTTGCAGACCAGAGAGAATACGATGATATATTCAAAGTGCTGAAAGAGGGAGGAAAAAGAAAAACTTAGCCAAGAATACTGAATCTAGCAAAGCTATCCTTCAGAAATGAAGGAGAAATAAAGATCATTCCCAAGAAGCAAAAGCTGAGGGAATTTATAACCAGCAGACCAGCCTTACAAGGAATACTTAAGGGAGTGGTACCACTGGATAAGAAAGGGTAATAATTACTATCATGGAAACGTGTGAAAATATAAAATTCACCAGTAGAGGTAAATTCATAAATCAAACTCAGAATGTGCCTGTGATGTAATGATGCTGTATAAATATTTCAGTCTAACAGTATGAAGGTTTAAAGTCAAAATGATCAAAAACAACAACAGCTACAGTTAGTGGCTAAGGAACACATAATAAAGAAGTAAATTCGGGCAACCAAAATATAAATTGTGTGTTTAGGTGGGTAAGTCTGGAGTATTTTTATGCCACCAAAGTTAAATTGCTATTAGTTTAAAATAATCAGTTGTAACTACAAGACCCTTATGTTAGCCCCACGGTAACCACAAGGAAAGGAATTACAGCAGATACACAAACAATAAAGAGAAAGGAAACAAAGCTTAGCACCACAGAAAACCACCAAATGACAAAGGAAAAGAAAGGATCTATAAAACAACCCACAAACAATTAACAAAATATCAGGAATAAGTCTTTATCCATAATAACCCTGAATGAAAATGAATTAAAGTCTCCATTTAAAAGATACAGAGTGGCTGAATGCACTAAAAGAGTAAGACCCAAATATGCTGCATACAAGGGAGTTGCCTCACCATTAAAGACATAGACTGAAGGGATGGAAAAAGATGTTCCATGCAAACAGAAACCAAAAGTGAGCAGGAATAGCCATACTTACATCAGATAAACAAATTCTAAGTCAAAAACTGAAAAAAGAAACAAAATTCATTATATAATGATAAAAAGATATATCAACAAGAGGATATAACCATTATACATGCACCCCACACCAGAGCACACACATATATAAAGCAAATATCATTAGACCTAAAGAGAGAGAGAAAGAAACTGCAATACAATAATATTAGGGAACTTCAGCACCCCACTATCAACAATGGGCAGATCATCTAGACAAAAAAATCAACAAAGAAACATTGGGTTAAAACTGCATCATAACCCAAATGGACCTAACAGATATTTTCAGAACATTCTATCCAACTGCTGCAGTACCCATTCTTTTCAACTACACGTGGAACATTCTCCAGGACAGATCACATGTTAGGCCACAAAACAAGTCTTAACAAATTTAAGGTAGAGATTATATCAAGTATCTTTTCTGACCACACTAGTATTATTTAATAGTTTCGCTGTTTTTGAATTTTGCACAAATGAAACCATTCAGTATGTATTTTGGCTTCTTTTCACTTGACGTTATGTCGTGAGATTTATCCTTGTTGTTGTATATAGCAATATTTCACTCATTTTCGTTGCTCCCATGATAATGTGCATTATCTATACAACAACTCCCCTTCCTATTTCAGCTACCTATTGGCTTAAGCAACAGCCTTCTCACTTTTCACAAGAACAACTTTGGAAACTTTTCAAATACATGGAAATTAAACAGCATGCTCCTAAATAACTGATGTGTCAATGAAGAAAGTAAAAGAATATTAAAAATTTCCTTGAGACAGACAAGAATGCGAACACATTATACTAAAACCTGTGAGACACAGCAGGATCACTTCTAAGAGAGAAGTTTATAGAAATAAACGACTACAAAAAAGGAGAAAGATTTCTAATAAACAACCCAATGGTGCACTTTAATGAACTAGAAAAACAAGAACAAACTAAAGCCAAAATTTGTAGAAGGAAGAATATAATAAAGCCCAGAGCAGAAATAAAAGAAGTAAAGACTAAAAAAAAAAAAAAAAACTCAAAAAATCAACAAAATGATGTTTTTTGAAAAGATAAATGAAATCAACAAACTTTTAGCCAGACTATAAAAAAAGAAAGAAGACTGAAATAAAATCAGAGATGAAAAAGGAAACATTGCAGCTGATACCACAGAAATACAAAGGATCATAAGAAACAATTATGAACTCCTATGCACCAACAAATTTGATAACGTAGAAGAAATGGATAAATTCCTGGACACCAACAACCTACCAAGATTAAATTATGATGAAATAAACTATCTGAGCAGACTAATAATGAGGAAATTGAATCAGTAATAAAAAGTCTTTCATCAAAGAAGAGCCCAGAACCTGATGACTTCACTGCTGAATTCTGCCAAACATTTAAAGAATTAATACCAGTTCTCAGACTATTCCAGAAAATTGAAAAGGAGGGAATACTTCTAATATCATTTCACGAGACCAGCATTACCCTGATTCTAAAACCGAACTAGGACATAAAAAAGAAAACTACAGGCCAATATCGCAGATCACCATAGATGCAGAAATTCTTAAGATACTAGCAAACCAAATCCAATGGCACATTAAAAAGATCATTCACTATGATGAAGTGTGATTCATCCGAGCAATGCAAGGGTAGTTCAACATACAAAAATCAGTTAAGTGTTCCATATCACATTAACAAAAGAAAGAAAAAACGATATGATCATTTCAATAGACACAGAAAAAGAACTTGACAAAATTCAGTATCTCTTCATGATGAAAATGCTCAACAAGTTAGGTATAGAAGGTATGCACCTCACCACAATAAAGACCATATATGACAAACCCACAGTTAACACCCTACTGAACAGGGCAAAACTGATAGCTTTTCCTCTGAGATCTGGAATAAGATAAGGATGTCCATTTTCACGACTTTTATTCCACATGGTACTGGAAATCCCAACCAGAACAGATAGGCAAGAAAAAGAAAGAAAGAAAAGGCATCCAAGTTGGAAAGTAGGAAGTCAAATTGTCCCTGTTTGCAAACATTATGATCTTACATATAGAAAACACTAAAGACTCCACCAAAAACTGTTAGAACTAATACACAAATTCAATAAAACTGTAGGAAACAAAATCAATATACAAAAATCAGTAGTTTTCTATATGCTGATAATGAACTATCTGAAAAATCAATAAAACAGTTCCGCTTACAATAGCTACAAAAGAGATACCTAGGATCAAACTTAACCAAGGATTTGAAAGATCTCTATACAACAAACTCTAAAATTTTAATGAAAGACAAATAACTGGAAAGATACTTCATGTTCATGGATTGGAAGAATTAATATAGTTAAAATGGCCATACCACCTAAAGCAATCTACAGATTTAATGCAATCCCTATCAAAATACCATCAACATTCTTCACAGAAATAGAAAAAATAATTCTAAACTTCATTTGGAACCACAAAACAACCTGAACAGCTAAAGGAATCCTAAGCAAAAAGAACAACCTGGAGGTATTGCACCACCTGACTTTAAAATATACAGTTGACCCATGAACAATGTGAGTTTGAACTGTACAGGTTCACTTATATGTGGATTTTCTTCCATGTCTGCCATCCCTGAGACAGCAAGACCAGCACCCCAACTCAGCCTACTCAATGTGAAGACAGTGAGGATGAAGAACTTTATGATGATCTCTTTCCACTTAATGAATAGTAAATATAATTTCTCTTCCTTATGATTTTCTTAATAACATTTTCTTTTCTCCAGCTTACTTTATTATAATAATATAGTATTTAATATATATAACATACAAAATGTGTGTTAACTGTTTATGCAATCGTTAAAGCTTCTGGTCAACAATATTAGTAGTTAAATTTGGGGGGAGTCAAAAGTTATATCCAGATTTTCAAATGCACAGGGGATTGACACCCCTAACCTCTGCATTGCTCAGGAGTCAACTATACTACAAAGCTATGGTAACCAAAACAGCATGGTACTGGCATAAAAACAAACACATAAAGCAGTGGAACAGAAGAGAGAGCCCAGAAATAAATTCACACACCTACAACCAACTGATTTTTGACACAGTGCCAAGAACACAGATTGGAGAAAAGACAGTCTCTTCAGTAAATGGTGCTGGGGAAATTGGACATCTACATACACAAGAATGGATCTAGACTGTCACTCTCACTATATTAAAAAAACTCAAAATGGATTAAACATGTAAATGTAAAACCTGAAACTATGAAACTACTGGAAGAAAACACAGGGGAAATGCTTCACAACATTGGCCCAGACAAGGATTTTTTAAATAAGACCTCAAAAGCAGCCATCCACTATATAAGTTTTATAGCCTACCTTTCACCCTTCAATATTGTGTCAATGACCATTATTCCATGTCATTAAATTTTATTTGAAAACATTTTTAATCATATGGCTACATATTATACCATCCTATGAGCGCCTCATGATTTATTATTTATTTTAGACATTTGAGTTGTTTCCAGTTCAGTAGGATATACGCAACGCCGAAAATTTGTATTCGTAAATCATTGTGAATATCTATATTATTTCCTGAGCATAAATCTATTACTAGGGTGGAATTACTGGGTCAAACAATATGAACATTTTTATACCTCTTAATATATATTGCCAAATTGCTTTTCAGAAAAGAGGTCCCGATTTGGATTCTAACCATCAGTGTTAGGGTGAGTGTCCATTCCTGAAACCCTGGCCAACCCCGGAAATTATAGTCCTTTTAGATTTGTGTCAGTTTGATAGGAAGCTGTTTCTGAATTATGAATGAGTAGAATATACAGCTCAGTCTTAATAACCTGACGTTGTCTAGTCATTGTGTTGGTGTATAGTTGTATATTCACAAGCGTAAATGGTAGATACTGTCTTGGATCTTCTCTCTTAACTATAGATGTTAAAGTTATTAATTTCTAAAGTTTACTCTTCCAATACCACATGCCCCCGACCTGACACAGACTCTACTAGTGTTTGTTTGTTTGTTTGTTTAAAGGGTGTTAGAGCTCTCCCAAAGCTGTGCTCTGGAATAAAAGTAACTGAGCAATATGAATGGGAGTGAGCCATGTTTCTCAGGCTTTAGGGAGTAACTAAGGGCTAGAGGACCTTCTAGAAAGAGAAAAACAAATAGTTTCTATCTGTAGTACCCCAAATCAATTAAGTAACACGATTACTAATATTAAATCTTGCTAGTGAAATAATTGTGGAAGAGGGGTTTGAGATAGAATGATAAGTAAATGCTAAACTAGCTGAAAAAATGTTTTATCATTAAAACGGCAATCCTATTTAAGTTTTAAGTTAGCCGTGGCAAAGGCTGGTTTATGATAACTATTGATTCTGTGGAAAGTAAGGATACTGAAACTTATCAGTTGAACATGCATTTATTTTAGTGTATGTTGCATTAACCAATGACTTCTCTCTGGGGATTTCAGGGTACTTGAGGCTCCCTTGGTGCTGATATTTCCAGCTTCCCAGTGGGTCGGAAGGATGTCCCCAACTCAGCCCCCAGGAGCTGGGGAACTTGAAGGGGAGGAGGGCAAGGAATGGCCTAGTACCCTCAGGAACCCACCCAGCAGGGTGCAGCAGACTGCTACTGTTTAGAAACTTTCCAGGCCTCTAAGAAATGAAATCAGTGTTCCTAAATTTTATCCTAACCCTAAATTTTGATCACAGACCTTTGACAATCTCACGAACAGGGGCCCTTGCCTTAGAAGAGTGCGCCATGCAAATTTTGCATTCAATTTCAGGAGCTTAAGAATTCCTTGAGGGGACTCCTGTTTTAGGCAAATTGTCTTCAAATATATATTTTCTCTCCTTTGCAGGTTCCATTTAAAATAATAATGAAATAATTTTTTATATTTCCAAAGTGCTTTGTAGTTTATAGAACCATTTTGTCTACATATTTCAACTCCTATCCACAGTCCTGTCTACTGATAATATCATCCTCACTTGTCAGATGAGGGACCTGTAGCTCAGCAGAGCACAGGGTCTCTTGGTCACCAAAGTGTCTCGGTCACCAAGGCAAGGAATGGTGCTTGGGATCAGAAACCAGGTCAACTGGACTTTTGTATGTCCCAACATGGCATGAACAACAAAAGGTAAATCTGGCGTGCAAAAACAAGATTGTCTCCCACATGTAGAAGAAATGGTTGGAAAATCCCAAATGAACGTCAGGTTTAAAACATGGATTATTTATTTAACAGCCATTCCAACTTGCAAGAATAAGGCACCCTCAGTGGCATGTGTGAAGGGTGCTCACTGCTCTGTTGCTGGTTAATCGTATCCATAATTGACTGAGAGCCCCTCCGATGCCATCCTTACTCTGGACCACAGGTTCCGAATGGCCAGGAAGAGCATCAGACGGAAACGATGTAAAATGCTATTTTTCTTCGTTGGTATAAGGACTTCTGGACCTCTTCACACCAGCACGCACATAAATCAGGTGCTGCTTTTTGGTGAAGCTATTTGGCAAGGTGTTTTGTTTTTTGATCTTTTTTATTTCAATTATACTCTTCCCCAGGCTAGATCAGAAGAGTAACAGTTTGTTTTAGCAGGTATCATAAAGCAGCAATGCATTGCATGAATTAAAGGAGCAAAATGCCTGTTTTGAAAACGTGTTACCAGAAAGGCCAAGCAGACGAATGCCAGAATGGCAGTGTGGCCTCGCATTCCCCGCAGAATAAATTTGAGAGCTGTCATGAGACATCCCAGCTTATGCTGCATTGATGATGCACAGAAAGAGAATCGACTTCAGACCTAGATTCTCAATCCGTTTAGGGCTGTGTAGACCATAATTTGTAATGCAGACAAAAGAGAATTTGGCCCCTAGCATGGTGTTCACTATGATAGGATAATGCTGTTTTAAATAGGATTATTGTACCTTTGTACCAATTAGTCGGTACCATGTAGTTTGAATTTGTTTTTGACAGTTCCCCCTTTTGACAATGTCCCTTAATCTTTTTAATGATGAAAATAATCCATACTTGTAACAAGATGAAATTCTCAAAAGAGAAAGTTAATATTTTACCATATGTTCTACCAATTCCAATCCCCGCCCCACCTTAATTTCCCTCCTTTGGGAAAACCAAAATTAACAACTTTACATTATCCTTCTCTTTTTCTTTTTCACTTAAATATTTATTCGTACACATGTATAGGATTTCTGTCTTCTCTATTTTTCAGAAATTTATATGATAGCAAACTTAGTATATCCTTACTTTGCTTTTAAATAGAGTGTAGACTTCTTTTCAGGTCAGTACATACAAGGAAATCTATTTTGATAACTAGAGCATTTCACAGTGTAGCTGTAGCATATTAGTCTGTTTATTGCCTGGTAATAAACATGTTGGTTGTTTCCAGTGTTTAGTTATTGCAAACTTTTGGTATTACAATATAAGCATCATTTTATAGGCCTGTGATTATTTTCCACTCAGTAAAGTATGTTACTAAAGAAGTGAGAAAGTAGGAACTTTCCAAAGTCAGCCATTCATCTATAATCATACATTTCTATAATTAGTAGCCTAGCACATTGTAATAAGAATTATGGAGACTTATGTGTAGAATATCTCTTTATATATGGAGCAGCCCTAAACATAGCTTTTATTTTGTATTGGAGTCATTTGTGGTTGGTTTCCTTGTAGGGATTCGCTGCAGAGCAGAGGGAATCTTTCAGCTGTCTGAATGTCCCACCTCGATCTTGTCATGAGCAAATCAATTACTGGGGTTTAGGCAAATCTAGTATACTAATGATAGACTAACCCGATCAGCCATGGTTTTTTTAGTTTTACCTTGTTAGGCCATAGTCTTAGATATTTATGAGTGAGCCTGCCTTTTAGAGCACATTAATTTAAAAAGCTCTCCGTGGTATTATTTTAAAATTAGGGAGGAAGAGAATGCCACTTTGATGACGTGAAAAATTTGCCCAGATCGCCTGGATTGCCTACTGCATGATAAATGACGCTCCTGGCCACATGTTTCAGGATTTTGAGCACTCAGGAAGAATTCTTACAATGTGATTATGGAAACAACCAATTTCCATAAGTGTAAATGAGCATGCTTATTAATGGGGCCGCAATTGCCTATTGCATTCAGTCACATGTATAACTAGCAACAAGAATGACTGTTTTGCATGATGTAGTGTTTACACAATTACGGTTGCATGGCAGAGCTTGCTGTACTGGAGGCTTCGGAAAGAAGCATATGTGGTCCTTTTGCAGGTAATAAAATGGAAAATCCAATTTGCAATTGCAGAATAAGCCTCTGAGTGATATACGATCTTCATAGCAGCATCGGTCAGAGGGTCACCGCTAATCACGGTGCTGCCTGGCTTCCCTAGTGGCTTGAGCCTTTTGGCTGAGGAGTGAGCAAAGCCAATCTGTGTCTGGGAGCCAGCCAGCGTGTCCGTAGATGCACCTCTTTCTAGCTTATTAGATGCTCTTTGTCACAGTGCTTAATCCTGCTGCCTGATCCTTGTTAGAACACCACCAGAGTACCGCTCAGCCTTCTGATAAAGGGGATGGGTGAGGGCTCCCCACTCGGTGCACCGAAGCATGCGGCGTCAGGGCGATCGCAGGCTGATTGACAGCGGGGTGAGACGCCTCCTGCATGTTATTACTTAAAAAGGAGCCCACCTCCGACAGCTGACAGACGCGCTGTGCTGTGGCAGTGGTAACTTGTTGCTAGGCCGAGATGAGACGGGTGTCATCTCTTCACACGGTATAATGGCCAGCTTTACTCTAATTATATTAACCCTCTTCTGAAATTGCTGCTTTCCCCCCACCGCCAGCAGCAGAGTGACAGGAGGACCTAGGGACAGATAGCTTGCTGGGAGGATTACGGCTCCGCAGAAACAGGTATCCTGTTATCCACTGATGACATCAAGTTGAAAAACAAAACAAGCGTGTCCTGGTCTGCCAAGCCCCGGTTATAACTCCGGAGAGACGTCGCTCTGTTGGGTTCGCACGATTTCCATCCTTGTCATCGATCTGTAATAGTCTCCTTTAAGGTTTGCCGTGGACGTTAAACATGGATTTCAGGGCTCTTTGTTAAAAAGACAGACCAGCATCAAACACGAAGCTATTTTCTTTCTTTTTTTCCCCCTACAATAAACCCGAGTCATTCTTTTCTGTGAGGCTCCCCCATTTGTGTACCTCTGTGAAGCACCTGTGAATTTGATTTGGTAGCACTGTGTTAAAATAAATATTAAAATAAATGAGAGTGGGGGAGGGTAACCCAGACCCCACTCCCCCATCCCCCACCACCCCCCGCCAGATGTGCAGATGGGTTGAAAGTAATGTAAATGGAGATATTCATGAGCAGCTCAGGGACCTTTCTGTTTACCCCGACTTTCAGACATCAGTGTAAGACTCCTTTTCCCCAAAGGGAGTATGTCTAGCTCTCAGCCGCCATCTCCTATGTGCTCCAGTTAGCAGACGTCATTAGCAATCCCCGATGCCTCTTCTGTCTCCACTGACAGCACCTAAATAGAGACATCACTTGGGATTGACAGATCTCCAGGGGACTCGAGGCTTCAGACAAAAGGGCCCAGAGAACACGGCTGACCTTTGCCGGCATTATTCCCCGAGGTCTGTCTTCCGCGAGCGGCAATCAGGGAAGAGCATAAGAACTTTCGTACGTTGTTTTCAGAGGATTACCGCTAAAAAGACCGCAAGCCGAGTAAGAAGCTGTTAATAAGTTAAAAAGAGGTTCTGTGTATTCCAAAGTGGATTCGCAGGTTGTCAGCAGTTAGAAAAGCAGGTTCTTCCTGCCCCCAGAAATAAGCACGTTCAAGGACGGTGCGATAAAACCAGCTTTGCTCATAACATACCAGTGCGTTGGGATTATTGGCGCAGGCCTTGGAACTTGATGGAAGGGAGCTTGTGATGTCGCTGGGAGAAAGAAGAGAGTCTCCTCCCGTCACTGTCCTGTGACTCACACCGGGGCAAATTTGGAGTAGCTGAGGCTTGTCTGTGGCATCTTTCTCTGGTCCACGTTGCTCTCACGCTGACTGAGGGCTCTCAAGGGACAGCATAGTGGGAAATGCTCTGTGCTCCAAACATAGCTACCTTCCCTCCTGTTCCCACCCTCCTCCGTTCAGTAAAAAATAAGTCGTATTCCTGTGAGCCTCATCTTAACCAAGTGTCAAGAGGAGAGCAGTCCAGTTGAGTTAATTCATGGTACTGTGTCTTGGTGCTTCTTCAACAGAATAAATTTCTACCAACTAGAAATTTAGACTATATTTCTCAGTAGAATAACCAATTTGGGGGAATAAGGAGGAAACAGTATGTAAAATAGCCACTCACAAGGAGATCCTGTTTGCTTAGGAATTAGTTCACTTTCTAAGTCCATAGATATGCAGTGTATGCTTTCTGTGGCTTCTTGTTTTTTCTCATCTATTTTGGAATACATATATTTTTCCAAAGGTCTCATTTTTTTTTTCATAGTTGATTCCATGCTGATGTCAGTGGGCGGGGCTTAGAGGCTGGAAGATGATAGTACAGACTCACAGGTTGTTTCTTAAATGAATGTGTTAAGCAAGGCTGTTCACCTCTAGCACCTCCATTCCCCCCTTACAGGTGAGTTGCTGTGTACCATAGTTACTGTTGCCTGGTATGTGACCCCTCCCCTCAGTGGTCATGCTTCCTGAGAACAGTGGGCATCGTGCCATGGTGCATGTAAAATATGACGTGTCAGAAATACAGACTTGCTTTTAAATGGATGGCTTCTTTCCAGAAATCTGTATTGTATTCATTTTTAGGAAGCAGGGAAATTGAAGAAAAAGAAATAATAAGGGAATGATATGGAAGAGAGGACATACTGAGTATAGCAAACTAGATACTAAGAGGAAATAAGAATTATGGAGAAATGTAAACAAGAGGTCAGTTTCATTCTTGGGAAGCTGAAAACCACCTCCCCAAGTAAAGGTAAAAACAAAAAAAGATCAATGACAGTCCCTTGCCAACAAGATCAAACCCAGGTAAGATACTCAGCTAAGCAGAATATGTACAACCGTTGAGTTTTCATTTGCCCCAGGCAGCTTTCTGACTCATGGTTGAGAGAATCAAGCTTATTAATTTCCCAAGTGACTGAATATCTGACTAATAATGTTTAACCATTAAGATGAGGACATTGACAATATTGATAATCTTGGAGAGACATGGATCTGCTTATTTTTATTCTTAACACCAACAAATTCTTAGTAGCTTTGGTAAGATCATGATGAATTGCTCCCTTCTAATATTAGTATTTAGTAATATCTGTTTTCTTTAAAAACACTTTATGAAATTATAATCATTTTTCTTTTTTTCATTTTTCAGAATAGTTATGAGTCCATATAACAAAAAGAGGAAAGATTCAAAGTACTTGTTCTTTTGTTTTAAGAAGAAATACATCATCTTCCTTGTAACAATTTTCTTATATCCATTCATTTTCAATGCTCAGATCATCTAAGAAATGATTTGCTTTGTGGTGTACTTTCATCCCAAAATATATTTTCATTATTCTGAATTATCAGCTATGAATGAATAGGCAGTCGAGCCTCAGAACAGGACAAACATATTACTTTATTTTGGTGGTTTTTTGGGAAGAATAATTGTTGGGTGTCTAGGTTTGAATAGCTCCGTGCTGTGGACCAGAAATCTGAAAAGGGACTTCCTCAATAGGACTTTCAGAACAAGGCCTTCACATACCTCACTGCTGCTTAACTTCTCTTTCCCTGTCTCTCGCTTTCATAGGGAAGCACATTCTAGGAAGCTCTTTCACACATTGCCTTTTCCATTTCTGAATATATAAAAAGAAAAAAAAATAGATTCAACTGATCTCAGTAGCAGATGATATCTAGATGAGGGGGTGCTTGCTTCCTTCAGCAACTCATCCTGATTGATCTACATTGAGATATAACCTGATAGCTTCACCAGATGCTATCGAAACTACTGAGATTTGGGGTCAGGTTCACAACCCCACACTGGCACTGATCTTGGATATATTAGTTAATTTCCCTGAGTTTCCATGTCTTCACCTGTAAAATGATGTTAATAAACTAACCTTAGAGATTGCTGGAGAATTAAATGAGGAAATGATTTTCTGTTTTATTTTAAAACATTAGTTTTTGCTACGTGAATACCTTACATAATGCTTCAGTCGAGTCTCTTGGTGCGCCGTCACCAGAATAGCGTTCCTTGTATCCCATAGGTAACTTTTTATCCATCAGGCCCACTCCCACCTTCCCCACTTCTTGGTTTCTCAAGTCCTTTATATCGCTTATGCCCATGTGTACTCATCATTTCGCTCCCACTTATTAGTGAGAACATACAGTGTTTGGTTTTCCATTCCTGAGATACTTCACTTAGGACAAGTTGTTCTAAAAGACATTTCATACCTTTTTATGGCCAACTAGTAGTTCTTCATGGTGTGTGTGGGTGTGTGTCCTAGGACTGTCCAGAAAGTATCCAGCCGTGTACTACGTTCTCGTTATATTAACAATGGCTGGATACTTTCTGGACAGTGTGCACTCACATGCACATTTTCTTTATCTGCTCATGAACTGATAGACACTTAAGTTGATTCCATATCTTTGCAATTGTGAATTGTGCTGTGATAAATATTCAAATGCAGGGATCTTTTTTATAAAATGACTGCTTTTCCTTTGGGTAGATACCCAGCAGTGGGATTGCTGGATTGAATGGTAGGATGGACGACATTTATTTCTTTGTGGAACTGCCATACTGTTTTCCGTAGAGGTTGTACTAATTTGCAGTACACCAACAGTGTATAAGCGTTCCTTTCTCTCTGCATCCACACAGGCATCTATTGTTTCTGGACTTTTTAATAGTAGCCATTCTTTTAGGGATAGAGTGGTATCTCATTGTAGTTTTAATTTGCATTTCCCTGATGATTAATGATGTTGAGCATTTTTTCATATATGTTTGTCAGTCATTTGTCTTCTTTCGAAAAACTTTCATTCGTGTCTTTTGTCCACTTTTTGATGGGTTTTTTTTTCCTTGCTGACTTGTTTGATTTCTTTGTAGATTCTGGATATGATTCCTTTGTTGGATGTATAGTTGTGAATATTTTCTCCCATTCTGTAAGTTGTCTATTCACTCCGTTGTTTATTTCTTTTGCAGTGCAGACGCTTTTTAATTTCATTAAGTCCCATTTACTTATTTTTGTTGTTGCTGTCTTTGCATTTGTAGTCTTAGCCATAAATTCTTTGCCTAGGCTGATGTCTAGAAGACTTTTTCCTACATTTTCTTCTAGAATATTCATGGTTTCATGCCTTAGATTTAACTTTTTTATCCACCTTGAATTAATTTTTATAAATGGCAAGATATAGGGATCCTATTTTATTCTCCTGGATGTGGCTATCCAGTTTTCCCCAGTGCCATTTATTGAACAGGGCTTCCTTTCCCCAGTGTATGTTGTCATCTGCTTTGTCAAAGATCAGTTGGTCATAGGTAGATACTTTTATATCTGGGTTCTCTATTCTGTTCCATTGATCTGTGTCTCTACCTTTATAGCTAGACCATGCTGTTTTGGTTAGATAGCCTAGTACTATAATTTGAAGTCAGGTAAGATGATGCTCTCCAGATTTGTTCTTTTTGCTAAAGATTGCTTTGGCTATTCTGGCTCTTTTTGGTTCCAAATGAAGCTTAGGATTATTTTTTCCAGATCTGTGAATATGATGCTGATAGTTTGATGGGGATTGTGTTGAATCTGTAAATTATTTTGGGCAGTATGGACATTTTAACAATTTTGATTCTACCAGTCCCTGAGCAGGGGATGTTTTTCCATTTGTTTGTGTCATCTGCAATATCTTTCCTAAGTATTTAGTTCTCCTTGTAGAGATCTTTTACCTCCTTGGTTAAATATATTTCTAGGTCTTTTTTTTTTCATAGCTATTTAAATGGTATTGAGTCCTTGATTTGCCTCTCTACTTGACTATTGCTGGTATATAGAAATGTTACTGATTTGCGTACATGGATTTTGTAACCTGACACTTTGCTGAATTTATCAATTCCGGGAGTCTTTTGGGGGGCGTCTTTAGGGTTTTCTAGATACAAAATCATATCATTAGCAAACAGGGATAGTTTAACGACCTCTTTCCCAATTTGGATGCCCTTTATTTTTTTCTCTGGCTCAATTGCTCTGCATATGACTTCCCAATGCCATGTTGAATACAAGTGGTGACAGTGGGCACCCTTGTCTTATTCCAGTTCTTAGAGGGAATACCTTCAACTTTTCCCCATTTAGTATGATGTTCGCTGTGGCTTTGTCATATATGGCTTTTATAATTGTGAGGTATGTTCCTTCTATGCCTAGTTTGTTGAGGGTTTTTATCATGAAAGGGTGCTGGATTTTATTGAATGCTTTTTCTGCATCTATTAAGATGATTATATGGTCTTTGTTTTTGTTTCTATATATGTGGTGAATCATGTTTTTTGATTTGCATATGTTAAACCATCCTTGTATCTCTGCAATGAAACCCACATGATCATAGTGAATTATGTTTTTGATGTGCTGCTTAATTCAGTTTACTAGTATTTTGTTGAAAAATTTTGCATCTATGTTCAAAAGAGATATTGGTCTTTAGTTGTCTTTTTTTTGTTGTTGTATCCTTTCCTAGGTATACCTAGCTTCAGTATCTAGGTGATACTGGCTTCATAGAATGAGGTAGGAAGTTTCCCCCTTCTTGCTGTTTTGGAATAGTTTCTTTAGGGATAGGTACCAGTTCTTCTTTGTAGGTCTGGTAGAACTTGGCTGTGAATCTGTGTGATCTGGCACTTTTTTCTGTCAGGAGATTTTTTCTTATGCCTTTAAACTCACTGCTCGTTAACATTTTGTCCTAATTCAGGCTTGGGAAGTTGTTCATTTCCAAGATTTCCTCTAGGTTTTATAGTTTGAGTAGAGGTTTTTGTAGTATTGGTGCATCCAATATGCACGTTTTATATTTCTGTGGTATCAGTTGTAATGTCTCCGTTTTCATTTCTGATTGAACTTATTTGAATCCTTTCTCTCCTATTTCTGATTAAACAGGCTGGTGGTCTGCCATTTTGTGTATCTTTTCAAAGAACCTTTTGTTTCATTGATCCTTTGTATTGTTTTGGGTTTCCATTTCATTTAGTTCTGCTCTGAGCTTTGTTATTTCTTTTCTCCTGCTGACTTTGGGGGTTTGGTTTGTTGTTCTTTATTTCCCTGAGATGTGACATTAGCTTATTAATTTGTGATCTGTCTTTTTGATGTAGACATTAAAGGCTGTGAACTTTACCCTTAGGACTTGCTTTTTCTGTATCCCATATATTTTAAAAGCTTGTGTCCACTTTGTCATTCAGTTCGAGGAATTTGATTTCCATCTTAATTTCATCATTTACCCAAGGATCCTCCAGCAGCAGTTTTTTAATGTCCATGACTTTGTATAGATTTCAGTGTTTCTCTTCAAATTGATTTCTTGTTTTATTCCACTGGGGGCTGAGAAGATACACGGTACGATTTCACAGTAGCACATGGTGCCGAAGGACTTGTTCCACTGGTTGGCACGCAGGGCCACGGGGGTTGGGGGCTCTTGGTTTCTAGTCACAGGCCTGTGAGTGCTGCAGGGAAGCCAGTCGCGTGTAGACTGGAAGCTCTGAACCTGGGGGCTCAGAGTGGCGTCAGCTGTAGCAACCTGAGAACCAAGGCCGGCGGGTCCCTGCTGAGCCTGCTCTCCATGTCGATTTCACTGTACAGTCTCCAGGAAGTTCCCGGATCAGCACAGAGGCCTGCAGGGGGGGGGCCCTCCCCAGCTCCATTCGCAGTGTGTGTGTGGCGGGGAGTGTGTTGCCCTGGGGCTCCCTCCTTTATCCTTTCCCCATGTGTAGGTGTCTCTGATCCCCAGGTACCTTCTGATCCTGATGAGCAGAACTCCCTGTCCCTGTCTCTTTCACTTTGAATGTCTCCCATTGGTTCTCTGATGATCCCCCAGGCTCTCTCTGAGAGGGTCCGCCTACAGGTGGGCATCTACTTGTAGTTCTAGATCCTCTCCTAGAGAGTGGTGTGTGTGAGCTGCTTCTAGCCTGCCACCCCCACCCCTACCCCTGGAAATGATTTTAAAAGTTAGTTTATAAACTAATTAGAGCTAAAGAAATGTTAGTCTCTATCATTACTATGTTAATGAGATTCATTTAGTGCTGATTCTGAGATGTGCTTATGCTGCTTGAGTAGTACAATAATAATTTTACTTGGGTAATATTCTTGTCTTTCTTCATATTCTGCTCTGGTTAATGAATAAGTGCTGTTGATGAGATTGGGCTTAGATCAAATAGGACAGGCAGTGGAGCACATTGACATTGTCAGGATGGGATTTCAGGGAGGTTTCATGTTATTACATATCTTAATCTCAAGTCATTTTTAGCCTCTGTAGCAAATACCTATAAAAATCCTTCCAGGTTTGCTTCCTTTCATCCACTTTCTCTCTCCATCCTTCCTTCCTTTTTTCTTCCTTCCTTTGTTCTTAATTTCTTGGGCCAGGATACTGTCACTAACATTGCTTGTGGCCCAGTGATGACTTGGGATAAGAAGTTAAAAAAAAAAAAAATCAGATAACCCAAAAGGTATTTAGGCTTGTGCTGTGGTTACTAAGCAGGATTTCTAGATCTTATCTGTGTTGAATGCAACGACCTTCACCTTTTGTTTTTTCCTTCATCTTTTCAGGAAATTTGGATTTAACTGGTCAGAAGCAAGTATTCAAAGCAGAGAACAATCCCTGGGTTACTCCAATTGCTGACCAGTTCCAGCTTGGCGTGTCCCACGTTTTTGAATATATCCGTTCTGAGACGTACAAGTAGTAAGTAGACTCTGATTTTCTAAAATAGCAGACTATAATTTTATGGTATTTATAATTATGCCATTTTTTTGAAAAATGATCATGTGACGTCCTTTTGGTGGCATTTAACACTCAGCACTTAAAAATACTCTGTTAAAAACCACATGTGGTGATTGTGTTATTTGTAGATAATTATTAATTGACATTTTCAAGAGAATTTTTACCAATTTTGTTTAGAGAATTTTTGAGATATTAAATTAGTTGAATATTCATGGCAGTAAGGAAATTCACCAGACATATTAAGATCAGAACATATTTTTTTTTCTTCTGTGAATGCGTAGAATTACATGTGTCTGAACAAAATTGCTAAGCAGTTTATTTATAAAATCAATAGAGAGTACTAGGAAAGCATCATTCTATTATTTAGAAGCTTTTACTCAACTGAGGTGATAATCTCTGTAAGAGAAGAGGGAAAGGCAGAGTGGAGGAGGAGGAATCCGACAGCTTAAAGTCACAGCATCAGAATGCCCCAGGTCCACACTGCAGGTTAAGGAGGCCAGTGTGGGAAGCGTCCCCAATACCTACCTATCCCCATCCCTGTGTTCCTCAGTGTTTCCTGCTTGGGAGGTATTCCGCCACCTCCCCTGCCTCTGTTACATCTTCTGCCACTATTTTCCCACTTTATCTAAGCTTTTGCAGCCCCCAGAGAAGCTGCCATTTATGTCAATGCTTAACTGACTCCAAAAGCCAAGACATAGCGTGGCCTTAAGCATCTACGAAAAACACTTGAAAACAGCCATAGTTGGGTTGAGTCTATTTTTGTGTCTGCCACCAACTTTTCAGAATTTAACATACCAACTATTGGAGAAAAGGTAGAGGATGATTAAAGGTCACGGTCAGTTAAGAATTTCTTTTTTTTTCTTCTTTTTTTTTTTTAGTATCAGAAAAATGCCCTACACTCAAGATAGCTCTCAGTGAATCTCTGCTGGGCCAGTGGGTCCAGAGTGACAGACAGGACAGAAGCTCCGCCTAGAAGTGACCCCTGGGGTTCTGTAGTGCCCCGCCTGAGTGCCAGGCTCCTGCTCAGACATTTGGGGCTTGCTGTGGTCGTGTTTCCCTCTGATGGAATCACAGAAAACAAGCTATGAAGAACAATGGCCTGAAAACTCAGTACACTCAAATTGCTAGATTGATGCCATATCCTCATATAGAAAAGCAGCTTAAAGCATGGTTAAGATTTTTTTTCTCTTTTTTTTAGACAATACCGTAACATTTGCAATGTAAGTCTTAAGACTTACTTTCAGGGTAATATGAAATAAGTATAGGATGTGTGTTAGGAGGCAATTTCATATGCCATATAGGTATGTACATTTATCACAGATTCCATTTCTTTAAAATAGGAATATAGCTCACCCTTGGGAATTAGTTAATTATGAAAATGTGTGAAAATATAATTGCAAATTAGCAGGTTATTGTTTACCTTGTTCGTCTTAAATTGTTAAGCATGGCTATCGTGAGTTTTAGGTAGGGCTCTAATTTGTTGTTAGTGAATGGGAAGCTGTTTAGAGCCTGGTTTGTAGGATATCTTTTAAAAATCATTCCGTATATGATAGCAGACAGAAAAATACACGCACAAGCTCCTAGCCATCCAGAATGGAAGGAAATTCTGTTTATTATTCTGGTTAACAATTTAATTTACCGTAGATGAATTTATAATTTACAGAGGTTGTAAATACATTGCATATGAAAGTGCTTCTAATTTTAATTTCATTTTAAAAGATTAAACTTTGAGTTTATGGATTTTATTTTACCTTGGAGTCATTATTAGGTGCTTAATCACCATGATACGCTATTTCAAGCTATTTCTATTTATTCAAACATGATTAGGATTCTGGATAAGCGAGAGGGTTGTTGCTTTAGTTGAGTTAATTGGTAGGTTATTTGAAGAGGAATAAAATGTGACACAACATTTCAATCAGTAACATATTTGATATATATTCTTATCTCTATTAGCATTCTTGAGGGTGTTGGAGTAGTCTAGGCAATTTGTCTGCTAGTTTACTTTTTCTGTTTGATTTCCTCGTGGAGCACTGGATTACTTTTTGTACAGTTAAATCAACATTAAAAAGCTTAAACAAGCATAGGAGAGCCATCGTCCCCTTTCTAGGGGACCAGCTGGTGCCCAGTAGCTGCTTTTAGGGGTTTGTACATGAGTCTCTGCTGGGAGGACATGCTTGACATGGGCCCCTCCAAGGCAGGGACCCATTGTGAGTTCTTCTCCCCTTCTCTCCTCCTTGGAAAGGGGAAGAGTGTTCATTACTTTGTGTATTTCAGTTTTTCTCTCCTTCTCTCATTCTCACATAGTACTCTCATCACTTCTTTATCAAACATACTATCCAAAAATATGGATTATTAGCTAAATAAGACATGAAGCCAAACGCCTGGTCTTTAAAAAAAAAAATGGATGAAAATGTCACCATTGGTTCACCACATTAATATACACTGATTTTTAAAATTCAAGGCCCTCCTTTATATGAACATATCTATACTATATTAGTATATATCCTCATGTAGTTAGAGCCCAACTTAATTCTATAATTGTTTTAAGCAGCCTTTTCACAATTAGAGGATTTTAATATCCTAACTGTCTGAAAATCTGCTATTCTCATTAGTGGGTACTTGGCTACCTTTTTGTAAGTTTCACATGTGGCAGCCTTCAGAGAGGGCAATTTATTTATGATACATTTTTTTAAAACAAATTTCACATTTAGTGCCTTAGTTTTAGATCCTCTATTCTAAAACCTGTTGTTCCTAATTGTCACTTTTAGTCTCTTTTGTTTAAGCTACATAAACCCCCTTCATAAAAAAAACCTGATACACCTGTGTGTGTATATGCCTATCTTTAAAATACCATGAAAGCATAATTTTGTTTTGGCACTTAAAATACCAGCGAACCTCCTCCTTTTTTTCTAACCAATTAACCTGTTACCTAAATGAGAGCAGTAAAGAACTGAAGAACTCATCGGGAAACTCACCAGGATGTTTTCTCTTCATCCACGTCTGCGGTTGACTTTGACAGTGACCTTCCTGTTCCAAGCACATCCTTGAGGCTTTCTGAACCTAGGGCAGAGAAGATGAATGATCTGATTTACAGGCTCTAATGGACTCCAAGAGGAGACATGGACGCTTGAAACAAAACAGTGAATTCAGCGTGTAGGAAGCATTAAAACACTTAGAGATGATTTGACTTGATGAAGATACAAATTTGTTCGGTTCAGCAGGAGGTGTGGCTGGTGGGATGTTGAGGTATAGATCTTCCAAGATTGTTCTCTGCTCTGAAGCACATTTTGGGCATTAATCATGTTCTCATCATTTCTCAAGTGGAGACTGCTCTTTGTTCATCTATCGAACTTTCCACCAGGGGGACATTCGGGCTGGTGTCACTGCATTGCCTGTTATAAGTTATTCCCTCTGTTAAAGTAAACTAATATGCTTGGTCGGGTTGTTGAAGATCACATCGTACACAGCACTTCAGCATTCCGTACTGTTGTTGAGTTACACAGTCTCCTTTCAACTCTTTCTTTTGAGTATGGCTGTCTCCTTGTTGGACTTCTTTTATTTCTGTGAAGTAGAATTATGATGGAATAGTCACTGCTTGTTAAGTTTCTAGAAGGTAGATTTTCCCCCAGCCCCACCTCCAGGAAGGACAGTCAGGCTGAAGTCAGGACCCTTGACAAGATTCTCTGTGAAAGGGGGTAACTCAGGCTTTGCACATTTCCATCAAGGGAGGTACATAGCAACCACGAGGCATTTGAAAAGCTGACAAGTTAACTCTTGTCAACAAGTTAACAAAAGAAGAGTTTTGACAAATGGTAGGCTGAAAATATGTCGATTAAAAGAGACATTTGGCAAACAGGCATTGTCATGAAGGCTGCAATTTGCAGAGCATGGCAATTCTTTCCAGCAGGGCATGACTCAAAAGTGGCTTCCCTGACATTCTTCCTGGCTCCTGGCTTTCTTTTCTCTCTCGGGAGAGGCACCTTACTCACTTGGGTTTTTGTGTTTCATTTTTGAATCTTAAATGAAGACCGGCCTTACTGTTATTCATGTTAGTTAATGGAAAACATTTTAACAGAGCAGTGTTTGGAAATGGTGGGCAACAATGAGAAAAAAATGCTGAGATTTTCTCTTCGCCAGGAATCTGGCAAAATAAAGCATCCTGCTTGATTTGTAAGGAAGAGTTGTTTTATCTGCTGTTTATTGTTTCTCAAGTTGCTTTACTTGTGGAATTAAAACTAAGTAGTGTGTTCTTTTTTCTTCTGCATTGTGTACAAACCTATTGCAGGCTAGAATGGACATAAACGAGCTTTATTAAACAGCTGCTATATCCTCTAATGACTGCTGAGTCAGGAGTCAGTGGCTTAGAAGTTCTTTAAATAACTTTGCTCATGTATCTGGTCCACCCAAAGGCTAGAGAATTTCAAACGTAAGGGATAGGCCCATTCACTTTAAGAGAGCCCTTTACAGAAGGAAATCATGTCTAACAAAAACTCTATAAAGCTTATAATTTTCTGGTGAGATATAAATGGATATACAAAACTAGCAGATGGTTTTATAAATATCTTTGGAAAGACAGCGAAGAGGGTTAAACTTCCAGGACCTTTCTAGCAGTTAATAAATTTTACATAGTGACAATCAGGATGCAAAACAATGTAGGCTCTTCTTGTTCATTGCTATATCTGAAAATAGCTCAAAATAATTCACAGAAAAACATTATCTCTCTATAGTAGACATGAGAATGAAAACCCATTTTTTTCCTAAAGGTTTCAACATAAAGATTGTTTTTATTTTTAAAAGTTGACTATATATTTTGTCCCTGATGATTTATACTTCCTTTATAGATGCTACATATATATATCATGGTTCTTTTTTAAAGTTACTAGATGTATTATCCCATTTTCTTCATAATATAAAATCTGACTTAAACTTTTGACATCTCTGGACCTATTTGCATGAAAATGTGTTGCATTTAACCAATATTGCTAAAACGTATTAAAGGGAAAAGGGAAACTCATATAACTTTGCAACATATCTCTTATTTTAATGTTCACTTTAAATGGCAAAGTTATGTAGCATCCCCATTTCTCCAGATAGTAAGAACGTTAGCACAAAGAGTTGAAGATGTTTATCCCACTGAGTAAAAGTAAGTCAAGATGTATTAATGATATCAACTGTTGATCTTTGATTTAATTTCTCAACCATTTATATATGTGGTCATGGGCTATTAATTACCCTAGTAAATTAATATCTCCCTCTTCAAGGTGACCGGAGGAATGCAGACTATTTGAGGAAGAATAAATACATAACAGTTTTCTCTCACTTCCAAGTTTCTTGACAGATCACTTAATGTATTTTGCATTTTAAAGGATTTTTTTCATGCCTGCTTTGTAACTTGGTTAACACTATTATTCGTATATATTTCATAAGTGATGAGTATTTTTCCTTTTTCTTTTTTGCATTTTCATAATTTGATATATGCAGTTTTTGCAGGCCTTTGATGCTTTATTTTTGTATAATTTTATAATTGATGCAAAATGGTTGTTTTTTCAAATGGAAGGTGCTTCCCATTTGACATTTTCAATTCACTTGGATTTCGTGAGAGTTACAGTTGGGAACCTCTACCCTCCAAACATGTGAAGATCAAAAGTGAACCCTCCCAGGGTTTAAAAACCCACTTAAAGAGACCAGCTGGTGGTATTCCTGAAGGCATCTAGTAAACCCCATTTTATACCTATCCTATTCTGGAATGTTCTTCACTGGGATGTGCAATAGATACAAATGCAGACTTGGAAAAACTCACTTTATATATCCACACTCATTTCTTTACTGTCTGCTCTGGTGCTGTAATGTGGTCAGGTGTCCAGCACACCACGCTTGCCTGGGAGCTCCGTCTCGGACCTGGTGGACTCAGGTTTGACCAGGGAGGAAGCTCTGTGCTTTGCATTTTGTACTCAACGCAGTTTGCATTTTATTCCATGACTAGTGCACTGATCATTAAGGGGCTGTATATAACTGTCAGAAGGTCAAAAGGAGGGGAAAAAAAACACAACTTCTACATCAAAGGGAGAAAAGATACTTAGTCTGAATTTAGCACTACAGAAGGCTTTCATGTAGGACTTTTAAGAGTAGAACAATCTCAGTCTCTCTCTCTCTCCCTCTCCCCCTCACCTGATTATTGACTGTCAAACCTGCCTTCAGTATGTCTTGCACAGTCCCTCATGTGCAGGGTGACACATTATAGTATCAATTTAGGGTAAATAGAATATAGATAATTTGTCCCACTTAACAGAAGGAAAATAAATATCAGCTAGACTCCCATCTACGCTCCAAAAAGGAAATATATCAGGTTGCCTCCTCTTTAAGAAGAGCTATTTTGAGTTCCATTTTTTCCGATGACATCCATTTGCTATAACCATACTGAACTATCGAATGTTGACCTCAACAAAGTGAAATTGGTCAGTCCTGCATATTGATAACCTTTATTAAGTCCCAGTAATCTTTAAGTTCAATGCATGATGCTTTCTATCCAGCTAAGATGAATTATGACCTGCATTTGCTGTTTTTATTTGAGAGATAAATTAAAAAGTGGTGCTTGTATAATCAAACAGAACTGTCTGTGATTTCTAATCTCTACACAGTAATATCTTGTTTTATTATGTGCTGACTTTTTACTGAGCTCTGGTCTCTTACTCTGGCTGGGCATTGTTGGAGGGGTTTTTCGTGTTTTTTTTTTTCTCCCATAATTTTTGGCAGTTAAGAGTCCTCCTCTGTTGTCAGGTATTTTGGATTAGAATGCATAATATTATGAAAGGAATTTCAGTCAACTTTATCAGATAAAAAGCTTAAATGTGAGTCATATTCACAGGCATTTATCAATACCCCAATTCTTCATGCATTAAGGAAATGGCCTTACATATTTTATTCTATTGTGTTTGCATATTCTTTCACGTATGTTTTTAAGACTCATGGTATTAAAAAAAAGTCAAGGAAAATATTGTTTTCCATTATAATAGCTAATTTTTAGTCTCATGTGGGACATATACAATTCCATCACCTTCAAAATGCACATACTTTTTATTCTCTGTCCAATTAGATAGTGTTTGTTTAGAGATTAAATAAATTATTGAAGTTTTGTTTATTTTATATTGCAAATTTACCATGGCTTTTTTTTCTTTTCCTGGTGATACCTAATTTTGTCTTTACTATTTGTATTATTACTAGTTTTCTAGGGCCGCCGTAACAATGTTCCACAAAGCAGGTGACTTAAAAGCAGAAATGTATTGTCTCTCAGTTCTAGAAGCTGGAAGTCCCAGCTCAAGGTGTCGGCAGGGTTGGTTTTCTCTGAGAGCCGTGGGGGAAGAAGCATCTGTCCCAGGCCTCTCTCGTTGGCTTGGAGGTGGCCGTTTTGTCCCTACATCTCCTCATGTCATCCTCCCTGTGTGTGTCTGTGTGTCCAGATGTCCCTTTTTTATAAGGACATCAGTCATATTGGGTGAGAGCCCACCCCAGTGACCTCATTGTAACTTGATTATCTCTATTTAAACCTTATCTGCAAACATGATCATATTCTGAGCTACTAGGGATCAGAACTTGAGCAAATGACTGGGCAGGGGAGGGGGGCTGCCACAATTCAACTATGACATTATTGCTACTCGTGTGCTTAGAAAGAGCATTCAGTTCTTCATCTATTTGTTCCACTACCTCCTCTTTACTCTCTGTGCGTAGCCCCCACGCCTCCGCAGGGAGGTGCATTGTGTTTGTTAGTGAATGTGTTCAAATGACTTTCTAAGTCTCGATGCACCCCCACTTCCACCCCACCTCTCTCTCATAGGCTTGGCTTTCGTAGTTGTGTATTCCTCCAAAACATATGGATTTACCATTTTTTTTTATTATAAGGACACAGAGGATGGGCTCCTGTTCCTGGCAGAGGGATTACTGTTTCATTTTTAATCTTTTAAGAACAGACCGTGTCAAAGCAGAAGGTGGTTAGAATGTGAAGAGCCCTTGGGAATGGAAGGCACCTAACAAAACCGCCCTCTTTGTCATATTCAGCCAAAGGATTCAAGAAGGGAGGGTTCCACAGTGCTCTAGCCCCATGTTATTCTCTTTGCAAGAATCCTAAGGAGGGAATGTGCATTGTGGAGGGCCTTGGGGTCTGCGCCCTGCGATGGGCTCCCTCCAGTAGATGTGGGATCCTCTCCCTGGGACCTTCGTGGGCCTGTGTGATGACTATTGGAATTTTGCCCCGTAAAGTATAGATTCAGAGATTTCCTGTCCCATCTGGGGGTTCCAGTAACCACATCAGGAGCCCTCGTGACTGTTGTTTCATTTTTTCTACCTTGTTTCAAGAGATCTTTGGATTAATGGGCAAGATCAGGACTACTAATAACAGGGTACAGGATTCTTTTCTCATGTAATTAAAGCTGGTTTGCTCACCCCGGATGAGCATTGGCCGGGTGGTGGCTCACACCTATAAACCCAGTACTTTGGGAGGCCATGGCGAGAGGATTGCTAGACGCCAGGAGTTCAAGAACAGCTTGGGCAACAGAGCAAAACCCAGTCTCTACAAAAATAAAAATTAAAAAAATTGGCTAGGCGTGCCATACCTGTAGTCCCAGCTACTCAGGAGGCTGAGGTGGGAAAATTGCTTGAGGCCAGGAGTTCAAGACCAGCCTGGGCAACATAGCGAAATCTCATCTCTACAAAAAAATAAATACATAAATAATAATAATAAATTAGCCAGGTGTTTGGCATGCACCTGTAGTCCTAGCTCCTCAGAAGGCTGGGGTGGAAGGATCACTGGAGCCCTGGAGTTCAAGGTTGCAGTGAGCTATGATCAGGCCAGTGTACTCCAGCCTGGGCAACAGAGTGTGAGACCCTGTCTCTTAACCAAAAACAAAGATGGATTCTTATTTTCATGTGATGCACCATGCTATAAAGGCAGCAGTGAAGCTCTGAGCAAAAAAAGAAGGGAGAATAAAGAATATTGAACTTGTTAGAGGAAAACAGCTTGAGATAGAGATTTATTGATTTATATCATAAACCTGGATTACATGAATTTTTTTTGGAATTTATAAACAGCCCATATATGTGGCATGTGTATAGGTCAGATTACTGGTCTTAGAAGGAACTTCCAGTTCCAGTTTTGCAAGTGGTAAATGACCTGAACACACCCTCCTCAGCTTCCCCCTCTAGAAGTTCAAACTAGGTCATCTCTGAGAGTCACCCCAATGACAGTTACTAATCCTGAGTTCTTTATTTTTCTGGAGAACATATTTTATTGTCTATATCAATTCATTATTATTTTTAATTTAGTTTAATTCTTCAGTGTGCCTCCCATCTAGATTTACTTCATCGATTTTTTTTTTAAAGGCAACGGAAGACAATGATGACCCTGAATATAAATTGTTACAGGAAAATGGATACAAGATAAAATTACCAGATCAACCTTTTTATTCTATATTTTATGGAATATCTAATATATGTTTGGCAGTAACTTATTCTTACACATGAATTCCTGACACTTTCGATTCTTCAGACTTATTAATCAGTGTAGTCAGCACCAGAGCAATTTTATGAGACTTACCAGTCATCAAAAATTTATGATCAGATAAATCAAAGAAACAACGAGCATCTTAATAGGGTAGAGAAAGTAGCATGTAAAGGGTCATTTAAGGCGGTGCTTTTTGTCAGTTGTGTGTTATATTTACAACCAGTATCAGAGAACTTACTCATAATTGCATGCAAATAGTCAGCAGGGTGGTAGTTATCTTCTTAGGTAAATCCTCCCTCTTTGTTTTTTGCCAGCAGAATATTGTGTTTGGTCTAACTTATAAGACTGAGAATGCTAAAAATATACAAGAGTGGAAGCATCATTTTCCAATGTTAAAGCCTATAGCGTTTATTTTAAAACAGTATCTGCATTTTCTTATTTTTGTTACCATTATCCAAAGTTAAGAATTACAGAGCTTACCCCTCTTTGGGGGGCCAGATTGCTAACTTGAGCTCTTGGAAATGGCATAGGGAAATGGTATTCGAATTGCCTTTCTTGTGGTCAGACTCCACTGTGTACCTTCTCATGGGAGACACAGGCCTGTGTCTACTGTACCCTTGGCACTTTTTGACACCATTTTGAGGGCGTAATAAAAGACTTGGGCCTTTATTGTGTGAGATGAGCTAATTGGAGGGGAGTTTTTTTCCCATCACTAGCCCTGTCCGGAGTGTACCAGATTCTCAGTGTCCCCTGGCCAGAAAGATCGTGGCAGTGGGCCAGACAGGACCTGAGCTGGCACTTAGCCTCGTGCAGAGCCACTGAGAATGGACCCAGAAAGACAAGCCTGGGTGACATTCCAACACACATACAATCTGCCTTCCACCGCGCATCTTCGTGTATTTGCTTGCTCTGCCTGGAATGTTCTTTCTGCCCAGCTTCACCTATTAAATGTCCAATGATTCTTCAAGTCTCAGGTTAAATATTGCTGCCTGAAAGACCTTTTCTCAAAATGTTTCCCTATTGCCCATCAGCTCTAGGTTCCTTTTGTCATCTTGAGGGCTTTTACTTTTCTTTAGTAGAATTTTTAATATTAATTATAATAATAATAGCTATCAGTTATTAAGTTTTTACCAAGTGCCAGACATTATATGTCTTACATGCACTATGCATCCATTTGTCACTCAGTATTTATTTGTGTGAATACTACCTATATTTTGGTGGTTAAGTGTGTATTTTTCTCTACCTTGAGAGACTAGAATCTTTTTGAAAGCAAGGCACAGCTTTTCTTCATGTTTGGGCATTGCACGTGATATGCCCTCAGTGTCTTATTATTAATAAGCGAACTGTCTCATGCAGAGGAACCTCTGACAGTTTGCCCTCATTTCTGGAAGATGAAAACAATTCTGAGGTCCAGAGTGGACCAAGTTTTATAGTTCATTGCTTTTACTGGTAGGTGATAAACAATACTTGAAACATTCAAATGTATTCTCAGTATATGATATTAAGTTTAGATTATGTCTTCCAGAGAGTCTTTCATTATTTTTAGAGATCTCTTGTTTTTATCACACTACTCTTACGGTGCAAATGAAACATGTCCTCAAACATATAAATGAATTATATGTCTGAAAGTGAGTCCTTCTTCCCAGCAAATCTGAGGGCTCTCTGGTTCATTCGTCTGCCTTCTCTTTGCCCATCAAGGGGTTATTCCACGGGGGGTGTGGAGTGCGTGGACTGTGCTTGTAAATGTTTAGATTATTTCTTAAGGGTATGCAGTTAACAAGTAAGGATGGTTATCTCTAGGGAGAGAAAGTAGATGGTAAGAAGCAGGGATTGGACTAGCCAATCTGGGGAACATTCTCTTCACTCTTTATCCTTCACATATTCTGTTTTGTACATGTATTCACTATTTAAAAGATTATTAAAATAAAAGAAAAAGCCATTAGGAAAGAAGAGACCACAAAGAATGTGGCTTTATAACTCATTCTGTCCATTGCCATCTCCCATTTCCGTTTATTTGCCTCAATTGTGTGCAACCCCTTCTGCTCGGTCTCTCTTTGGTCAGGTACTCTAAAAACTTTCAGGGTGACAGTATCTCTTAAAATGTGTCCTGAGTCTTGGAAAGAGACTGCTTGAATGGGAACTTGAGAGAGAAGGCTTCTCACTTGATGCACGGACCATTTGGATTCTTGGCTTAAGCATTGTGAAATCTTACCTTGTGTATAACACCTGTCAGGTGACATTAGGCTTTCCTGTATCCTTGGAAGAACCTGTAGCAATCTATTTTTCCTTGAGAATCCAACGTGAAATGAGAAAAGGTGGTCATTCTCAAAGACCTAAAGAAAAAACAAGAAAATGAACTTGCGCATCGCGTTTCTTTTTTAGGGATATTTTCCCACCTAAGATTTTAAGTGAGAGGTAGGCTTTTCTATTTTTGAAAGACCGTGAGGGTTTGAAATAAGAGAGAATGCAATGGATCTTGAAAAAATTGATCGTGTATTCGAGGATGGAGTTGGCTTCAGGTTCCCATATATAAGATGAGGATTTTTTGTTTTGTTTCTTTTCTCTCCTTTTTTGCTTTTTTTT
>VBSM01003148.1:12424180-12526348 GCA_008086735.1 Cheirogaleus medius | reverse complement strand
AAAAAAAAAAAAACAAACAAAAATATTTGGGAAAAACATCTGTACTAAACATGCACAGACTTCTTTTCCTTGTGATTGTTCCTAAATAATACAGTAGAACAACTATTTACATAGCATTTACATTGTACTAGGTATTATAAGTAATCTAGAGGTGATTTAAAGTATATGAGAGGGGGTTGTGCACATATTACATGCAAATACTGTGCCATTTTATACAAGGGACTTCAGCATCCATGGATTTTGGTGTCTTCAGGGAGTCCCGAAACCAATCTCCATAGATACTGAGGGACAACTGTATTACAGATACAAATCCTTTATCAGTTGTATGCTTCTATGGTCTGAATGTTTGTGTCCTTCCAAAATTCCTATGTTGAAATCCTAACCTCCAAAGTGATGGTGTTAAGAGTTGGGGCCTTTGGAGAGGTGAGTTGGTCGTGAGGGCGGAACACTCATGAATGGAATCAGTGTCCTTATAAAAGAGGCCCAAGGAAGCCTGTTTGGCCCTTCCACCATGTGAAGCTGTGGCAAGAAGGTATCATATGAGAAACAGACCAAACCCTCACTAGACCCTGGATCTGTAGCTGCCTTGAGCTTGGACTTCCCAGCCTCCAAAACTATAAGGAATAAAATTCTGTTCTTTAAAAGCCACCCAGTCTATGTTGTTTTGCTATAGCAGCCTGAATGGAGACATATGCTTTACAAAGCTTTTCTTTCTGTGTGTGGTTTTTCTTTTCATTCTACCAGCAGTGTCTTTTGAAGAATAAAACTTTTTAATTTTGCTGAAGTCCAGTTTATCAGTTTATTCTTTTATGTGCTGTGTTTTTGTTCTATCTTAAATATTCTTTGCCTAAATCAGGTTCACAAGATTTTCTCCTGTGTTTCTTCCAGAAGCTTTATAATTTTAGGTTTTGCATTTAGGACTATGATGCATTTTTTAGTTAATCTTTGTATAGGGTACCAGGTATGGATCAAAGTTCATATTTTTACATATAGATATCCAATTGTTTCTGCACCACTGGGGTACAGGTTGATTGGTTGTACTGTTTGTTTTGTGTATCTTGATTTTTCTATCTAGTTGTTCTATCAGTTATCAAGAGATGGGTGTTAAAATTTCAGAGTATAATGTGGATTCGTCTGTTTCACAATTTTATTAGTTTTTGCTTTATGTATTTTGTGGCTCTGTTATTAGATCCATAAATGTTTGGGATTGTTATGTTGTTTTGATGAATTGTTCTTTTTTTCATGATGAAGTAAAATTCTAGTTATTACTCATTTTGCTAACTGATAATTAGATTAGTAAAGTAAAATTCTAATTATTACTAATATTACTAATAGTCTTTGATCAGAAATAGACTTTATCATATATTAATATTTCCACCCCTGCTTTCTATTAGTGTTAGCATGGTGTATCATTTTACTTTTTTTTACTTTTAACCTATTTATGTCTTTATATTTAAAGTGAGTTTCTTGTAGGCTGCATGTAGGGTTTGGTTTTGCTTTTTCATCTCATCTGACAATCTCTGCCTTTTAATTGGTATATTTGACCATTTACATTTAATGTGTTCTGTTCATTTGTCTTAATTTTCTTTTCTCTCTGAGATTCATTTTAGATAGTTTGTTACTTTGTCTTAAAGTCATTAATCATTTCTCCATCTCATACATCATAGTGTTGACCTTTTGTGATTCTATTTGAGTCTTCATATTATCCAAAAGTCTGGATACTGATTAACTCTAAAAGAAAGGGAGGAGATTTTGGAGGAATGGGATCCACCTCATTCTCTTTCTTGACCTAGCTCATGGTTACGTGATTGTTGATCTTTAAACTTCTGTTTGTTAAATTGACATATATGTTTTATGAACTTTTTGGTAATAGTTGTATTTTCACAGTTTAAAAAGTGTTTTAGATGACTTGAAAATATAGTAATTTGGTTGTGTATTCTAGTGGTTAAACCACAATGACAAAAAGAACTGCGGAAAACAACTGTTTTTAGATATTATGTTGTTAGTAATACTATTTTTATTTTTGAAATGGTTGCATATTTATTATAGTATAATGCAAATAAGTAATTATGTTAATGTCATTAGGGGCTAACATTTTTAGCAAAAGAGAAAAGATACACAAATTTAAAAATGAGAGAAGTTAAGTATATCCTACAATCCTAAATTTGAATTGGAAACATAATAAGAATTTAATGTATTCTTTTTCCTAAAAAAAATTTTTTTTTGTTCCATTCACCAAAGAGGCTTATAAAAAATGACCAACACAGTGGCAATGAGCTACCTGGGTTGTTACCTTATATACAGTTTCCCACTAAAAGAACATTAGGGTCTTTGGAGAAATGGCCAATTCCAGCCCCAATCAGAAGAATATACAACAGAGCCTGAACATCTTGTCAATCCAGAAAGCAAGGAAGCTGTCCAGGAACTGAGAGTGCCAACTTGAAGAGGCTCCTAATGGCCAACAAATAGGACAGTTTGGATATCAGTAAGAATAACTCTGTATTAAAACACTCAAACATATTGTTAGGAAATCTCATTCAGACAAACCAAGCATAAAGAAATTTTTTGACAAAACTAGGAAATTTGAATATTGGATATTTTGATGATAAGGAATTATTATTATTATTATTTTGAGGCAGAATCTCACTCTGTTGCCCAGGCTAGAGTGCTGTGGCATCAGCCTAGCTCACAGCAACCTCAAACTCCTGGGCTCAAGGGATCCTTCTGCCTCAGCCTCCTGAGTAGCTGGGACTACAGGCATGCGCCACCATGCCCGGCTAATTTTTTGTATGTATTTTTAGTTGACCAATTAATTTCTTTCTATTTTTAGTAGAGACAGGGTCTCACTCTTGCTCAGGCTGGTTTTGAACTCCTGACCTTAGCTATCCACCTGCCTCGGCCTCCCAAAGTGCTAGGATTACAAGGAATTATTAATTTTTTATGAGTGATAGTAGTTTGTGATTTTTTACTTCAGTGTTTATGGATGAACTAAAATGATTTCTGGGATTGCTTCAAGACAACGTAGGGGAATGGGGGACAGGTAGAAGCAAAAATAAATGAAACAAACCTGGCCCTGAATGGATAATTTTTGAAGCTGGGTGATAAGTCCTTGGGGACTTATATTATTTTCTCTACTTTTGTATATGGGTAAAATTTTCCCAAATAAAGCTAAAAATATTTTAAATATAATGAAAGGATGAGTAGAGGGCCTTTATCATAGAATCTTTGTGAGGATTACATGAGATGGATAATGTCTGTGAAGTCCTTATCACATTACTAGACCTTATCAAAGAAAATACAAATAGCTCAGATCCCATGCCTTTTACCCCAGATTTCCCCCCAAGCTATAAAAGGTTCTTTCATTTCTGTCAAATTGGAGCTAAAAACGATTTGTATGGTGCTGTCCATGGTGCTGACTGGTACTGACCAAGGGAACACTGAAAGGAAAAGAGGAGGCGGGACAGGAGGAATGAAAGATGACTGGTCTTATATACACTGAATTTGAGGTTTCTGGATAGTCTTAAGTGGAGAGTTACCCAACAGGGAAGAGATCTTATGGGCCTAGAATTCAGGAAGCAAATTTATGCTGGAGGTAGAATTCCTTGTGGTTTAGTCCTCCCAGGGGTGCTTTGATTAGTCACTAGCCTGCCAACCCGTCATTACGGTGCACCCAAGATGAGAAAAATGGTAGCTTCTGTGGATACAATGTTAATGATAGACAGAGTCTTCTATTTGGTGATCTGAAAAAGAAGGGTGGATAAAGTAGCCAAAGATGGCTGGTCCGAGTACAGTGGTGTTTACAGCTGATCAATTGATCACAACCAGTTACAGATTCCTTTGTTCCTTCTCCACTCCCTCTGCTTCACTTGACCAGCCTTAAAAATATATATATTAAAAATATTTTTTTAAAAAAAGAAATTTCCGAATATTTTTTCTAATAGACTGCAGGTTGAAGTAGTGAGGCTTGAACTCCTACAGAAAGCCATACGCAGTAGTGTTAAAGGAAAAACCATACCACCTCCCAGGGAATTGACATATCTTATGGCCATAAATATATGTAATGTTATATCAGCAGTTTGGTAAGTTCAAACATGGATGCAGCCATATTTGTGCACGACAGGCCCTTTGATGGGATGTAGCTGCCTGGAATCATGTCAGGGGGTGACACCACTGAAACAGTAAATTGACATCACAGTTGGAAAAGTGGTGACCACTATCAAAGACAGAAAATGAGGTCACTGCAGTGTGACTCCTTTTATTTACAGATGTAGGAAAGTTCATAATGAGGGAAATCAGAGTAAGGGGAGCAGAAAAGAGATGAAATGGAAATGCTCTTAAATTTTAGATCTGAGGACCTTTTGGGCTGCATTTAGAACCAGGGAAAGCGGTAAACAGTAAAACCTGGGGGAGGAGAGGGAATATGTTCAATTAAAGTCTATTTCAGATGTTTTGTTTTATCATGTTCAAATTTTGTAGAATTATAAAGTTTCATGAAACCGTAGAAATAATCTAATTTTCCTCCTTATTTTTCAGGTGATAAAATTAAGGCCAAAATGGTTAAATGACCTATGTGAGATGACCTAGCTAGTTAAGATCATATTTTTCTCAGAAGACCTTCTCAAGTACAGTTTCCTCTGCCTGAAACGTTTCTCCTACTCACTGGTCATATTCCCCCATTGCCTGGTTAATTCCCATTGTTCTACTGATTTTAGGTCATTTATCATTTTCTCTAGAGAGTCTACCCTGACCCTTGCCAAGGCCAGATAATGTTAATAATAGAAAATAATCACAGCTAATGTTTGTTGATCACTTGTTATTTAATCATCATAACTCTGTGAGGTAGATACTATTTATTCCCATTTTACAGAAGGAGCAACTGAGTTACAGGGGGATTAAGTAACTTGCCAGGGTTTACAGTGAATTATGTAGCGGAGCGAGAATTCAAACCCAGGCACTCTTGCCACAAACTCCAAGCTCAATTCTAGTCTACCAGTTATCTGATATCAGGATACTTTGTACTTCACTTGGCATTTGTTGCTCTCATGAATTTACATTTATTTGTTTGGTTATTCGATGAATACATTTTTTTCTACTGGACTATCACTTTCAGGAGGGCTCAGATCATATATCTTTTGATTCAGCACTTTTTGCTTAGGGCCTTAGACCTGACATCTAGCAGAGTCATTGAATATATTTTTTCATAGGTAAAATGGAGTTTAGAGTAGTGTGTTTTAAATGGATACTGTTTGTTCTAATTGTCTTGTACTATAGTACTAATTGCATTGTTTTGAGAATTAGGTGAGGTGGTATACACAAAGTGCTCACTAGTTTCTGTCACTTCCTAAGTACTCAGTAACTGAAAAGGGTGTAATTATAATAAATGGGATTAGAGGTCATTTAGCTTAAGACCACAAGACAGAATCTGAACCCAAGTGACCAAATGCCCTTAACTCATATTTCCTACCTATAATGAACATAGTTAGAAAAGTGAGTCTTAGAAAATAAATTGCTTTCCAGCGGGGATTTTAGATTCTTAACCAGACAGACAGCTAAAAGTGTAAGTCTCATCCTTGGTGAGTGTCAGTTTTATTCTTGAGATCAAGACAGATCCACGGTCTTTGTGATCCAGTGGTAGTTAACAGATAATTTTCTGACCAGTATCTCGAGCATTAGGAAAGACTAAAGTATTTTCAAATCCACACTTCAAGAGTGTAGTTGTTATGCCCTTATCCAATTACAGCAGGAGATGAGTACTTGCTTTTTTACCCTTTCTTTGGTCTTTCAGATACATTTGTTTCTATGTGCGTTCCTGTGTATATTTTAGGTGATGCAGATATGATCGTGTCTTCCTGTGTATATTTTGAGTGATGTCAATTTGATACATAATTTCAAATCATATCCTTGAAGTTAGTTGAGCATGTTATCTCCAGCTATAGAGATGTATTTGGCAAGGGATCAGCAATGTATTCTAGTATACAGAACCTATCTGTAGAATAAAAATCGAGTTACAAAATTAATCTGAAGGATAGTCACAGATAAAATGGTGAAGAGATCAAAATTAATCTTACAAAAGCATAAAGCAAAATGCAGATGTCCTAGAATCAAAAATAGTAGCATTCATGAAAGTGATGATTAATTATTTAATTCCAAGGACACATTATAGTCTAAAAATATATTTTATATCTTTCAGGTTCGCAATTGACTAGCTATTTTATGTGGCAGAATACCAGCTTTGCATATTTATTAAAATTATTCATAACTGCGTGGCTGTCTAGATGAACTGTTGAGTTCTTATTCCTTGATCCAATATATTATCTTGTCCATTTATCATGGCATTGTAATAGAAATTTGTCTAAATTTTAGAATGATCCATAGAATATTTTCAGTACCAGCATCTCGCAAATACATATTTTATCGTTTCCATTTTGCCTAATACGATCTTTTACGTAGGTTTTGAAGAAATCATCTATCTCTATGGTAATTCACAGGTTTTTTTTCCCTTTGAGGATTAAATTTTAGGTAAAAATCTTTGTTTACTATGAAAAGTTACTATAACATCGTTAATATTTAGGTGTCGAAATACTTCTGTTACCTAAAAATGTGGATAACATGTGAATTCTTTGGTGGAAGAATAGAAGTTCACGATCTTCATGTGGATTTTATGGAGAACCGTGTTCGACCTAGGGTATTATTTGTGGGGTATTTAATGCACTGCTGTGATCAGTCAGTGTGACAGTGTGTGGTGGATGGTGGGTTCTGGAGTCAGACTGCCTTCAGTTCATATCCTGAGCCCACCACTTAGTATTTATGTTATTTGACTTTTTGAGCGTCACTTAGCTCATCTGTACAATCGAATGGTAATAGTGTCTACCTTATAGGGTTGTTAGGTAAGAATGTATGAGATAATGTATATAGAGCATTTAGAATTGGGTCAGGCACATAGTAAGCATTCATAAATTTTAAGTGCTATAAATGCTAATAATAATACTATGTCATAGAATGCCACAGCTAGTGTGGGCTAGGGTTTTAGCAGGGATATACAAAAAAAGAGATGTTTAGCTCCTGTAACTTGTCTCTAAACTGCTGAAGACTTCGTCAGAAGACAATGTAAGGACAGAAGACTACATACAGCTCTTAAGCTAGATTATTAAGTATGATATAGTAGAGTTCAAAGAGGTCTCGGTGATCTAGCTTAATGTCCTCTCTTTGTGTAAGTGAAAAGTGTAGCTCCAAAAGGTGAAGTGACCTCCGCGAGATCACCCAGCCAGGACAGCAGACTCTAGCCCAGGTCTCCTGGCTCAAAGTTCAGTGCTCAGTCTGTTTTAAAACACTGGTTTATCAACGAGAAGCATTCACGGAACTTCTGTCTTACATGTAATGATTGTTTTAGGAACTAAGAAGTTAGCCAGTGGAGGACACTTCCCTGCTCCTCTTGGTTTGGTGTCCTTGTGATTTTTAACCCTCCAGAAATATCTTGCCACACACCCAAGAGTCATGCAGTAAGTGGTTGACTGTCCCAGAGCTGGCACCGTCCTCAGACCACGTGCCCAGCTCTCTCTTGAGTCCCTCACTGGGACAAAGGCTGTACCTGTGGTTAAAGGTACAGGAAAGGGAGTGTCTGCAGAAGCTTCTGGAATTTCCCTCAAGACCTCATACACTTCTAAAAAATTGAAGTAAAGCCTTTCTTCCTTATAAGACAGAGTCACGTGTTAAAGGAGATGCATTAGATGCTTCTGCACTGTGTATTTTAGTGGGTTCTATAAAATCCTCAATAAAGGAAAGGTCAGTGTTGGTATCATAAACCGGCATATTTAACCCCAGCCCCTGCCATGATTGCCAGAGTGTGGAGTCATTGAACTGCTCTTCTTTGAAAGTGACCCCTTTCCCCATCACCTCCAAAGAAAAAGGACCCCACTGCCGCCCGGGCGCTCTCTTTCTTAGAGGTGCCACCTGCGCCTGGCTCCGGGGCCGGCCTGTCGCCAAAGGGAAATCTGAAGCAAGGGATGATTTCATCTCATCCCCGGGAGCTTCCCTTCTGGCTCGGCTGCAGTTTTGTGTTTGAAGCTACAGGGAAAGGACTGTCGTCATACCAGTTTGCGGGGCGTGCAGAATAGAGTCCTCCTGTATTTTCACGGTGACCACGTGTGAAACGAAGAAAGACCAAGGGTGACCTTTGCGTACTGACGACACAGGTGGTCGTTCCGCTCGGCAAGTGGCTATTTGCGTGACCTTTCTGGTTGTCATCGTCGCCTCCCAGCCTGCAGAGCCTCCCGCACTGTACAATGGCAGAGATAATGGTCCCGGGCTTACTGCACAGAGCGGTTTTGAGGCTTAATTGAAGAATATTTTTAACCCATTATTAAGAGCATTAGGAGGAAATGTTCAAAGAGGCTTGATGCAGCTCTTTCCATTGAAGAAAGCAGATACCCAAATAAGCAAATTAGAGCCCTAAATAGTAATAAAGCTTTATTTTCAGTCCCTTCATCTTTCCAGGATAAAGATATCCCCATCTTCGCTCTCAGGGCACAAAAAGGGACAGATCGAGCCGGAGCATCACAAATGACTCTCCCTCCTGGCGTACATGAACACGTAGTGCCCTTTGTTTAGAACAGGATGGCTTTGAATGGGCCATCCTGAAAAGATGTTTCAGAATGATACTAACCATGTCTGCTGGGCTGTCGTGACACAGACAGATCTGGTTGGAAGATATTTAAAGGTGTTCAGACAACGTGAAGTGCAAGCAGCAGCCCCAGGCACCATGAATGGGCTTTTTTCTACGTCATTACTTCTGACTCCTTTCTGTTTTTATACTAAGCAAATATGCTGTCATCCTTTCCAACTTAGAGGAGTTTTTTTTTCTGAAAGATTGCTGGGAGATGCCCCCAAAATTATTATTGCCACAACTGACTTCTCACTCACTCGTGGATTATAGTCAAATTTCATCTTATCTTTAACTTCACAGAATAATGTCATCTTGTGCTTGAATTCTTTGACTATTTTGTCTTTTAATCTTAAAATGGCAGGGAAAAAAACCCAATTTTTTTCTTTAATTAAAATAAGTCTGTATGAATTAGCATATGAACTATCAGGGAATGTCTAACTAATTGGAGTTTGGAAGCTTCTTTGGTTTAACAAAAATAGAATTGCAACAGCATTTTCATTTATTGATTCTTCTTTCCTATATTCCATGGCTTTAAAAAAAAATGTGTTTCAAGTCCCCAAAAATATACTTCTAAAGCTGTGACTAAAATTTGCCAAAATTAAGACACCCAAGAGTCCATTAAGCATTCAGGTCGACTAGATTGTGTCCATATAGGACAGTCAAAAATCGGTAATATAATTTTATTAGGAAAGTGAACACACAGAAGTCTTTGGGGAATCAGTAAGAACCTGACTTACTATTTAACAAAAAAATATGAGATAACCTCTCTTTCAAGTATGTAGTTGTAATTTGTGATGTCTGAAACAAACGTTGGTTCACAAGAATTTCTAGTCTTTTGATTAATCAGAAATCCATTCAGAAAAATTCACCAATATTTCTCAAAGAGAAGTGCTGCCTGTAGACACCGTGGGCACATGAGTAAAATGATTCATGAAAATTTTTGTCTTAAACATGTGAAAAGAGGAGTATCAATCTGATCAATGCATTGGGTTATACCAGCTGTGTGGGTGGTGCAGAATGGCTTTTGGTCTGTGTGTTAAGTAATTTACTGTAAAACTTATTTCAGGGTTGCTTCTGTCCACTTGTATGGTCAACTAATTTTAACCATCTCTTAAAAGACACTTGCAAAAAGGGAAAGATGCCCATTTCTTGGGCATGTGGACAAAATATGTGTATATAGACACACACACACTTATATGTGCGTGTGTGTGTGTGTGTATATATATATATATACACACACACACACTTATATGTGCATGTGTGTGTGTGTGTGTGTGTATATATATATATACACACATATGATAGTTTATGAGGACCACATATTCTGAAAGCCTTCTCACCATGGAATGCCAGATGCAGGATAAATCAGAGAAATGCACTTTATAAATGTGTAGCTGAACTTGTAAGAGAGTAGGGGAAAATTTCCAAGGGGCAAAAAGCCCTTGTAGGGGTGGGGAACCTGCAGCCTTCTGATTTCAAGGTTGTTCTTTTTTAAGCACCAGAAGAGGCAAGAAAAGCTTCGCCTTTCTCTGCTGCGCCCCTTTTAATAAAAAGGATTTGTTCTGTAAAATTTGGATTCAGTCAAAAGGCTGCTCTTAAGGACCTAGAAGGTCACTTGTCACCTTACGGCCACAGGTTCCCCATCCCTGCCGGGTATTTGAAACCGAAGGGACGAATGAAAGGAGACCAGCACTGCCCATGTAAGGAAGTTGGAACTTAATTACTATGGAAAATAAAGAGATAACTAGGTCTGTTATCTGGGTAGAGTTAGAGGACCAAACACAAAACTCTGTCACAAAGCTGAGAACATTCAAACAACATTCGGAGGGGCTACACTCTCTGAAAGTCAGAACTGGAAAACATCAGCCCACCAAGACAGGGAGCAGATGAGGCAAAATGTCTGTTTTTGCTGTTGCTCTACGTAAAAGAAAAATAATCATCATAACCATCTTCTCCCCAAACTATTTGCAACTGTAAGCTTATTTTTGGATGGGCGCAGGGTATAAATTTATGCTATTTGCACGCTCATGGAACTCTTAGCCTAAAAAAACTGTGTATAGCATGTCTCCAGATTGGTGGAACCCTCTGGCACCTGGTAGAGAGAAGCATAAATCTGGAGGAAAACGTTGACAATCCGCTGCCTTCAGAATTCCTACAAATTCAGCTGATAAGAGGTTGTGATAACAGAAAAATCAGACACTCAACAAAGCAATCCCCAAATTACCAAACAGGGATAACATAAGCCAAAATTTGCAAGACTAGACAGAAACAGTAAACAACAGGTTTGGATCCCCTATGCCTTATGACACTGGGAGGCAGGTGCATGTGAAATATATAAAGAAAAACATTGAGCAAGGAATAAGAGACCATCAAAAACGACCAGGAAGACTTAAAAAATAGCTAAATAGACTCACAGGAAATGGAAAATATAATCATTGCAATTAAACACTGAGTAGATATGTTAAATAGAGGATTACACAGATGAGGCTTGGCATGCTGGCTCACGCCTGTAATCCTAGCACTCTGGGAGGCCGAAGCGGGAGGATTGCTTGAGGACAGGAGTTCAAGACCAGCCTGAGCAAAAGTGAGACCCCGTCTCTACAAAAAATAGAAAAATTAGCCAGGCGTGGTGGTGTGCACCTGTAGTCCTAGCAACTCAGGAGGCAGAGGCAGGATTGCTTGAGCCCAGGAGTTTGAGGCTGCGGTGAGCTATGATGATGCCACTGCACTCTAGGCCGGGAGACAGAGCAAGACTCTGACTCCAAAAAAAAAAAAAAAAAAAAAAAAAAAAAATAGATGTTTACACACATCTGAAGAGAGAATGAATGAACTGGAAGGTCATGAAAAAATTACCTGACTTGAAACAACAGACAAAAATTGATAAAAGGGTATGAACAGACATTTCAAAGAAAAGAAAATAGAAATGGCTAATCTATATGAAAAACGATCAGCCTCATTAGTAATCAGGGAACTACAAATTAAAACCATAATGATACCATTTTATACCTACCAGGTTAGCAAAACAATAATTTGGAACAGTACTGTTTGTGGGCAAGGATTTGGAGCCACAAGAACTCTTATGTTCTCATAATCTCATTCCCTTCAAAGACCTAGACAGACAAGTACAGTTTAACTTCTCTAGAGTTGTATCTTACATAAGGAGAAGATAATCTAACAAAAATATTATTGTTTTTCTTAACAAGCACCAAATTTATTTTGTAAGCCAAGTTATTCTCTGGTCAAACCTTGAGGATTAGGATAGACTTACTTTCTATTTTCAACCTGAAAGAAATACCTGCAGAGAAAAATCCGCTGCCTACCAGATGGACACTGGCTTTGTTTGCTTTTTTGGATCCCAAACACCAAGGTTAGATAATTCAAAAGAGAACTTTAAGGAATAGTCCTCTAATATATATTCTGCTTTTATTTCGGTCGTAAATGGAAAATGACAAATTGACATACGAAGTCAAAAATGAAAACGTGAGATCTGTAATTACACAATGATTGGAGTAAAGGAAAAGGCACAAACCACTGACATTCCTTGTGTTTGAGACGAGAAACCAATGCAACAAAACCTAATTATCCACCAGGAGAATCCCCTACCGAGCCAGGTTGTACCTTGTCGTGGACCAGTGGGAAGGGCTTACAAAATTTGATGATCATGGGTACAAAACCGTCTGGCAGGGTGACCTCTTGGGCACCTGCAGAAGATTATGGGAGAGGAATTATAAAGAGAATGGTCTGAACCCTCAGTCTATGCAAACAAACACAAAAGTCTACTCTAGAAGAATAAAATCTAACCTACACTTTTTCTGTATGTTGAGCATAATGAAGATGTTGTGGTAATATTAAAATGTGAAGAAAAAAAACCCTAAAAATCCAACCCAGAATAACTACACTCAAAATGTTGCCTAGTCCTTTAAATTCGTAGTTTCTAAATACCAGCATCTAGCAAGATTCATGTGTACATACTCTGATTACCTAAAGGCCTATTTATGAAAAATTCTTAGGGCTTGAACTGAACTAGACAGTCAAGTAAGTTACCTAATTAGCCCAGAAAGCTAAAGGATGTACTAGAAGTTACCATTTTGGGGAGAAATTTCCAAGCTTGGGTTTGAGTACTTGTCAAACTTTGTGGCAATAGACTAGGTCCGAATCAATATTTCTGCCTGGAAGTCACATAACCTCTATGAGAGATTAATGTGGTTTCTGTTGGACTCTGTGTTCTCCATCAGCTAAGTATGTGCACTTGTCATTCATATTTTGTTTTCAGCTTGTTACATTGACAGAAAAATCTCTGTGGAGTAAAGAACCAGTTTTCTGAGCATATAAAGCAATATCGTATTTGCATATTTCCAAGATTTAGAGAGATCGGTGTTTTTCCTAGAAATGTTGTTTGTGTGTATGGTTATTTTATTCGTATGGGACTGTGAACGTTGACAGCTCCTAAACTCTCTCTCATTTGTTTCTGCTGATTACTAATTTTGTTGATCAAATAGTAGGAGAAGTACAGAATCTTTTTTTTTTTTTTAGTGAAATGGCATATTTCCAAAAAATTTCCTTAAACACCCTGAGTAAAATGTCTGACTTCTGTTGCATCACATAATGTGTTTATGGAAGTATATGTAAGCTGATTCTGTTAGGTAGGTAAGTCGTTCCAGTTTTACCTCTGTTAATTCAAATACATGATTGTGCATATGCTTGTGTACATTTGGTTGGTCAAGGATGCATGATGGAAAGCAATACTGAAGCTACCTTAAAAAAAAAATCACTTATTTAAATACATTGATTTTTATACAGTCCCACTCTGCAGCCCCTGGCTGACATCTTAAAATAAAATGGAATTCTTTAGCTGGTGTTCGCTTTATTTTGTACAGGAGGTAATCCTCTTAACAAACAGGCAAACAAAAACTTAATCTCATTTGTAATACTAACGATTTAGTATAATACTAATCTCATTTGTAATACTAACGATCTCAAATATTAATAGTGGTTTTCTCAAGAAGTAGAATTGGGTGTGGGTTTTGTTTTCTCTGTGTTTTCTAGGGCTTTGCAATTTTTCTCTAATTACGTACAACTTAATTTTTATTTTTATCTAACAATGTGTACATCTTAGTAATTTATCATTTTTGCTAGCACCATATAAATATTCTAATGAACTTTCATAATTAGAAAAACTAGTGTAGTAAGGAAAAAAAGAACCTTCTCAACTATCCATTGACTAATTGAGTATTAGATTCCATTTTGCACATTTTATTGTCACCACAGTATTCAGTATAATTGTAGGCATACCTCAGAGATATCTCAGATTCGGTTCCAGACCACTGCAATAAAGCGAATGTCACAGTATGGCAAATGACATGAGTTTTTTGGTTTCCTGCTGCATGTAAAAGGTATATTTACACCAACCAGCCTGTAGTATTAAGTGTGTAGTAGCATTATGTCTAAAAAAAAAAGCCAATGTGCAAACCTTAATTGAAAATGCTCTCTTGCTAAATACGCTGACACAGAGGCATGAAATGAGCACATGCGTTAGAAAATGGCACTGATAGACTTGCTCAACACAAGGTTGCCACAAACCTTCAATTTGTAAAAAAACACAATTATCTCCAAAGTGCAATAGAACAGGGTATGCCTGTATTATGGAACTGTTGATTTATAGACATTATTTTGTATACATATGTGCAAATTATGTGATTATCAAGCATTTGTTGTATGCTGCATACTCTGCTAAGCCCCTTATACAAGTTTTAAGGTAGACAGAAAACATAATCATCCTCACTTTTTATAGGTCAGCAAACTGAGGCTTTGATTAAGTTCTTTGCCCTCAGTAATGCAATTACTGAGTGATGGAGCCCAGCTTTGAAACAGTCTTCTGAGTCCCAAGCTCATGCTCTTAAGCACTACCCTTTTCTTTTACCTTTATGTTGGTTTTTATTGTTATTATTATTATGGGTACATAATGGTTTTATATCTTTACAGGCTACATGTGATGTTTTGAGACAGGCATACAATGTGAATTAAATCATTCTTTACCTGTTTTTAATTGTTAAATATTAGCAATGGTTTTGCCTTTATCCATGGCTTGTTTTCTATTTCTTATTAGAAAAGAAGAAGATACAAATTTCATTCGTGTAAAAATTTTAAGGATTGTCACAATTGAATTGAAACAGGTGGTTTTCACCTGTATCATATCCTCAGCTATCCATTGACGAATCAAGTATTAAATTCCATTTTGCACATTTTATTGAATGATACAAAATGTATTTAGGAAGGAAAAGGTGCACTTGGGCTGGGTCAATGCTTATGATTCTTAAATTCACATTAAATGATTTTCTTCTTTTTTTGTTTTTGTTGTTTTGTTTTTTGCAAAGTTAGCAGTAAACACAGTGAGTCACACTGACCCTCTTACTGTAGGGCATTAGAAGTTACTGGAGGCTGTAAGGAAAGAAGAGCATTATTAACACAGAATCTTTACTTTTGGGGGAATCTGAGAGATCTAAGTGAGAACATGGCTTCCAGGACTAACCGAGGCATTCATATATCATTAGCTATGGCGTCTTATGGGACATCAGTGAACTTCTGTGAAGTCCTTTTGGGAGTACCATCTCCCCCCAACCCAAATTTTCATAAAATTTTCAAAAAATATATTTCAGTTCTTAATCCATAGGAAATTCATTTTTGTCTGATATCATCTTCTTTCTGCCCTTCTGAAATCAAGTACAACTAACTTCAGTCAAATCATAATAAAAATTGCACACCGGAATAATGAAATTGTACTCAGTATTTGTAGTCAAAGGTCCCTTTCGGCTAATATATATTAGCTAATACATATTTAGCTCCTATATGTTTTCAGATCCAAGTATTACTTATTGCAGATTTTTTAAACCAAGAAGTGAATGAATATTTAAGAAAAAAAAATCCTAAATGTTTCAGTTCATGCACTTAGTTGAAGCACATTTATTCTCATCAGTCTTATGTGGGTGAGCTGTATTACCACGTGTGGAGCTTAACAGTGGTTTTTATTTTTATGCTCTATACACACACAACACAGAGTATTGTTTTGTGAGAAGAATTATGTGTAGGAGTTTTAGAGATCTGTTTGTATCCTCATTCTTTCCTAATTGTGTGTACTTAGGCACATCAGTGAATTACTCTATATGTTTCATCAACTTTAAAATGGGGGTGCTGTGGGGTGAGGTGGCTCACGCCTATACTCTTAGCACTTTGGAAGGTTGAGGCAGAAGGATCACTTGAAGCCAGGAGTTGGAGAGCAGCCTGAGCAACATAGCAAGACCCCCAAGTAGTATACCCATGCAAACCCAGCTACTCAGGAGGCTGAGGCAGGAGGACTGCCTGAGCCCAGGAATTTGAGGTTGCAGTGAGCTGTGATCACACCACTGCACTTCAGCCCAGTTGCCAAAAAAAAAAAAAAAAAAAAAAAAAAAAAAAAAAAAGGAAAAGAAAGTAGGGATATTGTTAACAGCTTATTGTAACACAAAAGCTCGTTTATTAAAAGAAGGAAACTAACATATGTCAGAGTTATACAAATACAAAGGCTATATCTTCTCTTCACTTGGCCCCATGAGCATATTTGAGCCTTTGGAAAGATTTTTTTTTTTCCCAATGGTGTTTCAAAGTTTAATGGTTTATCTCTCTGCTCTGCTCCTATTTTTTCCCGTAGATTTTTTTTTAGCTCTCCTTTTTGTATTTTTCTGTTCTTCAGGTAAACAAAGATTTATAAAACATTAATTCACAGAAGATTCTTAATTTACATCTAATGCATTAAATTGAACTGATACATTTGGCATACATTTATGAGTTTTCTTTTTTTAAGTGAAGTGTAATTTACCTGGGTATAATGCATAGATATTCTGTGTGTGTATATATATTTCCCTGAGTTTTGACGAATGTATATAATCAGTATTCCAGTTAAGATACAGAACATTCTGATCATCCCAGAACGTTTGACAAAAGTTTGTCTATATTTGAGAATGGCTCATTTGTCCAGATTTTTACTTGAGTTTTCTTGCCTTGGGGCAGGTGAATCACTTATCATTATTAATTATAATTATTAGTGCCCCTTTTATAGCTTCAGAGCAGACTTTCTGAATTAGCCCTCTTTTACTGATGCCTTGCTTTTTGAGTGGGAGAAACTTGGCTTTCTTTTTCTATATGAATTTTCCCATTGGTGCCGGCAATATATATCTTATGATTTAGCCTCCAGAAAGGTCATTTAAGGGTCTTTAGGATTTCACATAAGAAACATTTTATTGTTGTCTACAAAATTTAATTTGCATTATCCGACCCCTGCCACCACCCAGAATTTACGTAGTTTTTGGGTACATAAATGCTCTCCTCCCTAAAATACAGTAAAATGTAGAAGTCCAGATTATTGTCCATTTTAGGAAATTTAACTTAAAAGCAAACCAGCCATTTCTCTAAAGGAGAAAGAAAGTGTTTGTTTATTTGCTTTTTATTCTGTCTTGTATTTTAAGTCAATTATTTGTTATTTTTAAAGGCCTTCCTTAGATATCAAAGTTATCCATCAGTAAAGCTTTTAAAGTACTACCGAGAGTTGTCAGCCGTCATTCTGTTTTTATCCTTTGAATCAATGCCTAAACTAATATCTTTAGAGTAATATTTCAAATGAACATTACTTATTAGAACTGTTTGTGAAAGTATCCAAAGTGTGTGTCTTCCACCTATCCCTGTGTATTTACACCTCTTCGATTTTGCTTTAGGAGTAGCAAAAGCAAACTGTCACTCTTTGCTGAAAATTGAAGCTTTTAATAACTATGTCTGTTCTACAGCATTTGTCAGCTTTGAATATTCTGTCAGTAGAAAATAAAAATAGCAGGGAAACTCAGCCGCGGTGACACTGAGAATTTATCTGCTTATGCTAAAGTAAGGTAAAAAATATAATCTTGAAGGATGAACATTTGGCATTTTCCTTCAAATCAAATAAATTTAAACTGACTCTTCCTTGAATAAATTTTCGATGAAAAGTTGGCAAAATAAATGAATGAATAAGTTTCATCATTAAACACAGCACACCTTTTAACCTAGAAAGAAGAGAATTAAGGGTTTATTTCTGATCATCGATTCACTCATCTATGCCTTGTTTGACATCAGCTTGAAAAATAAGTTTTATAAATACATAAAAAGAAACATGATAGCTCAGTAGTAAAAACTCTGATGCTCAGAGTCTTTAAATTTTTAAACTGTTCCATAGTAAAAATTCATGTGCAGAAGATCATCTTGGATATGTGACAATAAAAAATTAATTTATCTAATAAAGATGATTCAAGTAAATCAAATCTAAACAAATTCCGTAGTCCACATGTTTGTTCATAAATTGTATGCATCTGTTATAAATATTAAAAACATGAATGAAATAAACATATATTATGAAAAATTCACTGCCGCCTCTTTTTAGATAAAATCATAAAAAGTTTTTCAGGACTCCTTATCATTGCTGACTCCCAGTTTCAGTTAGATTTGTCAGTATGTCTCTTTTCTTTGCCTGTCTAATTGTAAGTCTCTTCTCAAAAGATAACTTTGTCATTATCTTTATCAATACCAATGAACATTTATAGACGACTTACTGTGTGGCATGTTTGATAAATGTTGACAATAGGTCAGTGCTATTTTGAGTAGGAAAAAAAATATCGTTAAAAGCTTGCTTAGCTGTGCTGGTGTAGCTTCATTTAAACCTCTGTCGTAACAAAGAAATGATTAATGAGACCATGTAAACCTGCCTATTTCCATCAACCTTTTGACATGTCTGCAAATATAGGAAATTTTTAAAAACAACCACAGTGAACTAACGAGATGGTCTCAGCTTTTACAGAGTGTACATGCCTACATGGTTTAATTTAGTTTTGTTTTCACATTGTTGCATTCTTACAGATTGAGCCTGAGGGAAAGAGTGAATTAATTATTGTCAAAATTAGTGAGAAAATTACATACGTGTAATTTTACAAAGCATTCTACATCTGGGTTTCTCGGTGATGACAAATGCCTAGTTCTAAACATTGCTTTGCTGGGAGTGGCATTTGAAGAGTTTTAAATGGCAGGATGTGTTTTTTGTTTTTTAAAACAAATGTCCTAGTATAGTGTTAAGTCCTATTTTTTGATAATGATAAATTGGAAATTTACTTTATTGCTGTGGTGTGAATGGGTTTGGGGTTTTTTTTTTTTTCCCTAAAATTAAATCTTCGTATGTCTTTTATAAATTTTATTTCAAACAAGATTAAAGGAGTGGTTTCTATTATAATTGGGATGTTAATCATTAATGACTTGTGAGGATTTGGAAGAGGGTTGAATTTTTTTTCTGCAGAGAATTTTCATACTGAATTTAGGGACAAATTCAGTTGTGTTTTGTCTGCCCCCTAGAAAAATCACTCGCCTATAAAGAACTTAATAGGGAAAATGGGAGATGGTAATTTTACTCTGACATTTCCCCCTGATTGTCAAGGTAGTGGTAACAAGGCATTTGCATTCATTTTCTTTCTTTTTGTGCCTCTTGCATTTAAGAAAGTAAAATTTTTGTTTGCTTTTGTCTTTTTTTAGTAGCTCTGATTTTAAGTACCTCTTTAGGATTTACAAAGCTTTCTTGTGTTCTTTCAGGCACAATATTTGTCTTTAAAATGCTGATAAGATTCTCCTCTTTGAATGTGCTTTTCCTTATTAATTTGGTTAATTGATTTGGATAAATAAGTTATCCCAGTTGTTTGGGTATTGAAGAAATAAGATGCATATCTCGGAGAAGGAGAGTAATTTAATTCTCTGTTTTCACACTTACTGAATATGTCTCGTTGAATCACAGGGGCTACTTCTAATCTGCAGTTTTTTAGGGTGTTTGTCTTGCTTGTAAATAAATTAGCGTGAAAACCTTTTTAAATTAAAGCTGCACTGATGGTTCAAAAAATAAATTAAAAATAAAGATGGGATTGTTTATATCTTTGAATAAGCAAGTTCCTAAAGTTCTCATGAGTTTTTTTTTTTTTTAAAGAAATAGTTAATGGATTTCCCTTAACCATTCAGAAGAGTTATTTTATAGAACATCTAGTGGAAAGAGGAAAATGAATATACGACAGAAGTCTTTCTTTGTAAATAAATGAAATCTAACAGGCATCTGGCATAACTAATGCTTTTATAGTTTGTGACTCGGGCACATTACTTAACATTTTTCAGCCCACTGTTTCCTGTTCTTAATAGTTAGGTTAAGAAAAGCTAGTCATCAAAAAACAATATCTTGGGTTTTCAACAAACTATAAAATACAGAAACTCTCTGTTCTAAATCTTCTGAATGTATTCCAGGTTCATTTAATTTTCTGGAAAGCTGTGCTTTTAAGCATAAGAGTGAATAATTGAATTTCCCATCTAATTTCAGGACAAAATCTAATTTTTGTTGTGTGTTTTAGTCATCTGTTCCCCTCCGTCCCTCCTGATTATTCCCTTCCTGCTCCCTCAAGCCATAAACTCGACTAATCTGAGATTTCAGTTTCGACTCCCTTGTCTCCAGTGTGGAGGCTCATTACAAGCCTTGACATGTCTTCACCATCAGTATGAAGGAGAAAAGCAATGAGCAGCAGTATGCCCAGAGTCAGCAGATTAATCAGCATCTGAGAATTCAGGTTGTCTGACCTTGACTGATTGAATTGGCTTTGAACTGCCTCAGTTTCCCCAAAATGATCAGTCTTTGAAAGACTAAAGAAAAAAGTGATTCAGGGAGACTTTGTTCAGAAATAAGTACATAGTTCAGTGGTCTCATCCTAGCTCCTGCTTATGTGCCAATTAAGAAATAGATGCCAAAGAGCTCACAAGGTGGTGGTTGGTGGTAATTTTTTTTAAAAAATGGCTTTATTGAGATAGAATTTACATTATGTACAATTCACCCATTCAAAATATATGATTCTGTAGCTTTTCATATATTCATAGTATTAACATCCATCACCACAATCAATTATAGAACTTTTTATTATCCCCAAAAAGAGACCCTGCCACCCTCAATCTCCCTACCCCCAGCCTCTGGCAACCAGTAATCTACTCTCTGTGTCTACACATTTGCCCATTCTGGATGGTTCATACAAATGGGATCATACCCTATGTGGTACTTTGTGAATGGCTTCTTTTATTTAGCATGATATTTTCAAGGTTCATCCATGTGATTTAGCATGTATTAGTATTTCAGTCCTTTTTATGGCTGAAATAACATCCCATTGTATGGCTATTCCATATTTTATTTATCTCTTTGTAAATTGATGAATATTTCGGTTATTCTGGCTATTTTGAATAATGCTGCTGTGAACATTTCCATACAAGGTTCTGTGGGGGCATATGCTTTAATTTGTCATGGATGGATGTATACCCCTCAGTGGAGTTGCTGGATCAGGCAGTCGCTGTATGTTTAACCATTTGAGGAATTGCCAGACTGTTTTCCAAAGCACCTGCAACCATTTTCCATGCCCACCAGCAACGTCTGAGGGTTCCAATATCTCCACATCCTCATCAACATGTGTTACCATCTGACCTTCTGATGATAGCCATCTTATGGATGTGAAATGATACCTCATTGTGGTTTTGATTGGCATTTCCTTAATGGCTCTGATGTTGAAGTATCTTTTCAATGTGCTTATCCTTATGTTTTAATAGTATTAGTTACAATGTCTTACAGACTAATGCTCACCACCATACTACCCTTTGAGGCTGTGACTCAGAAGCATTGGGTGACATGTGTGTGCCACGTCTATAGTAACCCCAGAACCTAGAAAGAGCTTTGGGGGCCCTGCCTTAGTGGCATTCTAGGTAGAAGAAAGGAAAAAACAATGTTAAACATATGAAATAAAGTCTTTGGGGAGCTATGATGGAAGTGCCTGCAGGGACCAATGGGGACATAAGAGAGTAGAAGGTTTTGGTTCTGCTGGAGAGAAGGGGATTGATCAGGGGGAAAAGAGTCACAGAGGAAGTATTGGTCCATTGTAAACGATTATGTTCCAGTCATTGAACCAAGAAAGGGATATAAGGATGAAAAGCCACAGTCCTGACAGTACAGATAGTGAGCAGGGACCATTGGGAGTCTTGTTTCTTGACAGTTAAGATGTTTTAGGCCACAGTGGGACATAGCATTGCTGACCTGGTGTCTTTCTGCTTTGCTAAAACCCTCGCCACTGGGGAACGGGATTTCTCCTTTGAGGGTAAGACGGGGCAGGATGTTGCAAAACACCCGAACGAGGGCTGTGCCCACTGGGTCTGCAGACTGCTCTGTTGCTGTTGCTTTTGTTGTGGTTTCTGGTTTTGAATGCACGTGAGAATCCCTTTTCAGTGCCAAGTTTATATGTGAAATTTTCAAAATCCCTTTTACCAAAAATTGTAATCTTCAATTTATGAAATATGAAGTGACCACTCTAGGTCCTTTGCACCTGTGAAAGGACTTCTTTTTCTTTGGGGAATGTCATTAATATTTGCCTACGATGAAATGCTTGAATTTTCAGGGATTTTTGTTACTTGTTTATTCTTATTCTAGTATTCTTTCTTTTTCTGATATCCTCTTTGATGGTTTGGAAGGAAAAGATCAGCTTCTGTGAAACATGCAAATAAAACCACACTCAGTACTAAATCTCACCTAGAATGAACAGTTCTGCATCTTAAGGTCTCTCCAAGATAGTCTTTAAAAGATGTACAGGAGAAGTGACTTTCGACAACCTTGACCAGCCCAAATCCTTATTTATGTTTACTCAATTTGCAACTCTGACATGATATTTTAGAAAGCCATATAAAATGATTTTGCCCATTGGTTATGGCATTTAATGGCTTGAGGAAAAATAGGTTTGTAACTTCAAACTTCTGGAACCATTCCAACATCACTGCTTCCCCCGACCCCCTTAAGATATAGGAAGAAGGATGCTGAGAAATCAGGGCTATTAAGCATTATCACACAATGGCTTTGATTTTATTTCCTGATAGATAAAATTAGATCAGGCATACAAGGTTTTCTGGAATGCTTCGATGAAAAAAAAATAGGCTATTGCCAGAAGTGCCATGAAATACTTAGAGCTCAATTATTTGTACTGGTATTTTCTTAAATGTAATTTAACCTATCATAATACATATTTGTGCTTATAAAAATACTTTTACTAACAGCATTGAGAAAATTTTGATTTCCAGCCCCTCCTCCTATGAATATTACTCTACTGTTCACCATAAATGTTCCTTTTCCTTTTCTTCTTTCTGCAGATCCATTTAGTGTGCAAAATCAGAACATTGCACTATGCATAGCACCGAGCCTGATTTAGATCCTAGAGCCACCACTTCTTAGCTGTGTGACCCTGAGCAAGTCCTTTAACTTCTCTTAGATATCACTCTTCTCTTTGTTGCTTGTAAAGGCTGTGATGACACATACATCCCAGGACTGCTGTGAAGGGTAGGGAAAGCAGATAGTGCCAGTATCTGCATGTAGGACTCGTGTCACCTGTAATCACAACCCTTGTGGTTTTATCTACTTCATGGGAAAGGGGACTGTTTAATCCAGATTGCTTAGACTATTGAGGAACATTTTTGTTGTGGTGATGACTCACTTTGAAAACATGAACTTCGTGTAAAATTGTTAAGTCATATGCATCCGGGAGTGTAGCAGTAAGTTGTTGATAATAATCACCCCAGCTTATAGTTATGGAGGGCTTAATTATCTCTACTTATAATACCTAATATGATGGAGATGTTATTATATAAATAACATTATATAAAATTGTTATACTGTATTATTTAGGGAATAATGACAAGGAAAAAAGTCTTTACAGGTTCAATATAGCTAGAACCATCCATTTTTTTTCTTTAAAGATTTTTAATTTGCAGTTGGTTGAATCCACAGATACAGAACCCACGGATACGGAAGGCCGACTGTACTTGTATTTTTCTAATTTAGCCTTAACAGCCCTGTAAGGCAGGTGTTCTTACTATCTCCATTATGCAGATCTGGAAACTGAGGCACGGAAAAGTTAGCTAACTTTCCCAAGGTCGCTTAGTTAATAAAAGTGGCATCAGGGTAGACAGCTCTATGGACTGTTTTGTATATTGACCACTTATGTTACTTGAGTGGGAATAAATATGATATAGAAGTTATTTGTCATTTTAATTCTTGGAAGGAGAAGGAGTAAGGTAACAAGAGTTCGCCAAATACTTGTTCCTAACCTAATTTTTTATAAAATTCATATATTTTAAGTCATGCATTCATTATCACAAATGAAGCTTCTGCCCACGAAGTGCTGAGCTAATTTACTGAATTCTTTGTATGAGCATCATTCATATACTGAAAATAATTTTTACGTCTGCAAGTATCCACTGGAAACCCACTGGAGTGAAGTTATCTTTAAGGTACAATAATGGTATTTCTTGTCTCAGTAAAAGATCACATCTGCCATCCTTTTCTGTGAATCGAGATTTGTGTGTTTGACGTTGCCCACACAAATCTGCAAGAGCCTCATGGCCGGGCATTATTGGACTGAGTTCTCAGACTGTCTTATGATTCTTAAATAAAGCAGTTCTGTACAGACTCATAACTTTCTGCAAGCTAGTATCTCTGCATAGCCACATTATCTTATAAATCTCTTCATTATGAAAATATCGATCCCTTTTTTGGTTGTTTCCTGAGTAAATTAAGCAATAAATACATGCACTTACCAAAAAGGAACCTTTCACGTTTAGAGTTAACATTTTAGCTAGAAGCATTGATAAACTTTTGTTTTGGCTGCTTCAAGAATAAGCATGAGATTTTACTGTACATAAATTATACCCCAATAAACCTGACTTTTAAAAAAGTAAAGGAAACATAAATACTTGAAATTTCGAGACTGGCCAAGAATTGGATATAAATTTAAAATAGAGAATTTATAAGGATTTTGTTTGATATGGTGGTTAGTCTTTTGAAAATAGGTTTAAAATGAGTGCCTTTACATAATATATTATTTCAGGGTCTATTTAGAGAATACTGATCTGTATGACTAGAAGAGGATGTTATAAATTGGATTTTAAGAATAATGTTCTCATTTTTATGTAACATTGCCATCCCTCCCAAGCCAAGAATGATGTTTCTTTGTTTACCTACCACATGAAAACATGCCAAATTGGCTATAATTAATGACCAGAAAATTTAAGACAAAAGAAAGCGGCTCTTCCCTCAGCAGGCAGCTGACAATCTGTGAAAAATCACTGATGGGAAAGGTTAGAGACTCAAATTCTACCGCCAGTAATAGGTCCCTATTGCTAACCAATGTCAAGGGCTGGCACTGACGCCGTTTCTGTCTTTAAGATGCTCTCTGTGCATCTCCACAGAGCAGCACTTAATTTTTCTCCAGCTTCTCTGGATTATCCGATTTGGTTTTCCAGACATTTATTACCATGTCCCTTTGCTTCCTCCCCCCGTCCCTGCCTGCCTTTGCCCATCTCCCTGCTTTTTAGTAACTTTATTAAGGAGAAAGTGGCTATCAGTATTCTTCTCTATTGCCAGGTAATAATGTATTGGATGTCAGAGAAAATCAAAATTGGAGTAAAATCAGACCGATGCCCATTACCAATTCCACCCCTGCTTCCGTAGCCAAGAAAAAATCAAGAGCAGCAGGATGTTTTTATAATCCTATAATGCCAAGTTTACAAAAGTTAGCCGCATCTTAGATTCTTAGAGCTGCAAGGAGTCCTATAGGACGCTTTTTACGTTAGAGGAACCAGCTTGCCTGGGGACCCCGGGGCCAGGACAGTGGGCCCTGCTGGCCCCTCCGCCACGTGGGCCGGGTTTCTGATCCCTTCCCCTGCTCACAGCCAAGTTCCGTGTCACGGCCGGTACCTTCCTGCTCTCCTGCCTGTCCGGGAAGTCGGTCAGCTGTGAACACAGCACAGCTGCTGCCAGATGTGGACCTGGAGGGAATAGCCCAGGGTGGTTGTAGCAAAAGTTTAAGAATCATCCATGCTTTCAAGCTACCAGTCACAATCTGGGAAGGAGGGGCCTGCTATTGATGATGGGAATCTGGCTTAAGGATTTCAGAGAGCCCTGTCCATTAAGGGGGTGGCCTAAGCCCTTGCCCTGTGATTGTCCCAATGAAGATGTGCTTCCAACAGCCAATACCATATGTGGGTGTGGGTGTAACCTTTTTTAATTCTTCAGTCTGCTTCGAGGAAAAAACCTGTTGGCATAAACAGTTAGTCCTGGAGGATAGTCCTGTCAAATGATCCCCTGTGTGGTTCGAGAGCCTGCCTTTCATGGTGGGAAGGACACTAAATGTCTTCTTTCCTAATAATGCTGTGAGAGGACCCCCTTGTTCGGCTCCATTCTGTCAGTCAGCAGCATGGGTTGAGCACTTGTTTTAGGTTTGTGACAGGACTTCAGCCAGGGGATTCAAAGGTGCCCAAAGACAGGTGTGTTTCACACCCACGTGAGTGTACAGCACGGTAAAGGAGACACGTCTTAATCCACTAGTCTCCTAGGTGGTTGTATATTATCAGCTGTAGATTTGGAAAAGATGATGTCATTTGGGCTGTGCTTTGAGAGCTTGTAACAGGAGACTTGGCAGCTACACAAAGCTCTGAAGAATGGCAGGAGCTAACAGATGAAGGCATGAAAAGGGGAAGGAGCATGCATGAGTGAACCCGGAAGGTGTTCCCAGTGGAGAAAGACTCGCGTGCAAAGGCCCTGTGGCAGCAGAAGGCAAGGCACATTTTAGAAATTGACTATGCTTAGAGTAAGGAGAGTGGTCCCAGGTGAAGTTGGGATGTGAGGCAGATGCTGCCTTATGCCAGGCCTGGTAGTCCATATTAAGGATTTTTATCCTTTGATAGCAAATGTGAATGGGACCGGTGTGAATCAGATTTGATTTTTTAAAAGATTGCCTTGGACCATGTGCAGACAATGGCATGAGGGGCCTGTGGCCAGGGAGAGACCGGTTGCTAGGCTGTTTCAGGGGCCTAAATGAGCGACAGCGGCATCTTAGACCAGAGGGATGATGAAGAGGTTACAAAAGTTATTTAGGGCGGAGAATTTGGCAGCACTTAAATGGTAACTAGATAGGAGGAAGAGTGAAATGTCAAGGGTGGTTTCTGGGGGTTGCCTTCCTACACAGGCAAAATAAATACAGGGTCTAAAATAAAAAGCACAATTCAAAATTACCAGATCCAACATGCAATGTGTTTTGTTCCCTTTCTGTCCCTCTCCCTCCTCCCTCCTCCTCTCCCTTTTTTCCTCCCTCCTTTCCTCTCTCATAATTTTCCTAACTTTCTCGTTCATCTCAGGCAGAAACTTTGGTCCCTAACTTTGCAGATAACCCAGTGCTAGATCAATTCCATTAATATGCATCGGGGTTTTGACATTAACCCTTTCGAAAATATATCGTCTCATTTCTATTAAAAAGCATACAACTTCAGAGCACTTATTTTTAAATCGCCAGCGAGATAAAACATGAGCCGGCCAGGTTGTTTCTCGGTGCCAAAGCGAACGTCTGCATGAATTGCGGTGTCGCTGTAAATACCTCCAGGCACAGACAGGTCTATGCAATAGGAAAAAAAACCCGAGCAAATTCTTAGGATGCCAATATTGTCACAAAGTCTCCATGCAGAATGAAGTTGTTTGACAAAGTGTTTCCCTGGTGATTTGGCTGCAGATGAAAATGTCTTCAGCAATAAAATTTCGTGCTCGCGTCGCAGGTCTTCACTCTCATCAGTCAGCAAATGACATATCAAGGATCCTTTTTTGCTGTATTAGTTAATATGTTGGCAGAAATATGTGAAACATTGTTATTCCCCTCCATTTCTGTGCATGGATTTTTTTTTTCTGCCTTTAAACATGCATTCATTTCACCAAAACCTTTTGCCAGCTATAAATGTATTACTAATCAATAGGATTGCATTAGAACAGAGATAAAAAGTTCTTCGCGACAAGGGTCTTCTTAGTTACCAGTACTAGAAGACTTATGACAGTGTGAGCTGCTGTTTTGCCATCATTGGAACACAGTTTCAGGGAAATTTAAGGGTTGGTAGGGCAATTAGTGATGTAGCATATTTTAATTATAGTAACTGGATAAGCGGCTTACAGCTTTATGGATTAATACATTATTGTTTAATAGGCCAGAGTCACGTGTGATTTTAATCACACTTCTTACTGTAGCCATGGTTTTATCAGCAGTGGTGTTTTATAACTTAATAATTTATATACATAATGAGTTCAGAAGTTCCATTTGCATGATACCGAAGAAATAATTCACCCCATATATTACCATTCATCAAGAGGAACAGAGTCCTTCAGGATCACAACCACGTAACTGTCCGAGGCGGTTTTGCATTAAAGGACACTTAGAATAATGAGATCATTTTACACCACGTTATGTTATTTCTGTTGATGCCAAGTCTGAGCTTTCACGAAGTCATTTAAAACACAGGAGGAAAGATGAATCACAATAATTTCACACATATTTAATAAGCATGAATTATCCAGCGAAGTCTGCACCCATTCTTTAAGTTGTGAAAACCATAAGGTGTTTGAGTTTATGCTCCATTGTAGAATCTTCTCGTCCGGCCCCGCCCTCCCCGCCTTCCCTACCCCCCGATGATCCTGCTGGGCCTCGGTGCCTATCAGAAGCTGTTATATGGACTGGATTGAGCCGTGTGTATTTTAGTGGCATGCGTGTCATGGTTTAGCTTAGGGTGTGCAAAGCCTTCGTGCACGCCGGCCTCCGGGCATCCATTTCCATCTCAGAGAAAGCACAGTCTCTTCCCATCCAAAATGAACCTCTCAGAGAGCCCCCTGCGAGAACACCTCGGGCCCCTGTCCTTGCGTGGAAGCAAAGAAACTAACACTCAGTGATTGAGTACTTTCTAGCAGGCACCGTGCTAGTTTATACTTGTCATTTTTGTCAAGATTTTATTTTAACTCGTAAACCCACTGGGGTTTCAGTTCTGTAAAGTCTTTTGAGGCCGCGATGTGATAGTGGAGAATCCTTAGGCAAAGATGATCTGCATAAGATACAAGGACGTTAATAAGAACTAAGCCAAAAAAGGGAGGGGGAGTTGTGTCACATGCAAACCTTGGCAAGAGTGTTTTCTTTTTTTGTGAGACAGAGTCTCACTCTGTTGCCCGGGCTAGAATGCCGTGGCGTCAGCCTAGCTCACAGCAACCTCAAACTCCTGGGCTCAAGCGATCCTCCTGCCTCAGCCTCCTGAGTAGCTGGGACTACAGGCATGCGCCACCATGCTTGGCTAATTTTTTCTATATATTTTTAGTTGTCCAGCTAATTTCTTTCGATTTTTTAGTAGAGACGGGGTCTCGCTCTTGCTCAGGCTCGTCTCAAATTCCTGACCTTGAGCAATTGGACTGCCTCGGCCTCCCAGAGTGCTAGGATGACAGGTTTGAGCCACCACACCCAGCCGCGGGAGTGTTTTCTGATATGCAATTGTACACCAGGAGTGTCCAGGGAGGGGTCCAGCTTACAGCGTTTCCCAAACTTAATTGACCATAGAACCCTTTTTGGAAGACTATTGTACCCTCAGTTTCTTTCTCTAGAAAATATGTAAATATAAATCAAAACATAAAAGATACACTAAAGGATATCCAGTTACACTATTCTGTCTACCACCCAAATTTTATCAGGGTAGAAGAGATAATGTATCAATGTATGTTCATATGACTTACAAGCTGAAAAGTAACATAAAAATGTAACAGACTCTGATTTTTCTTCTCCTTGCATCGTTTTGGAAATAGAGCATGAAAGAAATGATGTGCCAAACGCTTTAATTGTTTGGAGTCTAGGGAGCTGGATGCTGTTCTTCGTGTTCCTTTCATTCCTCCTACCCCACCCTCGTCTGTGCTGGAGAAATCACTGCTTTAGTATTGATGTCGAAATGCTCACTATCAGTTATTCTAGTGCCTAGGATGTTTTGTCTTTATATTAACGCAGCCCTATAATTATCTGTTTTTTCCCTCTGTTTCCCACACTGAGCCTTTCCAGATTGGCCTGAATTTCAAAAAAGCGAAATTCAGAGCAAATTCCCCACTGCCCAGCTAGGTGGATGGCATGCCCCGCATGAACTCCCTTCTGGCTCCAGCCTCCTGATTCCTCTTGTCTGACCATTTCGCGCTCACAGCGGCACATTTATGAATGTTTACGGAATTAACAAATAACTTTGGGTAAAATAAACGTGCTATTTTGATCCCACGCAGAGACAGGATCGGATTTCTTCGTGGTTTGATTTGGTGCCGTTGAATCCGCTTACGGTGACCTGGAGAACATAGAGCTCCGCAGATGTGGTCTTGGGGAGCTAATTTGTTGATGATGTCATTTCTCTATAGTGGTTGGTTGCAGGAAATAAAAGGAACATGTGCCGTGCAATACAAGCATAGCATTCATTTATTATTCATCCATTCATTCAACCAGTATTGATAATAGTGCATGTTCCTTACGACAGGGAATAGAATACAGGCCCTGTCCTCATGGAGTTTGCAGTCTAGTGGGGAGAGACAAACAGTGAACACACAAATGTATGTTATGTTAGGTGGTGACAAGGATGAGAGGGCAGGACATGTGGGGGAATGGGATGATTGCACACTTACTTACAGTGGCCAAGGAAGGCCTCAGACGCCTAAAGGATGTGCAGAAATTTAGCGGAAAAATGCTTCATACAGTGGGATCAGCTTCACCCACTTAGGGAGAAGCCAGCTTGCATGGACAGAGCAAGGGGGCAGTGGTACGAGCTGAGATCAGACAGGTGATGAGACAGACCACATAGGGCTCTTGTGCCATCGTAAGGAGTTTGGCCTTTATTCATGATGAGACAGAAAACCACTGGTGTGTTTTGAGCAGCAAGATCAGGGTAATCTTTTAATTAGAATCTCTGCTATATGGCGGTAAAAAAAGGAAGCAGAGAAAACACTTAGGAGGCACTTGCAGTCACCCAAGCAAGAGCTGATGGTGGCTTGGCCCAGAGTGGCAGCAGAGAAAATGACAAGAAGTCATAAAATGCTGGCGTTTATCCGGAGGGGGACAAGCTGACAGAGTTGGCTGATGAATGGGATGTGGGATGGAGAGAAGAGAGCGGGCAGGGATGACTTCATGTTTGAGTTGAGCCACCAGAGAATGAGCTGTCATTACCAAGATGGGGGAACACTGGGGGTGGAACAGATTTGAAGGAGGGGGCAGTGTGGGGACAGTAAAGGGTGAGCTGCCTCCAGGTGTCTATGTGGAGATGCTCAGTGGGCGAGCGTCTCTGGGAGACCGGAGGCAGGATCGAGGTCCTGGCTGGAAGTGGAGATGGATGCCTGTTGGTGACAGTCCTGAGTCTGGAGGGGACCATCCAGGGGAGTGAAAATAAAGAGGAGAACTCCAGACACCAAGCCTCAGGGCCCCAGGAAGAAGAGCAGAGACTAGCATAGAAAACTGAGAAGGGACAGCCGGTCATGAAGAGAACCTGGTGTCCCAGAAACCGAGTGAATTCAGTATCTCCAGGAGGTGAATGAACATTGTCAGCTTTGCCAGTTGCTCTTGATAACTGGAGTAAGATAAGAGGGAGAGGTTGTCTTTGCAGTTATCAGCCTCTAAGATGTAGATAGAGGTCTTACCACGGTCAAAATCTTGCTTTGGTGGCTCAATGGGGCTGGAAGCCTCGCTGACATGGGTTCGACATGGATAAATCCTTGAAAAGTTTGCTGCAAGTGAAGGTGAAGAAATGGCCGTCACTGGAGGAGGATACTGCGCTAAGGAATGGCGTGTTTAAGATGGGCGGTAAAATGGTGCATTTTTTTGTGCATGCGAATGGCTCGTGGAGTGGGGCAAATGGGTAATGTAGAAGACAGGGCCCAGTGGCTAGAGCAGCATCATTGTGTAGGTAAAGGGGGTTGGGATCTTGAATTCCGTTTTCTCAGTGAAATAGGAAGGCAAAGGTATCCATTGAGAGGGAGGATGGAGGAGGAAGTATTATAGTATCAGAGGTCGGAGGACAGAGAAACAGGTATAAAATACTTGGCTAGCAGGGGAGAGAGAAAGGACTGAGCAAGAGAGAGCGGATGGCCAAGCGTGCAAAGTCTCTTGATATTCCAAGAGCATTGAACTTCTTCCCTCTTTCTTCTCATTGCTGCATCAGGGAAATTTGACCAGGATATCTGCAAAAGTAACCACTGTCCCATTGTATAAATATACCACAATTTGTTTATCCAGTTTTCCTGTTATTGGGCATGAATGTTGTTTCCAATGTGAGGCTATCATGAATACAGCCACTGTGAACGTTCACTTAATGTGTGTTCTCAGAAGCAGATCTGCTAGGTCACAGAATAGGTATATATTACCTTGTAAGACACTACCAAACAGTCTTCTGAACTGCTTGCTCTGCAGAAGTAACCAGGCAAATGCTTTACCCTTCTAGGTAGAAAATAAGCTACAATAAACGGAAATTGCTATGGAGTATAAATTCAGATTCGCCAAGTCTTAGCAAATCTTAGAAAAGTCACTGAACTTCTGTGGACTCCACTTCCGCAAAGGCCACATGAAGGTAATAAACTAGGTAATCTACAAGGTCCCTTCCAGACTCTACATTCTTTGATTTTGGGTGGCTTTCTGCCACACGGTAATAAACAGACAGAAAGCCACATCTGTGTACGTTTTTATTGCGTGAGAGTTGAGCAGCATTTAATGCACTGGACACGGTGAGAAAATCTAGAACATATGGGATAGAAGCAGAAGGATTAGGCTTACATGAAGCACACAGCTGAGTGTGAAAATCACGTATTCTTTAAAAGAAAATAACGTAAGGCGATACAAGACTTCCCTCAAAATACCATAAAAAGAAAGTTAGATACCTATGAATGGCTCGAATTCTGTTTAGGTTATAACTGGGCCATGCAATTGAGTGGTTTAAGAAGAAAATGCTTGCATGCCCACTGATTGGATTGCTGAGGCTGATTTTGAAACCAGAGTAGTGAAACATTTGCTTCTGTTACTTTTGCCGGGCCACCCAGAAGTGTTTTGTTCACCTGAGCAGTCTGCAGCCAAGAGAAAAGAAAATTCCTCAGTTTCCCCCAGCATACAGGAATGATAGCCCCGTTGCCATCTTGCACCAGATCTCGTGCATAAATGGGTCTAAACGCGCATTGCTGCCAAACTTCAGCGCTGCATGGTGAAGGGTGCACGTCAGCAAAGACTGAGGAGTCCCGGTTCACTTGGTGGAAGTCGTCTGATAAATAGAGGATGCTAACAAAGACAGACTGAACATCAGTGTGAGATCACATGCTGCTGCAATTTGTCTTTTGGGTTAATGAGAATTGGGAGCAGGGAGGGGAAAACCAGTTGGAGGTAGCCCTGAACCAGGTGGTGAGCGGTGGTGGAGGTAGATGTCCAGTTGTGTTGCTCACCCTTCGAAGTCCTGGGGTTGTAAGGTCCTGACCCACCCAGGGCAGGACGAATGCCCTCTGCTTGTCACAACATATTCAGAAGGGACCCCGCCAAAGAGTCTGAGCGTTGAGAGGCAGACGTAGCCCACGGAGTCTTGGAGTTGAGCCATTAAAGGTCAGTTAGGCCAAACTCTTGGCCCGTGTGGAGTCCCTTTCCCAGTGTCTCTGACCTGATTGTCAGCTGGCCTCTGCTTGAATACCTCTAATGACGTGGGACTCACTACCTCAGCATAGGACCCATGTGCTGCCTTTCAGAACATTCCCTGAAGGCACGATATCCCCAAACCAGTGCTGGGTAACCTTTCTTCCATGACGAGAGAAGAGAATCGAAAAACAAAAGTGTACCCACAGCTGGCATGGGGGTAGTAGCCCTGGTTGGTTTTGTTTCTCTCCCCAGATGGGGATGAATAGTGGGTACCCTAAGCATCTATTTCTGTTCTTGCTTAGAGACACAAAGAAACATTTTTTTTCCTACCCAGGGACCCTCATATCCATCCTAAGTGATCCTGATTTATCTTCACATTGGTCTATAAATTTATCCTCACATTTGGCATGTGTTCTTCTTTGCTATTCAAAAGTCTGTTAATTTGTACCTCCAAAGCAGTAATTCTCAACCGGGGCAGTTTTGCCCAACAGGGGCCACACGGCACTCTCTGTAGGTTGCCACAAGTGGCGTGGAAGGGGCCATTGTTATCCAGTAGTTAAAGGCCGGATATGATGCTACTAAAGAGCCTACAGTGACCAGGACAACCCCCCAGATACCGTGTGGCCCCATTATCTGGCCCAGAAACTCCCATCTAAAGAGACCAAATACAAACAACCGGTATTATCAGCCCTTGGTGGCTAGCGCAGTGGACAGTTTTTTGCTCTGCCTTAATTAGTATCTAGGAAAACATAAGAGTTTTCATTTCATAAGCAGAAGAGCTTCTGCATTTATGTGTATCTTCAGGCTTCTCACAGAAGAGTTAGAGTAGAGCCAGGCAGTTTGCTGTAGAAAAGAATTCATTGAAAATCAGGTGTTGGGGGGTCATGATGGTTTTAACATGATGCACTCAGTAACTTGCTTTAAACCGTAACTCTCCTCGCAGGGTAGTGGATACCTTCAAATCCTAAATGAGGGCTTATGTTTAAAAGACTTCTTGGGTTTTTAAAGAAACATCCAACTCATGACTAATAAACCAAAGAGGTATATGTTACCTCCAATTGGAAGGGAAGATCGAGTCGAGTCAGGATCAGAGAGTTTTAAAAGGCTTTATTATTTTGATAGTTTACTCATCCAGCTTCAGAAAGCAATTTGTTTTCTGTAGTTTATGGAGGATTCTAAATCTGGTGTGCAATTTATTGTTCGGTTGGGGTTTTGTTTGGGGTTGATCTTGTTTGTATAGCAGGGGAGGCAGAAAGAAAATCATGTGAGGTGTTTTTTTTTTTTCTCGTTATCTTTAGAAGACACAAGTAATGTTGATGCAAGTTTTGATATGTCGTAGTCGTGTGACAGACACAAGCGTTGAATCATTTTCTTCCACACGCTCTTCTTGGGGCAGGACCCACGCTGAGAGAAGACATGGAAGGGCTTGTCTGTCAAGGCAGTAGCTAATTAGATCAGCTCCAGTGCTCCTCTGGACGCTTCCAGAAGCAGCGCCCTGTCACATTCGCCATGAGCATCAGTTCCTGTCCCCTCTCCCCCCATCCTTTGACTCAAACCAATCCAAACTTGAAAAGGGATAAAATAGACATTTCTAGGGTGCCCGCTCTGTGCTGGGTTGGGGTATTAGAGTGGAAACAGGAAGCATGTGTCCTTTAGGGACACAAAAGTCAGGTCAAGGGAGCAGTCCCAGGCCACCACGGATCCTAACTTGGTGACATGAGACTGGCAGTGTAAACAAAAGACCCTGGGATTCTGACTTGTCCCACTGAGAATCCAAAAAGAATGGTCTTTTTCTTTCCTTGCTTGTAAGCAGAATTACCCAATGACCGCTTTCGCTTTTAAATGAAAATGGTAGAACGAAAACATTAAGTGAGGTGTCATTGAGTAGAGATGGACCAGTTGGAGTTGAAAGGTGTCCTAGGGCACAGTGTCGTGTAGGAATCTTCCTTCAGTCGTGTGATTTCTTCATGGTAAAAATTACCCTTTACGTTTCCTGGCGTCGTGAGACTCACGGAAACACACAGCCGAAGTCCCGATGGTGGCCACCGCTGGACGGGCACATTCTCGGAAGTGCGGCCGTGTCCCTGCCATGCGAGCAGGACCCAGCATCCCGTGCACCCTGGGCTAGTTCCTGGCTCAGATCATCTCAGCAGCGCTTTGAGTTCTCCCCTCTGGAGACGATTTCGGAATAGTCGCCACCAGTGCTGGCATTGCAGCTCTCGTGCAAAAGCTTGCCTTCTGATCCTCTCCTATGCAATGACAGTTTTCTCTGTGATGGCCAAATTAATTATCAGAGATGGTTTGCTGGCAGACAGTTGGATGCTAATTATGATTGGAACCTTAGGGGCCCTGAAACCCAAATGTGTTGCTGTTTGTTGTTGTTGATAAGAATGAATAGCCATAAAATACAGAAGAACATTTTTTAAGTGAAAACAAGGCAGATGAAGCTAGGAAACTTTGACCGAGTTAACTGTGATCTGAGTTAAAGCTACGATGCAACTTGTGGTTGTGGGGAAGGGATTAGAGAAGTGGTTAATTAATTGTTACTTTCTGGTAGACAGAGAATCGAGCTTGGATATTTCAACACCAAGCAAAATAAAAAAAATCTGGCGTCGATTAAATTTAAGGTGACCTTTGGGGACGTGTTCTCAGAATGTCTAAGTTTGATTATCTAATTCGACTTCATACTGTGCCCCCGGTTTGTGAAATCTTTCTAGCAGGTTCCACCCGGGAAGAATTATTTTCAATTAAGTGGACCATGAGCACTGAAGAAGAAATCATGAAAGGCACCTGTAGCGTGGGGTCGTGCAGGGAACAAAGCCACCCAGCTCACAAAGGGATGGTCCAGGAGTCGGCTGTGTTAATACTGGCTTTGAGTACCATCTCATTCTTTGCAATCAACATTTACACCTTAACAAGCTGCAGAGATGAAGGCAGGTGTGTGCTTCATGGAGCTGTGTGATGTAAGAAGGATGAAAATTAGAGAAAAGAGCAGGAAACTTCCTAATCATTCCATATAGATGTACGAATGGGCTGGCTTCCTTTAGCAGCACTTATGGATAGGATGCATGCAATAGTCCAAGCATATATTCTAGAGTGATGGTTCATGGCTAAAAAAACAAAGAGAACCCATTAATACTTTGGGGAGGATTTTATGGGGGGAGAGGTGATAGCTTTTTCCTCAGAGAAAGTTAAATAATTTGTAATTTCCTGTTAAATTAGGCGGCTAATGTAAAATAATATAAAAACTAAATTTTGTCTGATGTTGCATCTCAGTCATTATGCATCAGATAAAACTTTCTGGCAGAAACATAAATTTCCCTTTAGGTTTTTTTTTTTCTTCCCGTGGATACAACAGGGCAGTGAGTTCCCATGTCTGTTAGAGACTCATAAACTGCTCCCAGCACAGAATCATTTCTCAGGGAAAATTTACACAGAGGCAAAGACAGGTACATAAAGTTCATCGTTCCATGGCAGAACAGGTTGTGGTTGAGGAAGCAGCGACATTATAAGGAGCTCTTTTAAAGTCCCTGCAATTTCTCTCCAATTACACACGCATAGGGTTGAATTTCCTGATACGTTTTTCTTGTATCCAAGGTAGGAATGCAAGTTAAGACTAACAGGAAGTTGAGGGGAATTATACTTATGAAATCTTATCTTACTTTGCCTTATCCAACTTTTTCTTGATAATTTTCATCCCTACCACGCGACAATTCAGTGACCTCAATTTTCTCTCTCTCATGAGCCGGAGAGGAAAGCGCTCTGTGTTTAAAGAGGCTGAGTCTCCTGTCTGTCCTCGTTCTGCTAAAGGGAAGCTGTGCCTTCGAAGAGCCCCACGTGGCACAGACAGAGTGGCAGTTTGGCTCTGTTGAGAGGGGTAAGACGGGGAGGGGCCAGGCGAACAGTATAAACACCCAGATGCTTAAGTAGAGTCTCCTGAGCAGCAGAATCTGTGTCACGTGGTAATTTATCAGAAATGCCCAATCTCAGGCCCCACCCCAGACCCGCTGTATCAGAATCCACACGAGTGGCTTCCCCGGGCGATTGCTATGCGCTCCCAAGTGGACCCTGAGCTGCTAGGCAGAGGAACCCACTCCGAGCATCGCTTCATGCCAGCAGCAATGACAGTGTTGTAGCCAAGAATGAAGCATTGAAGGAGTGTACACGAGGTCCCGAAGACAGTCACGAGCAATGAAAATGACTCCAACACAAGCAAAGCTGTAAAAGTGAAAAATCTTTTTTCGTGGAACTTGCTTCCTCTGTGGTCGAGGAAGACTTTTTTTCATCCCTTTGGAGCAATTCATTCTAGATTGTTTGGAAGGCCAAACAATAAAGTTCAGTGAATAAAAAGTAAGCATTAACAAAAAGACAGAAGGTGAAAACTTAGTTCTAAATCAGATTTCTCAAGGTTCTCATTTTGAACTAAACTACAGAGCACTCTGCCCCTTGTTTTTTTTCTCCTGTAAGTTCCCATTTCTCGTAAAACAGCTCCAACGTGAAAAACCATACATGTCAGATAAAATAATTACTCATATATTTTGTTGAGAAAAAAATGCACAGCTTGCATCAATGAATGCCTTTCCTACCTGTTTCGTGTAGCACAAAATTAAATGCACAAAATTTTATATAATGGAGATTTAAAAAAATGTAAAATTTCTTTCAATCAGTTTATTCTAATTAACAAGTGAACTTGAAACTTAGCTTATTTAGAGGAAGTTATATGGTCAGTGAAGTTTTTCAGGTTTACACTGAAAAAAATTTAAGTATTGTATACAAAACAGAAATTGTTTATAAGGTAAATCAAATCTACTGTGAAGTGTAAGAATATAAGTGTGTTAATATGTGTGTTTGCATAATGTGTTCTGATATGGAGGAAGATTACGACTCTCTGATTTAATAATGGGTTGATTATTTTATGGAAGGTTAAAGCAAATGAAAGTGCTAGAAGAATTTTCAAAACTGTCCACCCTAACTTCTAGGATCATGTTCTCCAAACGGCTAATTAATGTGAAGTCAGCTTCATATATTGAGATGTTTAATCAATTGGCAGATTGTTGTCAATAAATATGTGTCTTCAGCGGTTTGTAGTAGACAGGCTAATGAAGTACCCTCTGTGAGTGTCAGAGCTATTTGGAAAAAATCTCTCTCCCTTCTGGGCGGTTTGCCATACGTTATTAGTCTCCCTCTGATTCAAAGAAGGGGTGCTCTTCACCAGTGCTGGTCGCACCTCTGGATGGATTATCTGTAGGAGCAGAAAGTAAATTTCATTTTCTACCAGCAGTTAGTCAAGCAACGTGAGGCCGAAAGAGTGGTTACTGGTAATATTAATGGTGATCGTAGCAGGTGACATTTCTTGAGCAGTTGCTGTGCGTTTGCTGGACTCTATGCTCAATAGTATAATTTACTTACCTCGCTTACATCTTCACAGAAGTCTTATGAGAAAGGTCATCTGCTTCTCAAATGCTTATGCTACAAATATTTTTGTTGTGCTACTATAATCCTGAAATAGATCTTGTAGATAAAATAACCTACTCTACATATAATTTTTGAAAAAAAAATCATTATAATTCCCCAACTATAACATAATGGAGAAATGGAATAGAAGTTATTATTGAGTACATTCAGTATATAAATGTTGGCTCCTGACTGTACCCAAGGGTAGAAAGTAATAGATGTTTGCATCTGTGCATAGAGATTCTGTTTATTTGACAGCTCTAACTGCAGACTGAGAGAGATGTGATGTACTGGCTGCTCACACACTATGTGTTCACTCTGTCGGTGACAATGATATTAGAAAATGGTGAACAATTCTTAGAGAAGCTCCAAAAGCAAAACAAAATTCAGGCCCACCTTGATTTGCACAGACGTTGCATTTCTGGCATAGCCAGTATTCATTGATACTGGGGAGGAAATACTTTGTGTTCACATAGAAAACAGATGAAGGGTCTAGGCCCAAGTGATTGCAAACAGAGTTTTCCCCCTACGCAGATACCTGGTGGGACATTGAGAAGTCGTGCAGCCTGGGAAATCACTTCCCATGTTGCAGGTCTGGCTTGCTCATGAAAGACACCTGGCACCCCAAACCTTCATCCAGTAAACGCCAGTAGAACCCCCCAGTCATGAGAACAACCATGAACAGCCCTACAGATTTCCAGGAAGTCCCCAAGGAAGCATTGCCACCCATGAGACAAGGGCACTGTGGTTTCCATCCCTGTTTTCCAGATGTGACAACTGAAGCTTCAGTCGTTTTCTCAAAGACACATAGCCAGGAAGTGGTGGAGTTGGGATTCAAACTCTGGTCTGTCTGACCCCTGAGTCCTTGCACTTAACCCACCATTCCATCCTCCCTCGTGCATCAAGACAGGCCACCATTGCCCATTAGAGTTTATGTACGCTTTATGGATCATTTCTTATAACTGTGCTTGTTAAAAGGGAAAGGCTTGATTAAAATCTGTTTAGTGCCCATGGCTTGCCGTCTTCCTTGCCAGGGCCTTTGCATGGGTTGACTGGTGTTCACAGCAGCCCTGCAAGGTAGTTGCGGGTGTTCCCTTTTCACAATCAGAAAGCTTGAGTCTGTACCCCTTCCCCAAGCCACCCAGCCTGCAAGAAGCAGAACTGGGTTTCGAACTCATTTTGACTTCAGAGCTCAAGCTCTTGCTCCTCCTCTGTAGAGCAGAATGGGCCCCCGAGAGGAGGATTGCCACTCACCCAGCGCTTCCTGATGTCCCTCCACTTTCTCTCTCATTACCTGATAAGAGAGGTGAGTAAATAACTAATTGGCCAAGCGAGGACTCTTTTCGAAAGTGACAGAGGACACAGTCATAGCAGGACGTTGACATGGGCCAGCCAGGGATGCCCATTTCAAGGCCTTGACGAAGGTCTTTACCACATCATGGTTGGTGCTCAGACACACAGGTGGAAGAGTAGTGCCTGCTACTGGGGACCCTGCTGTCACAAGAGCTCTGCTTTGCTTCCTCCAATGACTATGTGACCCTCTAGAGAAGAACAGTAACTTTTCTCTTTTGAGATCTTTTCCAATTTAAAGAAGTCTACACCCCATTCTTTTCATGAGGCAAGGACAGGTGATCCTTGGATACAGCCTCTCGTGGCATCATGAGAGCAGGTGGTGGCAGGCCTGGCGGCGGGGGCACACCAGCCCCCCTGGGACAGAAGCTCTCCGTAGTTGGTGACTGAGAGCGAGCGAGCGAGCCTGCTTCCCACATCGAGCCTCATTCACTGCCTCTCAGGAGCAGGACAAAAGAAGGCTTCCTTCCTAAAAGAGCACAAGTGACTGATTCTGCCTGAATCTCCCCCAGCTTCTGCACTTGTCTGTGTTTATTATATTAATAAATACTATGCAGCTAATGTTCCCATCTGGCAGGGCAGAGAAAAGAGCAGAAAAATGAAGTTGTGGTTCCATCACTTAAATACTAATGAAGGTGATACCCACTTGGCATAGTAGAAAGGTGGGTCTTTATTTTAGAGTCTTAATTAAGAACTGCCGAGTGACTAATATTAATTAGTACGCCAGCTGTATCCTTCAGTTTCACGGTATATTTCTTATGAACCTGTGAAGGGAGGAAGCCTGAGCCTTTTTTAATCAATCAGCCCATGAGCAATTATCTGTTCAGTACACTTCACGTGTACGGGACCGGGCTGTGCAGACAGAGATTTATAGGACGCTGTCTTTGCCTTCAGGATGTCCACCTCGTCGAGGAGTGTGCACCAATAGAGAGCCAGGATTTCAGACCGTGAGGTCAGGACACCCTTGGAACACGATGGAGCAGCATGGAGATGCATTGGGGTGGGGGAGCCTTTTCGACTCTACAGGTGCCCTTCTTCCTTGGGGGTGGCCATCTCCAGCCAGTGTGAAGGATGGGAGGGTATCTTATCCCTGGGGCCCGCAGGAAATTGAAGACCACCCCCAGCAGACTGGAGAGTTGGCATTCAGAGGCAGGATGACCAGATCTGGGCTCTAGTAGAAAGGGTAAGATTTCCAACAGGTCCTCAAGGAGTGGTGGGCCCCACAGAGGAGGAAGGAAGGAAATCAGGCCAGTTGGACCAGAAAGGAAAGTTTTAATGAGCATCGAGCTGGGACGTCCACTTCAGCCCTGCAGTGCTGAGTCTGTCTACCAGCTGTAGACAGATAATCAAGACATCTTGATTATCTTGATGGTGTGTGCACGCACACACGCATGCACGCACACACGCATGCACACAAGCTTGACCTCCTGCAGTGATCTGGTACCCTGAGCCAGAGAGTGGCAGTGTAGTTTAAGAGGGGACTTCATGTATTATGTATACCAGACACGATCACTCAGCTCATTAACAAAATTATACCTAAAACAAGGGGCTTCATATAAGTCTCATTTGACATTCATATGTTAATATCTGTGGAACTCTAGTTCCTTGAATCACTAGCAACTGCAGAAGGATTATATGAAGATTAGTTGTGATGTACTTTTTCTTGACTTTGTCTTACATAGAGTGTTACTTATTACAGGTTTTTTTCAAGCTTGAATTGTAGTCTACCGTGCAGGTCTCTCCTCATTTCATACCTGGACGCTCAGATCATTGAGTTGTGTCTGTAAATGTGCAATTCTGTTAAATATTGTCTGCCAGAGTGCTGGAGCTCTTCTCGCACAGAGACCCCCAAGTCCAGGGATCTGTGACTCTCCACATTCCTTGACAAACTTTCTGGAGTAGCATTTCTTTTAAATCATGCAAGAAGAGGTCTAGGTCGGGGATCCTTAACCTTGAGCCTCAGACAAGGTCATTGGCAAAGACTCATACTTTGTAGACTCACCGTAGGAAGCTGAGTTTGATGCGCTCCCCACCCCCCAAACTCTGCCATCGAATTACGTTTTTCACATCTACTCCCACCAAATACTAATTATCATTCAGGTTGCACCTGTGTGTGTGTGTAAACTTTCTGTGGCCCTAGTTTATAGGTTTTTTTTCAATAAATCCAGACGTCCAGAGCAATCTTTTTCCCAAGTAAACATTTTTTTCAGGTGAGCATTTTCCAGAACCTTCCCTGCAGCTCTAGATAAAGTCCGCAGCAGTTGCCCTGTAGACTGCCTCCCTAATTCTGCGGTTCTGAAATCCCTGAATATTGTGACAGGCACAGTTCCCTTCAGAGGGAAAAAAGAAACCTTGGAAAAAGAGGATCTGTGCTTTCCTTTCCATTTGATGGCTTGGGGAATTTTACTAACTTCGTGTCATCACCACCAGCTTTGAACTGAGTCTGATAAATGGCCAATGGGAAGAGTGTCTATGCGCAACCAAGGAAGAACAGGAACGCTGTTCTCCAGGGGAGCGATTTTGCCATATCCACATAGCACCTGAATTGTTGTAAGTGATAACATTTTTCCTTTCATCAGTTCGCATTCTCAAATTGACTTACAAAGGAAACTTTTTTATGATATGATAAATTAGTCTCACTTGCTGTTAATAAAACCACACATGTAGTATTTGGCCACTTGGACCTCGGTACGTGTGTGGTCTTCTCATGGAACATCTTCGTGGGAAAACAGTGCTCTAAGGGGATGTGATATTTCAGGGGGTGAGGAAAATGAGCCATTTGTCTCTCATTTTAATATTCAGTAAGGGCTTCCGATTCAATTTTACTTATAAGTTTTGTTTACACTGGTATCTTTCCACTTCGGCACTGTTGATGTTTGGGGCTGGGTGCTTGTGTGTCGCTGGAGGCTGTCCTGTGCTTTGTAGGATGTTAGCAGCATCCCTCCGTCCCCTAGATGCCAGTAGCAACCCCACACCTCCCCTCCCAGGTGTGACAACTGACAACCAGAAATGTCTCTAGAACATTGCCGAATGTCCCCTGGCAGGAGCCAGAATTATGCAAGTAAAGAACCACTGTGCTACATGTAAGTCATTATGTTGCATTTACTCTTATTTTTGTTGTTGGTCTTAAATTGTTAGTTTGTTAAGTATGCATATTTAAAATACACTACAGTTTTCGAGTCCATGTTTTAACATATCTGTAAATATGCCTATAACTCCCCTCCCCACAAAACGGAAGAGCCCGGCCTCTCCTGAGACCCGCTCTGGCCACACTGTCGAGGTGGGTTAACACTGTCCCGCAGCTGTCACTCCCCAAAGGGATCCTCCCTCCCTCCCTCCCTCTTCATGCGTTTCTGGCTTATATGCAGATATGATTCCTTTAAAGAAAATACAATGAAAAATTACTTTGTGTATTTTCCACTATTAATATCAACAGAGGCCTTACCTTTTAGTGAGATACTGCTTGCTTTAAATGCATTATCTATTTTAACTTTCACAGAAGTCTGATGATGCTGGTTAATATTATTTACCCCTATTTTTTTTTTTTTGATGAGGAAAAACTGCAGCTCAGGTTAAATGACCTGCCCAAAGCCACACCGCTCGAGTTGCTATTCTGTTAAAGGAGAATATTAGAAACAATCTCCCAAAGCAGAGAAATGTTCACGTAAATTACGAAACGAGGCGTGGATTCATAGGTCACCTGTCAGTAATTGGTTATGATCTTATGGTAATAGTGATGCTGTAACTTTTGTTTAAAATAATAAACCTGTCAGCATGCTATGATTATTACTGGTTTGGGGGTTTGGGTTTTTTTTAAGTGCCTTGGATGAAAAGTCGAAAGAAATATACCAAAATACTAGTAGAAGTTATGTTGAAAGAGGGTACTTCTGGCAGTTTCAGCCCTCTCTGAATTTCTATGTGAGTTGTGATATGTTTCTATTTGTTTGAAAAATGCAATTTATAACTTAAAAAGGGAGATAAGTTAACATTACTGCCAATATTGCTTTTTCTCTGTAATTCTAGCTAAGAAGTGTCCATATTCTGCATATGTACAAATGTGCATGGGTCCATACATCTGGGCTCAGCAGTCTTCCAGAGTTAATTTGCTGTCCCTCTGGGCAGAGGGCTGGCCTGTCACCTCTTGTTCAAGGAGACACATAGGACACTTGTTTCGAGTACCCAGCCAACATACTGATGGAAAGCAGGGTGGTTGATCTGCTCACTCTGTTTTGTTTTGTTGTACTGTATTGTGTTGTTTTGTTTTAATACAACTCTGGGATGAGATTAAGCCTCACCTCTTCCCAAGAGAAAGGGCCAAGAACCTGATGTGTGTCTAGATTGATTCACTCTGAGTCACAGCAGTTGTTTGTGTTGCCATCACAGGGACAGGGAGACTGGTAGTGAACCACAGCACTATCAGCTCCTTCACCTGGACGGGGCGGTGGGGAAACAAGGTATACTCTCTCACCTACTGCCAGGTAGATGCTTGCTGCCGGCAGAAGGCATAGAACATTCTGTAAACTCCATGAATATTCTCAAGTGATATTATTTTTACTTAAACATCCCTCCATCTGTGTCTTTCCATTCATTTTTCATTCCTTAGTACTTCATAATGGATGTGTTTTGAGCTAGAGTATTTTGGTAATCGTTGTGAACACTGTGCTCCAGAGAGATCATTTTCACTAAGGTACTAAGTACCTGACATTTAGTCCTCATATCCAGTGTATTAGGTAGCAGGTGGGATGCCCATTGTACAGATGAGTAAAATGAGGCTCAGACAGATTAAGGATTTCTGTCTCTGTGGTTCTGTAAAGTGATACATTCCTCAGTGATTCCTCTTGAGTTTGGGGTAAGTCTATTGTACCACCTAAGGGAGCTTGCTTTTTAGCTTCTGGTGTGTATCAGTTGTTCTTGTCAAAAACTAGCTTGATTTAACATCTACCAAAATTTTCAGATTCTTTTTGCTTGTTTACTATTTTTGTGTGTTACACTGAATTTGAAATTGACATATTGGTGAATTACCTACCCGGCACGATTATTTCCCATAAGTCCAGAGGAGCTTGGTTTACCTATTTTGTACTCGTTGTTCCTCATCTCTACATTAACATTGTCCCCTGCCCATATTTTGAACTCTTTTTTTTCTGGTCTTGATTCTGTACCTACCATCTGTGTAAAAACCCTGACTCTAACCCAGTAATTTCTCCTTGAAACCCCAAATTCCCAAGTAATACAGCCTGGTGTGAGATCGCTCCATGTGTTCTTTAAAGTACATGTGGTCGTCACATCCATCAATAGATAATCTTCCGCGCTTACCAGAAGCACTGTGTCATGTCTGGGAAAAAGATTTAACGTCGGTTTTAAAGAGCCGTAGACGTTTTAATAAAAGTTTCTTCTCAGTTTTTCTCTGATGTGTATCAGGAGGAAAGTATAGTAACAGAGAATATAGCATTACCACAGCATGTCTGTCTGAATACATTTCAGTTCATTGAGCTAGATTTCCCTGAAAAGGGAGCCTTCCCAGCCAACTCAGCCCTAAAAACAACCATGGGGGCAAGCTCAGATCTGTCGTGCCTATAGGTGTCATTTTCTTATCCTTAATATCTCATTCTCCGGCATGGTGACAAACAGGATCATAGCTAATAGTCTAATGAAAACTGTAGACACCCAGTGTCAGAGCAGTATGTGCTGAGCCTCCTGCCCAGTTAGAGTGGCAGAGCCCACCAGCCAAAGGGCCGGCACTTGGCGTGAACCCATGTGGTCCCCAAGCCTTCGTGCTGGTCAGCGACCGCTAAGGTGTGGCGGTGAGGTGGTCTCCGTGGGGACTCACAGCCTACTTAGAAGCAGTTCCAGGAGCAGGAAGCACAGAGACATATGGAAATTCCACTCTCATGCTTAATATACAACATGCAAAATGAATTTTTCATATTGGCTTTTTTAAAAAATGGAAGCGTTCCAGCTTTGCCTCGCTGGTGTGCCTTTTGGAGTTAGTGTCCTTTAAAGCAGCCAGAGGGGGAATAGCTGTAATGTAAGCAGAGTGGTGTTTGCAAGTGAGATCTGTAGGAGAGGCGACGATGATTTTGGAAACATTATTCTGGGTGTTGAATTGAACAAAGAGTTATTACTGAAGGGAAAAAAAATACCCAGAAACACGTTGTTAATACTCTCTCGGATTTGGGCCTCGAGAACCATCCTGTGAATTGAGTGGAAGATAAATAGAGAGAAAAATAGCAAATTAAGGGGACAAATAACCAGGGCGAAGGGGCGGGGGAGGTTGCCCGCTGGCATCAGGAGAGAGAACATATAACCAGCGTCTGATGCATTTCCTTAAGAATCCGTGTGTTTGCAAATTGCTCTATTGCATCTTAGCAGAATCTAATCTGAGTAACGAAGAGCTGACGAGCGAACATGGTTGGATGAATTCCCTCAGTCCTCCTGAAATATAACAGAGCAAGGAACAGTATAATGAAAAATAACAGAGAGAGGAGCTAGGGGCTTAACTTATGATCAGTGTTCATTACAACAAATGACATTTCCACTGCAGAGTTACCATAAAGATTATTGACTCTTACGTAATGTGGTTCCCAGCTGAATAGATTGGAGAACAGCTTAGCCCGTGCATGGGAGAACTGCAGCAAGAGGAGAATTGAAGATGTGATCGGTACCCATATTCATGTTTTCTGTTAGTCCTGGTGAGCTGCACGTTCAGGACCCTGGACAGAGCCAAAGAGCCTTCTTCCAGGAATTCTCGCCACAACTATCCCTGGCACTGGCTAACCATGGTTGTGTTACACTCAGTGAAGACCAAGCTCAGAAAGTGACTAAACTTGTTGGGAGTTTTATATCCAAGGCCCCCTCCTTATGTTCCCTGCCATTTGCTATTTTTCTCAAGCATACTTATTACAACATTTTAAAAAATATCTCTTTGGAAAGGAAGCTGTGTTTTGTGGAAAACTCTGGGCACACAACCATAAGGCATTTTGCAACTCCATGGCTTCGACCAGCTTTAGAATGGACAAGCCCAGTTCAGAGCACCTGTTTGGTACCTGCTGAGCACTCTGTTATTTCGTCCTTGCAACACCCGTATGAGTTATGTACTATTATTATCAGTCCTATTTTGCAGGTGAGAAAGCATTCTCAGAGAGGTTAGGTAACTTGTCCAAGGGTACCCAGCTGCCAAGAATTACTAATGAGTTTCAAAATCATTTCTAACAGTCTGCTGTACATTGTAGCTTCCACACAGGTGCTAAACATAAAGAGAGATTCATTCATATTCATATCTATCTCTCTCTCTCTCTCTCTCTCTCTCTCTCTCTCTTTCTCAAAGCAGGCTGGGTCTCAGGTCTGTCCAGAATGTTTGCTTTCAGCCCATATTCACGAGCCACACCAGCCTTGCTTGTTGTGTGTTTTAGAACTCAACTCTATAAAAGTGTCTCCCACTTAAGAGGGCTCACTGTCAATATTAGCCAGAGGTACAGGTGGCAGCCCTTGGTGACATGGGAGGTACAAACAGAACAAGGGAACGCAAAGAGGCCAATGGTGAGGGACTGCCTTGTTGCAGAGAAAGAAGCAAAGTGGCATTTGGAAGCATATCGACAGTTGTCAAAAGAATAATGAGGAAGAACTCTATGGGCCTCAATAGTAGAGTGTTGGGATCTTACCCTTCCTTTAGTTTTCAATTGTATATTTCTGAGTTGTATGGGGAAAAAATACCTCAACACATAATGAAGAATTTAAAAATACTCTTAGCCCTGATACAACCAGCAGATTTAACATTTGTCCCCTCTCTCTTCTAAGCTCCCCCTCCTCTCCTTTATGAAAGCCTCATCGTGATGTCCCATCTTGTGGCCCCCTGCAGTCTGTTCTGGAAACCTCCCTGTAGCCCCCATTCCCTGGCGTCCAGCCCAGAGGTCGGAGCCAGACAGGACAGAGAAGCATGAAGTGCCAGAGGTTCTGTTCAACCCTGGCCACTTGAGAAGGTGCACAGCTGAGTGAGGAAGTCTGTCTGGGCGGGCTGGGAGATGGCAGATTCACGAGTACACCTCGTCTGTAGCCGCTGCTTCTCCAGCCCCCTCTTAGTGGCCTCGTGGATAGCACACTCTGGCCAGCTGGGCTCTCAGGACTTTGGCTCTCAGGAAGTTGCTTTTATGTTCTCTTGCTTTGGAGGAAGAGAGGAACCAAGCACACTTGTCTCCAACCAAGTAGTGTACCTGGGCTTTGGAAGTTATTTGTTTTGGCCTTAAGACCTTTCCAAGCTTATAACTATTGCAAACAATTAAGGATACTGGGGAAACCTCTTCATAAATGGGGATATACAAGTGGGTGTATATATACCCATAAGTGGGTATTTTTCCTACTTATGTAGAAGTTTCCTAGATAGACAGACAGACATCTTTTTTTGAAAGCATTGAAAGTAACCAAGTGGTCAGAATGCCTGGGAAGGGTCCGTCAGCCTTTAAAATGCCTTTCATCAAAGTCTAAGAAGATGGCTCAGCTCAGATTGTCCGTATCTGGCGTGCAACACCATAGCCACTAACTGCATGTGGCTTCTTGAGCTCTTGACTTGTGACTTGTCTGATTGAGATGTGCCGTAACTATGAAATACCCACCAGAGTTCAAAGCCATGATATAAAAAATATTACATTTATATAAATTTACTGAATTATTTATCATTAAAGATAACATAGATCATTCATCATTTTTAAATTGATGACATGTTGAAATGATAACATTTTGGATCTATTGGCTTGAACAAAATATGTGATTAAAATTAATTTCATCTGCTGCTTTTTACTTTTTTTAATATGGCCACGAGAAGATGTAAAATTACATTTGTGGCTCGAATTATATTTCAGAGAGTGCTATTCTATGGAGATATGTGAAATATGGAACATGTCTATGCAAACTGGAAGTACTAATACATGTTTAAAAACAAGACTTTAAAAATAGCCCAAGAGGAGAGAAATTAACTCCATCTAGGTATTCAATGCAGCGAATACTACCAAATAAGACGGGGCTCGTTCTACCTTTGGGGGGAAATGTGTTGGATCGAAATCTTCGTGGGTGATAGTTCTGCAGGGAAGACTCTTTTCCTAGGAGGACATTGTCAGGGTAGTAGGAGTCGATTGTTACGGAACATGGTTTGTTGATACTTGAAAATAACCATGGCGCGTGCATTCCTTTGGGATCCTCCATCGCCGGTGTCGTCACGCTGGGCCCGGGAGGTGCTTCACAGACACCTGCTCCTCTGGCATCTCCGCCCCACACTTTAACTTCCACCTCGCTCTCACCAGCTGTATTTAGAATGCTCTAGCACCTTCCAGGGGTGTTTTGTGGGTGAGATTCTTAGATGAAACACTTGGGATTCTTGGAAGAAAGGGGCTGTTATGACAAGCTTTGGCTCTTCCCTCCTCGCCCACGGCCACAGTTTTGCTTGGAGCCCACAAGGCCTGTTGGGGGCATCAAACAGCTCAAGCTCTTGTGCAGAGAGAGTCACATCCTCCTTGTGCCTTCCCGGGGTCCCCACCCAGATTCCTTGCTGATGCATGGAATCCTCTCGTAGATCTTTTTTAGCATCCAGCTTCAACCACAAACATCTTCGTTTTTAACCTTTTTGCGCTTGCAGACCATAAATTCCCCTGCCTCTCTTAAAAAATCTCATTTAAAAAATCTTAGGAGGAAATGTATGACAACTATTAAATCTGCTGAATCTACCCAGGGAGCTACAAGTATAATATTTTTTACATGTTAAACCCTTTTTTTTCAGAATTTTTTTCCCATAAAACTCAGAAATATGAGTTTTATGGAAAGAAAATAAAAGAAGGATGGAATCCAAAGACTCATCTCCCAACGAGCTCTCCTAGATGTCTTCTCTGTTAATTCCTTTGGCAGTGGTTGACTTGTTCCCAAATACCTCTTTGTTTCTTTCCATACCCCAGCACGTTCCCTTACCCACAAAACTGGGCCCCTCCCCTGCCACCAAACTCTCTGTCACTAGCCAGGAGGTCAAAGATTGGCATCTGGATGCCAGAAAAGCACAGATCAACTTGATGTGCTGTGTTGCATATCAATACGGATGGTGTTTGCCACTTTTCAGAGAGAGCACAGCTTATGTGGGGGAATTCGGCCTTGTGTCAGGGAAATGGCAAAAGGTACCAGGGACAGTTCACCTGGGCTGCTGCTTGCTAAAAGTCCACCTGGTGAGAACCTTGCCGCTAAAGCACAACGTGGGTAGTAGGTAGCTGGGTGCTTTCTCATCTTGATTCCTGGTTGTTGGTTTTTTGGGTTTTTTTTTAATCTTTGCTGCATTTGTAAGTGGAACATGATTCACGTCACAGAACGTCCATGGATGATGGAGCAGGGGAAGATGATACGGTGCTGTCTAAAATCTCAGGCATGGCGCTGTGATCTAACCAGGGCACAGAACGAACCTTAGGGTTGCAAGCCCTGTGAAGTTTCATTGCATGTGATTTGGTGAAGGGTTAAATGAGTTACTATAGGTGAAATGCTACACGGTGTTCATATGCAAAGTGTTATAAGTTCCATTCATGCAGGTGCCCAGCTCGGAGCAGGTGGAAGCCGTTGCCTGGAGTGCTCTGTTTCAGTGGGCTCTGGGTCTGGGTGCAGCCTTAGAGCACCCACTCAGCGTGTGATACCTGTCGTCGTCGCTGTGAGGTGGGGAGTGGCAGTGGGCACATTAGATAGCCACCACCGCTATTTAAATCCAAGTGCGCCATTTTCTGTTTGGGGAAGCACAGATCAACTTATGGATTAAGTTGAATTAATGGATTAATCCAATTTATGGATTAATTCCAAAGCCTTCTTGGTTCCAATTCAGTGAGCTTTGCCCTGTACTCGGAAACGTCTATAGCATAGGCCTGTGCTTACATCTAATGGCAGGTCCAGCTGCACGTCACCTGCCATGGCCAAATCAGGTCATTTGGGCTGAGTGAAACTGAGGGGGAGGGACATTTTCACCCCTGTACCTCCTTAGCCACAAAGAGGAGGAGGAGGAGGAGGAACAGCAGTAACGGTAGTAGTAATAATAGTAACACCAGTGTTAGTAATACCTCACTGCATGCTTTTACCGTTTGTCTTTACCTTAAAAACCAAAGAGAGAAAAAGCAAACGCTTGTGCTGTTTTTGGTTACTAATACTCCTAGTTCTGGGACACCATGTCTGTGTAATATCATCTACATGTAGAGCCGCAGGACACATGTGTGCCCCATGTGGTTTCATTCATGTGATTTTAAGGCTTAAAGGACTTAACATACAGGAAGTGCCATGGAAGCTTCCTGTGTCAAACGCTGACATGCAGCCTGCACGACTCGAGCTCTGCTGCCGCAATGACCAGCTTCACGGCTTTAGGGATCCCGAGCAACCCTGAGCTGTTCGTGAAGACACCAAGTGTGGCCAGAAAGACTCTCATCCTTCCGTGATAATAGAAGTCCATTCTCATTTTTCACTTTGTTCTTCAAGAAGAAAAAGGGGGAAACACCCACTGCTTTTGTAATGTTCATTTTAACTGAATTTTCTTTTATTAATAGCTACCTTTCAACTAGTTCTTATTAACACCAAACATAATTAGTATTCAATAAAAGCCTGTGGTACCTTAAAGGAATTCACTGGAATCCCCTGATCACAGTACTGGGAAAGAGAGTCCTGCAAGGGGACAATGGCCTGGCTCCAAGAGGCCTCAGGAAGTGGCACTATGGCGCATTTACCCTGTGCCTGTCTTGCCTTCAGCCTTTCGGCCTTAGAAACCCTGCACCAAATGGAGGAAAACACCTGAGAAAGTGATTTAGGAACCAGAACTCCATTAGAGAGGACACAAGCCCCCAAAGTCGAGAACACTTGCCCGGGGCTGCAGAGCACATATTTATTCTCATTATACAGCCTTAAATGGAAGCTGATGGACAGTCACCTGGTAAGCATGGAACTGACAACGTCAGGAAATACTCTTTGGCTAAGACATTCATTCAATCTGTCAATCAGTCCCTATTTATGGGGTGACAGTTGTGTACCAGGCATCGGGCACTGGAGAAATAAAAATGATTGAGACATAGCGCCTGTCTCAGAGGCAACTATGATCCAGTTGGGATCCACAGAGTCAGATACTTTCAACGCATCCTAGTTAAGTGCAGGGATATGTACTTTCATTCAGTCAATCAACAAACATTTATAGCATGTCTATGGCATACCAGGCACAGAGGACTCTGAACAAGACAGACAAGGTTCCAACCTTCTAGAAACAAATCTGCTATCAGGGGAGGCAGGAAACCAATAGTAATCGCATACACAAAATAACTATATTGTGACAAATGGTGTGACAGGGAAATGAATAGTCAATGATACTGTGGCCTTTGAAGAAGACCAGAGTGATATTGTGTTAGTCATGGTTCAACATTCCTTTGATTTCAGGGAACGCAAAGCCTAAAAGGGGAGGGGGGTGTTATTTGATAATTTTCTACTAATCCAGTGATACAGTGGGCTTCACGCCTGGGAGCCCAGCTGGCGCCATTGGGCCCATTCTCTCTCCATCTTTTGGTTCTGCTGTGTCTTTGCGGGTTTCTCTCCCAGGCAGCTTGCTTCACACGGTGCCGGGTTGGGGTGCTGGCAGAACTGGGCTCGTAGTGACAGTCTGAGCTACAGTCCTAGGCCTCTTTCTCTCACCAGCCACACGCTCATGAGTGACCCAGTTCCCGTAGCCAGGGTGATGGGTCACCTGACACGCCGAAGACTTGAGTCATGAGTGGTGTTGACACTCACCAAGGCAGCACGCCTGGGCTCTGGAGTGCAAATGCCTGCATTCACAGCAAGGTATTGAAGCTGTCTGTGCCTCTGTTTTCTCACCTGTAAAATGGGGGTTGCAATAACACCTATGTCTGGGGGACCTTGAGAAGAACATTCCAGGCAGAGAGAGTAGCAAGGACAAACATCAGACGTGGGCAGGAGCGTGGAGGATCCGCTTGCTGGGCTGTGCAGGGTGGTTACTGCCGGATTCGCTTTCTGTGCTTCTTGTAGAGACATGGTCCTGCCAGGGCGTCCGCAGAACTCAGCTCGCTGGGCCCCAGTGGCTTTCCCTGGAGGGTGCTTAGCGCCCACCACCTGTGTTTACCCTTCTGTTTCCTGTCCTGACCACGCCCTCTCCAGCTTCTCTCTCCAGCTTAGTGAATACCCTTGGTCTGGTTACAGTCAAGTCTCACTGGTCTGGGAGATACGCTGGTGTTATTTTGGGTGACTTTTAATGTGTCTGCTTTGATCCATTTTGTGTTGGTTTTATCATTTAACACGCAGAGGGCCATCTTACTTCCCTGAAGTTCAAGTGGTGGGGGGGGGTGCCTCTCTCTCACCCCGACTGTCCTAATCTCTTCAGCCAATTCTGTATGGGCAGGGTTTGGAATTTAAAGTGGGTTATGTGATATGAACTAAAGTGAGAATTTGTGATTGTATAGTATTAACATCCAGCTATCCATGTTAAGAGGCCTATTAGATCATTACTATTTAGCTTTTGAGAGCTAGATTCAAGTTAATGGATTTTCACACTAGTGTTTTTGAAAAACAATTTTTGAAAGGGGCAAATTGTTCATGTAAAATAATTCCTCTCTTTCTTAGTTTAGAATATCCACATGGATATTATAAACACATACAGATATATACGGTTGGGTGTCTCTTTTTAATCATTACAAATGCCAGGTACTAAAAGAATTCTTTCTCTTCATAAAACATACTCACTCCAGGTATGAAGTCTATCGGGGAAGGAGCTTGTTTGGGAAACTTACCAGTGCCCTTGGACCAATTTCCTTCGCCTTTGAGTTTATTCTGGAAATTGCAACATTTAGCACTTCACCGGTTAATTTAAAAGGATTACCTATTTTCTTAAATGCTTAAGCAAGGAAGCAAGTTGCAGATATTGATTTTTCTCTGCATATATTCCGTGAAAGCTCCGTCCCCGGGGAACGTACCTCCTGAACTGCATGCTTGACAGTGACAGCTTGGACCTCTGATACATAACCAAAGACCTTGCCTAATATCCTTGCAACTGCTCAGGGAATTTTTATTAAGTAAAAGCATCATTAGAGGAGACAGGATGATGAAGTTTAACGAGCATCTTTTGTGCACAGTACTGTTAGTTTCGCCATGCTAGAATGTGCATTTCTCTCCTCCAATGGGGCAGATAGTGTCCAGTTTGCATGGGGTGTTTTTAAATCTGCCTTATATTTTATATTATATCCGTATGTAGCTTGATATCTGCCTTAAGCCAGCTACACATTCCTTTTGGATATTTATATAGGTTCTGTTTTGCATGTGCATGTTTATTTTTTTTTCCCCACCGTGTGTTGGACACAGAAAGCAGTGAGGGTTATAACGGAGAAGAATGTGACAGACACTTACTGCCATCAGTGAATTGCGTGGAACCATCTCCTGGAGGTTTGATCTCAAAAAAAAAAAAATGACTGCATTTTGAATTAATGAGACTTCTCATAGGAATGGGGTTAACTGTTCCTTTTTTTTCTTTAAGACTCAGCAATTTATGTGCTAAGGTTCTGTCACCAGCCCCTCATAGCTGCTAGATAGGATAAATAAAGACATGGCAAGTGCTTATTAATAATCTGGGCTTCACACTTTGTCCACAGATTTATTTGCGGAGATTTTAAATTTAGCCTCCTGCCGGAAGATTACAGATTATAAGCAAAATTATTTCTTTCCATTATTTTCACTGACCATCTCCTTAGATTTTAAAATTGGTTCTTTTCTTGGTCTGTCTAAGAACTTTCCATGGAAACACCCAAAACAACAGTAGGGATGCATATGACATGAGCAAATGACTTAAGAACAGCATATTGTACCTCTCATATACCTGGCATTCTGAGACACAATATTTACATAGCACACAATGTGTTTCTCACAGTGCCCTGAGTGTATAGACTACAAAAGAAGATAAGTCTGCAGTCCCCCATGCAGATAGTCCCAATTCCCAGTTAAGATAGCAAAGGTTCTGGAAAGGCATAGGACTCTGAGGTCACTCAGCTCTCAGGTGGCAGAACTCAGGCTCGCCCTGTCTTCTCTACACTCCACACTGCCTGACTCAAGCCTGGTCATAGGTTACACGTGCCTGTTAGCACATGGAGAGAGGTGAGCTTGGGCAGGTTAGGCCTCAAGTGCCATGTGCTATAGCTGCTCTGTGTCCAAGACCAGGCTGGGTCCCCGATCCAGGGGGGCGCTGGGTGCTGTTTTCCATGCATGTACCAGGGAGAGCTTGTTCGGGCAGTCGTGTGCAAGACACGTTGGAGGAAGGGAGGTACCAGCATCAGGGAAGCCAAGAAGGGAACCATTGTAATAATCTAATGGCCATGTGACGTGGGCCTGTGTTTTAGGGTAGGAAAAAAAAAAAAGAATGAATAAAGTGGAGAGGACAATGGAAATAAAAATAAACCAAGCACCATAAAGCAGCTGATGAACCCACCCAAAGGTTAGGAACCTTTCAGAAGTTGATGAAAGCTGTGGTCCTTTTCTGCTGAAACATACACGTACAACTTAAGAACAGATATTTCTGTGGTTCCAGGCTAAGAATTTCGACTGTAGGGAAAACTGCTATCATATTTGATTAATATGGACAGTGAGGCAGATGTCAAAGTGACTTCAATGCTTGATCCTGACAGTCTGGAGATGTGGAGGGAATGGACTGGGGAAGGTGGTGTAGAGGCCCTTATGTGCTTTGCAGGGAGGTTTGACAGCTGAGTGTCCAACTGGGCTGAAGGGGGCGGTGACTTGGAGAGCTGCCATTCTGAGATAATCATTAAAGCTATAAAATTAGATGATCTTTCTAAGGAAGAGAATACAAAGAGATAAAAGCACAGATACCAGGACCAAAGAGGTGTCCAGAGAGAGAACAAGAGCCAGGATAGTGCCGTATATCCCTATTAGCTAAGGCAGGAAACTTTCAAGAAGGAGTGGGATTGGCCCCAGCAGGGGATGGGGGTCTTCATGGCTACAGCAGCAAAGGGGTGTGAGATCCTTGGATCCAACTAAAATGATAAGACTCGAACATTTTTGCAAAACTGAAGATGCCCATATTAAATGAAATTCACCTGTCAGTAATAGAAAATCATGCATATCATACTGCTTAATAAAAAAATGTGTTGCAAAATTTATTCAGAGTCTGATAGGCTGGAACTTTTTGGCCATGCAATCTTAGCTGTCAACAGGGAGTAGTGGTCAGTTGCATGGGGCTTAAATTAACCAGTCTGCAGGGTACTTTAACAGCATGCCTCCGAAGTCACCGGCTTGGTGACCCAGGCAGGCCACAGAATCATTTCTTAATGATTCTTCCAGAGATGGTCTTTGGCAGGGGTTGTTCGGGCAGCCACCACAGGCAGGGCCCACTCCCACTTTCATCTTTGGACTCCACAGATGAGCTAGAGAGTCCCCAGGAACACAGGCAAGCTGGTGTGGTCACCTCCCATCCCACAGCTGAGAGCATCCCAGGCATCTCGTCTTTGAAACTGTCTTCGGTGACAGAAGTCTGTTGATCAGCCTCCCGAGAGTCATCGATTCTCTCGTGTCACTTCGGAGTGCTGTTTGTTGGCTTTTTTTCCCCACTCTTTAATCATCTCCCAATTATCACCTACAAACCAGATTTCAGTGGAGAGAATGACTCTGTGCCGAAGGGTCCCCTCCACTTTCTGGACTGAGCATTCTGCCCCCCGGCCGCCGCAGCCCCAGGGGTGGCCTTGAACCAGGGGTGACCCTGAGCCAGGCTGCCTTTATCACACTCTGGAGCTGGCGTCACCAGGCAGCAGTGCCGAGACCCTCCCCAAGAGAGGAGCTGCCCCAAAGGCACAGGGTGGCAGTGCGGGTTCCAGGCTGCACCCCGGGCGTGGTGGCAGCTTGTGAGGAGCAGAAGGAACTGGCCAAGTAACCTGAGTCACGGAGCTTCGTAAGAGGTCAGAAGCAGCAGCTGCCATTCTGCAGCACCTACTGTGTACCCGATAGACAAGAGTATTTCCACATCTCATTTAATCTTCCCCCAAGCCCTCCAGGGTAGCTGGACATTCTCATCCTCATTTTGCAGATGGGGACATCAGACCGTGGCAAGTTAGTGATGTTCCTGAGGCCACACGTTGTCCAGGGCTGAGCAGGGTATGGAATTCAGAGGTGAGCGTGAAGCCCAGGGACTGTTCTCCAGGAATCAGTCCCCCATGCAAGGCCAGACAGGTGTCCCCTTCGCAGAGAGCTGTGGCAGCGATGGTGGCGCTGATGGCATGTGCTGTCTGGGAGGTGGCAGGAGCACCAGGGCCAGAGGGAGGGATGGTTGGGTTTTCCCAGATGTAGGAGGCGATGGGAGGGAACAGGCCAAGCAAGACAAGCTGTGTCACCAAGGCCCGGAGGGAAAAAGTACAAGAGTCACAAGAGGAGGAAATCGGGCATTGGGGAGGACAACAGTCCTCACCGATCCTGGTGCTTCCACATGTGGCCCTGCATGGTGTGATGTGCTCCCTGCTCTCTGGAGCTGCAAGTAATAAAACATTTTCTACTAGATCACTGTTATGAATTAAATCCAGGTACAAGCAAAACATGGGCCGCAAGCATTAGCTTCAGAGAAGGGGGGACAGAGATGATCCAGTTCATAGTAGAGAGGCCACAGCTTGCACACCTGTTTTTGCTACTTTTGGTAGAAACAGCACCCACGTTTCCTTCGGGGCACCTTGCCTTTCCTGAAACTTGGTCCTACTTTTCAATGAGCAGCTATACCAGAAACTGGACAGTTTTTCCTGCTGAAATTAAGCAGAATCCTCACCAACAGGCTGCCCCGCCAGGCCTAGAGAGGTTCCCGTGCTTTACTCTGTTAGTTCTCTGTTGCTGCTGTAACACGTTACCACCAACTTAGTAGCCAAAAACAAAACAGATTTATTATCTTATAGTTCTAGAGGTCAGAAGTCTGAAATCAGTGTCGGTACATTTGCATCTTTCTGGAGACTAGGGAAGAATGGGTTTCCAGCTTCTAGAGGCCACCTGTACTCCTCAGCTCACAGCCTTGTTCTTCTAAGGCCCCTTTTGATGACATCAGGGCCACCAGATCATCCAGGATTATCTTCCCAGCTCAGGGTCCCTAACTGAATCACATCTGCAGAGTCCCTTCTGCATGTAAAGTACCATATTCACAGGTTCCAGGGATCAGGATGTGGCCGTCTTTGGGGGCTGTTCTTCCGCCTGTCTACCCTTACTTACCAAATCGAGGCCCCATAGCTACTAATTGGTAGAGCCACAAGGTTTTGGAGCCTGAGATGCTTGTTGTCACTGCTCTGCCACAGCCTGGTCCCCACGTGGGAATGGCCGCTTAGTAAAACGCCGACTCTCATCTGCCCACGCAGCCGGAGGAGTTAAAGGATCGTGCAGTGGACGGCGGCGGCCTCCAGCTCTGCCGGTGACTCACCGAGGAAGTGGGGCGATGCATTTAGCTCTGCCTTCGTTGCTTTCTTCAAAAAGGATGAAAACCTTTTTTCCAGGGGTGTTTGGGCATTTAGCATTGATAGAAAATAACCCTGTTACTCTTCAGAGGAAAAAGCCCATAAGAAGTAAGGAAATCATGTAATTATCTTTATTTAATTGCTCTGAGTGTAACCCCACATCAGTACTATTTTTGAACAAGCATTCGCTGGCCACTTCCAGTAGACTTGCCATGGTGCCGGGCCTGTTGAACTGCCACTGCCACCCCTCCTGGAAAATAGCATCTTTATTTGACAGATCTAGAAACTGAGGCACGGAGGGGGAGGTAAAAGTTGCTGATCATTTGCCCAGAGTCAACAGCTAGTAAGTGTCAAAAGGTAGGGTCTGAACATCAAGGTCAGGGCCGCCATCTCCCACCTGGCCCTTTGTAAGGACTTGCTATGTAGCCCCAGGAAGTCAGGTGCACACACAGTAGAATCTGAATCTAAAAGGGCAGGAATTGAAACTCTAGAACATTCCAGTTCCCTCGGGAAAAGGAGAGGAGCCCTGCTGAGTCCTAAGCAGTTCTGCGCCCCCTTTATAAGATAGCTTCCCTGGGTGTCACCCTCAGGCCCAGCTGAACACCCACCCCTTCTGAGAAGCCCTCCCTGTCCTCCTCAGCCCTTACCCCATTCAAGACATGACACAAGCAGACCCTGATTGATTCCTTTCAATACCTACTCTCTTCCTCCTCCTCTGACCTCCTGTGGTTGCCAAGACCCTTTCTTGGCACCTAGGTATCGCCACGTTTCCACGTGCATAGACTGCAGAGTCCCATCTCTGCAGATGTTTATAATCCTTAAAGTTCGATGTTGTCCGTGAGTAAGAACGTGTCTCTATTTATTTCCTTCATGGGCATAAGGGGTTGGGAAATAGAGGGAAGACAGTGTCCGTAAACTGACATCCTGGGAGGAAGAGGAGCGCAGGGGCCGTGAGAGGAACAAGTGTGTTTCAGAGCGTGTCGGCAAAGACGAGGCATGGAGTGATCTGCTTGGGCTCAGGGTTTCTTCTACCTGTTTGGTGTATCTGGGAGAGCGGCCGGGAAGGAGGAACACAGGTTGGGCCCCCCTGGATAACACAGGGTGATGTCCGCATCCCAAGATCCTTAACTTAATTACACCTGCAGAGTCCCTTTCGCCTGTAAGGTAACACAATCACAGGTTTCGAGGATTAGGACAGGGATGTCATTGGGAGTTGGGGCAGCCACAGAGGGAAGGTTGGATGCACTGAACTTTCCCCTCTGTCCAAACCAGTGGTTCTTTACCTGGGATTCGGGGCCCCCAGGTATCCCCAGTCTAGTCTTCAGGGGGACCTGCAGAGCGTGGGAGAGGGGGACTTTCCTGGGAGCAGGTTCTCTTGGGGAAGGAGATGTTTGTCCTGTGCCTCCAGGGGAGGGCAGTGCCAGGTGGGCAGGAAGGGGCCTCTCTCTCCATTCCATGAGCAAAAGCTGCTCAAAACTAATGCCTCCAGAAGTCAAAAGCCAGTTTGCAGGCTCTCATGTTACGTGTCTGGGACGTAGGACATGAGATGCTCTCGCTGGAGAGCTAAATTGTGCCACACCGTGCGTGGCCACCAGGTGCCAGCATCAAGACAGGATGTCAGTTCCTACAGTGGTCATTATAACTTGGGCCCCCTGGTACAGGGCGGTCACACTCTGTGTCGTGCTCTTCCAGTTGGCTCAAAGCGACTGCAGGCAGCAGAGTTGTCAGGTGGTGGCCTTCTGGAGAGGCTGAGACACCCCTCCCCTCCCAGGCTCTCTTGGAGACACAGCTATATCAATAAGAGGAGTTAAGGATGAGCTCTATTTATTTTAGGGTGGCTTTTAATTTAGTTTAATCAGAATTACTCATAAATTATCGATTAATTACCTTCTGCTCTTCCGTTAAATGCTCTCAGCCGCGGAGCCAGCTTCGCTGTGCGGTGACTGCCAGCCGCCGTGATTGTAGGGCACTTTGTCAGCGTTTAATCAGCGGCACTTATTAACGTGGCATCGATGTGCGGTCGCCGTTCCCGCGCTATCCATCACGCGTGAGCAGCCAGCGCCGTCGCGGGCGCCATTGCTCTTTGTCACATTAGCCGGCCCCGGGCTTTCCGGCCAAGCGTGCGCTCACTTCCCACTAAGTGGACACTCCGTCTCTTCCGTGCAACCCCATTTTTGTCATTGTCGACTTGAACACTCGCCACCTTTTGGACTTCAGTACGGAATGGCTAGACTGAGTGAGCCTGACAGGTTCTCCCAGTGGGTGTGAAAGCCCCGGAAACTTGGCCGTGACCCGCTGTCATGGCACGGTGCGCATGCGCTTGCGCAATTGAATTTTATAGGCTCAAACACGGCGCATGACCCAGAGAAAGCGGAAGTGATCTTTTTGTGTTCTTTGGCTTGCTGTCTATTTCTGGAGATGAATCTGTTGTTGAAAGCTCTACCAATAAAAAAGTATATTGTATTAGTAAAACAGATCTCATGGTTTCTTCTCTCTCTTTTCAGCCTCTATGGCAGACACATGCAGGCAAACCCAGAACCTCCAAAGAAGAACAATGACAAATCCAAAAAGATCAGCCGGAAACCGCTGACAGCCAAGAACAAATAAGGAGGTGGCATCAGTTGGACCTCCGGCCTCTCTTGTCTCCAACACTGTCCTCTCTTGCTCTATCTCTCAGATAAACACAATGGTGTGGCCTTTCTTTTTTTCTTTTCACTCTGTCGTTCTAGTGCTTTCCACCTTACCTTTTAGATTCTTTTTGGTAGGTGGTAGATTGTTATAAGGTCTGAAAACCTTTCCCATTTGTTTCTTTAAAATTGCCCAAGGCAGGGAACAAAGCTCTTATTCAACTGCAAATTCCATAGTAGGCACAGGTTTCAGTTCCTTGAATAGACATCACAAGGTTGCTTATTATCAAAAGAATAATTAAAATCATGTAACCATTTAAATGTCACAGTTAACACTTTTCACTCTTCCTGTTTATTCACGTTATTTTGCTTTATTAAAAGCCGCCTTTCACCACCAAGATATTATGTTAATTTAACTTACAAATGATTTTAATAAAATCTTGAATTTGTATCACATGTTGCTGCTTGACTGGAATAAGGGTGGACATATTTTCATTTACTTTCTTTCCCCCCAAATTTCTTACCCAGTTTTATTGGTTATACATGATAAACTCCAAAACTTTTCATGAAAGAAATGCAAAATTAAATCAGAGTTCGTTTCTTCTCACATTAATTTGTCAGGTTTTTTTTTTTCTTTGAAGACTGTTTCTAAATTAGGAAGAAGCAGAAAAACACATCTCTAGAGATTCTGCCAAAGGATTTTGGAAAGTAGCATTCCTTCGCCAAAGAAATGGTGACTTCTGCCAGGGGCTGGTAGACAAGAGCTGTGAAACGATGAGAGGGAAAAAAAAAAACGAAGTATGTTTTTTGTCACTGCAGAAAAATCTGCTCCTATCCAAGCATTCTCCTAAGCGACTTTAATGCCAAAGAACTTGTGCAAACGTGCACACACTACCAGTGTGGAAAATGCTGTTGCAGAGTCATTAAACAACCAATTGTTTAACATCTGTGATAGGCAGCTTTCCTTCTTCTCCACTGTGATATGTATGGAAATGAAAATAAATCCAAGCCGAGCTTTTGTGCTTACAAAGAGGCTTCCAGCGCTAGGATGCTGCCCAAGAAAAGGTGTGTGAAGATGCAGTAGGCTCTCCAATGGATTGTGGGAGAAGGGTCTACACTCACCTCTGCTTCATCTCCTTCCAGCTTCCCAGTTGAGCTTCCAAGACCCCTGGGACAGGGACTGTGTAAAAAAGCCAAGATCAAAACAAAACAAAAAATCCCCAGTTAATGAGGAAAGGGACTTTGCATTTCAATCGGAGAGGCCACAGAACAATAGTCTTAACTTCCTGCTTCTGGACAGCTTCCTGATAGAGCATTAGCTGGAAAGAGGCATTCCAGGTGTCCTCACCTGTTTGGGGGTAGAGCTGATGTCATCTTTCTAGGTGCATTGTTTCCCTCTGCCCGAATTTTTCTAATTGATTTTCTTAGCTCGTGAAATTGTAGGAAGAACAATGAATGCCTCTCCTGGTGTTGATTGGAAAGACGTTTAAACTAGCAGCAAAGCATTAGTAAAAAACATAACAATCTTTAAGGGCCCTTGTGAGTATATTTTTTCCAAAGTTGAAAACTCGAGCTATAACAGAAATATGGGCAGGACACATAAATTCACAGGGAGGAAACGTGAAGGAGTCAGAGTCTCACCAGTAATCCAAAAAATACAAATCAAAGCAAAAATAAGCTTGTGCGTAACAATGAGAAATGTGCAGATATTTTTTAAGGCAGTATTTAAGTGCAAGAGGAGTAACATGAGATAAACATTCTTATACATCACTGTAGGGAATATAAATTTCCAGAAAGGTGGTAGCACTTTGACAATATGTGTAGCAAAACCTTAAAATTGTACGCGGGGACCCAGAATTTTTATTTCTAGGAATTTATCCTAAGGAAATTATCAGAGATGCACACCAAGAGCTGTGTTTGAGAATTGTCTTTACGTCATTCTAAACACAATAAAAACATGGGGAAAAACCAGATACTCACAATGGGAGAATTATTCAGTGAATTGTGGCATGTTCACGTGACAGACTTTTATGAAGACATTAAAAATTGTTGAACAATATCTAAGGGCAAAGGGAGATAATTATATCCAGTTAAGTAGAAAAGGCAAGATTTAAAAAACTATACAAGGGTGCTCCCCATTGTGTAAAAAGAAAATTGTGTTTGTAATATGTATGCGTATAAAATTAAATGGAACGCAGTTTTAATGCTGATAAATTTTATCTCTGTATGGTGGACTAACACTTTTCCTAATTTCCTTTTTTTGTACTTACTCTGTGTACTTTAAATTTTTTATAACAAGCATATATATTTTTGTTATCAGAAAGTATTAAATACATATTTTTTCAAATTAAATTGGTATATTATGGTATGTTATGCAATCCAGAAAATGCATATATTTAAATGCAAAGCATGCTATAAAATGTCAGGGTGGTTCTCTTTTTTTTCTTTTGTTACCAAAATGAGTTTCGCGTCTTTTCATACACTGGTTTTGGTTACTTTATATCTGGATTAATAAATCCACAGTTTTTAAGGTGGTCTTTTCACAAAGATAATGTGACCTTTTTAGCACGGTGATGAAATCAGTTGTCGCCAGTGATACTTTGCGGTCCAGCCAAATAGAGGCACAATAAATATTTGATTAAATTGAGTAGGAACTGGATATTTATATTAATTGGATTATATGAAGCTAATATTAAGGAAGAAGGAAGGAAAAAATTCTAAGACACTCCTTTAGGGTTTTCTATGTTGTAATTTGAGTCCACTTCATCAAGGCAAAGTTCCCCTAAAGGGAAAAACAATCTTGTAAAAATATTATTATAGGTGAGAGTTTATTCAACCCTGTAAAAATTCAGACTTTTGGTTGAATTTTTTGTTTCTCTTGTAATGACCCAGTTGTTGCAATAATCATACTTGATTATTTAAAGCCTTCTCCAACAATCATCAGTTTCTTCTGTGACAGCTGGAACTACAGGGCCCTGCACCCCGATTCACAGAGGAAGGGTCTGTGTGCAAAGCAAAATCCAAAGTGCCCTTGTCAGTGTGAGTCAATTTCAAAAGAACCTGTGGATCCCCATGAAAATATACTTCTCTGGGAAGTCATGTTTAAAGGCAGCAGAACTGGCAAGTAAAATGAAAACTGTCTGTTCTACCCTAGCCATTCTATGACCTATAATTAGGGATTAATCACTCATGTGTATATCTCATAAGGTCATGCCATTTATGCTATATATATGTTATATACTATATGTATGTTATATGCCATATACACCATAGGATCATATCATATATACTGTTTAATATACATATTATAACCATATATACATATATGCAATTGTGTATGTCCATATATAATTGATCTTCCCATCAATAACAGTTTTGGAAGACCCCTGTTCTCTTTGGAAATGTCATGTTTGTATTAAGACTGCATATAAATATTTACCTCTCACTTATTTTGTACATAGTGGAATTTGGTACTTTGCCATCACTAAATTTTCCCCTTAATCTATTTTCTATTACTAATAATACTAATCACTGATGGAGGGCTGTCCGTGTGTCAGGCATTTTATTTGTGTTTTCTTTCATTCTTTCTCACTGGGCATCCTCATTTTGCAGGCAGCTTGGCCTCAGGGAGATGAAGGAACTTCCTCAAGAGCCCACAGCTGGCAAGTGGCAGAGGAAAGATAAAAAGAAGGTTCCTTTGACTCCAGACAAATGTCCTTACCTCCTTCCCATACCACACTTATCTGCCAATCAAGACTCCCTTGGTCTTTCCAAAAGGCAGCCATTTCCCTTCCCATCATCTCTTTAAGTTGGAGCTTCTAATTTTGAGCTCCTGAAAGGTTCATTTTATTATTGACACATTTAAGTCAGTGCATGATGACAACCAGGTGTTTCTAGGGTCTCTGTCCCCCTGCCTGGCCAGGCAGCAGCATCTGTCTGATGGGCAAGTGATGTATTGACCAAAGCGGAGAAGCTTTGCTCCTGAGAATAGCTTTGCCTTTTCCCTGTCTCATCCAGAAATACACTTCCAGCACAGTCCCATTAAGGAAATAACTTTACTCCAAAGGGGATTCTTTCACATGACCCACCAAAGAGCAGTGCCTCCTAAAATAAGCAGAAAGTGGCTTTTAGTTTCATTTTCAAGCATTTTTGGCCTGGCGTGATCAGACCACCTGGAGACTGTGTTTTTAGTGGTTGAATCAGAGACTGAGGAAAGACCCCATCTCATCCATCCTGGTCTCCTCACACCTGAGAGTTTGTGTACCTAAAACATATTAGACTTTCAAATATTGCTGTGTGCGAGAATGCTGTTTCCACTGGATGTTTCTAATGTCTTGTTGCCATTTTGCCTTAGCATTTATACTCACTTTATAAATGGATGGGCGATCTCTTATAATAAAATGTTTAGAGGCTTTCTGAAAAGTCAGGCAACACCTCTAATAAGTTTGCATGCCCAGGAATTGGGACTGAATTAAGTAATTGGGGCTGGATGAAAATGTGGCGTTATCAGAAAAGATGAGATTTAATTAATTAGAATTACTCGTCTCCAGCTACTTAGGGAATTTGCCAGCCCATCATGTGACAATGGAGCAAGCCTTCAGTTACAAAGCTGAGATCAGGAATTGTGCCATCCCCCCACATCACCCACCCCTGAAAGCATCCCAGTTTCCACATTCACGGGACCAACTTTATCTGTGTCTGGAGGCACCGTCTTGATGTACCTACTGCCCAGCGCACTCTGAAATTGGCATTTCCTATGTATGGGTGTCAACAAAACTGCCCCCGTTCCAGCCCCAGGAGCAAAGCGCTTCCACTGACCCCCAGCTGAAAGTAAGGAAAGAAGCACAACCCATTCATACCTCCCCCAGAGCACTACTCAAAAGATTCCTGCCACACCAGGCGGACAGTCTCTCTGTTTGTGGGGGCCATTGGATTTGCCACTGTGCAATCAGGATTTTAACAATGAACCACTTTTTAAGTCACCATGTGCAGTGCGGCGGTGAGATTGATATTTTCATCAGGGGAGACTCTGCCTGGAGACTAGGTCTTAGATTCGAGATTGACCATGTGGCAGCTCCAGCGTGAGGTGGAGCTTTGGTGGTGGTGGTGTTGGTTAGGATCAGTAATCGGAAGGGTTTGAGTGAGAGGCAATGAAGATGGCATTTGATCCAAAAACAAATGGTGAGAGAGTAGTCGTTGAAACTGCAGATGTGTGAAAGACACACAGGTGAAGATACTTGGGTCCCTGCCCACCAGGAAGAAGCTACAGAGAGTTGGTCACAAGTCATCTGCCTTGGGCACTGTTTTGGGTTGAACAGTGTCCTCCAAAGATTCATGTCACCTGAACTTCCAAATGTGACCTTATTTGGAAACAGAGTCTTTGCAACTGTAATGAGTTAAAATGAGGTCATACTGGATTGGGGTGAGCCCTAAGTCCAATGACTGGTGTCCGTATAAGAAAGCTGTGTGATGCCACAGGGACACACACAGGAAATAAGGCCATGTGACAAAGGAGAAAGAGATTGGAGAGAGGCAGCTGCAAGCCAAGGGATTGCCAGCAGCACCAGGAGCTGGAAAAGGTAAGGAAGGATTCCTTCCTGGAACCTTCAGAAGGAACGTGGACTCACTAACACCTTGATTTTGTACTTCTCCCCTCCAGAACTGTGAGAGAATGAATTTCTGCTGGTTTAAGCCACCACATTGGTGGTACTTGGTTATGGCACCCCTGGGAAACAAATACACCTATAATCAGGTCAGAGCAGGTGATGTAACATAACGCACTGCCTGCTGTCACTGTCCCTATAATCAGAACAAAGAAGCCAGAACAAACAGGGTCCGTCCGCAGTTTGCATTCCATTGTCAGTAGCCCCCAGACTGTGTGTGACAGACTTCCTCGGGTCCAGCGTCTCAGCCTGGACAGTGAATCCCCAGCGATGCTTAAGGGACATTCCTTACTCTCCCATTCCTGGCTTGTGCATCTGGCTTGCCAGTTAAGAACCTGAATGATCCTGATTTCACCAGGTAGCTTCTATTGCTACAGAAAAGTCTAAGAATGGAACTCTCTTTTTTGCAGAAAGAAAAACTTTTTGGTTACCCCATTAAAGAACTCTCTTTATAGGTGTTGGGGGACATTATATCGTCACATTTCTTTTCTGATCCAGAGCTATAAAGACAAAAAGAATCAATATGAAAAGGCTTTTTTCTGAGCTGGCTAAATTATTATTTTTTTCTTCATTGCTACGCCAGGTAAGGGCGTACTTTCCACAGTTTTATGAAAAGAATGAGAAGCTCCCCCTGAAAAATTTTCCCAATGAGTTTGTAGTAATAGGAATGATTCATGAATTTATCCATCAAAAGAATATTTGTTGAATACATGTGAAATATGTGCTTATATATTCACAGATTATCCCAAGAAGGATATGTGAGCAATGTCACAGAGGTTGTGTCTGGGGCTGAAAACTGAGGACTGACTTTTCACTGTATACACTTTTTAAAAAGTCATCTACATATATGAAATATTTAGAACAAATAAACATTTAATAAGTTTAATTTTTAACATGCCAATGGTTTCTCTAAAATATTTTTTTTTGAGACAGAGTCTCACTCTATGGCATGCATTGGTGTCATCATAGCTCACAGCAACCTCAAACTCTTGGGCTCAAGCGATCCTTCTGCTTCAGCCTCCTGAGTAGCTAGGACTACAGGTGCGTGCCACAACATCCGGCTAATTTTTTATTTTTTGGTAGAGGCAGGGTCTCACTCTTGCACCAGCTGGTCTCAACTCCTGAGCTCAAGTGATCCTCCCATCTTAGCCTCCCAGAGTGCTAGGATTACAGGCATGAGCCATCGTGCCCAGCCTTAAAATAATTGTTAAATATTTATTGAGCACTTTTTATGTGCCTACACTGTACTAATTATAGAGCATACAGTTTTAAATGAAGTAGACAATCCCTGCCTTTGTGGAACTTAATTGTCTAGTCTAATGGAAGAAACCGTCTATTAAGTAATATTCACACAATTAAGAAATTTAAAATATAATTCTCTGAAAGAGAAGAATTTGGTACCGTAAGGAAGAATAATAAAGAGACCAAATAAAATCGGAGCATCACCGAAAATCTTGGAGGGAATGATGCTGCATTTGAAGGAAATGAAGACAAGAAAAGGAAAAGGGTGTCTTGGTACATTTCTCAAGCTGGGAGAGGGTCCGTTTGGCTGGAGCAGAGGTGAGCAGGGACAAGATCATGCAGGATTTTCATTCATTCCACAAACATTCATCACATGCCTCATTCTGTTCCCAGCACTAAAGACACATCAATGAACAAACGCAGGGTTTTTCCAGACATCTTATAGAGTTTGAATTTTCTTACGAACCAAAAGGAATTCATGGAAGGATTTGAAGCAGAGAATTTTGCTGTGTGGATACCATTGTGAACCATACCAGTGTTTAATTTACTGGCTTCAGATAGCAAAATGCCGGCAATCCTCTTCCATGGTAACGGTATATTCATGCTGAAAAAGTCTTTGTAGGAAACCAAGAACTTGGAAGGTGGCATTTAATCTGGTTGTTCATTTTGGCCACTAACTTTTTAAAGAAGTAATAAACTTCATTTCACCATGAAGAGCAATTAGCACAAATTAAGTTCACTGCTCCACCAACATTTAGTAAACCGTCATAAAATCAGAGCTATCCAATGACACTAAAATGAGACCAGGCACCCAATCGTCACACTGAATCCACTGATGACATTTCTGTTATAAGGCAACTTATATTGTGCTATTTTCCTCTGCAAGGGCACCAACACAGCCCTCAGCAGCTCACTGATTTTTTTCTTTATGATTTCTGACTGTAAGAGAACAGAGATCACCGACTTTATGAAGTAGAGATCATATGTGTGCATTATAAAAGAGTTCTTTACCACATTTACATTTTTCACATTTTCCCAAGAAATGCTTCCTTGCATATAGTTAGCAACTTATGCCATTATATATGGAGACAAGAGCAGATACATATAAGTTCCCTACTCAGCCAATTTAGTTTAATCAAAGCTTTAGGAAAAGAAAAATACTGTCATCCTCTTACCCACATTCCCACTCCTCTCAAACAAAGATCGTAGTCTGAAAACCCGATGTCAGAGAACTCTGAAGGATGTGCTCATGCAAGGCTTCCAGAGACCATATTGTCCAACCCCTTTATTTGGCAGATGAGAGAGAACAGAAGCCCAGACACAAGTCGAATGATCCCAGAAATTCAGGAGTCTCGCAGCAAATCAGTGACAAAATCGGCACAAGAATCTGGACATCCAGACATAATTTCAGGGCTCATCTAAATAAAATACTAAAGAAGGAGAAAAAACAACAAAATGTATGCTACTGTGTTCCGTCCTCGGAATCTTCATATTAATACGCACACCTCACTCTCCTCATCTGAAAAGTGGGACTGCCAGTATGGGTAGCTGTTGTCTCTTTCACGAGGAATTGAGTGATTTAGGAGATCAGATATTTGGGGAGCACATGGAGGTACCAAAGGCAAAGTGTCAGTAGTTTAAGAACATGGCATGATGGGTTTTTTGCCGTAGTGCTAAACACTCAGCCCCACCTGGGTTTGGAGGCAAAACACCAGGTCAACTCAAGCTGATTCAGAGCCCACATGGCAAAAGCCTTGATATCTGGAATGTGCTAGAACAAGATGTTTATTTGGATAACCTCAGAGACTTAAGGGGGAGAGGGTGATACAACCCAGAAAAGCAAAAACAACCCCCCTCCGTTAGTTATCTGAGAATGACGGAGAAAAAACTCACGTGAAGTGAGCACCTTCGGTTCAACACACCTTGAGAAAGATCAAATAAAATCAAGGGCCAGTGAAATGGAACTGGTGGTTTCATGCACGTTTTGAAGACTGCCTGAAACAGAGAACTACATTTGAGTTAAAAATCCATCTGAACCAACTTAACAGAGACATATACTGTCTGTCAGCAGGCCTCTTGTAGGCCAGTCTGTTCATTCCAGACTACATTTCCCTCCCAAGCTAACTTAGAGGCAGAAGACAAAGGAAGGGAACTATCTATTGATTTTTTTTTTTTTTAATCTGGCCCCTTTGTGTGTTGTTTCACCTAAATTTGAATAATCCCAGCATAACATGGCAGTGCTAAACTGGTTTGCATATCTTCATTCGTTGCCCTTTTTCCTTCTCCCAAGATGAGCTAAAATGCACAGGGACATCCTGTTGTACTTTTTCTTCATTTCTCTCTCTCCCAGCCCTTGGAACCCTTGGTCTCCTCCAAGACAAGGTTACAAGCCACAATCAGCTCTCCCTAAGTAAGAGAGAGCTTGAATCAATAAAAAATAAGGAGTGACCAGAATACATAAGTATCTAGAAAGATATTCAGGGGAAAGCCCTTGAGTAGGCTTGTGTGTGTACACCAAAAGCCTAGAACTAGGAGAATATCATGGAGGAGAAAGCCAAGGGTAGCAGAAAAATTGTTGTGAAAAATCTGCGTGTCAGTAAAACAATTTTGGGTCATTAACAACCAGAACAATGGGATTGACATTTTCGTTCAGTATTATTTGAAGCAACAGTAAATAATAATTAAGTCTCCTTCCTCCATACTTCCACTTTGGACATGCAAAATTTGGCTACCGTATTTTTATTTGCCAGCCATTTCAACTGAAATCCTGCTCTTAAGGGTATAAATTCTCTTCCCTCCAGGAATATATCGCCAAGTAGTGGATTTCCACCCTCTTTTCGAGAGAAAAGTTAGAAATGGTAGAAGTTTTTAGAATGATGTTGTCCACCATGATTGCATGCTTAGATCTATGTGTGGCGTAAGTAGATGGAAAATGTCAATACAAGCTCCAGCTAGATTCCAGTTCTGAAAAGGTGCCTGGGGAGGGTTCTCTGAAGCTTGCAGAGTCACAAAAGGGTTCTGCACTCAATGGAGGGGGTGTTTATTATGGAAGAGTCTGTTATAGATGTGAATCTATTGCTGTATTTATTTCAAAGGCCGTGTTTCTTGAAACATTTTAATGTCCTCCCTCGGTTGGATTCATCTGTGTCCAAAATAACAAATGGTCCCATACTTTTCTCCCTCTCTACCCCAGGAGGCTTGCTTCTTTGAAGTAGATGGAAATTGGTGTGGACAACATGAGGGAGGCCCACAGAAGAATAAAATCAGCCGTTCAAAGTTGGCAACCACCCCTGGACCCCCTCTAAATTGCTATTTCCATGTCACAGAGGTTTTTTTTTTTTTTTTTTTTTTTCATTTTAAAACATTCTGAGATATTTTCATGGTGTTGTGGCTAACCATTTTTAGTCAGTTAAAAAAATGCCTTTATCACCTCCCACCAGGAAACTCATGGAACACACTGTTGGAGATGCTAAAACTTTTTATTTTTTTTTTCATTTTCTCCTTAAAAATATTAATGGTAAGCATTAAAAAAGAAAGTAAAAGTATTTAATCTGGTTTTCTCAGACAGCTTAGTTGGAAATTAAAAATTGGTCATATCCCTGTGAATAAAGGATCTGTGAGTAATCACCAGGAACGAACCTGATCATTTTTATCAAATGCCAGGGCAGGTGCCCAAGTTCTCCTTCCCACCAGGTGGGTGTAGACAGTGTGCCAGTGTGTGCTGATAGAAACGGCTCTGGGGTGGAGGGCTCCGATTTACAAAATTCAAAAGCTCCAGTCCTCAAACAGTAAGAGATCTGGTAGATGAGAAAGACAAAGGAAGAGGGAGGTAGCCAGGAGCTGGGGTAAGTGAGGAAGCTGAGAGCAGACAGCTTCTCAGCTTGGCATAATGAAGAAGCCTGTGATTCAGCTGATGAACAGGAGGAGGAGTCCTTGTTAGACCTCCTCTCGCCTCCATCTCTTTTCAGAAATGAAACCCAGGCAGGGCTCTCTTCCATGCAGCTTCCCTGCAAGCCAAGGACAGACAAGGCGACTGTGGCCCTAGGTGAGACAGACAGACACACATCATCTAGATGATCTTACTGTTCCCCACAAGCAGCTGAGAGCACTCACTCACTTTTAATAGCTCACAAACCCTTACTGCATCCGGGAGAGCTTATAAGTTGGTAAAAGACACTATGCTTTGTGTTGCTCGGTGGACTACATAAACCATGGCCAACTTCCAGCCACAGTCTCTCGGAGAAGAAAAGGGTGATGACAAGACACATGCACAAGATCCTGGCCGTTGGTATTCTCCCCCATGGTGGGAAGAAATGCAAATGAAGACATTAGGATTTTTTTTTTCTTTTTCTTATAAAGAGCAAAGGCATAAATGAAGTTGGAAGGGAAAAGAGTAACAGAAACAAAACCAGGGGATGACAACATAATTATTTCTAGAAACAGCTAAGTGTATGCAAAATTCCCACAACGGCTTTCACCTCCGAGTGGATCATAAATCCACCCATAGTCAGAGAAAGGGGAATTTGCTACCTTGAAGGAAGATCTAGTACACTGAACACTTAGCAAAGTTCTTACTTCCTCACTTCTTTTCTCTCTCTGGAAAGGCCCTTTTAAAAGCATTTAGTAAATAAAGACACCTGAACTAAGTAAGGCACATCGTTGAGCAGTGTTACGGGTTGAATTGTGTCCCTCCAAAATATTCATATGCTGAAGTCCTAACCACCGGTACCGCATAATATGACCTCATTTGGAAATAGTGTCACTGCAGATGTATTAGTTAAGATGAGGTCATACTGGACTAGGGTGCGCATTTGATCCAATTTGACTGATGTCCTTATAAAAAGAATGTTATTGACAAGAAAGAGACACACAGAGGGAAGATAGGGAAGATGATGTGAAGAGACACAGGGAGAAGATGAATCTACAAGCCCACGAGAGAGGTTAGATAGATCCTTCTCAGCCCTCAGAAGAAATCAACCCTGCCGTTGCCTTGATCACAGATTTGTAGCCTGAAGAACTGGGAGATAATAAATTCCTGTTGTTTAAGCCACTCAGTTTGTGACATTTATGCAACTCTAATACACTAATGCAAGCAGTTTCTTTGGAGCATGATAATATAACATCAAAAAATAATGACAGCTAACATCCACTGAGCAATTTCTACTTGCCAGGACCTATGCTTTGTGTATGCATGAATCCTCACAGTTTTAATCGGCAGTTGCATCAGGATGTGATGGCAGGAGCTGTGGCAGCTATTTTTATCCACAAGTAGGGACAAGCCTGAAGACTGAAGCCAACAGGAAAAAAATTCGATCTCTCATGATGACACTGGGCCACTGAATTAATCAACCTTAGAACTCTCTATTTTGAGACTTTTTTAAAAAGTGAGATAATAATATCTTTATTATTTAAACCATATTTTGTTGGACCAAATTTTGTTACTTGCAGTCAAGAGCATACTGACTGATACATTTCCCTCCTCTTAAATGTTTTGTTTTTTTTTTTTACCAACTTCCTCTGAAGGTAAGAGTAAAATTCAATCAGTGCTTGTTGAATAAGCAAATAGGTGAATTTCTCCTCCAACAGATATCAGTGGCATTTAACAGATGGAGAGATGAAAACTCTATGAATTGAACTGATTTGCTGAAGACCATGTGGTGATTCAGTGACATGAAGGGGGTCTCCTGACCACCTCATGTTCACCCTACACTGCCTTTTGTACTACTGTGTATAATTATGAGATTCTCTCCATAATTCTCTCTCCAATACCCTCTCCTTATTCTCCTCCCCAATACTTTCAACCTGTACATGATGTGCATATTTCCTATTTGTATATTGTTTAGAATTTTTATTCTGTCTGTAAATACTTTACCTATTTGTATAAGCAAGAGGCTAGAAGCCAGAGACCACATCTGTGCTGTTATCTCTGTGCGGTACCTGATATGGCTCGAGTTTAATTTGGCAATAAATTAATCCTCTGGATGATGATGCTATCTGAAAACATAAAATGAACTCTGCAGAGAAATAATCTTTTCTTCTCAGCCCATATCCTATATCCTCTTCAGGAGGGAATGGCTAAATGAGAAACTAAAAGGATTGGAAACATTTTATACCTGTGGTCTGAACCACATGGATTTTTTTTTTCTTAAGTTTGGGAGTTCAAGTCCTTTGTACTTTGTACAAGTTTAGTTGTAGAGAAGAGATTACAAGTCATCCACAAAATTAGTCTCACTGTTCTGAGGTTATATCTCTGGAATTTGGGACTGGTAAATGTGGAATGATTATCTTAAACCTCTGGTCTTTATCTCCAATTGCTTAGTGGTCATTTCTTTTGATTTGTCTCATTGGGACTTCAAATTCAGCATGTTTAGGAAGAAACTCGTGATCACCTGGGAACAAAAATTGGCTTCCTTTCTTGACTTTCCAAATCCTCCCACTTCTACCCCCATCATTGTGGTTACCTAGGATCAAAAACTTTGTTATGTTTTATTCCTCATCTTTCATTTTCCATATCAAGCCAAATTCTGTCCATGTTCCCTATAAAATATGTTTAATCTGTTGCTACTCCTTTCTGTTTCCATTACTGGTTCAGTCCCTTAGCTGCCAAGAATACTGTTATATCTTCCCAATTTGTTTCTTTGAATACAATCTTTCCTCCAGGAAATCAATCCTATGGTACAGGCAAGCCAATCGCCCTTAAACATCATCTCATCAGGACGTTTCCCTATGCAAACTTCACAGTAACCTCCTATTTCCTTTTATATATAAGTACCTTTGGATTTCCAAGCTTATCCTAATTTGCCTATGTAACCATACTTTCTACTATTCACATATATATATATATATTCCCTCAATCTGGCTTATTTCCTGCCCGTCCCCCCAAAATGGATAGCTTATTTCACCTTGTCACCCTCTACCTGAATTGCTCTCTTTCCTCTTGACCTATTCAAGATCAGCCCGGTCTAGTACAATGTTCTCACCTGGAAACACTTGGCAATGGCATTTTCAATTGTTAGAACTGGGGGAGGGATGAAGGGAGGGCAGAGTTACTGGCCTGGAGGGAGTAGAGCCCAGGGGTGCTGCAGAACATTCTGTAAAGCACAGGACAGTCTCTGGCAACAATGAATTAATTATCCGGCCCAAAATGTCAGTAGTGTTGAGGTTAAGAAAACCTAGCCTGGTTGAATGGATACAAGAAACAGGAGTTAAGAGACTTCAGTGCCAGTGTAAGCTCTGATGAGTGGCTTCAGCTGAGCTCTCTGGGCTGATGTATCTTCATGTGTCAGATAAGGTAAATGGAACATAATGCCATGGACACTCTTAAACACTTTCTTCTGATTCCCTTTTGTTATTCGTCATGCTTGTTAATTTGTACTACATACTTTAAACCTTCAGACGTTGTGTCTTGGATATCCGCAGATGTTCCTTGTATGTGGATTTCTCTGCTCACTTAGATGCTGACCTTCACCTTGAAGGAGAGTACCATGTCTCATGCCAGCATTTTCCCAAAGCACCTCGCCTACTGAGCAAAACAAATGCCTAAGTAGTACTTGTGGATTGACTGAGTGATCTGATTCCCAAACAAATATTCCCAAGCTGTTGGAAACATAAGAATATGCCTATGTATGTTCAGAAAACCAAGACACTCTGTTTTGTTTGGTGGAGCCAAATATTTTAAGTTGTAAAATGTTGTTTTGCCTAACAGGATAAAGGAACATCTTACTCTTTCTGTCTAACCCATTTGGGATAGTGGATAGAGCCAAATTCCAGAGAGAAGGATATTTCCCCAGGAACTTACATACTTTCTTAGGATTATAAAATTAATCCATAGTCACTAGGGAAATATTTTATTTTATATATTTTTTTAGCCCTAGAGAAGCTGGGCAGGGAAAAATTTTAAATATAAAAATATTTACACACAAAAGTACAAATAAATCTTAGTCCTATCATCTGGAAATAACCACTGTTCACATTTTGATCTGTACATTCAGTTTTTAAAAGTGAGTACACATACCTGAATATATTGTAAAAAGTAAAGAATTTACAACTCTATTCTAAGTTCAAACATTTTACTTTTATTTACAACACACACATTCTCCCTGCAAACATCTAAGAGTAATAAGGTGACCAAGAGAAGATTATCCTTCTTCCTTTATTCATCTCATCAATATTTTGCCACAGAGACAAGCCTTTTTAATAATTAGCATGTATCCTTCCTGGTTTTTCTACGCATATACAAATACATATCTTTTTATTTTTACAAAAATAGCATACATATTGTTATGCATCATATGGCTACACATAATATATTTTGGATAACTTCCTACATCATGTATAAATCTATGCCTTTCTTTCAAACCTACATTGTAATGCCATTGAACAAATGTAGCAACATTTTTTTTAACCAATCCCCAATTATAGCTTGCTGGGCTGTTTCCATTTTTGCTCCTACAATCACTTTTGCGAAGAATGTTTTTGTATATACATATTTCGATTCTCGTGCAGGTTTTACTGTAAGACAGAACTTAGAAGTGGAACTGTTGGGTCAAAAAATGTACAGTGTTAGATGCTGCCAATCTGCCCTCCAATATATTTTCTGATTAGCTCTTAAAACATGAATTTATTTGGATAAACCTTATTGAAAATTAATAGAGTTGTAGTAGATTATCATACGTAACTACTACTCTTATTCTAATTTCTTTGTAGTCTATTGTAAGATCAAAATTATATCCCAGGTGGACTTTTAGGTTTGGATTGAGTCTGTTCTTATTCTCTGTGCAAAATCTCTCTCCTATTGAGCCCAATTGGACTGTCCTTGATGTTTGAATAGGTAGGCATCAAGGTCCCCGATAAGAAAAGTAGCATACCTTGGTGACTTTCGAGTCAGACAGATTACATTTGACTCCAGTCTCTTCTAATTATTAGCTGTGTGTCTTTGGGAAAATTACATAACACCTCTGAGTCTTAGTTTTCTTTTCTGCAAAATAGAAATAATAACAAAAAATACTACCTGGTAGGGTGGTTTGGAGGATTAAATTAAAACTCTTCCTACACTGCCTAGCACATAATAGACACTTGGTCGGTTTTCCTTTAAGGGTGTAATGGAAGTGGCTCAAGAAAGATTGAAGCCTATTACTAAATATAACCCAAAATGAGATGTCAGAAGGCAGATGCCAGACCAAAAACCCTATTTTCCATATCAGGCAGGGACTTGGCATTGGCTAACTTTAGAAGACTTTTAATGCATCCTTATCATTTGTTTTCCCTAATAGCTGCAAATAAAAGCAAAGTGGAAAGTGAGATTCCTGGATTTACCTGCATTGCAACCAGATGTTATCTTGGAACAGAAGGGGATTGGTGGACAAGGTTCTAATCCTTGCACTTTTAGGATGAACCGGACAAGGAACACTTTGCAAGGAGTAAGGCAACAAGGAAATGCTGTCGTTCTTGAGTAAGTGACGTCTATGTTATTTTGCTGTGACCGGCACTCTTTGCAGTAGTAATACAACAATTCTTGCTCATGTGGGCACATCAGAGCTCAAAAGTGCCATGAAAAGGTGATGGCAGGAAGTTCCACAAAAGAATAAGTGACAGTAATTGGAAGGAATTTGGGTAGAAGGGACATGAAAAAGTAGTTTTTTATTAATTCTCTTCTTTTTTACAATATAAACGATCACTTGTAACGCATTTACTTTGACAGTAGCCCAAGACTTTAAAAATATTCCCATGAACCAGTTATAAACTATGATAATCAATTTCTTGGTGATTAGACTGATTAAGGAAATTATTCATCTACTATATTTTTCATCTCAGATATTTTTCAAATGTCACTTGAGTCTCTTAAGCTTAAAAAAACCTTGCTATTAGCCAGTATGCACAGTAAATGTAAAACTGATGGCCCAAATATTATGAATAGTTCCTCTTAGGACAAAATTTGATTTGTTTGAAGGCAGATGACATTATAAAGGATAGTCAAGATGTCAGTAGAGGGACTTGGTATGCGACTTGATTTACTTAGCATCTTTGTCACTTTATAGATTGAGATATGATGGATGATAACATTAATATAGAAAGTATGTTAATATTAGAATAGGCTTTAAGATCCGCTACTAGAGAATTCTCCCCCTCCTCAAATTGATATAATTTGGAACAAAGTGCTTTAAGGATACAGCGCATCTTAGACTTGCTAGCATTTTGATGTAAGGATTCCTTTTTTTTTTGTTGTTAAATAAGTTTTATTGAGGTCTTCTTTATATATAATAAAATGCACCCATTTTAAGTATACTTTTCAATAAGTTTTGACAAACTTATACAGGCATGTAACCACCACGACAGGCAAGGTAAAGAACATTTTATCACCCCAAAAGTTCCCTTTTGTTCCTTCCCAGTCAATTTCCCTTCCCCTTTAGCCTTAGGCAACTGCTAAACTATTTTTTGTCACTGTGGATTGGATTTGTCTTTTCTGGAGTTTTATGTAAATCAAATCCAAAGAGCATAGCATTGTGTGTCTGACTTCTTTCACTCAGCGTAATGCTTTTGAGATTCATTCCCATTGTTTCATGTATCAGAAGTTCATTCCTTTTTTTTTTTTTTCCTTGTATTGGCTGTTACTATTCTATACTATGAATATAGCATAATATGTGTATCGATTCAGTTGATGATGGGTGTTTGGTTTGTTTCCAGTTTTTGGCTACCATAAAGGAAGCTACTTTATACATTCACAAATAAGTCTTTGTTGTGGACAAATGTTTTTATGTCTCTTGGGTAAATACCTAAGAATAGTATGATAGCGCATATGGTAACTATATATTTAATTGTATAAGAAACGTTTTTGTAAAGCTCTATTTTGTGAAACAGAGCACATATATTTTCCAATTTAATTAGCATTCTACTTCTTATAGTACATTAGGCACACAATATCTAAAAATATTACATCTCATGATTACAAAAACTTGTAGCTTTAAATTGCTAATGAAAATGAGGTTATTAATTTTATTTTATTTCATTTTTGTCTATATGCAATTTTTATTTTGTGCTCCTAACCATTGTGCATGATCTTATTTCCTCTTGCTATAGGTAATAATAAACAGATTACTTTAAATAACTTAACATGAAGTGTGTAGGAGAAAAGCCTTACTGAAAATAACAAAATCACTATTTTTTCTTAAATAATGGGAAAACTATAGAAATATATGAAATAAAAATAATCTCCTAATCAACAACAACAAAAAAGAAACTCTCAAACTGTGTTCAAAAGGGGTTGAACAATTTTATAGTATATCCCTACCAGCAGTGTATGAAGGTTCCAATTGTTCCCATCTCAATATTTGCCACCAATTGGCATTGTCAGTCTTCTTTCTTTCCATCATCCTAATGAGTGTGTAGTGGTACCATCTACCTGTGGGTGATGATTAATGATGTTGAACCTCTTTTCATGTGTTTACTGTCCACACATATATATTCTTGCTCTTGTGAAGTATCTGTTCATATCACATTAGCTCCTTTTTAAAAATTCAGTTGTCTTCTTATTGAGTTGTAAGAGTTATTTGTATTTTCTACATATAGTCCTTTGTCAGATATATGGATTGCAAATATTTTCTCCAGTCCGTGGCTTGACTCTTAATTTTCTTAACACTGTCATTTCGAAGACGGGAAGTCGTGAATTTTTATGAAAAGAGACTTTTTTTAATACCTACTTCTTTGTCTCCTCCGTGACTTTGAACTTTGAACAGAGCTTTTTAGACACAAAAGTACAGCCTTAGCGAATCTTTGCTTATTGACAAAGTGAAAAAGGCAAAAACATTAGCTCTGCGTTGAGAACTCTGTTTTAACTGTGGACGTTATGGCTTCCTTCAAGTCAATTATGCAAAATTTTAAAGCAGTCCCTCGAGGTAGAGAAAAATATCACTGTTCCCATTCTATAGAAAAATAATCTGAGGTGTGAAAAACTGAAGTCCATGACCCGAGGTGATGAAAAATGGCTGAGGCAGAGCCAGAGATGCAGTGAAACTAATTGGTCACAGTGATGGGTCTGGTCCAAGCCCTTTGGGGGTGTCACCTGGTGCCTGAACCCACTGAGCTAAATAATTACAGCAAGGCTGGGGCCTGAAGGGTTTCGCCCAGGTCTGCTGCTATCATCTCTTTTCACTTAATTTTGTTTCCTTTCTTTTCTTTTTCCACCCTCCCACCCTTCTTTCTTTCCTTTTCTTTCCCCCTTCCTTTCTTTCTTCCTCCTCCTCCTCCTTCTCTCTCTCTCTCTGTCTTAAATGAGAAACTCTTCCTGTATAATTAATCAAAACATGATTTTCATGTTGTGCAGGAAAATATACATTTGATTACATGTGCATAATCTCCTAATAGTGGTAGAACCAAAAGCGAAGACCAGACTGAACTTCAGCCAGGGTGAGAATGCTGACTGCAGAGACGCATCCAGTAGGACTGAAAAACTCCCCTCGTTTCTGGGGGAAACACTGATATGTTCTGGATTGTTTTTCTTTTAAGTTAAGTTTACTAGAAATTATTACTTTCCTATTACTAAGACTCTATAAAGCAGTAGTCGCCTTGAAAAAGTGATCTTTTGGGCATGCTTGTAGCTCTGACTCGGGGCAGTACAAAGGCAATTTATGTAACCAAAGCGTTTATACCCCCATCATACTCTGAAATTTTTTTTAAAAAAGTGATCTTTTAATTATAAAAGTAGTGATCTTTTAATTATAAGATCTCATATTTCCCTGCTTCAAACTTGGCTAAAGTCCTAAATCCTTAAGGCAGCCTACAAGGTTCTATATACTTAGGATTTCTCTGTCTTCATCTAATCTCTGACCCCTCATGTTCCATTGTGTTTTTTGTTGTCTAGTGTTGTTTGTTTTCACACCAAGCCCTTCCTGCTTCAGGCCATTGGCAGGAGTCCTCACATTGCTGCAAGTGCGCCTTCTCCTGCTCCACTGATCACTGCCCACTAGCCGGCTCCTCACCCCCCTCTTCAGAATAACTAATAGATAAGTTTGTTTCCAAAAAGAGTATACACGCTTGAAATAAACAAACTCAAGCTATATGGAGAAATTCAAAATATAATTTAAAAACATTAACCCACCACTAATAATTATCATTCACATTTAACATTATTTCAAGCTTTATGTATACACAAAAAATATTTCAAAAAAATATATATTAAATACATATACAAAAATATATGCATATGTTATATGTATATAGCATATACATATAGACATATAAACAGACATAAATGAATATATGTAAATGTATATGTATATCTACATATAAAATATGTACATATGTATATTATATATGTATAAATGTATATATACATTTATATATGTATGATATATATTACATATGTAATATACACATACACACATAATACATATAAAAAGTGCATCGTGCATATTTTTACATGAAAGATAAATAAGATAGATGTTTAAAACTTTACTAAGATGGGTTATGTTATACATGGCATTTTATGTTAAAGGTTTTACATTTATTTGAATTTATAAGAATGAAAAGAAACTGAAAGAAGAGCTAAACTTCAGACAATATTACTTCCTGAGGAAATCTCTCTAAAGTTAGTAAAAACACAGACTAGTAATAAATAGACTTATTCAATTTAAGAACAGCTTTATTGACCCATAATTGGCATACAATAAACTGCACAAACTCCAAGTGTAGAATTGGACAAGGTTTGCTTTTGTACATGCCTGCGGAACCAACACCACATTCAAGAGAGTGAGCACACCGCTTATTACCAGAAGATTCCTCGTGCTCTTTTGCACATCTCTTCCTTTCACCCCTTCCTGCCTCCTTTCCCCAAACAGATGTGCTTGTGCTTTCTATAACTGAGGCTTTTGCTACTGTTGTTTTTCTTTTGCTTTTTTTGTTTTTTGTTTTGTTTTGAGACAGGGTCTCAGTCTGTCACCCAAGCTGGAGGACAGTGGAGTGATCACCCTGGGCTCTCAGGCTCAAACGATCCTCTTGCCTCAGCCTCCCGAGTAGCTGGGACTACAGGTGTGCACCACCATGCCCGGCTATTTTTTTTTTTTTTTGAGACAGGGTCTCGTTATGTTGCCCAGGCTGGTCTCAAACTCCTGGCCTCAAGTGATCCTCCCTCCTTGGCCTCCCAAAATGTGAGGATTACAGGTGTGAGCCACCATGACTGGCCCCATTTTGAATTTCCTAGACTTTTATAAAAATAGAATAATACAATATAAACTCATTTTTCTGGCTTATTTCCCTCAACATAATTATTTTTAGATTCATCTGTGCTGCTGCATATCTCAATAGTTTATTCTTTTGTATTGCCATATAGTATTTTATTGTGGTATACATTGTGTGTATACATATATACCACAATTTGTTTATCACTACCTGTTGATGGGTATTTGCGTTGTTTCCAACTAGGGCTATTACAATAAATTGAACTTCATCAAAAATATAAAGCATCTCCTCTTCAAAAGACATTATTAAGAGAATGAAAAAAACAAGCCACAGACCAAGAGAAAAAATTCGCAAAGCACCTATCTGATAAAGGACTTTATCCAAGATACATAAAAAGTTCTCAAAACTCAATAAAAAGAGACAAGAAACCCATTATAATTTTTTAAATTACATATTTTGATTTTAAGAGATTTTGTTAATTCTTTGATACAAAAAAATAAGGAAATTAGCAATTTTACTTTCTCCTACAATTTCTCCTTCCTCTTCTCTTTCTGCAGTTATAGTACTATTTTTATGTTGTCAAGGTTTATAACATTTTCACGATGACCTGCAGTCACACTTTTCACTATTTATTCTTAGTTGTTTATCTAAAAAGATCCGATGCTCACAGCTAGTTTTTCCACCATATGTTCTTCATTCCTTAACTTTAAATTTTTATTTATTCATAACCTGGTGGATCTTATCAATAAGCAATTTTGTTGCTATTTATCTTGATACAAAGCTGTGTCTGTGTACCTTCTGTCAAGTCTCAGCCTAACAAGTAGTGTTTTTTAAGTGAGGCCTCCCATGACTTAAAGATTAGGTTTATCAACCCGTACTTTACTTTAAATTTACATAAAATTATTATTCATGAATAATATGTGTGATTTATTGTTTAATGGCCTTTCTAGATGATATAAATTTTAAGGGGTAAGAATCATCATTCTCTCCTAGCACAGTCTGTGGCTCAAAGTAGGTGCTTGATATGTTTTCTCATTTATTTGACAAACATCTCTTGTTTGAGGAACTGGAGATATAACAACATGTAAACTAGACAACAGCAACAACAAATCCCTACCCTCACGGAGCTTACATTCTAGTAAGGGGAGGCAGAAAATGAACGAATAAACATCTATAATATGCAGGGTGTTTTGGAGAAATGTATTTAATTTATATACATAGGAATAGATAATATGTAGAGTGTTTCAGAGAAAAATAAAGAAAAAGGTTGGGATTATGCTGATACGAAATGGGGACTGTTTACATATGGTGGCCAGGGAAAGCCTTACTTGCAAAGAGACATTTAAGAAAATACCTGAGGGTGGCAGTATTCACTGAGGACCAGAATGAAGATGATAAGGAGTGAAGAAAAGCTGGAACTGACACAAATATGAGGGGGAAGAAAGCAAATTTGTGATGGATTACTAATCTCCTCGTTACAGGAGCCCACGTTCAACCAGGAATTTATACCAAGCTAAGCAGCAGAAATGTAATTTGGATTCACTTCTTTCCCTCAACCCTCCCTGTTCTTGACCAAGGAAGGCTCCCTTAGGCCTCCGTTGGAATGGCTAGATCTCAGCCACAGATTAGGAACAAAAAAAAAAAAAAGAAGAAGAAGAAAAAGAAACTGTCTAAACCTAGGACTTTTAATGAAATAACTCCCCAAAGATGAGGAGCTTCTGTTTTCTCTTCATTTCAGAATAGGGAAAGTAGGACTTATTCTTTCAGTAACTTCCTACTGAGCATCTCCCATGTGCCGTGAACTGTGCGAAGTCTGGCAGTTGCAGTCGTGCACACAGCAGACACGTGTCTGTCTTCCCCACGCCAGGCTTCCAGCTTAGTGATTAACACTTGAGAGTTACATACTGCGATTTACACCACGGAAATGGGCAAACACACATCAGAACTTGATTTCTTGTTTGCTGATTTTCTAGATTTAAGAAAGTGACAGGGAAAATGTTCACCCTGCAGGTTAAACTTAAAAATGTGTGGCGTGTGTAGCCACTACTTTGCAAACGGCACAAAGGCAATATCCTGGTATTCAAAAATGATGACCTGATTCAGCACAGAAGTCACACGTGTCACTGACAAATGAGCGAAATCCCAACATATGTTTTCTTTGTTGTGTTCCCCTTCTTTTACTCATTATTGTGAATGAAAATATCCACCAACATTCATGTCGGAACTCATTCGTCATTCACAGCCATGGCACAGCTATCGTCACAGAAATTCATCAAAAGTCAACAGTCTGTGCCATCAGTTGGCTCACGTTTGGATCCGCTGTTGCTTTTTCTGTCCACAGCATCATCACGAGCTCAAAATCAAAAGTCAGAAGGGTCAACGCTCTGCATTGCCTGTTGGTTTGTAACCAAACATCTATCATGGCCCATCGTGAGTAATGGCGGGGCTAATTTATCTAGCAGTGCTAATGACCCTCTTTAGCAACACTGACTAGGCCAGCTGGCATAAAATAGAACTTGCCTACGAGCAGGTGGCTCTACTGATCCTCCATCATGCAGCTCACCTCTTCAAAGCCCGGACATCCCCCCTCCAGTCTGCTAAGGCAGAGTGTGACACAGCACAATGCAGTCAAGGGGATGGCCACTGTTTTCACAAATCCTGCCCACACTCATGGGGAGGAGATTATGGAGGCACACCAGGGGTCAGGGATTTGGGGGACTAGCTTAGAATTCTGCTACCATAGCCCCAAGATACTACAGGGTAGAGAAAACAACAACAAAAAAAAGGATCTGGGGCAACCTGGCCCAGAACCAGCAGATGCAAAACAAAAGCAACATTCTTTTATTCCCATTTTGCTCACATTTCCTTAGTGGAGCTCCTTAATACCTTACTTTGGATGACAGTGTTGGCAGGTCTCATACCTTCTTCTGCTCATTCTTCAGTCGTACTACAGCGTGTCGATTCCGTAATTAGATTATCCAGTTGTGTGCCAGAGTCAACACTCTACCGTAGATCAAAGCTGATGTTTCCGCTCCTTTTCCTGACTCAGGCTGAGTGGTGTCAGGGAGCTGCTGTCAGGGGAGGGGTGTGATCAGTTTCTGCTCTGTTTCCCTTCTTTGCTCTTCCTTGGCTTCCATGTTGCTCGGTACAGGTTCTGACACCTCGACCACTGCAGCAGAGGGAGAGACAGGTCTCAGAGAGGCGGTGGAGGGTGGGCCGGGAGAGTTTTTATTCGACTGGTGCAATCAAAGGTTGGCTTCTTGCTTTCTGGCCCTGGCAGATGTTTAATGCTTCCTCTCTCGTAGACACATCTATGGCTTCTTTGGGGATGTCTTCAAAGCTGGACATCTTCCTGCCATTCCCTTAGTGAAGGACAATGAATCTCTCTTCCCACTTGACTCTCACAACCCCTTTCTCAACCTCTGTGAATCTGGACTTCACCCCCAGCCTCTTTGCACAGAAGTCCTTTCGCCTGGCGTGTGGTCCTCTTAGACCAGATTAAGATCAGCCATGAGCACCCTCCCACACGACCCCTTTCCAGTCTGCAAGAGACCCTGGTGCATCCTTTGTTCTGACAAACTGTTGAGAAGCTGGGCATCCCCAGCTCAGCCATCCACCCCTTCAGCTTCCCGGCCTGCTTTCTGATTTTAGGAGGAGGGGTCAGACTCCAGGCCACTGGGCCCCACGTGTCATTCTAACTCTGGGGTCCTGATGCAGCCCACCTGGCTCGAAGTGCAGGGCAGAGCCTCTCTGCCTGCTCCTTGGGTGGGTGTGGTGGGGTGGGACTCCAGGCACCCTGATAGCTCTCTTTTATATATACCCTTTTATTCCTTAGAGATGGGTAGGGGCTTTAGAATCTTGTAACACTTTTTGGTTTTCTCTTTTGAAAACTTCAAAGCTTAGCTTGGCACTTGACTAAGGAATATCATCTATTTTATCTCAGTGCTTCAGTTAAAACTTTAAACATTTTTTCCACCCGAGGAATCTTAAAATTAAGGAAATCTCCTGATTGCACAGAGAGGACATAGCCACATTTTGGGAGAAACTGATGGATCTTCCGGACCCCACTATTTTCTTCCTTAGAGAAGCTGTCCCAGGTATACCCTGGACTTTAGAAACTGGAATCCAACACCACACTCCACAGCTTTCGCACTTAAGCAGTAATTCTAATAAACTTTTTTTTTTTTTTTTTTGAGACAGAGTCTCACTCTGTTGCCCAGGCTAGAGTGAGTGCTGGGGCATCAGCCTAGCTCACAGCAACCTCAAACTCCTGGGCTCAAGCGATCCTTCTGCCTCAGCCTCCCAAGTAGCTGGGGCTACAGGCATGCGCCACCATGCCTGGCTAATTTTTTCTATATTTTTACTTGGCCAATTAATTTATTTCTATTTTTAGTAGAGACGGGGTCTCGCTCTTGATCAGGCTGGTTTTGAACTCCTGACCTTGAGCAATCCGCCCGCCTCGGCCTCCCAGAGTGCTAGGATTACAGGCGTGAGCCACCACGCCCGGCCTCTAATAAACTTAATAACTTAGATAAGTGTCAGTGAACATTATACATCATGTTGCATCAGCAAGCTGTCATAAGCAACTTTAGTTGACTCACAGCCCAAGAATAAGAAAGGAATCAACTTCGTTTTGCCTGCAGCATTCTTGTTATGTCTTGGTGTTTCAAAGATTTCTCATGTCTCAACATCGAAACATCCATCTTTGGCTAATGGCAAAATTTCACCCACAGGATTTTACAGAAGACAAAAATTGGTCCTCATCTTCTAGCTCCTAGAATGTTTCAGTCCAGTGTCTTTGAAATACCATGTTTCCTTGACCCTGTTTAACCACTTGTAAATGGTAGACCCTTGCTGATAAAACTGCATATGAAGGCATTTTCTAGGTTACAGGTTAAGAGGAAAATATCAAATTGTATCAGGGGAAGAGGAGCAAGTTGTTCACAGAAGAAAACCAAAAAGCCCACCAGAACAAACAAATGGCACTTACAAAGCAGTTATGGTACAACACACTATTTGTTAACCTAAGCACAAATCCTCCTTTCCAAACTTGTATTCTGCCATTATCTTATACATTACTTGTCACTCACAATTTTACGTCTCTCCCAAATATCCATTTTCTAATCAGACTTCTCCAGTTCTCAAACAGAATTCTGTCTGCTCAGATGACTTTCTCCTTCTTTGTTGCCTGATATCTAAAAGGATTAATTCAAATGTCTGTTTCTCATCTTTAGGCAGAACTGGTTCTCTGTGTTCCTGGTAATCCCCTAACACAGAGGTTAGTGAATTACAGTCCGATAGCTCGAATACAGCCTGTCACCTGTTTTTATAAATAAAGTTTTATTGGAACACAGCCACCTCACTCATTTACATACTGTCTGTGGTTACTTTCTTGCTACTATGTAGAGTTGAGTAGTTGCAACAGGGACTGTTTGGCCCCCAAAGCCTAAATATTAATCACCTGGTACTTAACAAAGTTTGCTAGCCCCTCCCCTAAAACATTTGCACATGTATAAAGAACAGGGCAGGCCCTTATTGTCTTAGATGGAAATTGCTTACTTACCAACTTGCTCACCCATGTAGTGATAATGTTAGTCCTTCAGGGTACAGACCATGAAGAACAGGGTCTCTGGAGGTGGACTACCTGATTTCAAGTCTTAGCTCTGTCACTTATGAGCTGCGTGACCTTGAAAAATCTATTGGATCTGTCCGGGCCACAGGTTTCTCATTTGTGAAACAGGGATAATAATAACTTCAAGGGTTTGCTGTGAGGATTAAATGAGATATTGCAAACATGCTTTGAATACTGTCTGGAGCCAAAAAAAAAAAATGTTAGCAATAATTAATTGAAAGGATAGCCTTGTTAATAAACTAGCTAACAGAGAAAGATACAGTATCAAACAGAAAGTAAGAGAAATAAACTCACATCACGTAATTGTCCCTTTGAAGAGAAAACTCACAGCACAACTGCCCTTTGTTTGCTTAAACACCTGGGACTCAATTTGTTGTTTTTAAGATGAGCCACCTGCAGCATCACTAAGAACTGGTTTTCACAGCCTTGAAGAGCCCTAAGTGGACAATAGGGGTGTGAGATCGGTCTCAGTTCCTTCCAGAACCACGTTTCCAAGGACTCTGGTAAGCCAGACTCAAAGAAAAGAAAAAAAGGAAAAAAACAGACAGAGCCCCTTCAGCTGTGTCCTGTTACGAGCTTATGCCATTAACTGTTGCTTCACCGATTTTCCCTATAAAAACTCTGAGCCTCTTCTGCTTGGGCGCTGGCACATTCCTCTTTCTTCCCTGTGCTGTGCCTCATTTCTTTCTTTCTCTCTCTCTCTCTCTCTCTCTCTCTCTCTCTCTCTCTCTCTCTCTCTCTCTCTCTCTCTCTCTCTCTCTCTCTCTCTCTCTCTCTCTCTCTCTCTCTCTCTCTCTCTCTCTCTCTCTCTCTCTCTCTCTCTCCCGCTTCTGCTTGGGGGCTGGCACATTCCTCTTTCTTCCCTGTGCTGTGCCTCATTTCTCTCTCTCTCTCTCTCTCTCCAAAATGAACTTTCTTTCTTTAAAACTATCCTAATTTTTGTATGAAAAATCTTTCTCTTCCCGTGAGCTCCTAGGGAATCCCCACTCGAATAGCAATCTCTTCATTCCACGTGCCATCAAAGTAGCCCACGCTATTAAGGTGTCTGAAATCTCCAGCCTTCTCCAGAAAGGTTTTTTGCATTGGCTGGCAGAGGGAATGAAGGGAAAAAGACAAAAATATTCCTGGAAGTTTAAGATAATGGAAAATATCCAAAGTCACAGACTGATTCCGTGCACAGGCAGAAGTTTGATTCAACATCAACATACCGAAAAGAGGGACAATAAAACTAAGACGTAAAAAATCTTCGTAGAAGGAGAAAAGGAAACAATGGGAAACATAGTTAAATAATAGATGTTCTCCTTGAGTTCTGTAGTTAGATAACAGAGGGAACCTATAGAAATATCGTAGGAAAGCTTGCTCTCTATCACTCCCTGCTATTCCGTTGAGTTTGAAAGAAAGCCAAGATACAAACATAATCATTACCTGCAGTACGTGCTAAGGAGGGAAGCTCCCTAACTCCTTATGTACCAGGAGTATTGAATTAATCAAATAGGTGCCTCCAAGAAATACCCGCAACCAGCCCCAAAGGGAGCTAGATACCCCTCCAGCTTGTGCTATATCCTCTGCCCCCTTCTCTTCCCTAAGCCTGTGGCTTCCCAAGCTCTGTTTAATCTTGCAGCCTCTCCAAGCAGAAGCCAAAGCCGTAGCCCTGGAACTCCCTTCCTGCTAAGGAGAACCGTGCTAATTTGCCGTGATTAGAAGATCTTTGAAGGTCTTTGCCAGTTTTTATCAAGGCATAAAAAGCAATTATTACAATTAATGCAATTTACCATGTGTTACTCTTCCAGAAAAGCTATTTCAGGGTAGGGCTGCCATCTGTCCCTTTCAGAGTGATAAACCTTATGATTTAACTGTGTCCAGAGTCCCTCCTAGCGTGCCCTCAGAGGGATCTGGGTTCTTCAGGGTCTCAGGTGCATAGACGACTCTCACCTCCGTTGTGAGAAAGGCTTTTCGTGGCTGGGCAGGAGGATGAAAGAATCTGGCCTCTAAATGGATATTCAGACATTCCTTTCTGCAGAGGGAGCCCTCAACCGGCAAGGGGAGCTTCCTTTTAGCCATCAATAATTCTTTCCCTTAACACAGCACGGCTGCTTGAAGACGCAGTCTACCAACATCGCTTCTGAAAACCAGGAAATATAGAGGAAACACCATAACTGGCATATGTTGCCGCAGGAGCCAAGGGAAATAGAACAGGGCTTGCCAAAGGGAGCCAGGCTGAACAGGAAAGAAAAAAAAGGCAAAATCACGACTTCTAGTTTCTATCAGGTGCTTTAAAAAAAAAAAAAAAAAAGAAAGAAACAGACACCTAAGACCAAAGTTATCAAAGCCCAAGTTAAAATCTAAAACAACTCCTTGCTATTGTTGTTTATCCTTTTGAAGAAAACAAACACTTGACTTCTGTCTTTATCGGTTTTTTTTCTCTCTGTCTTTTTACATAAACGATTTGGAGTTCTTGGGAAATATGAAGTGCTGTAACCCATTTTAACAAGCACAGTGCCAAGCAAATGGCTGGAAAACTCATCCTTTGCTTCTCACCAATCTGCCTCATTCCTCTGCAGGAAATCTGGCTGCAGAGCTGCTAAATGTATAGTGAAAAGAGAAACAGGACGGCCTTTTCCTAGTAAAAACAGGATTCACAAAGGCAGTAAGAAGCTAACCAGCTTTTCTCCTCGTTCACACGCTTGGTGGAAGCTGCCATTTCCCAAGCTTGGCGCTTCTTTCCTTTCCAATAACCAAGAAGATTTTGTATGTAAAATATTTATATATCTACAAAGGACTATCTGCATGTTTTTTAATGCCTACATTTATTTTTAAATAATATTTTAATCCCAGTGCTTTGGTCTATGCAGTATCTGTTTTTACTATGATCCATGTAGCCCTTGGGTTTAGGAGAAGTTGCTGGAAAATAAATTAGGTCCTTTGAGGAGACCTTTGGAACTCTCTGCATTTGTTTATCGGGAGACAGGCTGTTTCTTCCCTGCCCACCTTCAAATGAAGTCAAGGGACTGGGATGAGGGCATTTGTCTGAGGTGTGGTGACAGTGTGTCCTTCCTCAGTGGGAAGGGCAGGGGAGGGAACGGGGACTTATGCTTATTGTTCCTGAAAACTTCCCATTTTTCTCCAATAACGTGAGCCGATATAGGGCCCGTGTGTATGTGGCCAGGGAAATAGGGACGTCAGTTTTCTTGTCAGTTTCTTAAAAGATGGTTTTCTTTACAGTGTTTTTTAACCGTGTTCTCCCTGCTACATTTTATATTTTCTATCAGGTTTGTTTTTTAGAAGTTAAGATATGTATTTTAAAAAATACTATCAGGATGTTGCCTTCAAATTATGTGAATTTTTAAAGTTTTAAAATGTGAATTTAATATTTGAAGTCTCCGAACAAGATTGAGTTTTGCATATCCAATCTTACGTGCAAATGAAATACAATTTGCAAAGTAGACTAAATCTAATATGAAAATAACCAAGAAAGAAGTCATCGTTATTAAGTACATATCCAGCCCTTATGCCATTTCGGACCTGATTAGCTTTAAAGCAGAACTTGGGCGGTAACAGAGGTTCAAGTGCACGGAATGGGAAAATGAGGCATCCCGGGTGTGCCTACCACGATCATGGACACTTCAAGTGTTCCTTCTGCAAGGGTGGCCGCTGAGTGGCCCAGTGATGTGTACACAGCCCACAGACAACTTCAGAGCCACTGGGCCCAACATGTAAAGCCTCACAAAGTGTTCTGGGCAGCTTGGCCATAGGTCTGTCCAGTGATCTGAGATGACCTCCTACAAAGGACTCTGCCCAAGGTCACTATAGTAATGAACTGAACAAAGATGACTCCTTCTCTCCAGAATCCGAGAATACGTAAAGGCACTATCAACTAAAACCTAGAAGAGAACTGAGCCTATATACACAGAAAATCAGGGAAATAAGAAGGGATACTTAAGAGAGAACATGTAGACTAGACGATGAAGTCAATACCAAGTCTGTCTTTGAAGATACCTTGCTTCCTGATGGCTTTTGCTCTAGCCTGTGTATGTTTTTACGCTACGTGCCATTCTGCTTAAGTTGTTCAAGGGAGACTCTGTTCCTTATTTCTGAATAATCCTAGTATCACAGGTGAAAGCTACCGTAGACAGCCTAATTTAATCCCTGGAATAGCTATTGTTGCTTTTCTTAAATATCTCATAAATGTACTTTTAATCCTCTAGAGAACAAAGATGACCCCCTTTCATTTTTACTTGGTACCCTGTAGACTTGAATTTTGGGACTCTAGAGCATTTGTGTCCTACTCTACGATGACCAAACAGATCTCTAGAAAATAGCTACCTGGTACATACCCACCTGGAGAACCAGGTGATCCTAAAGACTTCTCTAGTGAGAATGGTGAGGAAAAAAACCTGATATCTGCTTGTTTGTGGCTGTTGCTTTTATTTAGGTGGTTTGAAAACTAACTTTGGAGAAATATAAATGGAGAAAATTATAAAGCTGGGATGAAGTGGAAACACGAGGGGGGAGCATGTGACATTTTTCAATTCTATGAAAGATACAGGCATCAACATAGGACCAGTTTGGGGTGATAGTCATCTCAATTTCCTGTGAATTTTTCATAGAAAATAAAGAAAAGCTAGGGGGTAATTCTGACCTTTAACCCGAGGAAAGCTGGCACTAAGATTTGTAAAGGGACCCTGGATTAGAACACGGGCAGGAGAAATAGGTACAGTAGATGGAGCAGTATAAAGTCATCACATGCTTAATTCATTTATTTGACAAATATTTATTGAATGCCAAGCAGGATTTCGGGTGATCAAAGCCAAATCCCTTCCCTTATGGAGCTTACATTCTAGTTTGGGGTGTTCAAAGTGTGACTTGCAAAATGTTAGTCTACAGCGGGTCAAAAGTCAATAGAAAAAGGCAGGGGAACTAGCACTCTGGGAGGCCGAGGAGGGTGTATCGTTTGAGCTCAGGAGTTCGAGACCAGCCTGAGCAAGAGCAAGACCCCGTCTCTACTAAAAATAGAGAGAAATTAATTGGACAGCTAAAAATATATAGAAAAAATTAGCCGGGCATGGTGGCACATGCCTGTAGTCCCAGCTACTTGGGAGGCTGAGGCAAGAGGATCGCTTGAGCCCAGGAGTTTGAGGTTGCTGTGAGCTAGGCTGACGCCACGGCACCCTAGCCCGGACAACAGAGTGAGACTCTCTCTCAAAAAAAAAAAAAAAGAAAAAAGAAAAAGGCTAGGGGGGGAGGCTTCTGATTTTAAATGTTGGAAAATATTTGTTAGAATAACAAGTTTTCTTATAGCGGGTCTTGTTATAGCAGCTGTTGCTAATTTGCTAGGGCTGTTTAACGCGGTACGACAGACCAGGTGGCTTTAACCAAAAGCAGTTCATTCTCACACAGTTCTTCAGGCTCGAAGTCCCAGATTCAAGGTGTGAGCAGGGCTGGCTCCTTCTGACAACTGAGACGGAGGGATCTGTTCCAGGGCTCTCTCCTCGGCTTGCGAGTGGCCACCTTCACAGTTACGGGGTGCATTCCCAGGATGTGCCTGCCTGCGTTCCAATTTCCCCCATTTATAAGGACACCGGTCACATTGGTTTAGGGACCCACTCTGCTCCAGTATGACCTCATCATAACTAATCTCATCTGCCATGACCCTATTTGCAAATGAGGTCACTTATATTCTGAGGTACTGGGGGTTAGGACTTCAGCATATGAATTTGGGGGAGGGGAGTATAACATAATTCAGCCTATAACAGCAGCTTTGTGGACCTGGGTCTCCGAAAATTGTAAATCAGACCATGTCAGTCTCATCCCCACCTCTGCTAAGACCTCTTCAATGAAAGAGTGACCCACCCGTCGTGTGAACTATAGGCTTGAGTCTATCATTATTAATGCCTCAGTATTGCTTCCTCAGTTGTCACACATGTGCCCACTAATGTGGAAATGTTAATATATGGGAAACTGAGGGAAGAGGGAGGAGGTATATGGGAACTCTGTACTTCCTGCTCTAGTTTTCTGTAAACCTAAAATTGCTCTTAAAAATAGTCTATTAATTTTTTCTAATAGTCTATTAGTTTGTCTGCTAAGGACAAATGAGACCAGGTGCAGTGGCTCACGCCTGTAATCCCAGCACTTTGGGAGGCCGAGGTAGGAGGATCGCTTGAGGCCAGGAGTTTGAGACCAGCCTGAGCAAAAGTGAGACCCTGTCTCTACCAAAAAAATTGAAAATTTAGCCAGCCATGGTGGTGCACACCTGTAGTCCCAGCTACTTGTGAGACTGAGGCAGGAGGATTGCTTGAGACCAGGAGTGGGAGGCTGCAGTGAGCTAGGCTGATGCCACTGTGCTCTAGCCAGGGCAACAGAGCAAGACCTTTCTCAAAAAAAAAGGACAGATCTTATATAACCAGAAAAATAGACCCCTGTACAGGGACTTTGAGGAGCTGTCCCCTTCCCGTGTCTGACCTGTTCTCCCCTTGGCTTCGCTCTGTGCCAGCCCTGCCGACCTTCCCTCTGTTTCTAGAGCCTGCCAGTCTTGCTCAAGATGGGAGGGCCTTGCATAAGTTGTTCCCACCACCTGGAATCTTTTTCTTTCCCCAGCTTTTTCAGGTCCCAGTTTCCATATCAGTTTTCAGAGAGGGCAGTAACCCAGCTCCCTGCTTGGATTTTCTTCCCAGAATCTATCATTGCTAGCTTTGATTGCCATGTCTATTATCCATGTCTTCCTTTTCAGTCTCTGCTTCTTGTTCTCACGGGGCCCCTCCCTGACCGTGCATACATCGCTGTCTCCACCGAGACCTCCCTGGTCTGAGCCGCCATCTGACTCGATCCGCTGCAGCTGCCTCCTAACTGGTTATCAATAAGATACTAATGAAGACGGGTGGGTGTCCTTGAAGATGAGTCCCACAATTTTGTCCTTTCAGTGCAATTCGGATTTAATTTCATGCACAAGGTTTTTTCCCTCCACCCTTTCCTCTTGAACAGTGTTGCTATAAACACAAGGGAAAAAAAGAAGAATGCCCTTCTTCCCATAAAGATCTTTGTTTAGCATTTCCGATTTAGCATCTTGGAACTGCGAAGGTAACCACCTGAGTTGATCTCAGCTGGTATAGTTGGAGAAGGTGATCCTGAGAGCAGTGAGAATTTATGAGGCAATTTCGAGAGAGATAGATTTTAAAACATTGAGTGTTCCTGGTAGATTTTGGAGCACAGGTGTACTATCTTCTATTTGGAAAGAATTGCAAAGAAATGCTGTCCAACGCTGTGCATTAGCTGATTCATGGGAACAGCTCCTATATTCCCTCAAAGTAAATGGGCTTTAATAGGTGATTTGAGAGGCAGAGGAGGAGGGTAGGACTTTTTATGCCTTGTTTTCTGAAGGAAATCACTCCGATTTCTCAAAAAAACTATCACAGCTAATGGCTTTGTTTGGGTTTTTGTTTGTTTGTGTTTTTTGCAAACCACAGAAACAAACGTGAACCAATTTAAGCAAAGAAGGGGCAATGGATGGCAGGGACTTGGGAGTGTCAAGTGCAAAGGAAAGGCAGAAAGGGAAGCTGACTCCAGAAGGCTCTGGTGAACGTGGCCCGATTACAGGACGGGGGATGAACACAGAACATAAAGAACGACACAGACACACATAAAGACTTCACATGACTCAAGTGCTCAATGCACCGGCTGCTTTATTTTTATACCCCCCAGACCCAGGACTAGTTCCTTGTACGTGAGCATCTGAGCATAGCAGCGATAACCATCAATTTCAGAGTTGTATCACAAGGGAAAAATTTCTCATGATCTCAGACCTCGAAACGGTTACTTGAGGTGCCAGCGCCAGACATAACTCAAAAATCAAGGCCAAAATAAGTAACAATAAACAATGCAGCCATCAGAAGAACTCCTGTGCTCTCTCCCAGTCAGCGGCAGGCCCCCATGGTTGTGCCTGTCTTAGGTCGTCCCTCCCATGAGGGATCTTACCCGTCTTTGACTACCAACCATCTTACGGGGCCAGACCTTGGGAATGTTCTTCTTATCTTTATGGCCTCCAGACTCCCACCATGGGGGCCCACCGTGTGGGAGCTGGGCAACATTTGCTTACGTGCAGAAACTCAGGCCTCTTGTTATGTCCCAAGGCAGTAACCGTGTCTGAAGAAAATACTGGTTACCGCTGCGTCATGCAGCACACGTACATTACAGGCTATAGTGAATGATTAGTATAAGGCATAACGCCAGAATCAGCCCCCAACACTCTGGAAAATTCCCAGGGGCCCTATGCCTGCTTTGCTCTGCCTGGCTGCATGTTCTTTCTCTGCACTGCTTTCCTTTCTCTGCTCCACAAGGTAGGCATCTACTACCCTCCTTCCATCACCTAAATATATGAAATATAAGTCTTCCAGCCAGAAGGGGCTGTCGTGAGTCTCTTGGTGTCAATCCAAGTTCCTGGAAAGCATCATCTTCATGGTACACTGTCCATCCATGGTCTAGTCTAGTATGGCCAAGAGGAGGGAGGGCAGAGGCTCATGATGCCAACACTCCTCCTTCCTCCTCTGTGCTTTGTACACTGTGGAGGAGAGAGGAAGGGATGGGGAAGTGAAGATGAACCTCAGAGAAGGGGAATTGTTGGGAGCTGGACTAATATTCCCCAGGGTGCCACAGGATCAGGGTGTGAGTCGTTCATTCATTCTTTAAAGATTTCATGGAGCCGCTACTAAAAGAGGGCAGAATTTCAGGCAGTAAGGACAATCCCTCCCCCTAAGAAGCTGGAAGTGAAAATATGCATGTATGCAACTGTCAGGAAACATGTCAATAGCATCTTTTTTTTTTTTTTTTTTTTTTTTTTAGAGATGGGGTCTCGCTCCTGGTCAGGCTGGTTTCGAACTCCTGACCTTGAGCTATCCACCCGCCTCGGCCTCCCAGAGTGCTAGGATTACAGGCGTGAGCCACCGCGCCCGGCCCAATAGCATCTTATTTAATTTGTCACTGAGTACCTACCATATGCAAGATGCTGCAGGATGTTAGGGAGCGAGAGTACTAAACACTAGCACCTCTCTTCTTTGACCCAAGTTCTAAACCCATTGAGAATTAAAGCTAACAGAGACCAAAGTACTACCTTACCTCTATTACCAACAGAGGCTGGGTTGTGGAGGTGTAGTTTTTATCTGCAGGCATACAAGCTTCCTTTACCAAACCCCAGAATTCGGCAGAGATGGATAGAGCCAGGCAGGTGGACGGTATTCTGAACTCCATTTATTGGGCACTTGCTGTGTGCCGGGCGCTGTCCCATACATGCAGATACAACAGTGAACAAAACTGTATTTCTGCCCTCGTGAACTTTACTTTCTTGTAAGGGGAAATCGACACAAAAGTTAGTGATAGACACAGGTGTATTCCTTTACTAGGGCTACTATGACAAAGTACCATGGGCTGGGTGGCTTGACCAACAAAGATGAATTTTCTGACAGTTCTGGAGGTGAGAAGTCCAAGATCAAGGTGTCAGTAGGGCTGGGTTCTCCTGAGAGCCATGAGCAAAGGAGCTATTGCAGGCCTCATTCCTTGGTGTATAGGTGGCCGTCTTGTCCCCATGTCCTCACAGGGTCCTCCTTCTGTGCACATGTCTGTGTCCTAATCTCCTCTTCTTACAGAGGCACCAGCCATGCTGGATTTAGGACCCACCTGAATGACCTCATTTTCCCTTAATCACCTCTTCAAAGACCCTATCTCCAAACACGGTTGCATTCTGCCAATTGCATTCTGTAGTAACTGGGGGTTAGTCCTTCAACATAAGAGTTTTGGGAGGGAGGAGGACACCGTCCGGTGGGCAATGAATAGTGTAGGTGCAGAGATGCCAGAGAGACAGAGGAATGATGAGAATTCCAGTCACTAGCATGGCCAAGAACCTGCCGTCCCCTGAGACCAGAGATCTGCTTAGCATTTCCAATCCAAGCTCGGCTGCCTCTCACGCATTTTAATTGCAGCATCGGATGAACTGCAGATAACAGCATAGTATTACTCTAGGTTACCATTTCCAGGGAGTTTAATGAGTGTGACTTAGTTCGTGTAACTAAGAGATTTGAATGCCCATCTTGACTCAGTCAATTCTTCCTTTGAAATTATTTCCAGTTCTGAATGTTTCTTCCCCCAACTGCTATCTAAAGCAGATGTTTATGGCTACATACCTGGGCCCTCATAATAGCTTCCTGCAAAGTCTCCTGGCCTCCAGTTTATTCCAATTCTCGTTCATTCTACACACTGAGTTTAGATTCTTCTTCCCAAGAGACCATGTTCTCCGTGGGATTGTTACTCCCATTTCCAGGAAACTTCAAAGTGGACTCTCAGCCCAGTTGTCTCAAGACAAAACCCAAATTCCTAACGTCTTACCAATTATACTTAATCTCCTAACTACACCCTGCATGTGACTTTAATTCTATTGCTACCAAAAAGGAAAAACTCCTCTGAGTCCTCCAGATCTATTTCCAGACTTTCCATGGGCATTTCTCATATACATGGCCAAGCCCAAGGTCTTGTTCACATTGCCCCATCTAGAATACCTTCCAGGGCCCCAGATCTGAAGGCACTTATTCATGAAAAGAAAATTTTCACTCACATTTTAGTCCATCAGAAATGTCTTCCCTAATCATGCTGTGTAAAATAGTTGCTCCATCGATCAAAATCCTCTAACCCTGCCTCCTTTTCCTGTATAGCATTTTATGGGGTTTATGCAGTCATTAAAGTGAGATGAGGTACATGGGTGCCCTTCTAGAAAGAGGAGATTAGGACAGAGACATGCACAGGTGGGAAACCATGTGAAGACACAGGGAGAACCATCTATCTACAAGCTAAGGAGAGGAGTCTTAGAAAAAACCAACCTGTTGACACCCTTGATCTCAGACTTCTAGTCTCCAGAACTGTGAGAAAATCAATTTCTCTTGCTAAGCCACCTGGTCTGTGACACTTTGTTATGACACCTCTAGCAAATGAATACACCATTCTATCCTAATAGCCACCTTTGAACATGCCAGGGGAGTTTCTAGAAACCTTTATTGGTCCTTTTTTTTTCCTGAGACTTTGCTCACGGCCAATATATAGACTCATTGCTTCCGTTTAAATCCATTGTCTCTTGTTCTGTCTTCCAGCAGAGAACAAGAATTCTTATCACCCTCAATGTACTACATTGCCTAATACATAGCCACTAGTCACTTACAGCTATTTAAATGCAACTTAATTTAAATGAAATAAAATTGAACTATTGGAATTCTCTATTGCACTGGCTACATCATAAGTGCTTAACAGCTGCATGTGACTGGTGGATACCTTACTGGGTGGCACATACATAGAACACTTCCAACATCGTAGAAAGTTCTGGATAGTGCTGGCATAGAAGAAAGCTTAACCCCCTCCCTTAAAGCCCCAACCTGGTTGTATTTGTTAAGGTTCTTTTTGAGTTGTAAGTGACATAAACCCACTCAGGATAGAATATTTAAAATATATATATATATATATGGAATAGGAAGATAGTGGTGGGCCTTCCTGGGAGATATAAAATACCCCACAAGATCAAAAGGACACTTAAAAGAACCAAAGGCAGCTCCAAAGTCTTCAGCAGAATGCTTCTGTGGCCTGGTCTCTACGGAGCTGCCATGGTCCTCGATTTCCATGTCTTTTTGTTCCAAGTCTCAAAAATCAGAAAAGAGAATCTCATCGGCCCATGTTGAGTCCACTCAGCCAAATGTGGCTGGTGAATCGGGTCCTCCAGGATAAAATACCTACAGGTTGTCCATCCTGCTGCCTTCTCAGTGATCTTGGATATCAAGGAGTCGCCACGAGCAAAGCCACTACCCAGATAGGTTCTGGATAAATGTGTCTCTTTAGCGGTTGATCCAGAACCTTTCATGGTACCACGACAGTGGCATAGGCTTTGCTTTTTACTTTTAGCAGGGCACAAGCCACAAACACAATGTTTCTCTTTGCTCATTTGGAAAACAAGTATTGAAGACTGGCTTGGTGTGCAGGTGCTGCTATGGATGCTCTGGGAGCTATACCAGAGAATAAGATCTGTTTTGTTACAAATATATCCAACCCCTTAATACAAACTCGTTCTAACTAAGACTGAACAATTTGAGAACTGAAAGGAAGCTGATGTCACTGGCTTCTTTGCTTTTTACTTTAACAATCTTAATAAATTCCGTTGTCACTTTGCTCCTTCACCATTTATGAAAAACTAAACAAAACAAATAGCCCTCAAAACCTAAGGTCCTCCCTTCAAAGCATCCCCTTTATTTGAATGAGCTTTTATTGCCAGGATCAGCTACGGTGATGTCTTCCCGCAGCCCCAAATTTTACATCACTGAGAAAAAATCCCGTCATTTTCCACTTTCATGAATAGTTCATCCAAAAAGATTTTCCCACCTTCAATCTTGTGCATTTTATTTAAGTCCACATATAGAGACCTCAATCATGCCTTAACCCCAAGCTCTAGGATTGCAGCAAAACTCCACGGGAAGTCTTCGGATCCCTTTAAAATATGCTATCTACCGCAAAGAGGCTACTTCCTTCCAGAGAACTCGGTGTAGATTAAACTCTCTCCTACTTTAAATTAAAAAATGTTACACAAGGGAATAATTAAAATGATCGCATTTGTGGTTTAAAAAATTAAATCGCTAATGATTCTAAAATTAATAATCGGGAAACAAAGGGAGGGGGAGATAAAAAAGGATGACAGCAAAAATGAATCTCTCAGCCAACAAAGCAGTGAAGATTTTAATTTGGAGTTGCCCACCTCCCAGCTATCCACTCAGTGTGCACATCCATCAAGTTTCTGATAACTGTGAAGGACCACAGTTCATCATGCTTCTAGGGCACTAAATAAAGATACCGGCAGATTTTGGGTTGGTCAAAAGAACAGGCAGATAATAGTAAGGCAAATTTTTCACTGTTCCTCCCATGCCTCCCTCTTGGTGATGTCTGATGGCGCCGACAAATAGTGTAGTTGTCGTTCCAAAGAGATCCCAATTCTTTAGATGTGCTCACAGTGCTTCAAAATCTTTCTGTGACCATGACGAGATTTAAACCCTGAGCTTAAACGTGCTGCCCTATTTGAAACTTGAGTCATTGTGAGAAAGCTGGTCTGTAAATTCCTCAAGGAAAGAGAATCAGCAGGCCGGGTGCGGTGCCTCACGCCTGTAATCCTAGCACTTTGGGAGGCCCAGGCGGGAGGATCGCTCAAGGTCAGGAGTTCGAAACCAGCCTGAACAAGAGTGAGACCCCGTCTCTACTAAATGTAGAAAGAACATTAATTGGCCAACTAAAATATATGGAAAAAAATTAGCCGGGCATGGTGGCGCATGCCTGTAGTCCCAGCTACTCGGGAGGCTGAGGCAGGAGGATCACTTGAGCCCAGGAGTTTGAGGTTGCTGTGAGCTAGGCTGATGCTATGGCACTCTAGTCCTGGCAATAGAGTGAGACTCTGTTTCAAAAAAAGAGAATCAGCAAATCATTTTTCTCTTTCATTCATATTTTTCCTTTACTGGTTTAAACTACCTGTACTTATTTTTGCATTTTTATCTCTCTAGCTCCATCCTCTTTTGTGTTACATGAAGGTATCTACTCTCCCATTTTGTACATGTACTGTTTATTGCTTTGTAAGAGCAGTTTTCCCATTATCTTTTGCTGATGGGGGAGTGTTACCTTTGTTTGGAGAGGTTTCCAGTCCTGGGTATTAATGCAACTATCAAAGGGATGACATTGTCACTTGTTGAATCCATTTCCAGTTCATTTACATTGCACAATGCATATTTCTATATTTGCATGTAAATCTAAGAGGAGCTGTAAATCATTAAAATTCCTACTTTACTGCATACTCAAAACTCTTCCGAAAATTCGTTGGCTGTCTCAAGAGTACTGTGAGGCCTATACCTTGCATATACTTGTCTATATTTTGGAGATTTTGAGTAATTAGGCAATGACTTACTCATAGGCTAAATTAAGCAGTTACTGGAGTTGAAATAAATTCTCTAATTACAAATGACAAATTAAATGTGAGGGGAGAAAGCGACTTTTATATTTGCAGTAAATAGATCAGTGCTTGCAAATTCAAAGGGGTGCATACAGTTGTTAATTTTTTATATATGAGTAGTTGCCAGTGGTTATGAATATTGTTATCAAATAGTGTATGCAATCATTTTCACTCTCAGAATTGGAAATTTCAGTGTGAGTTAGTTAACTTCCTGTTTGTTCAAGGTTGTGTTTTTATAATACAAGTAGTAACACTTTTATATCTGTAGTAATTCACAGGTCAAAATATTGTAGGCATGACTTGGGAACAAATCTGCCAAATTGTTTCTTTT
>VBSM01003148.1:12407954-12424170 GCA_008086735.1 Cheirogaleus medius | reverse complement strand
TTTTTTTCCTGTAGCTAGTCACATTTGACTGATCTTTTCAAATTACATACTAAAAAGAAACAGAAATCTGGCATTTATTTGCATTTGTTCTAGCTGAGCTTCATCACTCCAGTGATAGCATTTATTACACTTTAGTTTTTTTCTTTGAAAATGAGTTGTTACCCCTTCTGGTTTAAACTTCACTCTCTGTTCTTCAATTTCTCCCAGCCATTCTGTTCTTGCTAATTGTGTGTTTTCTAGGGGTAGCGTTTGCCTCTTGTTTGGCATGTCAGCTTTCTTTGAATTTTAAGATGTACTAGGAAATCGTGAGCTGAGTAAGACTCAGGCTGCTTTAGTTCCTCATTGGAAGCATTTCTGCATTTTCCATAGAGCTGCCTTTGACTATTATTCATGTTATTCTTTCATGTTATTATTTCATACCCCTCACTTGATAAATTCATCTTAAAATTCTTGGATAGGAAAAATGCCCTTTCTTGTGAAAAACTGAAATGTTTCTTTTAATAAATCATGAGGTAACAGTAACTCGGGGTGTTTCCCTTTTTGCCTTGGCTACTGGGGAACTCGGAAAGTATTTTCATGTTCTATATAGCAGCTATCATCCTTGACATAGCATTTCTGGTGCAACTCTTTCTCCCTTCTCCCTGGCCCTTCTTTTGGCCACTTAACTGTAGTTCTCTTATTTGTATTTTAAAAGAATTATTTTATGTCAGAAACTTCAAAAACTTTTTTAAAAGTAGGTAAAGTTGAAAAGAGATTAATATGATCATTCTATATTTTAGAAGAAATATATTGTCTCATTTCTTCACAACAAATAGGATCTAGACAAAATATTTTTCCACAAATCTTAAAGAAATGAGGTGAAGAATCCCAGAGGAGATCCACCGGGGTACATAGTTTAGGTGGTTCACATGGCCACCTCTCAGGCAGAAATCCCTGAAGAATTCACGTTCCCCTTCACTGCCTGTAGTGGGATTTCTGCTCTGACCATACATGTGGTATAAGACACTTTGAAAATGCAATGGTTAAACAAATCTAATCATATTTTAAAACCATTAGAACCTAAATATTAATGTGTCTACAAGCATCCCTCCCCGACATGTTAGGTCTGCCATGTCAAACCCCAACTCTTATCCAGGTTACCTCTCAATTCTTTTTTTTTTTTTTTTTTTTTGAGACAAGAGTCTCACTCTGTTACCCAGGCTAGAGTGCCGTGGCATCAGCCTAGCTCACAGCAACCTCAAACTCCTGGGCTCGAGCAATCCTTCTGCCTCAGCTTCCCAGGTAGCTGGGACTACAGGCATGCGCCACCATGCCCGGCTAATTTTTTCTATATATTTTTAGTTAACCAATTAATTTCTTTCTATTTTTTAGTAGAGACGGGGGTCTCACTGTTGCTCAGGCTGGTTTCAAACTCCTGACCTTGAGCGATCCTCCTGCCTGGGCCTCCCAGAGTGCTAGGATTACAGGCGTGAGCCACCACGCCCGGCTTCAATTCTTATCTTTACTTCTTTTATAATGAGTTTATACTAAGCTGGTTCTTAGTCTGACCTTTTTTGGCAGAGTCGAAAGAGTTCCCAGCCTTTTGCGTAAGTTGGGTCTTAGAAATGTTTAATTTCCAGCCCAGCCTTGTTCACTGTGTCTGAATTTGCGACATCTTAAGAGAGTTCTTTTGAAAGCTGTGCTGTTTATTCCCCATTTGGCCTTTCGCATCAACAAACACGTAGTCATATTTAGCCCCTAAACATGTCTTTTAGGGCCTGTGTGTGGGAGTGGGGGAGCCAGAGAAGAACAGACCTCGTATGTGTCTCAATAGCAGCAGGGGAAAAGACCAGGAAGAGCCTGTGACAAGGCAGAATGGGTTACGTGGCGTGAGGGGACGAACACAATGTGATTGGGAACACAGAGAAGAAAGACCCTATGCATGGGGGGAGGGGGAGGGGTGCAGGGAGGAGAAAGAGATGAAGGAGAGGTCTTTAAAGCAGGATCTTTTCTTTTTTTAAATTATTTTTTATTTTTAATTGATACATGAGAATTATACATATTAACGGGGTACATAGTGATGTTTCCATCCATACAATGTATAGCGATCAGATCAAAGTCGTCGGTATATCCATCATCTCAAAGATTTATCATTTCTTTGTGTTGGGAACATTCAATATCCTTCTTCTAGCTATTTGAAAGCGTATAATATATATTAATCTTATTGTTAGCTATAGTCATCCTACAGTGCTATAAAACACCAGAACTGTTTCCTCCTATCTAGGCTGTAATTTTGTATCCATTAAGCGACCTCCCCTACACTTCCCGACTGCTAGTTAATCTTCTATTCTACTTTTTACTTCTATGAGATCAACTTTTTTTGGTTTCTGCCTGTAAGTGAGAACATGCAGTGTTTAACTTTTTGTTCCTGGTTTATTTCGTTTAACACAGTGTCCTCCAATTCCATCCACGTTACTACGAATGATTGGATTTCATTCTTTTCATGGGTGAATAGTATAATAGCATAACATTGTGTATATATATAAACATATATATATATATATACACACACACACCACGTTTTCTTTATCCATTCATCTGCTGTTGGACACTTGGGCTGATTTCCTATCCAGGTAAAGCAGGATCTTGAAAGAGGGACAGGACCAGGAGGAGAGAGGAGAGGGAGGAGGTGGGTTGAAAGAGTGGAGGGGAAAGCAAGAGCAAAATGAGAAATGACAAGGCTATTTCAGGTGCGAGTCACCGATGACCAGGGAAATGGACTACACCAGAGGGTCGGCTGTGCAAAATCAAAGCTGGGAATGTAAAAAGGTTTTGCGTCCATCGTGGCCCGGCAATCCGTGCTGAAGCAGTTGGACTTTCTGACCACCCCGGTGACAAGGAAGGACGTCTCCATTTGTGAGCAGAGTGGTCACAGCCTCTGAGCAGCTGCTGAAGGAAGATGACCACAAAGGCTCCCTGTGAGATGGTCTGGAGATGGGAAAGACTGGAGGAGGTGAAATGGCCAGCAAAGTCCAGTTCTCTTCCTGCATGTTTTAAATTAAATTAAATCAAATGAAATGGAAGACATTAAGAGAAGGTAATAGAACTGATTTCTCCAGAGAATTCATTCTAACCAGTGTAGTCAAACGCTAGATAAAACATGAGATGAGGGCCTTTCTCAGCTTGTTCAGAATTTTCTAGAAGGAAAAGCTGATGATGTAAGAGAACCACGCTTCTCCTAAAATTCCTTTTAATTAGCTCCTAATATTTTTTTTCCTCTTCTCTTTTCAAGGACCTTTTTAAAAAAGACCCACTGAGGGTGGATGTCACCCTCAGCCCTGGAGAATATGGGCAGAGGACCAATCAATCACTTGTCTGTGTCACAACAGAACACATGTTCATATGTGCTGAGGTGCCAGCATCACGTTTTGGAGCTTTTGACAAAGAGAAACCGTTGTGGGCAGTCAGTATCTGGCTGTCATTATCTGGCCGTTGAGACCTTCTGCCCACGTGCAAAAGCAAATCCTTAAGAGTAAATGTATAAGAATCATATATACAGACATCATAGGGATATAGACACAAATGTAAATATTTGATGGCGGCTATTGGATAATAGACGTGTTCAGGTAATCCCCTAATCAAAGCGATCATTTTAACTTTTTTCACAGAAGCACCCATTGATAATAAAACAAATTTACCTGTGCTCTTGCCCCTGTGAAGTTGCTGGGTGGCAGGAATGGCTCAGACACCACAGCAGTGGCATCGAAACAGCCCAGACACACGGGATTACTAGCATCTCTGCAAGCGATTCATGCTGAGAATCCTTCTATCTGCTGATGCATAATTATTAGAAAGACCCGAGACTGAAAACACAGAAACCTTTGGTGGATATTAAATGTAAGGATGTCTACTTGTATCTTGAGCTGTGTAGGAAAAAGAAAAATCTGAAACCCCAATCTCAGTAGGACCAACTTTTATTGACTTTTTCCACTTTCCAGGGCCAAAGTTATTAATTTATCAATTAACTGATTACTTATAAATTGTTACAACTATTTTCAATGGGAGACACTGAAGTATACAATTACTTATATTAAACATACAACTACTTACAATGGGTAACTTTTGTCCTCCCCCAACCCTGGCCCCTGCGGGCTATTACAAATCTCAAATACCTTCACATTATGGTTTCAAATTATATCTATTTTTACCTAGTTTGGAACTATCCCCAAAGAGGTTTGCCTGCAGTAGAGAAAAGCTGGTATGTCCACAGGACATGCTATTAATATTTGAAAGTGAGTTGCACTAGGGTTACACTCACATAGGAGTGGGGCTGAGTACACTTGCACTTGGTGTTCATGCCTCCTCTGCCTAATTACTCTCAGAGCCAGATTCTAGGATATCAGCTGCTCTTGGCAAGGTCTGGTTCTGTTGGAGGCTCTCTGCAAACTCTTCTTTCAAAATGCATGATGCTTTAGGTTTTTAAAACAAAGCAAAACACTACCATAAGACTACCACCATTCTCATCACTGGCTGCGCAGTTGAAAGCCTCTCAGATGAGTGCCTATGATAGATAGATCTTCTGCTGGAAAGTTCTCTGCAGTCTAATGGGACAGCTGTTTTCAGTTCCTTGAATTCACCCGTTTTCCTTATCACTGTGTTATGACCACAGCTTAGGAGGACTCACTGAGCTCTCAGATTTCATTCTTGGTTAAATTTCCCTTTAATTCTACATCAAACAGGGTCAATAACAACTGAACTTTCTACCCATGGCAAGTGTAAAATATTATATCCTTGAGATTTCATCCTTCTATTGATGGATACAGTCAGAATTTTAGACCACCTGGAGGTCATACATTGCAACCGAGTCTTATGCGATGTGCTGGTTACCGTCTCTAGTTGGCCAGTCCATAATTTCTGACAATAGGCTTGCCAAGCTAGCTTTCCAACTCATCGTCTTCTAGGAAGAGTTTTGTGTTGAAAATTCCCTATGGTTGTGGTTAAGACTTGGTCTCCTTCAGAGAGGTTGCTCTTCTGCCAATGCACACAGCAGCCCTCTCTGGTGTGTTTGCTCTGTTGAGAATCAACATCCACGGGAACAGTTCCTTGGGGACTTTCTAGAGGACAAAGAGCACATTTTAATGCACCCTACTAAGTCCTAAGTCTGAAAATTTGGGCCATCAAACTTCAATGAATTCAAATGACCTTGATCTAAAACTTTGTTCTCTTATTTTGGAGAAGGGTAAAGTGATCCTTGCTTTGCGTTTTGTCTTGCTTCATTTTATATTATAAAAAAAGTACACATAGGCAACTCTCCTGGAGAACGTTTGAGTTCTTTCTAGTTGCGTCTAAGTCTACAATACCTATTGTCCATTTTATGCCAGTTGTCTTAAGTCTGGACTTTTGCTCTTAGCTTCCTTTACGAAGCCCTGTGTTCTACCATCCAATTCATAGACACATAGACTACCTAGTCGTCCAACAATATACTAAGATGGAAGTTGGCATTTATTGGGCTCTTATTATGAGTTGGGTAGCACTGTAATTAAATATATTAACTCACTTAATCTTCACAACAACCCTATGATTTAGGTACTAGTGTTATTTCCATTTCACAGAAAAGGAAACCAAGCCCCAGGGAGATTAAGTAACTTTCACAGCTACTAAATGAGGAAGCTAGGATTCAAATCAATGACCCATCTGATTCCAAACCCATAGGGAGATATACTGCTTCCCTACATAACTCCAAGCTGACCCTTTCTGGTTGGGAATCTACAATTCTTCACACCAAGGAGTATATATTCTGAAATACAATAGAATTTAGAGACCCCCAAATTAGAGGTAAATGGCTTATCTGGTCCCAATGTTTTATATTTTAAATGTCTGCTTTTCTAAATAGCCCTTGATTTGTTCATTCGTTGTTTTGTTGTTGTTGTTGTTTTCATAAGAAATGCTATCTCTGTTTAAGTGCTCCTGGATTTGGAAATCATTTTCATGACTAAATCTTTATTTGCCTAGTAAGAGCCTCACATAGGGCTATGGGGCCAGTGGGTACTTGGTAAAGATTAATGAATGGCTGTGCACATCTGTGTGGGAGTCACACGCTTGAGATCTTCTCAGCTCCCGAAAAGGGACAGAAATGATGTGGGGAGGATGAAAATCACAGGACTGTCACCCAACCCCAATTATGGGTTTCTGGATCAGACTTTGTCATCTGAAGGGTCCCAAAGGCCCCGAATGCAATGCAGATCCTGGTGGGTTTATTTTTTTTCTTTTTGAGAAGTGGTTGGGAGGTGGCATGGAAATTGGATTCCAGGGCCCACTTCCAGGATTAATATCAACTCTTGAGAGAAAACTTGGTTCTCTGATGAGAACTGAAGAGAATCAAATATTTCTTAAATTGACACATTTTCTATTATTATATACATATAAGGATGATGAGTAATATGCCATATCAGATGGTTTATTCAAACTGTCAGAACAAGAGCTGAAGCGTGAGTAACTTTCCAGAGAACCTTCTGGGAAATTGAAGCATTGAAAAGTGGCAGTAACCAGCCATGAGTTCATCTGCTACCAGGTCATCCCTGAAAATCTTGAGGTGAGGAACAAAGTGCTTCTCCCAAATTGCATGATGGGACATTTCTAGAGGAGAGGATGGAGACCTATAATTTCATCTTCCTTCACTAAAAACCAAATGTCCATGTGTCACCCAGGACTGTGCACTGGATAGAAAGTGTAGGGTTCGCCATGGGGCCTGGGGGAGATGCCTTGACTACTGTACCCCCTTTCCAAATCTCAGCAGAGCTTTAAAACGTGAGAGCACTCAATTGCAAAATCAAATTTGCTTTGGCATCAGAGAAAATAGAAGGAAGAAAATCTCAATTACTAAGACAACTATGGGCAGTCTCAGGCTTGGACGGGATGGATGAATGTCGTGTAGAGGAGAGTGTAGCAGGAAGCTCATCGGATGGCTCTGATTCTCCCCAAAGATCACCATCCCATTCTCATGAGCACGGGAAACACCAGTTTTCTAGGGTGTCCACGTTAACTCTAACATTTCATGCTGTCTTTGATGGGCTCTTCCATAAGATGAGCATTCTCCAGTGGGAAAACTCCACGTACCTAGAGATTTGGATGAGAATTTACTTATACATCTCTACCTTTTAAAAACTCCCTTTGTATCCCTTATGGAACCCTCCTTAGCAATAAAGAGGCTTTATGAATTTTGATAATTGGGTATATCCAAGAAGAGTTTGTTTCATTAAGATACCACTCACTATTGCTGGCACCAAACCTTAGCCATTTTGTCCTCCAAAAGAAAGGTGACTTTTGAGAAGCAACCGAGAAGGTATGTTGGGGAGAAAGTTGGTATCATGGCCAGGAGAGAATGCACTATGTGTTTGCTGCTTAAAAATATAAAAATAAGGTATTGCATGTGAACAAAAATATTACAAAAATAGATGTATAATTATGCCCAAGAAATAGACACACGTTACCAAAACCACTGCCCTAAAGTAAAAGTTAAAGGTTTGAGAAGTGAGAAGGCTGTTTTTGAGTACCAGGAATGGTGGCTCTATCAGTAGCCAGGTGGATGGAGACAGAATTTGGAGACCCCACCTCCCTGAACCACACCACACAACTCCTTAGTGTTGACTCTCCCAGTCAAGAACTGAAGGAGCTCCTGCCATCGATTCTCTTAAAAGAATCAATGAATCTTTGTTTCCTTCTGTCTGCTCATTTGACCTTATTTCATTTGGAAACAGAGAAGGAAAGAGAACTAAACTGGTGGGGTGGGCTGGGGCGGATCAGGAGACGTCTGTGCTATGGAGCCTGCAGACAAGATCACAGGCTGCTGATGGTCACCGGAGTGTGATTGTTTGCTTGGCTGTAGTCTTATTTGTTTCCTGCCTCTCATTTCAAATGCTCTCCCTGATGTAATAAGTCACCGTCTTCCCAGCCATCATCCCTGTATTGACAAGCAAATGTCACCCACGTTTGATTGACATCCATTGCTCCGGAATGCAGAAGTATGATTTAGGAATCAATTCCACTTATTTATTTAAAAACGTTCTTGTGTGTCTACTGTATTCGTGGGTGGGCTAGCTTGCCTAATATCTACTCGGGGTTGGGGAGGGGGCAGGGTGTTCGATTAATATTATAAATCCAGGCTGCTGCTCCTCCTGCTGACCCGCCGGGAATGGGGGCTCTTGCGTCTCATAGTGTTCCTATTTCCCCCCTCCCTCAATGTACATTTGGGAAATCTGCCATGGAGCTTATAGAACCCTTTCCGTATCTCAGGAAAAGACCTTGCCCAGCGCTTGTGTAAATGCTACTTGCCTGATCTTAAGACTTCTGATGGCATTTTGACGAGTGATTATTTCTCATGCATGTAGCACCTTTAAGTAAATGCAGCTCCAGGTCCCATGGCAGTATCTCCTGAAAGGTTGCTAGAGTTGTAAGTCTGCAAGTAGACCACATACGTACGCACGCACCACGGTGCAGCATTTGTAAAAAGAACCAACCCTCCCCGCCATTATGCGGTGGACGCGTCCATTTAAAATCATTGAGAAACGTCCTTTGGCTTTTCAACACACCTTACTGTTCTCAGGGTAACATCTTTATTTGGAAGGCTGGGAAGGAAAATCATAAGGTTAAAAAAAAAAATCACATCTACCATCTGGAAAATTCTAAAGGGCCCTCCTTATGTAAAATGTGTCATTTTGAAAAACACCTGAAGCACTGGCGATGGGTGAGCTAGCAAAGAAGTATTGTCTAGCAAGCCACCCTCCTTTCCACCTTCACCCCCACCTACGCCTGGGGCTGCTGGCAGTGGGGGAATCTGGGACTTAGGTGTGACCCCTGAGTCCTGAAGGCTGTCACACAGCTATCTCCCTCCCCCAGCTGTGTCCAGCAAGAGCGCTGCCAGAGCCCGGTTCAGCCAGGGAGCGTTTCAGAATCTCACTGTTCATCCATGTGCAGAGAGGAGGGGGGGAAGAGAGGCCGAAAAAAAAAAAAAATCCCACATTGTCAGAGTAATGCCAAACTCTCTCTGAGTGGGATGAGTAGAGCAGATGCTGCAATGAGACGCCAAAGCGGCTCCCCTTCCTCTGTGCCTTGGGTGCCTATAAATTGCTCCGGCGCGCGTTTGTCAGCCTCCTCTCCTCCTGGCAGGTGGTACCCAGGCAGAATTCTGCGCTCAGTCTCTCTGTCGCTGCGCTCCCGGCCGTGAGGCGCTCGCCGCGGCTCGCCAGCTCCTCCGCTCCAGCCCCGAGCCTCGCCGCGCCACCGCACCCGCCGCTGCCACCGCCCGGCGCACCCGGGGGGCGCCCGGCCCGAGCCCTGGGGCTTTGGGGTGCGCCTCTATTCGAGTTGTGGCGGTTGCAAAGGAGGAAGGAAAAACACACACGCGTACACCCGCGCGCGCACGCACCACCGGCAGCGGACGGGCGAACTGAGCGAGCGAAAGAAGAGGAGGAGGCAGAAAAAGGCAACTTCAGACGGAAAGTTGGTGCGAACTGGCGCAGTCTGCAAAAACGGAAAAGTCGATCGCGGGCGGCGGTGGCATAAAAGTGTGAGCGGCCCCGGCGAGCGCGAGCGGCGGCGGCTGGCTCTGCCCTCCGGGTGGCCGCGCCCGCACCAGCCACAGGTGCGAAGGGGCTCGCGGGAGGCGCCAGGGCGCCCTGCGCACCCTCCCCCGCCCCCACCCCCGGCTCGGGACTTCAGCTCAAGTCACTTGGCGCCCTCGTTCCCTCCCCAGCCGCAGCCGCAGCGGGGGGAGCGGAGCGGGCAGGAGCGGCTGGTGCGCGCCCGCCCAGGGGAGTTGGGGTTCGCAGGGGGTTGTTTTCGGCTCTGAAGAGGTCCCCGCCCAACCTTCAAAATTTTGTCCAAAAGCAGACAAGAGGATCGCCCGGCGCTGAGCCGGCTGGTGGGCAGCAGGAGGCGCCTGATCGCCGCCGGGGCGCTGGGGGTGGTGATGGTGCTTCTGCTGGTCATCCTCATCCCGGTGCTGGTGAGCTCGGCCGGCACGTCGGCGCACTACGAGATGCTGGGCACCTGCCGCATGGTCTGCGACCCCTACGGGGGCACCAGAGCGCCCAGCACGGCCGCCACGCCGGACCGCGGCCTCATGCAGTCCCTGCCCACCTTCATCCAGGGCCCCAAAGGCGAGGCTGGCCGGCCGGGGAAGGCGGGCCCGCGCGGGCCCCCGGGTGAGCCCGGGCCGCCGGGTCCCGTGGGGCCCCCGGGAGAGAAGGGCGAGCCGGGCCGCCAAGGCCTGCCGGGCCCGCCCGGGGCGCCCGGCCTGAACGCGGCCGGGGCCATCAGCGCCGCCACCTACAGCACGGTGCCCAAGATCGCCTTCTACGCCGGCCTCAAGCGGCAGCACGAAGGCTACGAGGTGCTCAAGTTCGACGACGTGGTCACCAACCTCGGGAACCACTACGACCCGACCACCGGCAAGTTCACCTGCTCCATCCCGGGCATCTACTTCTTCACCTACCACGTCCTGATGCGCGGAGGGGACGGCACCAGTATGTGGGCTGATCTCTGCAAAAACAACCAGGTGAGCGCGGGCAGGCGGCGGGGAGGGCAAGGAGGGAGCGCGGGAAGGTGCGGGCGAGAGGGAGGAGACCCCGGAAATGGGGGTGGGAGCCTGCGGAGGAAGGGCGCGGCAGCCGGGCTCCCGGGAGCAACCACGGGCGAGGGGGGACGCTCTTCCACCCTGGAGAGGCGGGGGTCGCACGCGGAGGAGGGCGCCCCGCGGCCTGGAGAGGGGGGTCCCGGAATCTGGGACCCTCGCCCGGTGCGCGCGCGTGTGAGAGCGACCCTAAGGGGCGGGAAGCCGGGATCTGGGTCCTCGGGACGGCTCGTGCACCGGGGAAGTCCTGCAGCAGGAAGCGACCCCTGGCCGTGGGGTCCTCAGCATCGTAGTGTCGCTCACAGGCTTTCCCGAGAACGGAGAGGGCTGGGGGAGCCGGGAATGGGCGTGCCAGGGTGGCCGACTCGGGGGAGACAGGCAAGGGCCCCAGGGAGAAAGAAGGGCCCCGAAGGACTGGGTCCAGGCGGGTCGCATCCAGGACGGAGGCGGGACAGCGGGACCATCGGTCTCAGAGCCCTAGCGGCGTCCCAGGCTGTGAAACTCACATATAGTCAATTTCAAGCCGCAAACTCGGGTTTAGTTTTCAGCTGTGGAAGGGGAGAGGCGAGGGGTGCAGACAACAAAAGGAAAAGTTAAGATTCGGGGGTTTACGCAGCCAAACACAGAACCCAGACTCTACTAGACTGTGGGGCAGAAAGATGCACAGGCAGGTGGCCCGGGGTGGGGTGGGGGGGTGACGACCGGTCCGAGCCCAGGCTGGGGGCTGCGGGCCTCCCCGCCAGCCGGCTGGCCACGGGGACTTGCTCCCCGGAGCTGGTCGGCGCTGCCACAAGGGCCCCTGCGGTGTTCTGCCGGGGCCACTTCTGCCGTGGAGAAATTCGCGGTCATTGCAAACCCGAAGCTTGTTTGCTCTTAGAGGAGGAAAATAATATTTGTAACTACCTAAAAGTGTAGTCGGACCTTCTGTACCCGTTGAATCAGCAGCTAATGGGGCGAGGCCTTGCAGCCTGGCAGCCTGCGGCCGTTTCTGGGCTTTAACTTTGCTTCCCGAGTGGCACAGGGAGTGGCGCGCGACCCCTCCCTCGCCATCCGCAGGCCTCCTCTCCCGCAGCAACTTTGACTTAACAAGGGCTATTGGGCTTCAGGTAACTCGCCCCTTGGAAATTCAGACCTTCTCAGCTGTAACCCAGGTTTCTGCTAAGCACCATTAAAGTAGGATTTCCTCCAAAGACCCAATTCAGTGTCAGAATTCTTTCCAAGTGAAAGACTATTGTCCTAAATGTGAGAGAGAGAGAGAGACTGTCTCCATCCTTTCCTACCAATAGCTTAAAGGACCCTCAGGACACATAGAACAAAACGAGGAAAAATGGCCACCAGGAGGCACTGACAGAGTTGTTTATTATAGTTGTTATGCACGAAAATAATATTAAGATAAATAAAAATTATTCACGGAGCAGTGGCGTAGTTTAGGCAAATGGCTAAAAGGGCATGACTCATTGTACCAAAATAGAGCTACTTACTGTATCACCCTAACAAAATGGTCTATGAACAGCCCCTCCCTCACCAGGCGTCTGTGAGGCACCCCTTTATTTACAAATTGGCTCTCTTCAGACTCAAAGGTTAGATCTGGAAAATACCATCAGGCTAAAGACATTATTTTTAGAGGTATCAAATAATATGAAATCAGATCCCAGTTTTCTCAGCAAATATATAAAAATGCTCACGTCTTTAAATATCTGAAAATTGCAACTGCAGGAAAAACCAGGGATTAATACATTTAAATTCGTTTAAATGTTGACGTCTAGACTGCTGAGCCCGTGTATTTAATACTGATTTCAAGAAAATCATTCCATAGAGGTGTTCTATGTGCATTTTGTTTTTAAAATTATTTCATTGTTTGGGGTATAAAATTCTCCTTTGTATCACCCTAGCCTATACATTTCATGAGGCTCAGGAAAAATAATAAGGTAAAATAACTGACTTTATAATGTATACTGTTTTCCATTGGCAATATTAAGCTGCTACTTCTGCAAAAGTGTGCAACAAGTAATTCAGAAAAATAAATATATTGTGGTAAACATATTTTTGAGTTCAGTGTGGACTCTTTTAAAAAATGGTTATTAACTTTTACTGTTAAGGAATCTTATCTCTAGAACTATTTTGTAAAGTCTCATCTGCAGGCAGTTATGAATGATAAATCTTGTAAAATCTCTTTTTATTAATTTTAGATAAATACTTTATCCTTGATTTTCAATTACACTCTTGTCTGATCACTTCTTAGCATGGCAGTTTCCCCCTCTGAGCTGACCTAATTTGTTTTCATAAAACAGAAACTCGGAGATCCATGTCAGTGTAATGTTCTGTGGATTAAGTGGATTTTGAGAAACACAAAAATTAAACTAAAAAAAAAAGCAGTTCACTCTAGGAGAGAGCAATGCCTCTGGACCGTAACCATGTGAGAGCCATTTTATTTATGCTTTGTGTTGAAGGTAGCATCACAGATGGAAACATCAAAGACCAGGAAATTAACATGATATGCCACACTTAACCTTTTGTTTATGATTCCACAGAAGTACAATGAAAATGAAATTATGAGAACATCAGTAGCAATTAATTAAATTAGCAAATGTTACCAGCAATATTGTCTCTAATGATAAACTCTCACTAATAAGATAATGCTAAAGCTACAACCTATTAGATTCTCACAAGCACACCACTAAAAGGACTATAGGTCTCATATTCCCTGTGAAACCATCAACCCAAATTTAATTGTACCGTTTGTTGAGAGCCCATGACAGTGCATATTAAAGGTAAGAGTTGAACTCGAATAGCTTTACATAAGATAAAGGAAAATATTTTTAATGTTTGTATACTTTCAGCAGAAAAGCTGAAAAAAAAATATTGCTATTTGGGTGCCATCACTATAATACCACTATAACAAGCCACTCTAATAAAAACTAAAACTAGATCAGGGTTAAAACTATAAAATGATTAAAGACTGAATTTTACTCTCCAGAATTTATTAGTTATGGCACCAATGAACATAAAATATACTAACAAGAATGGATAGTTTGTGGGCTGATATTCGTTTATTAGAGAGATTAATGACATGTCAAATTAATTATCTTTTTAGGGACAGTGAGGCATGGACTAAAGATAAAACAGAATCTAAACGGTTAACTTATAAGAAGAAATGGTCTGAGAATAAATTTAGGTAGAAATAGGTATATTGGGCTGAGAAAAGGATACATCATAGTCGCAGACAAAATGCAGAAATCAGTGTACAATTAGGAACCTGAAAATAGCCCCCAGAGTGAACACATTGCTTTCCTCAATAGTTTGATGGCTTGAAAGAAGAATCGTTGAAGTCACAGAGCTAGATAGTAGAGCTTGAAATTTCAAATCCTAATATACTTTTAGAGTACGATCAGGTACACAGGCAGACTAAAATCACGTAACTGGAATGTGGTAATTATTTAACTGAGAAAGCCTTATGCTACTGTATAGGTTAAAATCTTAGAGAATTAGTTTCATTAAAAAGCAGCCACACTGGCTTTATCTAACAGAGGTAGTGAAAACCGTGAGGGTAACCTTTCAGTCTGTGGAATCATTCTAATGCTTTCCCAGGTTTTTGTGGTTACACTTGCTGAATAAAAATGGTAACTAACATTCACTTGGTTTTGTGGTTACACCCTAGAGAATAAAAACTGCATTCTATTTTTTAAAGATTATTGTCTCTAAATCAAGTGATTTTTATTGTGGCCTGCCTCCAAAATGCTTTCATGTAGAAAACAACGTGAAAGTACAATACCCATAGACCGTATACCAAATACCCAAAGCACTGACTAAAATGTGTCTGATTATTAGTAATAGCAGAGAGGTATATTATGGATTGATAGTCAATTAATATATATAATCAATTAATGCATTACTAATATAGCTAATTAAGATTTTATATTTTCATATCCTCACCCGTTAAAAATCCACATATTAAAGAAAAAGTCATAACAGCAATATCCTCTTTGTATTAATAGAATTTTTTCCCCTGGGAATTAATGATTAGATGAAATTAATGAAACAAAGCCTTCAACTCCTACAAACTGATGATTAATTCCTGGGAAATATTATGAAATTCAATTGTGTTATTATTTAATGGTCAAAATGAATCACTTCACTAAACTGGTGTATACATTGGAGTCAATGCTTCTAAGCATAATTACGTGGTATATTGCTTTCATTCGATTAGTACCAGTTAGCACAGTGTTAAGCAATTCTAAATCCTTTAAGCCTTTTTCTCCTTATGCAATATGATACCAGAAAGAAAATTTTTAAAATATGACTCAAATGACTTTACAAGTTCAGCAGTGTCAAAAGAGCCTTCTCCTTTTTTAACGTTTCAGCATTAATGTGAGACCATAGCACATGAAAATTTAATTTAAAAACCTATCATTTAAATTTTGAAAGAAATGCATGGAAATTCTTGACTTATGTCTCATTTCTCTCATATTGCCAAGTGATAAAAATCCAGCATATTGTACCCCAAGTCATGCATTATTACATAGTGCAGGTTTACAAAACCACTAAATCACTTGCTGTGTTATTCAGGGAAATATCATTATAGTGGAATAGGAGCAGGCCACAAAGTAGAAGATGTTTTACTGAAATAAATCAAATGCAAGTCTGCCTATTGAAAGATTTTCCAAGACAGAAGCCAAATAGATCTAAATGAATATGAAACCTAATTTGAGCTGAGAATCTGACAGAATGTCCACGTCACATGATATGATCGGCAATTTGATTGTTTGCAAATGTCTGTCAACTCCCTAATGAGATCACAGGCTCAACATGAGCAGATTATAAGCAACCTCTGTCCTCAAAGCAAACCACATGTTTAGAATCGTATAAATATAAAAGGATGTTCAATGAGATCATTACAAATTCTTGAAATTTGAGAGATCTCAAATCATGAAAATTTCTTCTTTAACCTTTAGATATATTGAGATTAAATCGTTGATTTAAGTACACATATCATAATTAAGTGATAAAAAGGCACAAATAGAAAAAAGAACTCTGAAAACTTGGGTGATACAACCAAAGATGTTTAAATGAGTTAAATTTCTGACAGTAGCCTGGTAATAGGGGCTTTACTAGAATTAGATTTTGAAAACTCTAAATCAAAAGGCTTTCTTCCTTTTTTTCTTTCAATGTAGTAGAGTAGTTGCTCTTTCCCTGGGTTTTTAACTACTATATAGATCTCAATTTTCTAATGTTTGTGGATGACCAACTAAAGTTAGACTTGAACTTCTGCACTTTTACACTGCTGGTTAAAATATCGCTAGTTGACTTAAATTAAAATGCAAAAAAATTATTATGTAAATTTCAAAAAGTGCTGAGCCTAGGGATTCAAGGAATTAGAAAAACGAGTGATTTAGGAAGAGAATAGATCATATGCATTGTTGACAATGTATAGTTAGAAAAGACTGTTGGAATGTCTCCCTCCCTTTCCTCTTTCTCACTAAGGTCACTGAAACTGTTACAGAGATGTCCTCCTAAAGCTCAGAGGTCAAGGTGGACATCCCATGCTCAGTTTCGTGCTGTGGCAGCAAGTCAGCTTGGGATGTCGTGCGAAAGGCAAAAAAAAAAAAA
>VBSM01003148.1:12315260-12407854 GCA_008086735.1 Cheirogaleus medius | reverse complement strand
AAAAAAAAAAAAAAGTATATAAAAAAACAAGATAAACAGATGTGTGATCCACTACCGCCAAAGCAAATAATCCTATCGTTAGTGTCCATGTGAATGAAGTCCTATATAGATCACAAATTTTTATAGAAAAATCTAAGACACTGAATTATTTCTTCAATATATATAATACTTTGGTGTACTGTGATCTTGCTGCTTTTATCCATATGTCAGCTTTGGTTTCTTGTGAGTTTACCTGCTTATTAAGATACTTGGAGTCCGTTCATAGTGTGGGGAAGAATGATTTTTGCCCTGCAGGAGAAGGTCTGATTGAAATAATGCTGCTTGTCCCCAAAGAAATTGTTTGCCTTGTACTTTCGTTACCTTTAGAGCTAGACCTGGGAAGGATTCAACTTCAAGCCTTAACCTGGAATTTTCTGGATTTGAGGGAATTCCCCAGCCTGTGGTCATTTTTTCACATTTCCTTTTTCTTGGGAATTTTCCTTTTCTCTCTTTTCTAGTGATAGTCTTTAAAAATAGAGATTGACATCGTATCATAGGATTACCCTCTAAGTGTGAAAACGTGTAATCATGTACGGTATTTAGGAAATCCCTAACGTGTCTGTTTTGTCGACTAAATACATTTAGATTTACTTGGAAAGGCAGAGAAATCGATTCTTTAGTGTTCAGACTGAGGCTTTTCCCTTCTTTGGAACAGAAGATTATTCATAACCCAATGCACAAAGGTTTAATTTGAGCTACTGCACACGCCACCAAGGGGGACAGTAGGTAAGGCCTTCGAACAGTTACTGCAAGTCTGTGGTCCGAGGTTATTTCAAAATTAACAGTTTCACATATAACCAATATGATAAAGTGTTTATATTTTATACAAATACCTGCCACACACACATATGTTAAATGAAATATTTTATATAAAATATATATGTGGCTTTAGTTCCATAAGGCATAGTGGCTGTATAGTCTCAAAATTTTAATTAAAAAAAAGTGTATGCGTATATATACAGTCACACACACACACACAAACATGCATAAACTATTTGACTTATTTTGGATTGAAATATATTCTCAATGACAAAAATATATGGAATAGCAAAATAATGAAAATGACTTCTCTTTAAGAATTATCCAGAAAATTAAATTTTATGAGATTGAAATGCTCTATACTTCACGTGTCTGTAAGTTAAGGCTACAGTTGCTCTATCACCAAATGCCGATCAATATTTTAACTGCATTCTGTGGCAGACTGTTAATACGACGACTACATAAACAAAGTGGCTTTCCTTCGCAATATTTATGAATTAGGTGCATTTGAGCAATCAATTTTTTTCTTTTTTCTCAGGTGGATTGAAGCTGACAGTACAGTAGATTTTTGAGAGTAAATGCAAATCCTTTCTCTCGGGTTAAAACACACTGCCAAAAGCCATCTCTTTAATCTAAGGAAAAGATTAAAAATGCATGTTGATATCTCCTAACTATCACACAACTTCCACTATTACAATGAAAAATCTGTTCCCCTTTCAGTTGCCTTTGAAGACTCTTTTGACAAGGAGATTTCAAAAGCAGAGATTGAAAAGTCTGCTTGTTTTAGTCGTGAAGGAGATTTGCATTTTTCCATTTAAAGGAATTAAATGAAATGGCTTGTTCCTCTTTGGTACTTTCTGTTCTAATACACAGAAAGCTTGATCATCTTTGATCAGCAGAAATATCTTTTATTTAGCAAAGCTCAACTTTCTGAGAGTTATGCATGGTGTTTCCATCTGAAGGTGTTCTTTGCTCTGTTTAAATGTTTTGGTTTCCGCAACCGTCATGATTTATATGATTAAAAACAGCCATCCATCAAGAATAATGAATAATTCTATCTGGCCTTTCTAATATGTAAGATAACTCATAAATGAATTGCAATGGATTTTATTTTTATTAACAATATCTATTTATCAAAGAGGAATTGGCAACAAGGGTTTGGAGAAGATTTTTAGGTCCCAAATAACATAATGACAATTCAACCAAAAGATTAATTTATAAACAGCAGTATACATCAACTAAGTGTTTTAACCAAGAGTCTTAAAAAAGACTTTATTTACCCAAAATATCAGGGTTGGATATCTTTTAAAGAGTAAGCCTTAGAATCCGGCTGTCATTTCCAATAGATCTGACCTTTTCTTTAGATAACTAAGCATTATTTTTCTCTGTTTAGGCCCAAGGAAAAACAAAAGATAAAGGAAATAAAGGGAATATATATAAGGCAAACATTTCTCTTTTTTTGCATTATATCTTATCAATTAATTAAATTGTGGCCTTTGTTATTATAAATGTAATGATTCATTAAACTCTATTATGTAATATATTTTGACTTTTATGATTGAATTTTTATAATTCAGTACTGTTACATGTTCTTATACAAACTTTGCAAAACACAACAAAATTTACGGCAAAAAAAAATGGATACCAGAAAGCCAAAGGCATCAAAACTGATTTATTATAAGAATATAGAAATAGGTGGACAGCAAAACATTAACCTTTCAAAATATTTTTATCATTGTGATTTGGTAATTGTATTACAATATCCTTTGGGGGAATTAAAAAAACGCTCAAAATTTAACTTCCCTTGCTGCAGAAGCTATTTTAAAGCGCCATATTATTCATCAAGCATTAATTAAAGAACAGCAGGATAATTAGAAGGATCATCAATATTACAAGAAGCATTAGATTGCTCGAGAAGGGAATAATTTAACTAGAAACACTTTAAATTTTCTGAAGTACTGCAGCTCAGAGATTAAAAAAAAACAACACCCAAACCAGTGACACTTAAGGGATATAGACATTAAATCATTGTTTAGAAATAGGTACTTCTGTATTTATTTTGTTAAGGCAAAATAATAGGGCTCAGTTAGGCTCAGTAACTCCCTAGAGATACAGATGTATAATAACAGAGAAGGTAAACTCTCTTATTCCCATAAGAAAGAAATGATCAGTCATTTGTCCTAGGTAACTGATTAATATCTCACAGTGAGTTTGAAATCACTGAGTATTCTCTGCAAGTTTTATACTCGAAGGTATGAATTCATAAGCCGCCATCCTATTTGAAAGTTAGCCATTGCTTAGGGTTTTCTACTAGAATCTTATGAAGCGCATTCTTAGTTATACCTCTAAGTAACATTTTAGGGACAATATTGGTGAGTATATGGGAATAGCCGTGACCTCCATATTTCATCAGCCGATGTTTCGTGTGTATGTCATGGGCCATCAGAATTCGATCTTCGTAGCCCTCATCCACCAGGAGACGTACCCTGTGAAAATGGTAACTCGTTAGATGTCATTTGTCTCACATTTTAGCTTTTCAGGGTGTTTTTCAACTTTTCACTCAGCAACCTATATGCTTGTCATGCTATTGTGTTCCACTGTGGCATGTGTACTGAGAGACCTTCAATAAATATTGTGTGGTGACGATAAAGATATTGCTGCATCCTAGTAGGAACATGATCCTTCTTCCATGCACACAGAAATTTCTAACCTGTGATATTTACGACAATGCTTGGTAATACTGCATTAAAGATCGCTCCTAATAGGACGTGCCAGTTTGAATGAATGACCACTTTAGCATTTCACTAAATAACACTGTCCTGGGTTTCTATTTAGCATTTGTGTTCCCCTCCCTAAAATGCCTCTCTTAGTGGGCCCATTTTTCGGATCTCATGCCTGGTTATCTCCTTTTATCTAGGAAATAAAATTAATGGGTATCTGTGATTAAACAGGGATGCAAAAGGAATCTTCATACAAGTAAAACATTCTATGAGTAAAATTAGTTGGTGTGCAAAAGTGATAGGCATGTGGTAAGTTATGCACTCAGAAAAAAAAATGTTGGCAAAGGTAACTCAGTCTTTTGAGCACTTGCCCCTTTGAAGTCTATGGGAATTTTGTCTCTGAGCGTTGGGTTACTGACGGTAACCAATTTACCGACGGTAAATTGACCGATACAAATGTATTCTGTCTTCCTTCCATGTCAACAAGATTGCTAAAATAAGAAGCTGTTCCTTTAAGTTTATAGTCAGTTGACTGAAGAACAGCTTCCTGACTATGGTCTAAAAATGCAACCCTCTTTGCTTTGTTAAACGCTTTAATCTGTAGTGTGAGTCACCTCCTGACAGCCACCATCTGTATGTGTCTGGACTCTGGGCAGCGTCTGCCATGACTTCCAGGGGTCTCTGATGGCAGAAGATGCAATTTGCAGACAATGGCTCTTTCCTGTGATTCTCGGTATAGTCTGGTGTGTGTCTGGATTCCAAAGTGGATCTAGGTGGAGGAACGGTGCCTTCCTCCAGAGGCTGATTATTTGAAAGGCACCCTTTCTGTTTCCATAGCATTTCTTGGGCTTCTAGTGTATGAGTCATATTTAATAACTACTACAGTAAGCAAAATGTAGGGCACTATACAAAACAAAAATCCCTCCAGCACAAAGCCCTTCCCTCCAAGAAGATACATATTAAGATAAATTATAGTTGAAGATTAGACCTTGGATCTGCAGGTCAAAGGAATGCAAGTGCCACAGTAGAAGAGCCAACTTGGGCGTTTTGTCCAGAAATCAGTGTGCATGTCACATGCACGCCATGCCTGTCCTTAAGTGTATGCAATGCCATTTGTGCCACTAAGGGTTTTTTTTTTTTTGCCTTGTTGACATTTGTGTAATGTCCTAAAGTTCTGACAAGCAGTTACTGTTGGAACAAACCCTATTTAAGGGAGTTATACGATCACTTATAAAAAAGAGAGAAAGATTTGACAGAACAGATACACGATAATGAACCTTAGTGCAATAAACTTTGCTCCAAAACTGCAAAAGGGTACCCGAGGACAAGACCTTTTAGGTAACACTTTCTCCCTGATATTTTCTGAGTATTTCCCACAGTTTTTGCCTCTTTTCCTCATCCAAGAAATATGTGATCTCATACTACAAAGGTGTATCGTATGGATAAACAAAACAAATTCATGTTAAGATATCTTGTGTCGTATCTTGAAACACAAAGTTATCAAATTGTGCAGGATTCATAGTAAAGAAAGAATACAGCGGACAAGATACTCTCATTTAAAAATGGGAACCCTTAGAACTCGTTACCAATCTGGAGACTGGTTATCTCATGAGAAAGATAATATTATGGCTCCGGAAACACAATTATATTGTGACGATCAAGGAAACCAGCCTGGTCTTTAAGCCAAGAGATCATCCCTTGTGTTGTGCCGCTGTATGGAAGAACAGGATCTACAGAGATGCTGCCAGAAGGGAGGAACCACTACAGAGGAGAAGACAAAAAATCATAGTAATTATAGAAATACAAATGAGTTAGTGTTTTGCAAACAAATATTAGAGAGAGACTACAAAGTGTGAAAAGGCAGAGATATAATAAGATTTGAGAAATGGAGCAGAAGATTGAAAACAGGTGTTAGACGCAGAATTTCTGGTGCTGAAAACCAGAGGTAGGCAGAAGCGTGTTTCTGTGTTCTTGCTCTTTAGAGGTTTAGGATGGCTCAGAAAAGGACTGCAGATGAGTGATGAAACCAAGTGCACAAGATGTGGGGGACAGTGGCGCCCTGGAGCACACGTACCCCAAAAGGTCATTCGGTACTTAACGTGAACTGTCCTTCGGTCAAGTGACCTAATGCATGGTTTTAATTTAAGGAAGATTAAGCACACATACACACACATATACATATATAGAGAATAGTACACATATATCATGTAGACACACACTCTTATATATAATATACATTATATATATAATTTTTAATGTATTTCATACATCCAGAATGTTCTACATTTGCCACAGTAAAAGATAAGCAAATAGCCAAAAGGAGCTGACAAGGAATGCTTGGGAGGTAGTGGTCACCATCCTGTCTCCTCCATAGATCCCCCTTTATGGATCTCCTCTCTCTTTTCTTAGAAGGTCTAAGGGCCTCATGAAAGGCACAGGGGTACAGAAGATACCCCTCACTGCCATGAAAAAGCTTAGCAAAAGGAAGCAGATCCTGAGTGCAAACTTCCCATTTCCAACATGAGTCATAAAACGTGTTGATTTTGATCAATTCTAATCATGTTACCTCTTCCATATATATATCTGCCCACTTCATCAAAGCCCCTCCTTTGTTTCCCCGGGCTAGAAACCTCATCTTTCAGATAGAATCCCAACCCTCAAGCTCTTAACTGCTCTCATGTCCTGCTTCTACTTTCTGCAAAGGTTCTCTGGTTCTGCTACCAAAACACAAAATATCATTTTGGAAAATAATCACCCAATCGCGAGCATGGGTGCCAATATACCGGTGACGCACAATCGTGATTTCCAGCCTCAACTGGGTCTTACACACAACACGTCCTTGTCTGTGTTTCTCTCGTTCACCCAAAAGCCGTTCTTAGCCTCATCCTCCTCTACATGGTCTTGCCCTAAATCCACTCCTTTTTTCTCCAGAGATGGCCATGTCAACCTCACAGGGACACTGGAGGACACATGGCCGTGCATCCTGTTTCCTGTTCCCCTCGCTAAGACAGTTAATCAAATTCACACCAATGCTTGCTTTGTGCTCTGTCATCTCCGTGGAGAAAGTATCTATTCAACCAACTTTCTATTTACTCCCCTGATACCCTCTATTTGTCTCCTTGCTGTATATTTCTTATCTATTCAGTTTTTTTAAAAACATATCAACACCTATTGAACACTTCCATACATATTCTGCACCAGCCACTCTGATAAAGACGTGGCATACTTTATTTCCTATAAATTCCATAGCAACCCTGTGGAATGGGCACTACTTTCTGGATTCATTCTCTCTGTGTCTGCCCTTGCTCTTAGCTACACAAACATTGCGGAATTTGCCAGAAGCCTCTCTTGATCCTGGGTTGTCTTCTAGCTTCAGTCCCCACCTCTCTGCTTCCTTCCACTGCCACGATTCTTGAAAGAGTCACCTTCACATTCTCTCTCCACTTCCTCACTGCCTACTCATTCTTCAAGCCTTTTCTACTGAGACCGTGCTTACCGATTATAAAATGCAAGCCTCCTAACTGTGTGATCCAATGGATGCTCTTCCGTCTACATCTCACTTGATATTTGCCACTTATGACAGGTGTTTGAGGTGTTCTGCTATGAGCATTCCTCTCCACTGACAAAACAATATAGTTTCCTGATATTATCACTTTGAAAATTTCTTCTTGACCGGTCCTTGAGTGACAGTTCTGAAATGTCTCTGTCCTCAGATCTCTGCCCTCATCCTCTTCTCTGAGTGATCTCATTTATTCCCATGGTTCAAACTATCACATGCAAACCAATGTCTAGATTTCTATCTCCGCTCAAATCTCTGCCCTGAGCTTCACATCCTTATCTTAGGGCCCCACTGGACAGCAACACATAGATACTCTTGAACTAAAGTCTTCCTTGTCAATCCCAAATCTATTTCTCCTCCCAGATTTTCCTTCTTTTCTTTTTAAGAAACAGGGTCTCACTTTGTCATCCAGGGTAGAGTGCAGTGGCATGATCATAACTCGCCGCAACCTCAAACTCCTGGGCTCAAGTGATCCTCCTGCCTCAGCCTCCTGAGTAGCTGGGACTACAGATGTGCACCGCCATGCCTGGCTAATTTTTTCTGTTTTGTAGAGACACAGTCTTGCTATGTTGCCCAGGCTGGTCTCAAACTCCTGGCCTCAAGAGATCCTCCTGTCTCAGCCTCCCAAAGTGCTGGGATTACAGGCGTGAACCACCAGACCCACCCTCATCCTAGATTTTCTAACTTGGTCCATTCAATCTTCATATACCATGTGACCAAGACCAAACCCAAACCAGGTAACTACCCTCGACTCCTCACATTTTCCACTTGATTGCAAAGAATGACCCTACAATGGTTAGCTTTCATCACACATTGGATGATTTTGGGAGGTTGTATGTTATACGATGTTTGATCTTCAGAGATAATACTTTTAGCATTTAAGTTGCAATCACCCCTTCAATGAATACTTTTAATAAAGCATTTTAAATATTAATTGCAGAAAGTTATGATTTTAGCACAGTCAACTGGGGAAAGAACTTATTTTATTAGGGGCAAAAGAAGGAAAACATCTTTTGTTCTCTGATTGCCATGGCAGGGGTTGGGTATTATCTGTGTTTCCTGTTAGCTGCCCATCTGCACTGAACTTCTAAGGCTCTGCTAAGCTTTAGCCTACTTAGGATGACTCATTTTCTCCTTGAAATAATATAGAGAGATTTTCTCCCTGAAACAGCACAGATATATTTTTCTCTGCAAGTCTGTGGTTCAGCCTGCTTACTGTTTTCTGAATCTTTGCTAATACTCACCCACATATGACAATCAAAAAGGGCTAATAAAAGGAACACACTCTGAGAGATTTCATCATATTTACCTTCTAATTCTTTTGTTATCATCTGGCATGTCGGTGTCCGGGTCGAATTGGTAATGAAGGAGTTCAGTACCAAAGAGATCATATTCCAAGTAACAGCCAAGTTGAGCAAATTCCAGTAGCTCCTTCTTATTAACTAGGGTCCTGGAGACAAGGAAACAGATACATTGTTATTTTTAAGAGCATATTTTCCACATGTACACATTAAAAGTAGTAAGCACGTCATGTGCTAGAACACAATTTGAGTTGAGTAATAGGACTTTTGAGTTGGCTCTTATGATGTGACTATAAAACAGTAAGTTCAATTCGTTACCAGAAATAAGACAGCTTACCCATCCAATAGGGTGTTTTCTTTTCTAAAGTACTTGGGGAACTATAGACTTATTTTAATTTTGATGTCATTTCTCCCAAACAAACTTGAATTCTCCCTCAGTCTGGCGAATTAGGTGAGTCATACAACATGAAGCTTTGCTATAAGGTAGCAGGGTGATTCTCTTGTGAAGATTATAAAGTGGTTCTAAAATTAATTTCAAAGCCTATGTGAATATAATTCCAACTTTTTAATAAAGGGACAATGTTCATAGAGATATTTATGTTCTGGAGAGCATGTTTTTTAAATAAAATGGATTATTTTATGATACATTTTATGGATGTCTTCTCACTGCAATAGATTAAGAACATCATGATTTTAGGATGTAAGACTATGTAACTGAATGGGAAAGGAGAGAAAGGTAGGATTAAGTACAGGCTAGAGACAGGGGAGCAGAGTCTGAAGCATGAGTAGATTATCTCAAGGAATTCGGATTATAACAAGTAAAAAGGGAGGTGTTAAGGTAACCCCAAAGTACTGTTGTAGAGATTCGATCACATAGAGAACTAAGAAAGAATAAAAACACCCTACCAGAAGATAATATGGAAAGAATGTGAGGGGAAAATACACCCCATGCAGGGAATTAGGGACCTACAGGAAGCAAATGATAGAGACCCAGAATTGGCCTGAGGAACAACTGAGAACATCACACAGTCATTGTCGTGTTAAGCTTCTTATCCACGCTGATATTCTATTACTTTGGCAACTCCAGGATGCGAGAATTAAAGCACTATTATATATGTCTATAAACTTGCTTCCAAGAGGCCGGACATAGTTTCAGAGCCTTTCTTCCAAACCATAAGAAGACCAATTAAGCCTCCTTGTGTCAGGGTGCAGTAGGTTTCCGCCTTCCTGGGAGGTGATTATCGACTTTCATTCTGAGCTATCCTATTGTGGCTGGCTCCTTTTTATTCTATTCACCAGTTTAGCATAACTTATAGTTCCCGATGTTGTTTTAGGCAGCGAGGCTAAAAAATCTTCCCTTTATACTATAAAATGTACATTAGTTCTGTGCTATCTTCTATTAATACTACTCCTTTTCCATCTTCATACCATGGAGACCGTCTTTTGCTTCCAAAATTACTAGGCGAAAAGAAAATGTGTTTTTCTAAAGTAAACATATTCTGTTTTCCCCCAAAGAACCATGCTTAAAAACAAAATATACACGATCAAAATAACATAAGAGGGAAGAGATAAGTTTAGTATTTTTTTCCTTTTGAGTCAACTCCATTCAACTTGTTAATTACCCAATATGGACAAAAGTACCGGGTGGGGGGAAGTCAAGAGGGGAATCGGGTCCCCACAGACTGGTTGGATCAGATTCTTATTTCTGTTCCTAATATCTTTTTCCTTCTTTTGGCCTAATGCCTCGAGACTAAATTTTCTAAATTTTAAGTGATATATTGAGGTATAGGCTTAGTGAAAAGTTTATAGGCAAAGTAAAGCCGCAGAAAAATCTTCAATTTTGGTTACGATTGAAAATGAAAAGTAGGCTGGGCGCAGTGGCTCATGCCTGTAATCTTAGCACTCTGGGAGGCCGAGGCAGGAGGATTGCTTGAGATCAAGAGGTCAAGACCAGCCTGAGTAAGAGCGAGACCCCGTCTCTACTAAAAATAGAAAAAATTAGCCAAGCATGGTGGTGTGCACCTGTAGTCCCAGTTATTCAGGAGGCTGAGGCAAGAGGATCGTTTGAGCCCAGGAGTTGGAGGCTGCAGTGAGCTATGATCAAGCCACTGCACTCCAGCCTAGGCAACAGAGCAAGGCCCTGTCTCAATTAAAGAAAAAAGAAAAGAAAAAGTTGCTTGTTATTATCATCATCATTATAGCTGACACTTCCAAGAACTTATTATGTGCCTGGCATTGGGCTTTACATGTATTTTCTCATTTAATAGTCTCCATAATCCCAACCAGGTCTCATTTTTACAGATGAAGAAACAGGGGTTTGAGAGATTAGATTTTCACGCAAGGTGATGTGCTAGAATTCCAATTCATTTCAAAGCTAGAACCTATTCTCTTGACCATTGCATTATATGGCTTCTCCTACTGCTAAATATATATATTTTTAACTCAAAGGACATTTTCCAGAATTACATTGACTGCATGTGCACAGAGTATATTTAAATTTTTAACTTCGAAATCTGATTTCCTCCCCATAGAACCCTCAAACGACACTTGAAAAAATGGGAAATTGACCATCAAAGGATAGTGTGGGGGAAAGGAAGTGAAAAGCCCAGAAAGGTAAGAAAGGACTCGCTTTGGAGATCTTTAAATGCTAAGTCAGAGGGTAAGTGCATAGAATAGGCAGGATGAGGCCCGACAGTTATTTTGGAAAATTTGAATGGCATGGTTGAGGAGAAGAAACTTTACTAATCATGGCAATTACTTACTTTCTTACTATGGGCCTTGCATTGCTTTAAGCTCCTTTCAAATATTCTGGGGCACAGAGGCAACACCCCCCAGCAGATGAGAGTTCTCTCCGGAAGCCAGACTTGCCCATCCCAATGCCTGCTTACCACCTCCACTTGGATGTCTAATAGATGGTTCATGGTTAACATGCCCCCAAATAACCCCTCATTGGCCACCCAAATTGGCTGCTCCAACACCCTTTCCTGTCTCAACTGATGGTACCTCCATTCCAGCTGCTCAGGCCAAAAACCACGTAGTCATCCTTGACTGCTTTCTTCTTCTCGTGGTCCATATTTAATCCATCAGGATAGCCTTTTGGCTTGACCTTCAAAAGCGTGACCAGAATCCAGACACACCATCGTGTCCTGTGCTACCTTTCTGATCCAAATTACTCTAAAGTCTTGCAGGATCCCTGCAGTAGACTGCCAACCATTCTCCCAGCTTCTCCCTATACTCTATTATAGACTATTCTAAACATAGCAACGAAAGTACTGCCTCCATGCCTGAGTCAGACCAGGTCTCTCTGCTCAAAACCCAGCAGCGGTTTCCCACGAGGCCCCACGTGGTCTCTTTCAATGTGGTCTTACCGATGCCTCATCCAAAAGAGGAACGGGGACCTTCGGGACCCCATTATCCAGGTAGCAATGACACACAAGCATTCCCTGTGTTACCCATGTTATCTGAAGAATGTCACCACGGCCAGAGATGTCTTTCTAGAGGAAGGCTAGCACCGTTCCATAGATTCATCCACACGTGTAACTTTCACAAGTAACTCCTAGGAATTCTTATCTTGTAGAAAAGCATACAGAAAGAAGTGTGACTTTGAGGGAACTGGTTCCTCCGTAAAATGCTCTTAAAAATGTCACAGTCGCATGCAGAGGAGATTTCTTCAGAAGGGAAGCCATTAGGCTCCCATTCTAGACATTAGTAAAACGTAGTTTAAAAAGAGGGGCAGACAAATTTGCTGTAGTTATAAAAGTCAAGATACATACTCACACACGTAGCTATTATTATTGTTTTTTAACTGACACTTAGTGATATATCCCCCGCTGGATAACTAAGCATTGGTGTGAAGGCAATTAAGAAATGAATTCATTTCCATTCTCCTTATTGAAGAAGGAAGCAGAGTGCAAAATCCATGGGGAGATAATAGTGTCAGCGATCACACCTATTTTTCAATGGAAAGTCCTGGAAAAAAGCAGAATGCTGGAGTAGATGTTAATGAAGGGCAGGCTAGGAGATGCAGGGGACACCAGGAAATCAGCACCTCACCGTCATCAGGTATTTAACACAGCCCTAGCTCCCTTCATCCTCACAAAAGCTGTATCAGGGAGGTAGGTCATGTCCATTGTACAGATAAGGAAACTAAGTCCCAGAGAAGGTAAATAACTTCAAGCTTCCAACTCGAGGAGCTGTGAAGACACCCAGACTGCTTTTGTGTTTAGACTAGGCAGCCTCTTTATGGGGAGAGCACCCACCCACCACGGCACATCACCCTACGGAGAAACACGCGCTATGCCATGACAGTGATGTCTAGGAGCGAGCTCCCAGCACCATGAATGTCTAACAAGGTGACTCACCCACATGAAACTGACATTCAGCTGGATGGCTTCCAGGGACTGCTGCATTCATGCAAGTGACTTTCTTTTTTATTTGGAGAAAAGATTGACCCCGAATGCCAGCATGGCGCCATAGGAAAATGGGCTCTGCTTGGTGGCCTTCAGTTGAGGATGAAACAGAGGTCTTGCCCTCTCTGTCATCAATGATCTCATACCACGTCTTGGAAGACTAGAGGTGTTAAACTCAGCCTGTCTTCCTCATTCCGTATTCTATATCCATGAATAATTCTATTCTTTCCTATGCCAATCCTCCTCAGCTTTTGAGATAGGTATTTTTCACTTCTTGCTCTAAACAGTGAGGTGATGGCCACACGCAGAAGAGCTACTTCATTTCACCCTAAAGAAAGTCTCTTCTTCAAGGGGGATGATGTTGCCGTGTCATTTATGAAATATCCTGGGATTTCCCAGGAGGAAGATGAGATTTTTGTATCAAGTACTTGTTCATATCATTTATACGGTATCCTTTCTTCTGCTGTATATTTTATTATTTTTGTTCCTCAACTAATAAATAAATTCTCTGTAAATAAGGAACAGGTGTTAATTTGGGAAAAAAACATATTGCCATCAGCTAAAAAAAAAAATGTTGTCTGAAGTGATGTGGCTATCTTCATTTTCAGAATTCAGTGTTTTAAGGCCCATACTAAAATGCCAAACAGTTTTTCAATCTGCTTTATATTCTAGATCTTATCCATGTGCTGAGGGGTTTAGTTTAATGTCAAAATGTACTCTGAATGGGAGAAAAGAAATCTGCATGAAGTAATAATTTAGACAAGGGTCTGTGTGCTCTCTAGGTAGAAAGAACTAAGAGAAAAAGATATGATTCATGGGTATGATCAAGATGACAACAATACCTACCATTTGTCTTGGGCTTTCCAGTTTGAAATAACTCTCAAATACATTATTTCATTTCATACACTCAAGCATACCTTCATGAATTAATTCAGTAAACATCTCCTATCACCTATCTTGTGCTAGCTAGCCTCTGTGTTGGTTGTATAGATATGAATAAGAAATTTAAGCTGTTGCCTCTAGGATCTTAAAGTCTGCGGACAAAATGGACATTTAAGTTAATAATACTTATTAAATATGTGAAAAGCTTTTATGGTACACATACAAAGTGTTATGGAATCAAATGAATGAAGCAATTCATTTGATTTTTTTGGATTCATTTTTTTTTTCATTTGATTCATTTGAGTTGAATCTTAAAGTATACTATTTAGGTAAATGTTGGTGCGGTTCAGTGTCAGGTAAGGGATGAATTATTCATCTAATAACCTAAGATGAATTTTAAGATACTTATAATGTAATATTTAAAAGAAATTAATATATATCATTATAATCTAGTGATTATAATCTAATTTACTATAATAAATTCAATATTAACATAATTTTAAAACACTATTCATGTGTATTCCTACACTGCTAATGGCAGCTCCACCTCAACTATGAGACCTAAATTGATGAATTTCAATTAATTAAAAATAAATTTAAATGTCAAAAATAGAAACTACATACGAATGGCTTAAGTTTTTAATGTGTGGCCTAAACACTGCCTATGATTAAAAATATATAATTTGTTACTTCAATTAAATATTTACCAAGAATGTTGGTTGGACCCAAACTTAAGTCATCAATTAGAATGGTACATTTGCATTAATATTACTAGTTTATGCCCACATATGGAGGTGTTGTAAAGATTCATTTATCTTTTTTTAATAGGATTCTTTTTTGCATGAAGGCATTACTTTTATTGAACAGGATTTTTGATTTGTAGAGTACCTGGGAATGAAAAATAGTAGAAAAATAACTACAGATTGCCATTATTTATATTTTAACAAGCATCTCCCCTTACATTATTCAGTTCTCTGACTTCTTGGGAAGCTATGATGTCTTGTTTAATGACATCATAGGAAGGGATGACGTCACCTTTTCAATATTATGACTTAAGTGTAGGCTTAAGCAAAAGGAACAGATGGCTGCAAGAGAGAAAAACCCTTGTTTAAATTAGACTAAAACCAGAAGTTGGCTCTGAATTACAAAGTGTAATTAAAACTTTATTTTAAAATGCATTTCACAGTTTATACACCCTAGGAAGAGCTTTTTACCATATGAACTTCACAGCTGCCACAAAACACAAAAGAGGTTGTGTTTTTCATGTAAGGTGACACACGGTTCAAGGAACGATGGTATTGAGGAGAGTGAAGATAAATCTCATAGACATGGCAATCCTATTTGTTAAAATGTCACATTTCATGGAAATGGTGTCAGAGTCATGAAAAATTGCTTTAGAAAAAAATTACCAGTGGAAGGTTTTGGTGGGTAGAATTGTACCATGTAGAATACATGACCAGTGCTTTCTCTTGCCCTGATGTTAGGCAGATTGCCCAAAAGTCTCTGTTAAAGAGTACAATTTGGAATACTCAAGAATTATTATAACTTTATTGCATTTTATTTAGCACTATTTATGTATATAAAGAATTTCAGTGCATTTCAGCTTGTCAAAAGTTTGCCTGGACACTTTCCCTCCCTCCCTCCCTCCCTCCCTCCCTTCCTTCCTTCCTTCCTTCCTTCCTTCCTTCCTTCCTTCCTCCTTTCCTCCCTCCCTCCCTCCCTCCCTCCCTCCCTTCCTTCCTTCCTCCCTTCCTCCCTCCCTCCCTCTTTCCTTTCCTTCCTCCCTTCCTTTCTTCTTTCTTTCCTTCCTCTCTTTCTTCATTCTTTTTATTTTTATAAAGAGGTCCCATACATTAAGAGAAATTCCACAGCAAGCATTAATGGGGGGAGGGATTTGCAAAACACTTTAGGGTTTAAAATATATTTTCTTAACCCCTTTTGACATATGAGCAAACAAACTTGGAGGCCTAAGTAACTCGCTGAAGGTCACGCACAAGTACATGCTGGTGTCAGAGCCCAGAACCAGGCAACCTGGCCCCAGGATCCCCTATCTCTCCATTGTCCCTGCTGGGAATAAAACCTACATCGCATTAATGAAAGAATAGCTGCTGCCGCTGTCATCAAACAATTACAACCGAAATGTATTCAAGGGTTTTGTTTCTATGTCAGTGAGTACTCTTTAAAAAACAACATAGATCATCATGTAAAATTGACTCACAGTTGTACCCAGGTATATATATAAGTGGCCATGATGATGGGTTAAGAGCACCTGGATTTTCTTATAATTTTCCATCTTCTGTTGTAGTGAAAACAGAGGAAATGTCCATGGACATCAGTAACTGGAAAAAGGGAAGTGCTGTTTTTAAATATTTTCCATCAAAAATTCTCACCTGCTTATCAGACCTCTCCTTTGTGGTCTGAACTAATTTTTTAAATTTCTTACGCTGTGGTTGGTTCTGAACCAAAACGACTAAAATAAGTTGATTTCACTGTATACTATTTACACACTGCATATGCTATTACTGTACACTCCTTCTTCTCAATGCATTCTATGCATTATGTACCTAATGCATGCTTATACACAATCCTGATAATAAACTGTTGAGCAATACAGCATCACATGCATAGTATTCTAGATGTAAATAATTCCATGTACATAACATTCCCATTTCTCCTTTAAAAAATGCTACTGCACTATTTAACTATATAAAGATGTTTTGCTCAATTTCAGTCTGCCAAAGTATTGCTTAGAGTTTTTTTTTTTTTTTGAATGACTTCACATTAATTCATTAGTATTCCTAGGGATTAAATGTGTACAGTTCCAAGGATACCGCATAATTATTTTTTGTGGATTTTCAAAGAAAACCATAAAGTTAAAAGTCACCGTAATTATAATTGAATAATCATTTTGAAGGCAGAGAGAGGGTTGTTTTCCAGGCTGCAGCCCGGTGTCTGGTATATGATAATTAGGCACTCAAATATTTGTGGAATGAATGAATGAAGTGATATTACAGTCTCTTACTTCATCTAATTAAGAGCATAAAAAATTATATATTTCCAAGAGTTGGACCAATTTGGCTTGAAAGATCAGAGCAAAGAGAATAAAACATGCTGTTGGCCCATGCCTTAAGTTTTTCCCTCTTGTCTTCCAGAAACCCTTAGGGTCAAATTCCACTACCTTCCATGGCTAAAAATTTTCAAGGAGCCATATTCCTACACTTCATTATCATTGTGCCCTTAATTAAACTCTAGGCCCTGGGTTTCCATCAAAGCCCTTTGGCTTGCTGAATAGATACCCAAGTAGAAAAAAAGATTCAGGCACATCACCTGTCTGTCGCCATCCATGGGGCTCGACAATTTAATCAGTAAATAGTATCCAAATACCTGCCAGCCATGTTGTTTAACCCAGCTTTCATTGCTGATGAAAGAATTTTGTTGTCATAAAAATACCTACAGCTACTCTAATAAATACACTAAGGATAATACTGCCTTAAGGATGAATAGCAAAAAAAGTATCTGTGGGGTGTTTTCTTCAATCACATAGAGTCTGTTTATTAGACCAGGGGGGCAACATGCCGCCTAGAAATGTGGGTAGAGTTTTAACGGGTAGTAAAATTATGATAAATGCTTGAAAGGCAGAAAGCCTTTGTGAATGAAAAGAGCAAGCAGGAACACTTAAGTGCTGGTGCTATTTTCCAGTAAATGTTGACTTAGGGTGGCTTTAACTGTTAAGAGCAGCCTCCTACAATGTTCCCTAGGGTTAAATCCACAGCAGCCAACGGGCTGAGTTTCTTAAAGGGAACAGATGGTTAGGGGAGGGCCTAGACACAGAAGCAGATTTATCTTGTCAAGCTGTTATCTCCAGGTAAATGACCTTAAGTGGGTCACAAATAGTCACATGACAACAGTGTGGTTCAGAGGTTTCCAAAGGTGATGGTCATTCATTAACTCTTCCTTCTCAGGGTCCCAGCTGCCCCATGTGGATAGCCATGTAGCAATTTGTTGTTGTAGTGTGTGTGTTGCACCCACGTGAATGCAAATGAAGATTTTATTAATAGATACCTTCAAAAATATTAAACTGCTTCTAGGTGCTTGGGGACATACTGAATATTTTATTATTGCATTCTCAAATGATAGAAATGCTACTTTGAAAGGGAAAAAATGAACTGATTCATCGAGGCTGAGGGTCAGTCCTGTTGGAGAGCCCCAGTGTTCTAGAAGGAGCTGTGACGCCACTCCCTTAACTTGTCACCTTGCAGCCACAGCTGCCTGTGGCTTCTGCACTGTCTCCTTTATGTCTGAAAAGGCATGATGGGAGAGAAATGAAATGACTTTCTGTTTTTTGTGTTTTTTTTTTTTTTCGGAGGCTTTGTTTCGGGTTTTGGGATGCTCTTTTTTTGTGTGTGTCCTCTGTACATTTTGTTGCATGAAATACATGCCCTTTTGTGATTTGTCCCCATTACAGAAAGCTGAAGTCCTTGCCCTTTCAGTGCGGATCAGATTGTGCGCACAGCCCAGCAGACCTCAGAGAGCCTGTGAAAGGCTGACCTAGTCAAACCTCAGCCTGGCAACTGTCTTGCTGTGCCACAGTCACTTCAGAGAGCTAACACTGCCTGCATCTGCCTCCCTGAATTATTTTTTTTCTATTATTTTATTCAGTTATGTTTTTTTTTGAAATGCACCACTTTTTCGAAAGCCATTTTCCCCAGTTGCCTCCCTCCCCAGTGAAATGCTCATATTTCCATGTATTTCTTTTTCAGGCATTGGAGCCCTACCCTGAAAAATCTGTAACATAGGTACAGAATGCGTGGCTGTTGTAGCAATGGTCTCAGAGTGTTCTAGGCTGCTTTGAGATTGTCTGATGTCAGGCCAACCTTTCCATTCAATTCTGAGCCATTCTAGAGGAATTCATTGAAATTGCAGCCAATGGAAATCATGTAATGTTCTTCATTGTGTAAGAGAAAAAATACATATGTGAGTGTTTACATATAGAAGTGTATACATATGTGTGTATATAGGTATAGTGTATATATACATGCATTTCACCAGTAAATAAAGAAAACATTTGCAATTTATATATTGTTTGATTTTATGAGCAAGGAAACACTATGGTGGTAGGACTCAGGGTTTACTTTACATTTTCCAACGAATGCTTGTTTTCTATTTACACCAGGCATAATTTTCTAACTCACATACATGTCTAACTATAAATAGATAGGGACAGAAAGACTCTTCTTTAAGAACCATCTTGAGCCAGTTTCCAGCAGTATGGCAGACTAAATGTTCACAGAAAACCTTTCCAGCAGAGCGCATGTAAAATACTGAATAAAACTGAAGAGGAAAAAAAAAATCTGTATTTTTAAATGCTTGATGGAGCTGGTGGGAAAGTAAGACTTGCTCAGGGGGCAGAAACAACAAGAGAGCTGAGAAAATGAGGAGTAAGGGAAGACCTGGAGCTAGCATTTGCCTGGAAGATTTCAATGGGCCAAGTGAAACAGAGTTTGGGCCTGAACAGGGTGGGAGATCAAAGTGGAGACAATGATGTTAAAAGCATCCAGAAAGAAAAGACAGATTATATCAGCAAAAGGACAACTAGTTTCAGCTGATCAACCAACAGCAACAATGTGTGCCAGTTGAAAATGGAATATCTTTGAAGGGCTTAGAAAAAAATAACTCATAAATAGAATTATCTATTTGAATTAATAAATTGTATTAAATTATCAATTACGAATGAAAGAATAAAGATATTTGAAGACAAACAATATCCAACTGTTTTTTCCTACCAACACAGATACTTTCTAAGAGAACTTCAAACGATGTACTTCAGGAAAAAAATAATAACTCCAGAATGAAGACCAGAGATGCAAGAGGGAATGGTGAGCAAAGAAAACAGCAAACAGAAAGGTTAATCTAAATAAATGTCGAACACATATGTTTTATAACAACAAAATAATGCCTAACCATTGGGATTTTTAAAAAATCAGGCAGATTCAATACCGTGGAAAAAATTGTATATGACTTAGATGCAGGGTGATTGAAGTTGAAAGATTCTAAGATCTTTGTAGTCTAGGAAGGATGGTAAAAACTATTTATTAGATTTTTAAAATTTGGCAAGTTAAAGACATATGTTAAGTTTTCTATAACCACTAAAAGAATAGAAATAGTATATACAGTCATCCCTTGGTGTCCAAGGGGGCTGGTTCCAGGACACCCTACAGATACCAAAATCTGTAAATGCTCAAGTCCATTATATAAAATGGCAAAGTATTTGCATATAATCTACGCATATCCCCCCACATACTTTAAATCATCTCTAGATTACTCATAACACCCAATACAATGTAGATGCTACATATTATAAATGTTATACTGTATTGTTTATTTAACATGTACTATTTTTTATGGTTGCATTATTTTCTATTTTACTTTATTTTACTTGAATATTTCTGATCCATGGTTGGTTGAATCAAAGGATGTGGAACCCATGAATACAGAGGGCCAACTGTATACCTTCCAAAGAACGATTTGTACATATGCAATAATACAGCTTCAAAATATATAAAGCAAAAGTTGAAATATGTACAAGAAACTAAAAATTCACCATCACATATATTAACATACCTCTCTTAGTAATCAATAGATCAAGCAGTCAAAAAAATCAGTAGGAATATAGAATACTTGCACATGATTAACAACTATAGTCTACTGAACATCATAGAACACTTATCCTGTATAATAACTACAGAACATAAGGTTTTCAAGAATCTAAAAAACACTCATAAAATTTAAAAATATATGTTAGGGTTATACCCTTTTGTACGTATGACATACTTCACAAAGTTTAAAAAGAATCATACTTATTGAATAATTGTGTTACATATATTCTATATAATACAAGGGAGCATTATCAAATACATCACTTCAAATTCAAATGAAGCTGCCCAAGATCTCACAGCAAATGATACAGTCAGGATTCAAAGGTCTCTCTGGGTCCAAAGATTCTAGTCTTCACATTCTGACCTCTAAAACCAGTATCTAAAAGCACCCTTCTATTTTATCAGTACAACCAGAAGATTCCTGAAGATAGCCAAATATTGATATTTATACCAACCCAGTTACCCAGAGAATCGTCTTTACCTTGATGTTCCTCAGTTTCCCCATTAATACTGGCTTCTCTGTTCTGCCATAACTACAACTTGTTTAGTTTTTCTACACAGGATTTTTCAATATTTCTATTAAGTAGAAGCATTTTTACCAAAAAATTCGGTAGGGTCATAAGTTTATTAAAAGGCAGCATGTCAGGTCTGATGATCAGAATTTATCAATCTTTTAATAGGGCTTTATTCCAATATGCAAGATAGAGAAGTAACTGTAATATATTATTAGACTCATTGATACTGCATTAGTGCAGAATGATTAGTTCTTTAATAAATTCAATCTTAAGGCTAATGACTAGCCTTAGCAACACTGTTGGGCTTGTCTGTAAAATTAACACCAGCCAGCATCTATATATATAATCATTTGTTGTGCTGGCCCCTATGCATCTAATATAATGCATAGGGATTGATGGGCAGGCCCCAAAAAGATATGTCCATGGGAACTTCTGAAAGTGACCTTATTTGGGGAAAGGGTCTTTGCAGATGTAATTAAGTAAAGGATATGAGATTAGATCATTCTGGATTACCTAGATGGGCCATAAATCCAATGACAATGTCCTTATAAGAAATAGAAGGGAAGAAACAGAGAGGAGCAGGCTATGTGTGAAGACAGAGGCAGAAATTGTAGCTATGGACCCACAAGCCAACGAATGCCTGGATCTACCAGAAAATGAAAGAAACATTCCATTTCTACCCTACAGCCTTTGGAGGAAGCAGGATTATCCCCTGCAGCCTTTGTAGGAAGCAAGGCCCTGCCAATGCCTTGATTTCAAACTTCTGGCCTCCAGAACTGTGAAAGAATAAATTTCTCTTGTCTTAGGTTGCCCAGTTTGTTATAATTTGTTATAGCAGCCACAGGACACTAATACATAATCCCATCAAACAAATACTATACCTATTGCTATTATTTTTTTATAATGGCATTTTCCAAAATTCAGATGATTCAAGCCACAACGGCTGACACAAATTTGATCATTTATATTTGTGGTTTTCTTCTCAGGGTGAAACAAGTGACTTTCCCTCCCTTTATATTTGCAGAGAAATTTATCACTGCAACTACTGGCAAATATTGAGCAAGCGGAATTGGCAGCTACTATGATATCACAACGTGAGACGAAGAAGTCAAGTAGACAGTAACACCTATTATGAAAGGTCATGAAGGATTAAGCAAATTAAAGAAAATGACTTATGCAAAACACCTAGGATGTCATCTGACACAGAGTAGGGACACAAAAATGGCAGCATTGAGTTTCATTAATGTCAGCTGTAAAACTTGATAAATACTGTCTTCCATGAAGTTTGTGGTTTTTCTCTAGGTAATTAGTATGGCTTTGATTTGATTACTGCTGTTTTTTTATTTGATCATCCATTCATCAAATGGTGGTTTGCACCGATTTATAAGGCAGCCTGCTTACCTATCAAGGTGTGACATAACTGTTTTGGAGATGTCTGCACCTGCTTCTTGCAATACACGGATGATCTGAAATGGTGCACTCGGATTCCGTCCAGGATGGATAATAACAGGACAACCAAGCTGGGTCTGGGCATGAGCTGTCGCCTGAAGAACCTTTCTTTCACTCTCAGTCAAAGGCCAGGAGCAACCAATTTCTCCAATAACACCACACTTGATACTGGTTCCATCAGCTCCATGGAGAACTTCATGAACAAGGACATCGGTAAGCTAAGGAAGAGCGAGAACGAACACACTTTACAGGTTGTGAAATTATCCAAATAGATCTACCACAGTATGGGAAGGAATTTATTTATGGAGTCATTCATTCTTTTGAAAATGTATTCAACATTGACTCTATTAATGCTGGCCAATGAGAATGACATTTTGCTGGCTAAATCATAAATTCAACAAATGATTCTAAATGTAAGAGTCAATAATACCTTACTGTGATTATTTAACAAGAAATTTACAGCTATGGGAAGCTATGGGGGGGGGAGGGAAGTGATTCGATGAGGGTACATTCAGATTAAGGGGAAAAAAATCTATAATTTAACGTGAGGAGCAGCATCTAGATCATAGAAAGACTGTCACTGAATCTGTCAATCGTACCAAGTAATTCTTCAATTTCCTCTTATTTGTTCAGTTCTTTACCCTCCACAGCATAGAATTACGCAGTGCACAATACTACTATTACACTTTTGGGTTCAAATGTATATTTGCTGCTAAGAGTGGTTGGCAGAATGTACGATCTCTGTCATCTGCATAGTCTTCAAATAACATAAATATATTAAAACATAAAGACCTGATAGGAAAATAATGCAGATACAATTTTGAAATACAAAGTAGTTTAAGGAGTAATTGATCCTTTGCAAAGACTGCAGCTGACATTCTATGCTCATCAAACAGGCAGTGGAAGATACATAAGAATAAATACATATATGCATCAACACATATAAACAGATACATGTGTTTAGAGAGACAGCACATACATGTACAAAAAACCTCTGCAGCTTATTCCTTCTTTTTGTCCCTAAATGATTTACTTCCTTCTGCCCATTCTTAAGGTCATATTATGTCAGAAACAGGAGAATGAATTTTCTTCTACCTTTCCTGTTTTGTAAAAGGAGAAGGGCACGTATTTACAAATATGCCAGGTCTCTACCTGCCATATTTTGCCCTATGGTGAATCTTTATTGAGGGTTATTATAAAATCCAGGGAGAAAAAAAAAATGAAGGTTGCATAACTGAAGCTTCTAATGGAAAAGTGAGGTTTACAAACAGACTGTGGTATTCACAGATATAATATACAGAGATCTAAGTATTAAAATGTTGGTTTTTTTCAATGACCAGTACATTAAGATCTCTTTCCCTGACACTTTTTCTTTATAAAATAAAATGTTCCTAATCTGAGTCCCAATTGGCAGATGTCTTTGCTAGCTAGTAAATTCCTGTAGGATGGCCCAGCTACCTCTGAGCCAATGGCATTTATATGATTATGGCTATTCTGAATTTATAAACAGATATTGTTAAAGAACTTAGGGCTTTCTACCTGCTCCACTGACATGGCTCTGGTCTCGGAAGAGTGAGTTGCATCCACGTAAAACCCAGCTCCAGCTATGATATGGACACCAGTCTCTTTTGCAAGCCACCTCAACGTCCGCACATCTCGGCTAATTCCAGTGGTTGTGTTCTCCACCAAAGCCCCTCCACCCTGAGCTTTAAAATACAACAATTCTTCCTTTACAGCTTCCGTTTCCTCATTCAAGTGAAGGTTCTCTTTATGACAATAAGGGTTTTTCTGAATCCAAAATAAATTTTTCATCACGAACGCTTCCTTGGAGATAGCTTCATGGCTCGGAGGAGGTGGATAGTAAGAGCAGTCAAAGGTCATGGTCAAGTGTTCATGGGTCAGCGTGCGGCCCAGTTTGTTGGGCTCCACCAGGCCCAAAACAGTCTGGACTTTCCCACTCAAGGAAGACATTTCTGATGGTACCACCAGGAGATGCTCTAAAAAGAGGGTTTTCTGGGGAAAAAAAAAAGAAAAATATAATCAGAAAATGTAACACACATATAAATTCCATCCATAAGGGGTAAGAAAGAGAATGACCGAAACTAGAGATATGATTCCACTTATCATCTTGCCAAGGTCAGAGTCTGTCCCCACTAGACCTAAGGGACAAGCATGGTTTTAAATGACCCTCACCACTTCCACTGGTATTCTTCTGCCTGACTTTTAGTCCCAACTACAACTACTGTAAATATTTCTCATGTTTCAGGTCACAATTTTCTTTCACTTAATTTTCTCTCTTAGTCATAGCTCTGCTTTCTTGGATAATTCAAAAAAGATCTTCATTTAAAAAAATAAAAACTCTTTATAATCAATAACTTACATCAAAACCAGCCGTGTATCAGTACTGTGTCATGAGTCACTTTTTAGCCCACTTAAATACATGGAGGCAACTGACCATTTCCACTGTTCATTTGCTAGCCAAGGGAACAAAATTCGTTCGAAAGTCTACTGAGTGCCAGAAATTGGAGCTATAAAGAAGCAAAAGACAAGATCTTTGACCTGTCTGATTTCACAAAATATGCCCCAAACAATGACAGACAACTGAGGGAGCACACTTAGGTTTAATAACGAAAAAACTAAATCAAACCAACCTCTCTCCACTTGAGATGTTTGATTGTCAAAAGGGCACACAGTCAGAAACACCAAAACTACTGAAAAGCAGAAATTCTTAGTCATAACGAAAGCAGCTGTGATGTATTGAAACTGAAATCTGCTCTCGCTAAAAAGAGCAAACTGTCCTTGTTTTACTTTCATTTGTAACACAAATTAAGTATGCACCCATTTCTATCAGTGACGGCAAGAAGTCTAATTCCAGCACTTTTGTTTACCGGTATACTTCCTAAATTAGAGGATGTAACTTATAAAGAAAAGGCACAGCTGGAAGTGATGACGACCAACTCCTCCAAGGCCAAGAGCAAAACCACCGGCAGAAGCAGTTCCACTGGGAGCACTAACCGGACACGTTAACTGGAAGCCTTCAAATTGTTCCTTCAAAAGACATTCCGAAATCACTACTTCCCCCCATATCCCTCTGGAGGCCTTCTCTGACTTTCTGAGCATCAGTTTTCTCAGCTATAAATTAGAATAACAAAGCACATTTCATAGCTTGTCATAAGAATAAAGTTCAATGAGAAACTACAGGTAAAAACTACCTGTAGACATGTTTGGCACATAGCCTCTGTTCAACAAATATGAGCTTTGTTATGCTAATTCTAGGAACTATTATGTATTTCCTAGGTTATTTCTTTGCAGAAGGAGTGGTTGATTAGAGGGGAGATGATTTGGGGGAACAATGGGGAAATTTATAATGGGTATAGTACATACACACAAGACAAGGTGAAAACAATGTCAGAGGTCAGAGGGTTACAGAATTATAGGCTGATTGGCAACCAGCCCCTGCAATTATCTTGAACTCAGGTGTTTGAGATATATTGGCCCACAAGGCATAAATGATCTATTGAGACTTTTTGACAGAGAACTTGTGGCTAACATGGCCATTGATTTTTGTTTGATGAGGTTCTCCTGCAAAGCCAAGTTTCCAACAGCTAGGCAATTCACATGGTGGCTATAACAAAAGCAGGTAGTATCTGTTCAGAGAATTCCTGTATAAGCTGCCAGTTACTGTACAGGGCAGTATTTTCCACTGAGGCTGTCTAGGAACTCACTGTTCAACATCTTATTCCTGGTTCCTGAGAGCAAGGAATATGTATAGTTCATTCCTTCGGTTGATGAAATCACAGCACCATTAATGATAGATTCAGTCTTCCATATGGGTTAATTTTCTCTTTTTCTTTTTTTGGTTCTGAAAGACCTTTCCTGGATGTTCCTTCCCTCCAGAGTGGGGGATACACATCCACGAGCTGTGGTCAGCTCCATGGCACCTCAGTTTAATGCACTCTGGGAAAGACATTGACTGCCCACGTCCAGCACAACAGGTGAGCTCAGTGGAGGGTGGAGGAGGCTCTAGCGCAGTCACGTCTCCAGGGGGCGCAGCTGAGCATCTTCTCAATGGGGTCCACGTGGGGCAGAAGCACGAGGCGTCAGCAGCAGAAGCAGTTCAGGCTCACGGCGTCCTGGGCGTCCCCTTCGGTGTCCTCAGACTGCTGCAGTCCCAGGTAGGCCTTTTACTTGTTGCTGATGATCTAGCCGCAGGTGACGTGCCATTAATAATAGGTTCAATCTTCCATATGGGTTCATTTTCTGTTGTTGTTTTTTTTCCTTCTGGCTGCCGGTCTTACAGGTGTTTTGCAGAGAGTCACAGAGGGGCAGAAAGTGAGATAAATTGATAAAACGCTATCACTTTTAGTAGAAAAGTACCCAACTGCATATTTAATTGATGTGTATTTGAAAGAGCAATGTTGGTACGTTTCAAGCTCACAAGCTGTGAGTCTTTGTGAAAGAAAAAAAAAAATCACTTAAGAAATGTCATCCCTTCTGGGAAATTCCTCTAATGCTCTCAGGCAGAACTAGTTGGCGCGTCCTATGATCACACACAATGTAACCCACACTCAAAGGATAAGAAACGATTAAAGAACAAACCGGAGCCAACACCGCGCTAAGCTGGAATATGTCTTTGAATGGGGTGAAGTATGTATCTAGAATTCGCGGTTTTTCTGTGCAGCTAGGGAGCCCTTTTCAGCCTCAAAGTTGCTTTCTTTTCAACATTCATGCGAGGGGCTATTCGTGGGCTTCCACCATGGACATGAGAGTTCACAGACCAAGAAAGGGGAGTAATGAACAATGAAAGCAGGTATACACAACTATGCAGACAAGAGTGGCTACCAGCAAAAAAGCAGGCTTCTGGTACTTTCCAGAGCATGCACAAAAAGCTTCAGCATTGCACATACCTGCACAGAAGCTAGTGGAAAAGGGATTAGCTAGAACTATAAACACATTGGCCAAAAGCTTTGTTGTACTTCAGGTGTGAGGTTTGAGCAATCCCAGAGAGCAAGGATACTCTACAAGTACTATTACAGCCTGGCCAGAGAAAACAGCTCTTCTAATTCTGATGGGTCTGGAATAAAAAAAATAATATGGGATTTTTAAAATAAGGATAAGACAAGAGAATTAGAAAACAGTCCTGCAGCACAGCTGGAAGCCAGAGACACTATGTAGGATTTGTCTATTTTTAAAATATATGGTGCAGCCGGGCGTGGTGGCTCACGCCTGTAATCCTAGCACTCTGGGAGGCCGAGGCGGGAGGATTGCTCAAGGTTAGGAGTTCAAGACCAGCCTGAGCAAGAGTGAGACCCCCCCCCCCGTCTCTACTATAAATAGAAAGAAATTAATTGGCCAACTAAAAATATATAGAAAAAATGAGCCAGACATGGTGGCACATGCCTGTAGTCCCAGCTACTCGGGAGGCTGAGGCAGAAGGATTGCTTGAGCCCAGGAGTTTGAGGTTGCTGTGAGCTAGGCTGACTCCACAGCACTCTAGCCCGGGCAACAGAGTGAGACTTTGTCTCCAAAAAAAAAAAAATAAATAATAATAAAATAATAAAATATATGGTGCATGGAGCTGCTTCTCTAAATAGACTAAAGTCTGTAAATACAGAATACAATTGTTTTTGTACTATAGAGTGATGATTATTGCGACTATTTTTATGTTGTCTTACTGTAGCTTTTGCCAAATGAATATTTAGATATCGATTCCTATGATAATGAAATTGAATACTATGCTATAAAATAAAATATGTGCATAAATGAACTTTTATAAAATATTTAGAAAATCTGCCTAATTGTGAAAGATTTGGTGTGGAGGAGCGTAGTTTGGGGGCAATTTTAGTTTCATCTCACTGAGTTGTCCCCGTAGCCATTTCACCCTGGCCTGCTTGGCTTAAGATAATTCTGTCTGCTTCGGTTGAATACACGTTTCAGTTGTATTTCACATTTCAGAGAGTAGGATTTCCAGAACTCTTACTCTTTTACCTGTGAACGAGAGCGGTTTCTGTTAAATGCAATATATTATCTTTATTTCAGAGATATATGCTCTTCTCCTGCCCTTGCCTCTCCTGTACCAGGCTGTAGACCTGGTCGAAGGTACTAGTCGCAAAATTTTAAATGCAATGGTCAAATTGGCACATTGATTTTCGGTGAATCAATGTTCAGTTCACTCCCCCAACTTCTCTCACGACGATGAAAGGTCTAATCCCCGTCGTAAATCCTTTGTTGCATTGCATTCATAGCTGTTTTGTTTCCCCGAACAAACCCTAACTGATAAAAAAAAAAAAAGGAGGGAGAAGGCATTTCAGGGTTGTATGCAGAAGACAGGAAATAAATAGCCTGACAGCTGGGTGGAGATTGGATGGAAGGAAAGCCAAGTGTGTTTGCAAGAAGACCAGTAGGGCATTGCTGTTATCCAGAAGAAAATCGAGTGGTGGCTTGGTCTGAGATGACATCAGTAGAGAGTAAGAAAGCATAAGCAGTTAAGAGGTACAGCAGATGGAACTTTCTAACTGGACTTGCCGACTGGCTGGTACTCTAAAAGTATCCTCCAAATAAACGGGTGTCTAAGAAAAAAAAAAAATAAGTATTGTTTGATCCAAATATATCAGCACTTCTATTTTTTCATGTGTAACATCACACAGTGCGGCTGCACTCTGTAAACATCGCACTTAACACTGACATTTGATTTGTGACAAAAATATTTTTTAAGCGGCATAATGCTTTTTAAAGTGTGCTTGACTCCCTCTGTCGCGAGTGCAGGTTCAGAGCTGTGGCATGTCATCTTTCAAGCAGCCCGGGCCTGCTTACTGAACAACGGGGACACTAGGAGTCACTCCTTGCACAGAGTCACTGCATTTCCACTTTCTCCGATATTTATGGGGAAAACGGTTCTCCTGCATGCAGATTTATAACTTTTAATATTTAACACTGTCAAAAAATCAATAACGATGCCTGAATAAAGAGAAAGAAATCCGACCACTTGAGTATACGGAGTAATAATGGGACCCAGCAAAGTTCTTCAAGCTGCGACATAAATAAAACAAAACTGCTCAGAGATACAAATGAGCAGCTTATATTCAGAGGAAAATGAAAACGGTGGGTTTCATTCCCAAGATTTTTTCTTTTTTTTTCATTTATTCGATCTCACTGAGAAAGTTATTCTGGAATTTGTTATCTGTTTAATCAACCAACTGAAAACATGTTCTTGTAAAAAAAAAAAAAGACAGAAAAAGAAAAAGAGGGAAGGAGGAAGGCAAAGGTGGAGGAGAGGAAGGGAAGGGAGGAAGAAGACAGTATTTCGACTATTTCTAACTCAGGTCAAAATGCAACATTGCTCAGTCCTTACTATAGGAACACACCAGAGCTGGGACAAGGGTGATATTGTCAAGGCGCTGTATGAATAACTGACCTTTACATTTTACTTAATTTGAAAAACTGCGATCTCATCTCTGCCCTTTTCATTCTCAGAAGAAGGTTGCCCACTCAATGCCTCGAGAATGTTTGATGTAAAATTTTTTTATTTCGCTGCTAACATATAATCCCAAGAGTGAAACATATACCAAGTTGCTGGAATCCAACCGTTAGAACTTCCTTTTCTTCATACAGAACTCTCCGCGTGGAAGTCAGTTTTCAGCTTTTGTTAGAGGGGATTTTCTGTTCCATAGATCCCTAGCAATAGGTTGCTCCTGGAAACAGCAAGACTTTGAGCAAATTTTACAACTGGTCCTTAATACTATATTTGGTCACTAAAGAGCTTATAATTTGTGTTACTTTTCATTTTTGGCAAATTACAAGTTAAAATTTTACACATGTAAAAGATCTATATTCTTCTTGAAATTTCATTTGGAAGGCTGTTCTTGAGGTGGTGTGGTCTAGTTGGAAGAACAGTGAGTTCAGAGTCAAGAATCTCTGGCTGTTTCCCTAAATAGCTGTGTGACTTTGGGCAAGGAAGTTAACCTCTCTGAGCCTGTTTTCCCATCTGTGAAATGAGGAGTTTGGACCAGATGACTTCCAGATGACATCAATATCGTTTGTGATGTACTTTAACTTGACATGGATATTATTGATCTTCTATAGATCATTAACTATCTATGAAGGCTATACTTTAAGAATTTTTTTAAATGTATATTTTATAATATATACATGTATAGACACACACGTAATGAGAAGGAGAGGAGAGAAAGAGAATGAATTTCAGTTTTAGGTCCTTTAAAGTTTAAAAGATAACTCTAAGATGGATAGGCAGTTTGCAAGAACCCAGTCTTGGCTCCAATGTGTCCCTAGCTGTGAGACTGTAGAACATTTAAAAGCTCCTGGTGAGTTAGTTTCCTCTCTTGAAAAGTGGACTCTCATCACATAAGATCTGACATGAAAAGCAAATAAAATGATACCCTAAAAGCATTACTTAAATTATAAATCACCATACAAGTGTTCAGGATTATGATTATACATTAAACTTCAAATTATTTTCCAAATATGTGCTGAGTATCCTTCGGCAAATGAACTTAAATTGTTCTCTAACAAAACTGACACACACAAAAATAACACAAACCAAAAAAAAACGAATGATAGGAGGTTGAAGTTGATGAATCAAACTAAGGCTCTAATTTGCTTACAAATGAATTTCTTCACTCGAGGCCTGTGATTGTGAAGAGCAGAGTGACAGTTACGATTGACATCGCAACTCATTAGGCTTTTGGAAATGACCGAGCAAAGTGATTACAGCTACAGGAGGTCCTCATTATCCACGGTTAACTGGTACCAGAAACGCCTTTTTAAATGAATGTGCTTAATACAGTGGGTTGGTGTCCATAGATGGTCTTCAGTGAACGTGCTTTCCAATATCCAAATCCTTGTGTAGCCCCTTCCACACTGCATCTGAGCTGATCTGACCTGACTCATTTTAACCAACAGAATGTGTTTTGGGACCTATACCCTTGGAAGTAACTTCTGCTTTAGTGCTTTGGAGGACCTTAAGTTGCAATGCAATAAATGGCTAAATAAATAAAATCTGGCTAAAAAAATTCTGGAAAAGGAAAGGCCCTGAGACTACACAGAGAGAGAGAGAGAGGGATCCCAGACCTCCCAGGGTCCCCACTGAGCTCAACCTTGCAGCTGTCCCTGTGAGGGTCCCAGATGACCCCACACAGCCTGACCAAACCACAGAATTATGCCCCCATTAGACACCAAATCTGAAATTCCAATAAGACTTTTTCACTTTCGTTGTTGTTGTTGTTGACATTTGCAAGTGGATTGAGCATGTGATATGCATGCCCTGAACTATGCTTCAAATCCCACTGGATTAAAATATCCTACACATAATTATTTTTTTCTTTTATGTCCAGACAAATGTGAAGACTGGTTTAAATTTTGCTTTCTTAGTGATAAACGAAGAGAGCAGAAACTGTCTACATAAAATGCTCATGCTTATGAACTAAACCTGAAGCATGATGTATTTTATTTTTATAATTTCCAGAGGATACAACATGATGGAGAACTGTCCACATTTCAAATAGCTGTCCAAATGTCCCAATACCAAATAACTAAGGTATTTATTTGGGATTACTTTTGCCAGATAAGCCCCAAAATATGGTGGGGGAGGGGGATGCATGATTTCAGTTTTGTGTGTATGGCGCTAAATAATAAAAATATTTAAAATATATATCATATTTAAGGAACTTATACTAGCAATGCAGGCAACAACAAAAAACCATCTGAAATTTTTCATGAATAGAAATCTCGCTTGACATTTCCAGAAAAAAATCTTTCCATTTAAAATGGTAACTTAGTCCATAAAAGTTAGCAGAAGTAGTCACATGGCAGGGATCCAATAGAAACCATAACTTGGGAGACAATCCCAACACACCTGGCCTGTTCTCTGACTTGTTTGTGAAAATAAGCAAGATCACAGTGTGGTGATATGACAACCCTCCTATACACAATGTTAGTAAAAGTGCAATTTCACCCAACTTTTCTGAAAAGTAGTTTAGCAACATGTATCCAGAATCTTAAAAATGTTACTTTGCCGCTGGGAATCCGACTTAAGGAAATATTTAGATGTGTGTAAAAAATATTTATGCACAAATATTTCATTACGGTATTATATAGAATGGCAACAAAATATCTTATAGGAATGTTTATATATATGATGGAACATTATATAACCATTCAAATTATATTTGTAAAGAATACTTAATGACATAGAAAATGCTACTATTATATGAAAAAGCAAAATTCAAGACTATTTTAAGTATGGTAAATTTATGCAGTGTATATATCTTCATATCTATAGGGCTTAACAACCAGAGATACTAAAATACCATGTATGTTTATCTTTGGGTGGCCACAGGTAAAATGATAGAATATAGATTTTGAGTGCTCCAGCTAAAAGACACAGGCAGGCAAAGATTTATGAACTTAAAAGCTATTTCAAATTCTTCTTTATTAGCACAAAGTTGCTAATTACCAGTCTTGTCTGAGATTTGATATTGTTTCTGTGCAAATATCTCAGATCAAATCACAGGACTTTTTATTGGCTCTGTGGCCCACTTGCATTAAATTCAAGCTGTTTGAATCAGTCTTTCATCAACAGATTTTGACTTCGGTGGAAGTCTTGGAGCCCAAAGACAGTTCTGGAAAAGGCTCAGTGGCCCGAGTAATTCTTACCACAGTCACGCCAGACAAGGACCAATAATATCCCGCTTTAACACACTCCTGTGTGGGGTCGGGAGTAGAAATGGCAGGTGGTCGTCAAGAGGACACTTTATAGGACAGTGTCAGAAATTATAAAGCATGGGGCATTATTTATTTCTAAGTAAAAAAGAAGTATCAAAGACAATAAATTTTCAGTATAAACCACATAAGAATAGAACCATAAAAGAATCCTTTTTAAAGGAGGGTGAACAAGAGCCTTTAGCAGATTAACAGAAAAACAAGAAGATGAAATAAAATAATGTTAGAGATTTGGTAAATATTTATTGAGCATCTATTAAGTGAAGTGTAAGATGCGGTGCTGGGAGATACAAAAACAAATAAAAAAATAAGAGTGAATCCCACCCCCCAACCCCCTGCCCATCACTTGGAGGCTGGGAACCAACAGTGATGCTTTTTGTTCATTTACTAAGCTCCTACTATGTGCTTCATTAACATTCATATGCTTGTTTGTTTTAATCCAGCCCTATCCACAAAGGATTTGAGGCAACAGGCACAAAAGAGGAAATAATGAAGGAAGAAAACAAATATTAAAGCAGGAGCAAGGAAATTATAAATAGAAGTGGAATACACACTAGAGAAAATCAACATAAATGTATATTCTATGGAGGTTAAAAGTTGTTAGAATAGGGCTAAACATTTCCCTGGAATATTTATTTAATATATTTCTGATAATAGATAATTCTGAGATCAGAGCACACTCCTTCCACAGAATATCACATTATTTCCCTAAATCAGAAGACCTAAAAATTATTAAAAAATTAGAAAATGTTTTCCCAAAAACATCTTTAGGCTATGGATTTTGAAGCCATGTTTGATTCTTCATCTTATATCTTCACACTCCAAGTTCTCCAGAAGACAGCAAATGCCCCACTTTAGCTTTTTATTCTGTGCTCAACTACATAGGAATACACATGCTTTTTTTTTTTTTTAACTTATTAAATACAATATTCTCCCCTCATCCATAGGGGATTCATTCCAAGACCCCCAGTGGATGCCAGAAACCATGCATAGTACTGAACTCTATACTGTGTTTTTTCCTACACACACATACCTGTGATATAGTTTATAATTTCGGCACAGTAAGAGATTAACAACAATAACTAATAATAAAATAGAACAATTATAACAATAGACTATAATAAATGTTAAGTGAATGTGGTTTCTCTTTTCTCTCTCTTGCTCTCAAAATATCTTCATATTTTCAGACTGTGGTTGACCACGGGGAATGGAAACCACAGAAAGTGAAACTGTGGACACACAGGGAGACCACTGTAAATGCAAGAATCCTGAGCATATAAAAATAACAGCAAGTGACTTCATCTTCAAGGACATTTCCTATCTGAATTGGTGGAAGTCAACTGAAAATCAGAAAACTAAAAATACTTAGTAGAATGACTGCAGGTGATGCGTGTCCATAACCCTTCCTTGACAGGGAGTAAACCTGGATAGTGGCTTGTAGGCTGATGTTTTAAATGTGTAGACCATCTACAACACTAATTTCATCTTAAGGCCATTTAATTCTACAATAGTCTTTGAATCGCAGAAAGTCTTTGTGATTCAGTTGCACAAATAACTACTACACAGTATGTCTAAAAGGTATTTCCCACAAAATCATCTCAGGCTTTTATGTTGAAGAGCACACCACACAGTAGACGCTCTTAGAAAAGCCTTGATTTTTTACAGCTCTCCTTTGCTAATTCAGAGTTTGTAAGAATCAGTGCAGATGTTTTTAGATGGTCAGGCCTAGCCTGTTTGGTGGAAAAAATGGAAGTTATACAGAAAAAGGTTTGAGAGCCACTGCAGGGAGTGTCAGAGGCTTTTCTGGTCAGATTTGAGCCCTGGTTGTCTTGCTCTGGTGACTTCTAAAATGTGATCTGGGGATGGGTGTGGTGGCTCACGCCTGTAATCCCAGCACTCTGGGAGGCCGAGGTGGAAGGATTGCTTGCACTCAGGTGTTCGAGACCAGCCTGAGCAAGAGCAAGACCCCATCTCTACTAAAAATAGAAAACTTAGCCGGGCCTGGTGGTGCACATCTGTAGTCCCAATACTTGGGAGGTTGAGGCAGGAGGATCACTTGAGCCCAGGAGTTTGAGGATGTAATGAACTATGATGATGCTACTGCACTCTATCCAAGGCGACAGAGTGAGCCTATGTCTCAAAAACAAAAACAAAACAAATAAAGAAATAAAACCCATGATCTGTTGCCTACCTGGACACCTGTATGAGAAATGCCACACCATGCCTGATGAAAAGGAGAGTTGTACTGGAACTAACTTTTGTTTTAATAACTACTCTAATTCCATGCCCACACCTGGAGCAGTAAGTACCAACTCCGAGTTATAACAGCAGTTGGTAAGAAGTAGACTCTCAATAGATGTCTGTTCAACCAGCGAAGAGTGTTCTATGCATCCTTCCATTCCACACTGACAGAAGGTAACTTCAGCCACAAGCAAACCTATATTTTCATTAGCATTGTGATCTCTTTGTAGCATTGTGATCAACTATTGTTACTCTTCTTGAAATATTAAGAAAAGCTGCTTTGATTTGCAGATCATATAGCTTGGGCCTTACATTCTCAGAGCATAGGAAAGCAACACAAAGAAGCCTGTTTGCTAGGCACCCACAAATTACACCTTCATAAATTTCAACTCAAATGTTTGCTAAAGATCTACCATATCCAAAGGAGGATATGAAAGGAAACAAAGATAAATAAACAATCTTGCCCCTAGGAGACTGAAGAGCCCCCAGTACAGAGCTCGGCACCTGGTAAGCATTCAATGAGAGATCGATTATTTTTATATATTAATGAGGCACTTGTGATATAAAGCAGAGTGCAGTCAATGCTAGGAGAGGTACAAAGCAAGTGCCCTGTGGGATGGGTCTGGACAACTTTCACTGATGCTGGAGAGACTAAGAAGGCTTCCTAGGGGAGGTGGCATGTCGCAGAGACATTCCAATGGCATGAGCAAGGAAGAGCATGTTTTAGGACTGTTAAGAAGCCTGTAGAGGCTCGTATATACAGGTTGTGCATTTGGTACACAGCGAGGATGAGGCCTACATTAGGATGGTCATTAAATGGGCTGTGTGGAGTGTAGGCTGAATGGAGAAGCAGGAGACAAGTTAGGATGCAAAAGCAATTTTCCCTGTTCCTCAGAGATCTCAAGAGCAGGACTGAATTTCAGGGGAAAGGCAAGCATGAATGAGCTCTCCTTTTTTTTCCTCCTCTAACTTACAAAAGTGTTGTAATAATCATAGTTTGAAAACAAGAGAGGAAAGCCTTCAATGTTGACTAAAACCAGCATGACTTGAATCCTTCACTGACCTCTCAAATGTGTTATTCATTGATGGGAAAAAAAAAAAAAAAAAACATCACTCAAGATAGGTAGAACAATTAGAAAGTTCCCAGTAAATGAATTCTGGACTCTCAAACCCACAATGCTAACCATTATTAATAAAATATTGTATGAATGTGTCTTCATAAAACTTGAACTGTCTTAAAGCCTCAGCCTTCTATATTGCTGGTTTCATTACCTTCAAGAGATGATGGAATATCAAAAGCATTATCTACAATAATAATGCTGTGTTTTTCTCTGAAGAGCTTAGATACTCTATACACTTTAATTACATCTCCTAATGTCCTGGTGAAGTAGGCAAGGGATCAGCAGAAGGTGAGTCATCAAAAACAGTGGAAGACTAGACCATAGGATGTGCTTTTAGATGAAATCCACTTTTATTGTTATCGTTCCCATTTCACCAATGAAGAAATGGGGTTATTGTTCACACAAAGATAGTGAGCTATATTCTACTTTCACTAAAGTTCAGAATTATGCTGCTATAGACTCTGTAAGCATCCCCTGGGAGACCTTTAAAAATAGTATAATAACCATGACCCCTGAGATTTCTCCTTGAGAGTCAACCAACACTTATTAATGAACATGTAAAATGTGTGCCAAAGAAAATCCACATTGTCTTTTTCTTATAAAAGAACACAGAACAAGAATCCCAATTGATCATGATATTATCATGATACATCATCTCTTAGCTTTGATTAGTTGATTCATTGCCTCTGCTTCCTTCCCTATGTCCCTAAGCTTCCCTCAGCTCCAGAGAGACAAGTGGACACCAGTCTTGAGGAGGTAATGTTAGGAGAAGGGTTGTGTTGAAGACATAGTACAAATGGCAGGGCTAGAAACATTGGAATGACTAGAAAACACAGAACCAGCCCTTACTCTTGGTTGTACCCTTAGGATACTGGTAAAGACCCTAAAGTCAGATTTCTGAAAAACAAACATACATGCAGCTATTGTATATGATCTAGTTTATAAACCAACTCCACTTCTTATAAAGGAGATTAAAGGGCCCCAAACACTTGTCAGACTAGGACACGGTTCTCTTAATCCCAACCACCTCCTGACATCCTAGGAAATACAGTCATAGCTCCCAGGGAAACAGAGACCCTAGTTTGGAAAAAAAATCATAGAAAAGATAAATGCTGCTGTTCTAGATGATAATTTGGCATCACTAAAGTCTTAAAAAGAAATGGAGATGCAAATCATGAAATCTTATGGCAATATTTGGTTATAAAATGGATATGGTCTTCCAGAATATGCTTAAAATTGTTTAGATTATGAAAATGAAAACACAAAATCAAAAATTTGTTGAAACTTTGTAGATCCTCAAGTTTGAGAAAAATTGCTTTAGAGGTAGATATTGACGGTCTGGGAAGGAAGTCAAGGTGACAAATTTTGCCTAGTCCTAAGAGAGGGTGACACGTGACATGGAGACTTCTTTTGTATTTTATTTACTAAAAGCAAAGTAACCAATAGCTTATTTCTACTCCCGAAAGCTGATTTACTGCAATGGGGTCAAGGATGAATCTATAATGACTACATGTGTCATAGAACAATAATCACTCTTTCCCAGTCTTTGAGATGACTGAAAAAATGCTCTTATAGAATTCTAAGTTGTCTAGAGAAAAAGCCTCACAAAATTAAAAAAAAGTTCCTACCATAAAATAACAAATTTTAATTAACTAATTAATATATCTACACATTTAAGTATAAAGGGAATTTAATCACTCATATATTTTCTGCATAAACCATTAGAAATGGTTTTCTTGCACCATATTTAATTTGGTACTTTGATCATTGCTATCACCTGCTTTCTAAGAACTCATAGAATATCATATATTTAAAATATTATTTGACACAACTATTTACATACTTATATAATTATGCCAGCAACAGTCTCCTTTCATTGTAGTTTTAACAATTGTTAAAATTGTTTGTTTTAACAATATTGCAGCTGGGTGTGGTAGCTCACACATGTAATCTTAGCCCTTCGGGAGACTGAAGTGAGAGGATAGGTTTTGAGCCTAGGAGTTTGAGACCAGCCTGGGAAACATAGTGAGACCCTCTCTTTATAAAAAATTAAAAAATTATCCAGCTGTGGTGGCACACACCTGTAGTCCCCAATACTCGGGAGGCTGAGACAGGAGGATCGCTTGAGCCCAAGAGTTTGAGGTTGTAGTGAGCTATCATGATTCCACTGCACTCTAGCCTGGGTGACAGAGTAATATTCTGTCTCAAATTAAAAAAAAAAAAAACCTTTTAAAGTCAAATTACAAATCTGCTAAAATATGTCAAATTATTAAATGCCATCCAAGTAATATATGGTCTTGAATTTAGAGTAATAGTTTTAAAGTAGGTAAAATATTTTATTAGATATTAAAATGTATAATGCTTATAATGAAAATGTTTGTTTCAATTAATGTTAAATACTAATTGATCATAGAATCTTTGAGCTGGAAGAGACTATGGAGATCATTTCATTTGATTGACTCCTTGATCTTTTGAAGGTCAGATATCCAAAACTAGATCCCAGTCTTTGAGTTTGTCAGCCCAGTGTTATTCTCATTAAGCTACATAGGCTTTTACTATGAACATTACAGTTAGTTATTCTTGTCTCCATTAATACGGAAAAGCTATTCCAAGGTGACATCACACATTTGCCTAAAAAAGATGCTACAATATTCCAGGGCCAGAAAAATCTCATCCCAATTCCACTATTCACAGGGTGACATGAAGCAAGCCATTTAATTGCACTGTGCTTTCCTTTTCCTAATTATAACAATAAGGACTCTAGCAATTTAGACTTACCTACTTAATTTGGTTTTTGCAAGAAGTGGTAATAAAAATACCTCTAAAGCATACAGCATATCCAAGTGCAAACTTAATACTTAATAACAAAAACTCATCTTAACTATATTTAAACCAAGCAGCAATAACCACTTGAGTCATAATTGGGAGGGAGAACATGTAAGCTACTGTGTGTCCTTATAACATCTGAACAAGCAACTCTTTGCCTTCTTAAAGGCACCATTGATTCCTAAACAGCGAAATGTTAAGTACCTATAATACTGTTAATAGAATCTGAAGAATTTACTGTAGATCTACCCTCTGATATATGCACAGCATAAACCCTTCCAAATATTATTCCCTAATAGTAAAATGTGGTTTCCCAAGAGATGTGTAAAATTGTCCAGCTTAAGCTGACCTTTAAAAACACAAACAAAACTTATCCACTGGCTTTTCCTGGGTAAGAAATAACTCTTGCAACTGGAAAAGATGGGAAGAATCAATAAGTAGGTTTAAAAAGTACTGTAGAATGCAAATTTTTAAAGCAAAAAATGTGTACACTATGCATAGAAAATAGTCTAAAAGAAAATACCCAGAGATGCTAATATAGGTCATCTCCAGGGGATAGGATTTTTTCAGGGTTTTTTTTTGTTTTGTTTTGTTTTTTGTAATCTTCTTTTTCTCCTTTGTGCTTATCTGTTTTGTCTGATTTTGAACATGGATTAATTTTGTTATATATGTAAAAAAGGTTACCTTTTGCAGAAAAAAAAATTTGCTTTCGTCTCTTGTTTCAAGGGAGGTAAGGTACTATTATGTCCACTTCAAAAATGAAACAACGAGAAAGCTGAAAATGTTAGCGGTTATGAGAGGAATGTGAATTGGATCCAGGCATCTCGTATATTGGTACTGTTTTTGGTTACTTTGGAGGACCAGCAGAGAGGGAGACAGCCTGCAGAAGCCACTTCCATGAGAGCTTTCACACCTAGTAAATACTAACGGGCAGAGCTGCAAATGGTTTCTAGCCATTTCTAAGCTTCCACTCCCGGCATGCATTCTTCACCCACAACTTTTCATTTCTGGATTGCACCGTCGCCGTCTCGGATTTAAACAAGCATTGCTTTCAGTGTTTAATTACAACTTAATGGAGATACTACTTGCATTCCAATTAGCTTTCAGTTTGCACATCACGGATGGGCATCCAAGTTATTGTGTCATTATAATCTCATGTTATAATGGCTTCATAATGCAAGTCCCTGCAGGGTTGAATTAGTAGTTTCCTCTGGTAATCGCCCATCACTATAATATCATAATCACATAGGCATAGTCCCTGCATGCTTCCCCTGCAATCACCGTGACATTGTAAGAGCATTTTAATAGTATTAGCGTAGATTCTCCAGAGAAATCATCTATTGTCACTGCATTACCATATAAGATTAATTGTGATGGAGATGAGAGCTTAAGAAAACAAAACTAATGCTCAGCAGTGAAGCATTTCACTTCTCAAAAGGCGAGTGTGTTTTGTACTAAGGTCTCCGTACAACCGACAATTGAATATTTGTCCTTGCACAAGATGTTAAGTTTTGCTTTTTGTTTGTTTGCTTAGGACTCACATGTCAGTAATACATTGAATCAGTCCCTCTCTGTGGTATACCAAAAAAAAAAAAAAGGAGACATGGCCACTGTCTTTAAGGAGTTTACAATTTAATCAGGTTGACAACGAATTCTGTACAGGATATAGGTACACACAATGAACACTCTTATGATGAAGTAATCGGAAGTATCTGGCATTACATAGTGATAAGAGTAACCAAGCAACGTTTCCTTAAAGAAGAAATGTTTAATAATCAACTAAAGGGTTACACGTATTAAACATAAAGACTCTGAAGCAGAAATGGAGGGCACGTTTTCAGGATTCAAGAGTCTGGCTGGCATCTTTTGTTTAGTAACTGTAGGAAGAAGAAAGACCACCAAAGACACTAGCAGTGGACACAGCCACATCCCTACCCCAAAAAAAGGGAGCAAGGAAAACAAAGCTCTCCTCTGCAGGTGCTTCTGCTGCTCTGGGTGGAGAGAGTGGAAGCTGGACCTTATTCTTTATCGCTAAGAGAAGGATGAGCAGAGACATTCTCCTGAATCATCAGATAAAAGGCCAGAATAAAAGAAACTCCTGTGCAGAAAAGCAATGCACAGCCCCCCAAAAGTCTCCTTGGTTTGCTGTCTGTAGTTGAAACCCTGGTGTACAATCACTATCAGGTATCAGTGACGAATGGCACACGCTGCAGAGACTGGCAGGGTATTGTGTTCATTTGAGGGACCTCTAATCTTCTGGCGTTCTCTGGGGACACCATAGGAGAACCGCGAATGGATTATTGGGACTTTCAAGGAACCCTCTCTGCTCAGTGCGTAAGTGAGAACGACTTCACAGCCAGCATTTAGCACAACCTCGCTCCTAGCAGGATTTCATAAACGTCTATGGACAGATGAATGAATTAATTCGACTGGAAAGAACACGCAGGCTTCAGAGCTGCTTTGGGTCTAAACACACCAGTGAACGGATCTGTCATACGTGTTCTCTGGTAGCATTAACAGCAGAAGAATTAACAACTGGCGACGTCTCTCGTACTATCAGAGACTTGCCTGCCTTCTTGGTTACAGCAAATTGCTGCATTCTGAGGGATAACGGTCGCTAATTTTCCCTTTCTCAAATTGTGGGAGACCTCAGAACTACTCTGGGCTCAGTTTCCAAAATAGAAGTGAGAACACTCTTTTAATTGGAACACAGGAGAAAGACATGCTCTCGAGTGCTCAAAGCTACTTTTACTAACAAGCTGCACAGTAATATAGTATAAACCTGTTACATAAACGAAATTAGCTGTCCTTCCTTTCAAGTTATTTTTAACTTCACAGGTAAAGTCTCTATGGCACGAGCTATCCTATTCTTTGAGTTCTTGTTTAGGCATCACCTGAAATTAAACTGTCTTTTCTTAGCTTATTCTTTATAGTGACTCATTGCATACATTTTTCATTAAGTATTAATATCAAAAGGTCCTTTTATTACATTTGATTATCAGTTTTTATTTTATTATAATACAGTATTCATTTTATTATTGAATTCAGTATTTATTATTTATTAGACAAAATTAGAGATTAAAAATCAAGAACTTGGAATGTTTAAACTCACATATATGTGCCATAAGAAAATAATATTATGTATAATATATTATACATATCATTAATGCATATACTTATACATTAATTATATGTATAATATATAATTATATAATAAAAATATACATATTATATGCATATATAATAAATATGTAAAATATTTATTATCTTGACACTGCTTAGAAAAAGAGTTTTTTTCCCTCTCTCATTCAAATATATTAAAGGCAACAGAAATAATTCCTGATTCAATAGGTTAATTCCCTAATTCAATAGGTTAATCTTTTATTGACACAAACAATAGTCATAGTAGCTATAGAGTATCTTGAGGGCTACCAAAAAGTAATGTCAACTTGCTATATTTCACAAAATGGAAGAAGGGACACAGAAGGACAACGTAATGCTCTTCGGAACATATCACTCTTTCCCCAAGAGGAAGAAAAGCCAGAACTTTACCAACTGCACAAATGTTACAAACCGAGTTGATATGCTAAAAGTGCATCCTTGGGCAAATCACTTAGTCTTGGACCTCAGTTTCCTCTTGAATAAAACAAAGGAGTTGAACAAAGTGATCTCTAGAGTTCCTTCCCAATACAAGTTCCATGATTCTACGTGGAGAGGTGTTAAATGGCCCGTAAATGTCCCCTGCAGTGGTTTCTCCATTAGTGCAATTTGTTTAAATATTAAATAAATGAGGATATATGTGTAGTAGAAAATCAGACAGAACACTTCTTTACAAGGAGTGTGAACCCTGTTGACATCTTTCCTGATATGGATTCTTTTTCTGACGTCCCATTAGGCAAACCATCCTCAACAAACCATAGGACAGCATTTACTGCTATAAACCTATACACAACCGACTGTTACTAACACATGAATGAAACAGAAATACCTCACAACCCAGAAGTTCCAGGTTGTTAATTATTTATTAGCATTTGTTATACTGCTTGTGAATAAGAATAAAATAGAAGCAAAAGTATAACATAACGGTGACTTGATTAGCCCTCAAAGAAATGATGCTGGTTGCCTGAGCAACTGCACACTGTCGGCTGTTTTCCAAATAACAGTTTATAGGATCCATTATCTGTCTATGCACATATGTGTATGTATGTGTAGGTACATACACACAGAGTTTTTACAGTTTCCAGTCATAGTACAACTACAGAAACTATTCTGAAAATTTTGTGCCAACTTAACCAAGAACAATTTTGTTCTTCAGTGGATATGGTGAAATAAGTTAAAAAACACAGTAATCTAAATTTTTGTCAGTGTTTTCAAAAAGTGATATATATATATATATTTCCCACGAGTAGTTCAAACTGATTTTAGGTGGCATATGGGCATTTTTAAATGCTTTAAACGATTATTTATTTATTTTAATGTGTTTTAGAAAAGAAAGTAATGAACATTGCAAGCCTGTGACTTCATAGATACTATTGCTTAGGATGGGGCTAAAGCAAAAAAGTGGACTGGTTTAAAAAAAAAAATTAAGTCATTAGTGGTAACAGTAGTATTTAATACATAGGCATAGCAAACGCTCTTGAAGATGTTATGAGAATAAATCAAGTTTCACAGGAACTAATGAAAATTATACTGAGTTTGTGAAAATTAAAGGCATATCAGCATCTCCACAATGTTTTGTACCACTGTGGTCCCCAACTGCAGGGAGGAGGACTGGTACTTGTCCATGGTCTGTTAGAAACTGGGCCACACAGCAGGAGGTGAACAGCAGGTGGGCCAGCAAAAGTAGGGAAGCTTCATCTGTATTTACAGCCACTCCCCATCGCTCGCATCACCGCATAAGCTCCACCTCCTGTCATATGGGGAGGGCATTAGATTCTCATAGGAGCAGGAACCCTACTGTAAACTGCGCATGCGAGGGATCTAGGTTGTGTGCTCCTTATGAGAATCTAATGCCTGATGATCTGAGGTGGAACTGAGGTGGTGATGCTAGCACTAGGGAGCGGCTGCAAATGTAGATTATCAGCAGCAGAAAGGTTTGACTGCACAATAAATGTAATGCTCTTGAATCATCCCCAAACCATCCGCTTCCCCCCACAGTTGTTGGAAAAATTGTCTTCCATGAAACCAGTCCCTGGTGCCAAAAAGGTTGGGGACTGCTGCTGTGACACTTTCATTTGCTTTGGCCTATTAAAGAACTAACTCCATTTTTGGCATGTAACATCCCTCCCAACTCATCAGAAATATAATCTGGACTTCTCATTAGGCAGAAAAAGGTATTATCCAATTTTAACTCTCAGATCTTTTATCGATCCTATCATTGTTGACATTATTTTACTAATAAATGATGTTGGCTTAAAAATATAAATATGATATATGGTATAAATATGGATTAAGACATTGTGGTCAGACATAGTACATAGCTACTTACTAAGCTCTCCAATATTTATAGACTAAAACTCTAAAGTTTAATACATCATTCACTAGAAACATAGAAACTACGTATAAGATAGAAACAATATATTAAGAAACTTTCCGTAAAACTAATGTGAAATTATTACATTACATAGGAATCATTAATGTAAACTTATTTTGGCCAAAGTATTACTAACACAAAAATAAAAATAAAGTGGAAACAGGTTAACAAAAAGTTAGGGTCGCTACATAATGCATGATGAAAATTCCACATAAAAAGTCCTTTACATTCCTCATTTGGCCTATCCAAAAAAAAAGAAAAAGGAAAAGGAGTTTAAAAATTAATCCTTTTGACCTCACTACAGCAAGAATAAGTAGTATAAGAAGTAGCAAAGGTCTGTGAAGTATCCCTAATGCTAAGAAACTGTATATGTTCTTTTATATATTATAAATCTAACAATTAAAGAAATTTGATAGACCAAGAGAACTATAAGCATCTTCATGGAGATCATTTTAAACTTGGAACTCTTAGCTTGATATATTTTGATCTCTCTACCCAAATACACTGATGGGCAAAAAGTGAAAAGATAATGCCTGGAAGAAATGATCAACATCAAAAAGGAACATCACAATCATATTGCAAGAGCCCTCCCCTCCCCCATACATCCATAAGATCAAATATGCCTGCAAAGTCAAAGGCTCAGTAACGTCCGTATTCGAAACAGCAGGTTCTTTCCTACTTATGCACTGTGTGAGCTGCTCCAAAATATTTAGTACACAGGAGACAGAGAAACACCCTTGAAGATGCACCTTACCGAATGATAATGGGGCAAGCTCAAAGCAGCACAGAAGCAAAAGAGAATCTATGTCAGGCCTGAGACTTCAGCAGAAATGTGAGTGGGACTCCCAGGTGAGACCCAGGACAATTTCTAACCCTAGATGCGGAGGCTGGGAGACCTTGGATCGGCCTTGGCCATGACAGCAGCAGACAGGGCTTTGGAGTATCACTCCTCTGAACGCTCAGGGGAGAGCTTTTCTGCCTAATGTCAGCGTGCAAGATCCCTCCTGCAACAGCAGAGGACATTTTTATAGAAGGTGTTGGGCGGAAGGCACAAGCATTGGGGGCAAGTGGCCTCTTCTTAAATCCCTGCGTTCAGTGGATTTGTGCAGTGGCTAAGGGACAGGCTCTTAAGTCAAAGACTGAACTTGCAGAAACTGTAACCTGAGAGCCTGGGAGACTCCCTAACTAGAAGAAAGGCACTGACCCGTGTCATATGCCAGAGAATGACAAATAAAAACGTGTGTCAAATAATCTAGGCCAAAACTGGGAGAGATGCTCTTGTAGCCGTTCTTGGATAAGGGCTTCAACAATACTTTCCTATGTCGCAACTGGTAGTTAAAACCACACTCTACCCACATGTGTATTGTCTAACATATGCAATGTATACCTTATTTAATCTGTCCCTGAACAGTTATCAAATTTCTCATCACGGGAGGCTATATATTTCATTCATTTCTTATCTTTTTAATTTTTTATTTAAACTTTCAAATACAGACATTTTCAAAAATTCACAAATGTAGAGAGAATAGTATAGCGAACTCTTACGTATCCATCATTCACCTTCAACAATAAATTCCAATTTAAAACAGATTTTGAAGGGAAAATTGTTTCACAGCCCATTCAAAACTCCAAATATTACTTACATACTCTTATATACCACATAATAATCCTGTAAGGGTTTCTGGCTATCAATTTACTATAAAAGATTTTTTTAAGGATTAAAAAAGAAACCCTATTATTCTATTCTGAAGGAGCATTGTAAAGCTTGCAAGAATCAACTATAGGATGCATTGCAGATATGGACAGATGATGTCAAACTGAGGGCTTTTATGCCTTCACTTTCCCTAATATTTCTTTGAATATAAGAGCTTGTCTAGCTTCTTACATGCACATTTCTCTTCAGAGACTTTTCCCTTTTCTTAGACATCTTCAGTTGATAATATGGGGACAATAATATCCATTTAAGCAACATGAGCACAAGATGCCACCTTATAGGGAGAAGAGCATAGACAGGACCACTCTATACGCTATATCCTTTTGCCCTTTCTGATGGTACAAGAAAGTATGCAGACTGATCATAGCAAGTTTTTTATTCAGAGAGGAAATTTGGGGTAAAAGTATCTGTAGGTTGTTACAGCAAATATTTGGATGGTTATAGTTCAGATTGCAAGGTATACTTGATGTAACGATGTGGCTTCAACTTTTATCTAATTATGCCAGTGTTTCAAGTTTCAAGCATTAAGCGCTCCTCCAAGTCATGTTAAGAAGTTCCTGATGAACCGAGTGGATCCTCCAGCGACTTGCAGTCATCACTTTGGTGGCTCAAGTTATGAGAATCAAAGAAACTAACTCCCCAAATGGTAGTTTCCAAAGAGACCGTAACTATTGCAGGGTAGCATTGTGGGCTAAATTGTGTCCCCCCCCCCAAAATTCATGTGTTGAAGCCCTAACCCTCAGTGCCTCAAAATGTGATTGTATTTGTATTACTAAATCCTCCTCTACAGAGGTAGTTCAGTTAAAATGGGGTCAGTAGAGTGGGCCCCCATCCAATAGGATTGGTATCCTTATAAGAAGAGTTATAAGGTTAAGGCGCCCAGTTTGTGGTATTTTGAGATGGCAGCCCAGCAAACAATATAGTCAGTAATGGAAGTTGTCTAATCAAAGCTACAGAAATGGCCCTTAATTACACTTGGGGATTCTAAATCTACAAAGTTAGGAGAAAATCTATTGAAAGGCCTAGCCAGGCATGTGCAATTCAACCTAACCCTTTGTTAACAAATTTTCATGACAGTCAGATCCAAATAAATATTTATGTCAGTGATGTGTCAGGGAATAATAGCAAAGCCTATTGAAACCTAAAGCAGATACCACTCAACATATGTAGAAGCTATATGATGTGAAATACCCCTGGACTGGAGGTCAGTCTTTATATTTCCTCCAGACTTTCAGAGAGCAAGACTGATAACATTTTTAACTTTTCAGATATGTACGGAACGTAATAGATGAGGCAGATAGAAATGTGAAGGTATAAACATGAGATAACTTTGAGAGTTGATGAAAATATTTAAAATATTTTAAAAAGCAATACATATATAATTTTTTAAATAGTAAGCAACATCAAGAAAGCAATCTTTGTTGCTACACAATAATATTGAGGATTTTGGTCACAATGGGCTTTCAATTACACAAAAGAGCATTCAATTAACATCAATATTTACCAATATTCTCTTCAAAGTGCTTTTCAAACACCAAATAATTACCCAATTAAGCCACTGCAAGATAAGCTGTTATTATTCTGGATTTAGTGAAAGGGACTAATAATTACTATTTTAACAGTTTCTGTAAAGACAGACTCAATGTTTACTGTATACACGGGCACATCCCACCCTTTTAATGAGTAAGGAACACAAAATAAAAAAAACAAAAGGCTGATTATCTAAGTGCATTCAGTGCAAGACCAAGATGACTAAGAAGGAACTAAGAGCCATGACCTGTGAAAACAGAGAATTTAATATGCAAAGCAGAGGCCACAATTGGCAGAAGGCTATTTATGAATCCTGCCAATACTCGGTATTGCAGACTGACAATAGAGAATCTTTGGTCGTGCCCTGAACAACATAATTCATCACACTAGTGCTCGGGGCAGTCATGTCCAAGCAATTTATCATCATCATATCACTCGTCTGAGTATGAGAGGGGGAGAACTTTGATTGTTAACCTCTAGGGAGACTGGATTTATAGCCAGTGTCCCTAGGAATGCGGCACGTCTCTGCCCAAAGCAAAATGCTCCTTGCTTCACTTCTGTTTAAGTCAGAGTAAAAGAGTGAACACAATGCCCCTAGGTCGTTGAGAGCAAAACCTAGGTCTGATACTCTTAGATGCAAAATAGAATAGCCAGGCAATCTTTTAAAAATACTCTTTGAAGCTGTATGAAAAAAAGAAATTAGTCAATGGTTAAGTATGGATGATTTATTTCAAATGTCCTTTGGTGACAAAATAATTTCTGAAATGCAACCACTGATAACTGCATTTTGGGAAGAATCATCTCTTTACAACTCATCCACGAACATTCCTCTATATTGGAACATTTGGAAGTACATTGAAAATTTAAAAAAATACATAAATTGTGTTTTTCGAAGTAAAAATGAGAGCCTTGATTTCTATCCCTTCCAGGCACAGAGACTTTATATATTTTACACTTTAACACCAGCTACCCTTATGGAAAGTAATTAAACGTCTAAATGCCATTCTTGCCACCTTTGATTAAAATTATGAAGCTCACTGGAGCATTATGGGAACCAGGGCACCTGCCATCTCCCCACAGTGGGAGAGGCATGAGTCACAAGGCATGTCTCGTATAGCACCTTCCTGGAGACTCCTAAAGTCATGCCCGCGTGCATGTAGCATGCATGTAACTCACACCTTACCTGAGTATCTGAACTAGGCAGGCTAGGCCAGGCTGTGCTACAATAACACACAAATCCCCAAATCTCAGGGTCTAAACACAAGAAAAGCTAGTTTCTGGCTCATCGTATATGCCTAACACAGGGTGGCAAGGGGCTCCACTCATTGCTGTCATCCAGTGACTCAGGGTGACAGGGCAGCCACTGGGTGGTCACTGTGGCAGAGCAGAAGAGGTTGTGAAAAATCTTTCACTGGCTCTTAAAACTGTCACCTGGAAGTGACACGTGTCACTCCACTTACATTTCATTGGCCAAACAAGGCACATGGCCATGCTGGCCAGGAAGGGGACAGAGAAACAGTCAACATTGATTACTCCCACACTGAGCAGGCAGAGGTATGTGTAATCAGGTGGATACAGCTTTCACGGAACAGGTGGTCAGAACCAAAGAGCTAGTTTATGCCAGATGGGACCAGGTGTCTTATTTTTCTTATTCTTTTCTTTTTTAAGTGAGGGAGGATGTCTATGAATGAGAAGACTTTTGTTATAAGTCTTTTTAGAAAAACCTGAGCCACCAAACATATACTAGAAAGAACAGCTACAGAAAAACAGAATGAGGCCACAAGTGGTGTATGAAAAAAATAGTCAACAACTATCTCAGCCAAGTTCCTAGGACTGCTGAGCAGGATAGAGCTTGATCAGGAAGTCTCAGTACTGTTACTGCATGGTTTACTGGGTTATTTCAGACATTGAAGGAGAAAGACTCCTCATGTATGAACTCGTTAAGCAAGGTGGACGTTTCCCAAGCTCCTCTCATGGTATGCAGTTCATCATTTTGTCTTCAAGCTTCATTCCAGAAGCAATCTATAAAATGCCTGCTTAGGGATTCTTGACTTCCTATAATCACAGGGATCCTGTCTATGGCCAAGAGCCAGACCAGGAAGGCACTAAGTACACAGGTCCATACCTCTCCAGACTCTCAATTTTCTACCTTATTTTATATATATATATATATGTGTTTCCTTGTTCTCTGCTCCTGTCTGGCTCAAAACTTAATGACTCACATTTCAAATTGGCCATTTTTCTTGATTGCAGCCCCTTGCTTACAATTTGTAGCTGTTTGTTAACTTACTTATTTGTTGGCTCCTTCTTTGTTTCCTCTGGCCCCTCTACCTCCAACCAGAATATAAACTCCAAGAGGCTGGCATCCTCATTTGTTCTGTTCTTAGTGCAATCCAGGTACAAAATACACATTTATTGACTGAATGAACACATCCTTCCTGAGGACTTTGTAATTTCAACTTTATCACTAAATGGTACAATCATGGTCTTATTTTCAAAAATCCATAGATTAGATTGAGTAGAGACCTAGAGATCAATTACCTTTTAAATCTGCCTAGAAAAGATATACAACCTAGCTGGGTGTGGTGGCTCACGCCTATAATCTTAGCAACTTAGAAGCCCAAGGCAGGAGGATCACTTAAGGACAGGAGACCAGCCTGAGCAAGGGGAAGACCCCATCTCTACAAAAAATTGAAAACTTAGCTGGGCCTGGTGGCGCACACCTGTAGTCCCAGCTACTTGGGAGGCTGAGGCAGGAGGATTGCTTGAGACTGAGAGTTTGAGGTTGCAGTGAGCTATGATGAGGCCACTGCCCTCCAGCCTGGGCAAAAGAGCAAGACTCTGTCACAAAAAGAGGAAAAAAAAAAAAAAGTTAACAAAATGGAAATATATTTTGCTACTGTATTCCAAATATCTATACTGTATATTTCAGTAACTTGTATAATGCTAAAGCAACATCCAGACTCCACACATGAAAACATAATTTCATAAAGTCACACAATGTGAATTTGGTGTTCAAATTATCCTTTTAAAAATTACATTGCTATCTTGCTATCCACAGCAATTTGTCTGATCTGTTTTTCTTTGCAGGGTGCACTGAGATTTCTTTTTGAAGGAGGTCTAGTTATTTCTGGCATTACATCAGACCTTTAGGATAACTGCTGTACACTTCTGTCCATGTAAAATAAAATGTAACTGGCCAAGTAGGTGTCATAAGTCTCAGAGCTCTTTTGCTTACAGATATATATATATATATATATATCTGTATATATATATATATATCTGTAAGCAAATATATCTGTAAGCAAAATATATATATATATTTTTTTTTATTTTGAGATAGAGTCTCGCTCTGTCACCCTGGGTAAAGTGCAGTGGCGTGATCATAGTTCACTGCAACCTCAAACTCCTGGGCTAAAGCGATCCTCCTGCCTCGGCCTCCCAGAGTGCTGGGATTACAGGCGTGGGCCACCGCACCCAGCCTTTTTCTTACAGATATTTATTCTCTGTGACAATGAATGCGATGATCCTTTAGGACAGGAATAAAATCTTGTCAGTTTCCTCCACTGTCGAGGTGGTTTGAGGATGCATGGACTCGAGTTTCTACACAACGCGAAAGTTCAGCAATGTCCCCCTCGTGGGTGTCACTGCGCCCGAGGCGTCTTTACAAACATCCCCTCACGGCACGGCTGTGTGACCCTTGCTCGCATCCCCAGGGAGGCGCGCCTAAGTGTGTTTGGAATATCTTTGCGATAGAAACACGAGACAGCAAGCTGAACGGCGGGGCTGAGGCCTGAGGCTTGGAGGTACGATGTCAAAAGTTGGAAAAGGAGAACAAGCAGGGCCCGATGACACCCGCAGGGCGTTCCCATCGAGCCACCCCGCGCAGGACTTCGAGCCACGCGCCATCTCCGAGCCGGGCCAGCCGCCCAGGCCGGGTCGCTCAGCCCGCGCTCCCCTCGCTGCCTTGTCCCCAGGGCTGGGCTCCCTGCGGAATTCCCCGGCGTCGGGTCCCCACCCCTCCTACCGGGCCCACAGCTCCTGCGCCCGCTTCGGCTCCCGGGTGCCTTCCCGCCGCTCGCCGCTCGCCGCCTGCTCCCCCGGAGCCCTCGGCACTACCACCGTCCCGGGCCTTTTCCGCGTCCCCACTGTCCTCCCTCCCTCGTCCCCTCCCCTCGGGTCTTCCCCCCGCCTGGGCCTGGGCACGCCCGGCCACGCCCCCACCCCCATGGCCACGCCCCCGCTCGCCTTAGGCCGTGCCCTGCGCTGGCCCTGGTCACACCCCACCCCCAGTCTAGACCACGCCCTCCAGGCCCTTGCCACGCCTCTCCCTCGTCCCAGGCCACGCCCAGCAGGTTCCTGCCGGGCCACGTCCGCCCCCAGGCCGGGTCTGGGCTCCAACAGCTGGCGGGGCCTATTCTGAGCCAGTTTTATTACCCTGTAGCTGCAGAAACCGGGTGGAAGCCCACTTCCTCTGCACCCGTCAAGGTTAGGGGAACCTGTGGCCTTCCGATCTCAAGATTGTTCTTTTTTAAGCGACAAAGGAAGCAAGAAAAAAGTCATTCTGCTGCACCCCTTTGCATAAAAGGATTTGTTCTGTAAAATTTGGATTCAGTCAAGAGGCCGCACTTAAGGACATAGAAGGTCACATGTGGCTTTAAGGCCACAGGTTCCCCACCTCTGGGAGGGGCTAGATCCCTGAGGGCAAGAGAAGTTGCTGCTTTTCCCCAGAATGGAGCCTTTTGGAGCTCCTTTAGTTTTCTCCAAAGATACCAAATCAGAAGTGGTCGGGCTGGCAATTTTGTGTTACAACAGGCTCTGGATCCCCATCCTGAATACTTAGAATATTGGGTTCGTATTTCCAATTCCTCTTTTGTTTCATGGCCCTGGGCCTGAGTTTCCCCCTCTTTAAAATTAGAGTTCTGTACTAGAACAGTTGGACTGGCCCAGGACTTTATGCGACTGAAATGAGCTCAGTGAATGTGTGTGAGTCTGTTGGCACAACGTGGTACGAGGAGCAGGGGCCACACAAAGGAGGAATACCTGTAAGTGTCGCAGTGGCCAAGGGCAGGCTTTGCCTCCACCCTCTGAAGGTTCCCGAAAATCAGTGGCCAGAGGCAGACTAGCAGGAGGCAAGGCGCTCACGTTTACTGGATTGTAGTTCTATGTGACTCAGGAAACTTCAGAAGGGAGACCCAAAGATACCCGGGAGAGTGCCCATTTTTATGTTTAGGTTCAATAAAGTATGGATGGCCGTAAAGGATTGGACAAAAAAGGGTATGATCTAATGCTAACAGACTGAGAAAACCCAGCAAGGCCTGTCTGTCTAGATTCTTTGTGGCCTCTCTGAGCAGCATCCTTCCTTCTGGGTGTGGGGCAGAGCACTTTCTGGAATGGGGGTCTTATGACCCTCTATCAAACAAGGTAAGTCAAATAATTGCTTTATGGCCAGTTTATACACAGAACTGGAGGAGTGAATTAGAGTCATATTTTTAGATTTTATGGCTGGCTTTGAGGAAAAGGAGTTCTGGGTCCTATGAATTGCCTTGAGGTTGAGGGATTCTGGTATCTATGTCTAGTCTCGGGGAAGACTGAAGGGCCAGAGGGAGGACAGGAGATGATCAGAGAGTGCTCCCTTCATTCTGGGGTGCTGTTTTCTGAGCTCCAACATTATTATGCCATAATCAGTTAGTTTCATACTGAATTCTGAGAAAAAAAGTTGGGCACTCAGATGGGAAGAACCTACAGGTGTCATTTCAAAGGAAGGTAGAGATAATAATAGTAACAGATAATGTTTATTGAGGCCGACGCTGCCAGGCTTTGTAACAGGTATATGTTGTCTTGTTTTGTTTTGTTCAACCTACATGTGGTAGGAGCTATTTCCTTCCAGTTACAGACAAGAAAACAGACTTAGATGAGCATCTTGTTCAAGGCTAGGACTAGAACTCAGGGTGGTTGATATCGATCACTACACCATGACATCTTAGTAGAGGAAATCAATTAATCCATTTAAATCAGAAAAAAGAGGAGAAAAGTATATACAGGTCTGGTTTTCTGCCCTTTTTTTTTTTTTTTTTTTAAGGGAGGTAAGAGTGTGAGAAGTTACTGAGAAAGGAGGTTGATTGGTAAGGAATAGGCGGAGAAGATTTTGAGAAGAACAAAGGTTCTTACATAGGGTGGCTTGGTAGATCCTAGAAACAGGGAAGGGGATAAAAATAGGGCCCAAGAATAGATGTTGGAATGCACAGAAATAAAGAAAAAAAAGAAAGAGAAAGAAAAAAAGAAAAGAAAAGGAAAGAAGGAAGGAAGGAAGGAAGGAAGGAAGGAAGGAAGGAAGGAAGGAAGAAAGAAAGAAGGAAAGAAGGAAAGAAAGAAAGAGAGAGAAAAGATGTAGAAGTTATGAACTGCAGAGATACGAGTCCTGGGAGAGATGGATATTAGTAGGAATAGCTGGGGCTCATACCAAGATTGTATAATGAGTAGATGGATCGAGGGAAACTTCTAGAGTGGTTTCAGCACTGGCTGCCACTTTGTGTGTGCTCCAACCACAGAGCCATATAAACATGTACCTGGCAATGGTTGTTAAGGAGAGATCTAAGTCCATTATTTTTAATGTTATGTATTTCAGTAGTCCATGCTGCCAGATGCAAAATTATACACAGATTCTTGTTAAAAAATGACTTCAGTTTTTCTGTATGAAAGTTACTAAATTCTCCACTGCCCACATTAAACCCATGGAGCAAGATCTGTGATGGATTTCACATACAGGCTCTTCTTTCTATGGCTTTACTCCTAAAAAAAGACAGTGTTAAAGCGAAACTACGCTAGATTTTATTTCTCTTTGAAAGAAATAGCTACAAAGACAATTCAAATTAGTATGCAGGAGATTTATTTCAGGAACTTTATCAAACCATTGTGAACAGGTATGTTCAAACAAGGGCAGAGAAGATATGTAAATCCAGTGTACAACACGGGAAAACTATTTAGAATGTAGCATCTGTGTATGTACTGTAATCCTATTTCACATCATAAGCGATTTAAGCACTACTGTTAGTTAAGCACCAAATGCTATTATATTTTTTAAAAGGTAAAATAAACATTCTTCAGCACTGGCCTCAAAATCTACTAGCCCTGGGGATAGGCAGGCTAGAATGGTTGAAAAGTGTCATTTATGATGCTCTGCTATCAAAAATGATAATCTATCATCAAGTTTGTGCCCAGCTTCATTTTTCAGTCTTTCTTCCAAGGGAAGCTTAACTTGAAAATATTTTTTGAAACCTAGAATACCAATGCACTGTCATAGGTCTGCAATGAAATAGCAAATTTAAACATTACATTATTAAGGAACCAAAGGTTTCCAAATCAATCTCTCAGTTAAGGGTTTAGTTCAAATGCACTCTCATTTCTATAGTACTTTTCATTTTCATAGTATCTTTGAATTTGGACAGTACCTGTACTCAGAAACACTAAATTGGCAGAGAGAATGAAATCAAAACCAAACATCCAAAGCCCCTTGCTGTTTAGGTTCAACTTCTAGAAAGCACCCAGATTTTCATCACCCTAGTTAGTTGTTTTAAATATTTACACAAAAATAGTCTATAGAAATAATTTGGGGAGATCAGGATATAAAGTAATCTGGATAATTATCAGATAAGCAGCAGAAAAAAAAAGCAGAGCCTATGATGTCAATTCTTTAAATGATGTTGCTATCAAGTATTAATTGTTAATTGGAAGTTGAAATTTAGAATGCTGCAGAGATTTTCTTGGTTTAATCTTTAGACATAGTGTGACAAGCCATTCCCATCATTTTTAGTAAATCTATTAGATACCATTGTCACAAGAGGCTTAGAACAGAACTTTCAACACACACATTTTGTTTTTATCAAATTCCTATTCTTTTTTTTTTTTTTTTTTAAATAGAGACAGGAACTTGCTATGTTGCCTAGGCTGGTCTTGAACTCATGACCTCAAGCCATCCTCCTGCCTCAGCCTCCCAAGTGCAGGATTACAGGTGTGAGCCATCATGCCTGGCCAAATTCCTATTTTTTATACTCCCCAGAGAATACAACTAACTATCCAACATATTTTATTACTTCACCTAGATGCAAAGAAAAAAATGAAATTAAAATTATTCTAGTTCTTAAAGAGACAAATTGAAAACACATCATCACCCAATTGAATGAACATTTTACCGAGGACCATGTCTTTATCAATGTTGTTACAACCTTTTGTCCAAGTCAATGACAAGTTTGTCTTAAAAAAATATTTTGACTTTATAGCTGCTGTGAAAAACAGCGTGGCAACTTCTCAAAAAAATTAAACATAGACTTGCCATGTGATCCAGCAATATCACTTCTTGGTATATACCCAACAAGTAAAAACAGGGACTCAAACAATCATTTATAATGGCATTCTTTACAATAGCCAAGAGGTAGAAGCAATCCAAATGTCCATCAGCAGATAAATGGATAAACAAAATATGATATATACATGCAATGGAACATTATTTAATCTTAAAAAGAATGAAATTCTGATAATGCTATAACTTGGATAAACCTTGAAGACATTATGCTATGTGAAATAAACCAGACACAAAAGAACAAATATCATAGTATTTCACTTGTATGAGGTACCTCAAGTCATAAATTCGTAGAGACAGAAAGTGGAATAGTGGTTCCCAGGCACTGAGGGGAGAGGGAATGTGGGGAGTTATTATTTAATGAGTGTTATTATTTAATTTCGGTTTGGGATTATTAAAAATAGTTCTGGAGATGGATGGTGGTTTTAGTTGCACAACAACGTGAATGCACTAAATGCCACTGAACTGTGCACTTAAACATGGTTATGATGGTAAGGAGTTTGACACCAGCCCGAACAAGAGCGAGACCCTGTCTCTACTAAAAATAGAAAAAAAATGAGCCCAGGAGTTTGAGGTTGCTGTGAGCTAGGCTGAGGCCACAGCACTCTAGCCTGGGTGACAGAGCAAGACTCTGTCTCAAAAAAAAAAAGAACTTGCAAAAGCTTGAATCAGAACACATATTACTCTCACTTGTATTTGCTAGAGTTAAATAAAAGGTCATAATTTTAAGTTATATCACCATTACTTTTTTTTAAAAAAAAAACCTTGTTAATTGAATTGCCTTGTTTATATTTTTTTCTGGCCTAGGAATCCCTTTTGGCATTTGTGACAGAGACTCAGTGGTATTTGGCGGCCAGGGACTCACTGATGCAATCCCCCCTCTCCTGGACGCACAGTTGGACTACATTTCCCAGCCTCCTTTGCAGTTAGGGATGCTCCAGCCAATGGGATGTGGAAGACATGTGTCTTCTAGAACTGGCTGGTCAACAACCATCCACCTGTCTTTGTCCATCAGTGGACCAGGCAAAGAGGATTCCTAGAACCTGGGGAATGGAGACTCGGGAGGGCAGAGTGCTGTATTTCATTGACTGTGTGGAGTAGAGCCCTCTTACCAACCTTAACTGTGCAAAGACTTAAGTGAAAAATGTATTAATAGTTGTATTGCCTTAAGTCACTGAGCTTTGGAGATTATTTGTTACAGCAGATCACGTACCCTGATTAATATAGTATTTTCCCTGGTAAGAGCATTGGATGAAACCATAAACAAATGGAAAATCACCTTCCTTTAGCCAGTCAGTAATAACTAATATTAAATGGCTTCCATGATGGCTTCCAAATCCTTGAGAGAATTATTTAAACATTAGAGACATCTATTAGCACACAACAATGTGATTATTGATCTCTAATAAATACAACATTGAGAACTGGTTTAAACAGAATGAATTGAATGCCAAGAAAGATGGCAGAGAAGCTATTCATTAACTGTAAGTTCAAGCATGTGCATCTGAAGAGTACCAAATGGTAGTTTTCTCAGTGTTGAAAAACAACGTGGACTTGAACCAAACACTGAAAGGATCATTTGAGTTTATAAATCAAATAACGTGACTTTCTTTTCTTTAAGTAACATGAATGATTTATTTGTGTTTCATTTGAGGATCTTTTAAAATTTTTCTTTTCTGCCATGAAGTTAGTGTAAGTTTCTAACCAAGCACTTTGTTTAAATATTGTTTTTAATTGTTCTACTGAAGTAACCCAAGCCTTTGCAGCCTCAGTTGGTAAAGAACTCTTCTGCCTGTGTGTGTAGTTTGCAACATTGTGTCACATCCTTAGTAAATGTTACTAAGATATGTAAAAATATCCAGGATATACAAAAATATCTAGGATATGTAAAATTATAGATAAATATAAAAAATCATATAAGTTATATATATATAAATAAAAATCATGTTGCAGCTAAAATAACTGAAGATAAGTGTTTGATTCAGTCTTTTAGCTAGAATAGAGGGGGAAAATCAGGGTCTGCTATCTGGAATGAATCTCTTGGCGGGGTGTGCTGAGGCAGCTACATTCTTAGTGAACACAGTTGGCACATGCTAGGGATAGCCACGTGACTAAGAGGATTTGCTATGTGTCCCATTCCACTGGGAGATGACAAAAATCTAAGAAGCTGCCTTGAAACCAGAGATAGAGTTTATGTGTTGAGAATGGCAGATACTCTGTACTTTTATAGGGTTGGTGTATGAATTAAATGATACACTCTATGAAAGTGTCTTATCTGGAGCTTTCAGAACAGTACTAGGAGGTTTGCTAGACAGGAAAGGGTAATTAGCGCTCAAGTAGAGATAAGTTAGAAAAAGCAAACAGAATTGAGTAAATAATGTGCTTTCAGACAGAAGGGTAGGTGAGTCTCAGGGTGCAGTCCACTAAGAGATCACTGTGCAACGAACATCAGGCAGAAGTCCAGGATCCAAAGTTCATGACAAGGGACCCAACACCCAGACTGGGGGCAGGAAAACCAAGTACCAGTGCCCTGGGCCAAGAGTCTCGGCACAATGATTTGGGAATTTTGGTCAATGTAGTGGCCATAAAAATGACCATATTAGCAAAAATAACTATCATTTATTGACAGTCTACATGCCAGTCTCCATTCTAGTAGCGCTTTGTAAACATTTTTAAGATTTTATGCATACATCACCCCCATTTTATAGATGCTTAGAAATGTCTCATAGCCAATACATGGGTAAGTCGAGATTCAAATCTAGGACTAGTTGACTCTAAAATGCAAACTCTAAGAACTACCCAGTATCCAAGTGAAGCATTTAGCACAGTGCCTAACAAAGGGATCAGTAAATGTTACCTGCTGTTATCTAGACAAGGGATTGAGTGTCTGACACAGATCAGCAGAAGCAAGATTAGAGCTCACCTGAAGATCCTATGAGGCCAGACTTCTTATAAAGCATGTGTTCGTGTGTGTGTGTGTGTATGTGTGTGTAGGGGAGACCAGTGGGTAGGTGGAGGGACTTAAGGGGTGATCTGTGGGATGCACATCAGAGACTAAAGAAGCGAGGAGTCAGAGAGCAAAGTGATCCCCAATCCCAGGCATTCTCCTTTCTCTTCAGTTGTGCAGAGAAGGAACCAGACACTTTCCTAACAGGGAAGTCGGAAAGGCAAGCGAACGTTTCTCTTGATTGTCACAGAGTCAGAGATTCTTAGAGCCAGGAGAAGATTTTAAAAACCATCTAGTCTCCAACCCTCTCCTCTTGGAAGAAGTCAAATGACATTCACTGAGATTTTTTAAAATCACCAACTGCAGAGAAATAAGCAATCTCAAAAGGGCTTTTAACACAAAGGGCCTGAAGTCTCAGAGAAAGGTTTGAACTTTAGAGAGGCAGGGGTGAGTCAGAAAGCACTTCATCATCACGATGCATGTGCGAGACCAAGGGTAGAATCCCTGGGAATAGTAAAGTGAGACCAAGGGTAGAATTCATGGTAATAGTAACAGATGTGATGGGAAAACTTCTTTCTGTATTAGGCTGTGGCATTCTTTTTCTTAAGATTCCTTAAGATATTTTTAAATAGAGTATTTCATTATTCTGATATTTATATGGTAAATAGTATGTGAGGATGGTTTGGTCATTTTCATAAAGAACTATCTTTTTAAACATAAGGTGCATAAGTGTATAGCAGTTTTGTCTTATTTGAGTATTAGGTGCATAGAATTTTTTAATTGATACAGAAAAACATATGCAATATATATTAGGTAAGTTATAAGGTCTAATATATCAGCTTTGAAATCCCTACTTGACATGACCAAATCCTTTGATGGCCTTTGAATAGCCCCTCCCTGGCCTCATCCCCACCAGAGGCAGCCACTGTCCTGAATTTCATGTTAAGTGTTCCTTGGCTATTCTTAGAGACACTCACTATTTCAGGCCCCCTCACCACTACCACGACCTCCTGCGTGGAGGTTCCCAAATACTAGACGAGGATGACCATGGCAAATCAGAGTTGCAAAGTGACAGCAAATGCCATATTTCTTAATACAGTTTTGCTCAAATTTAACCTGTCTTTAAAAATCAGCTAAGGATGGTCCTTTTCAAAGAAATGGAAAACAAGGCAGAAATGGCTCATAAAAGTTCCCTCAACTGCCAAAATTAACACATAGTAGGCCAGTTAGAGTCTATACCAAATTAATAAACTTGACTTGGTCTTAGCTGTATAGAGATTATAATTTCCAAGGGGCTAATGTCTATAATCTTACCTATTGAAAGACTGTTTTATATTTGGCAGATTTTGAATGATGAAGAAGACTCCCTGGCTTACTCTTCTCTCCTTAGATCAGAGATCCCAAGCTTTTCTCAGTGAAATTCCATATTGTACTTCTCGAAACAATTCCAATTTTGTAGGTAGAGTGTGGGGTGAGGAAGTTTTGCAGAAAGGGTAAGACCTTGGTAGGAGCAATTATGGTTTGTTTCGCTGGCTTCCTTCTTGGAGTTAGAAGAGGGGCAGATGGAGAGCCCAGGCTTGGAGGGGGACCAGGAACTACAGATTCACCAGCAAGTCAGGGTCACCTGGGGGACCTCAGGTACTCCGGTGGTATCCGAGGAAAACCACAGATGGCAGGTCCTGCATCTTAACACTGCTTGGGCTTGGCCAGTGAAACAACCCGACCTGGCCATTCAACAGAAAAAAACATGGGAACTGCAGACCCAGAGCCAGTGATGATTTGGGATAAAAAAGCATGTGACTTTGTCAGAGAGTAGAGTGAACATGAAGAGAAGAAAGAAGAAAATGCCAGGAAGTGCTGGCTGTGTCTTGTAAGCAAATAATACAGACAGTGCTGTGAAATCACTTGTTTTATCATTTTGAGTGGCTGATGATCTGAAAAATAAGTTGGTTGTGTCTTATTTTGTAGCTCATTGTGGCACATTTCTCTCTACCTCTGGTTGTGTGTTCTGGAAACTATGTCCTAGTAATAACATTGGCAAAACTATCAGAATGCAGATGCCTGTGGCTAACTGCTTTAAGGCAGTTGTTTGAATCATGCTTTGTTTCAAAGCGGCCATGTGCTATTCAGAATGTTGCTGTAAAACTCCTCTCCCCAATCAGCAGGTGGGATAAGTCCCTTTGCCTTGCCTGACAGTTGTGTTTTGCTTACGAGTTGCATGCCAACCTAATGTGGCTCTTCATCTGCTCACACCTGATGTTGCAATCCCACCTGCACTGAACAATTCCTGCGGTTCTAGAGACTTCCTAATGGGTGGCGGATGGACAGGAAGGAAAGGAGGGAAAAAAGTGGAAAAGACAGGATTTGAGGTTCATCAGGGACTTATTTAAAAGGGCAAACTACTATTACTAACATCATTTATTATAGTAATAGAAGACAACATAACTTTTTTTTGACATCAGGCAAGTATTTTACAATTCAGTATTTTACAATAAGTCATGTAGGAATAAGATATCGCTTAGACCCCTCAGAGCTGGGATTATTGCTTTCCTCCCTGCATGGATGAAGTCATGGAAATGTTAATTTCTCTAACTTTCTTAGCTTGCCTTCTTTCCTCTTTTAGATAACAGAGCAGCCTGACTTACCAGCATAAAAAACGATTTCTGTCAGCATCCAGAAACATGGAATAAGTGTAAAAGGAGAGCAGTCATGTCAGCCTGCACTTTTAACCTAAGCCTAGACACCAAGAGCCAAAGTAAATTAAAAAAAAAAAAGTTGCAGGCTGTCACGCTAATTAACAGTTGATAAGGAACAAATATCTCAGCACAATTTATAACAGGCAGATTGCACCTTTTGACAGGCAGTTGAAACCACATATGAAAATATTTCATTGAATGTGAGTATTAAGGTGGAAAATATGACTTTAGGTGGGAAGAGGGGAAAAAAAAAACCTCTTGCTACAACAAGACACATTTTTCCTTCAGTCGCAGTTCAAAGTAACAGTCCAGACGTGCGTCGTGTCTTCGTTGAATTACAGTATTGACATTATCTGCTTGTCTCCCAAAATAAAACTCTATCACCACTTTCTTCTGAACTTATTCAGCTATAGCGAGAGGCGACGTTGAAAGGTGCTTTTAGGATCAAGTGAAAGCCTGCCTGATTGCTTAAAATCGAGAAATTTAATTTTAAAATGAGAATGGTGTTTGCATATTAACTCAGGGTCTTGATTAAAACTTCACATGCACCAACAATATTCCTCGCCTACCTCTACACCCTCTTGGTATTACCATTATCTGTCAATAACACCAAAATGAAAATCCCTTGTTGCTGCAAGTTTCTGTTCTCTGAAGCTAATTGTTTTGATGGAAAAAAAAAAAATCCATGCTCAAGTATTTATGCATAATCATGGATTCACGAGTTGACCATGGTTAGGGTATTTGCATACTGCTATGGTCTGAATATTTGGGGTCCCCCTTCAAATGTATAGAATACATTGAAACCTCATCCCCAATGTGACAATATTAGAAGGTGGGGGACTCTGGGACATTATTAGGTCAAAAGAATGGGGCCTACCTGAATGGGATTAATGCCTTTAGTCCTGCCTTGATCTTTTTTGTGACCTGCCCCCATCCTGAAGCTGCCTAAGGCTGGCCAGCCAGCTGCCAAGTCAACATTAGCATGCAAAAGACATCCCTTTGGAGATTCCAAGGATTTTAGGATTTGTGTAGCAGTACAAGGGAAGAAAGACCAAACTTGTAATTCAAATATCACATTCCCCCTCAGCAACTATCTTGAGTGCACTCTCACTCTTTCCCTAAGGGATTGATGTCACCTGGTAAATTTGAACCTCACTTGAGATAATATCAATAATTTTATTTCTCTATAAATGAAGTTGGAAAGAGAAACCTTAATGGAAGCACACATACCATGTTTCCCTGGAAATAAGACAGGGTCTTATATTTATTTTTCCTCAAGAAGACACCCTGGGGCTTATTTTCAGGGAATGTGTTATTTTCCCCTCAAAGCTTCAGCTTGCAGCACGCACAGGATGGCCGGGACCTGACAGGGGGAGCCGACCTTGTTGGTGGGGCTGCCCGCACCTTTCAGGTCACCTCTGGGATAGTAGCTGTCACCATGGGGCAGATGAGAAGGGCTGCTCCTCTTCTTTACTGCTCTTCGATGGAAATGCATGGGTTGTACAGATGCGCTGCGTAGCCACGCCCATCACTCGGTCTTATTTTCGGGGTAGGGCTTATATTGAGCAAATGCTTAGAAATCCTGCTAGGGCTTATTTTATGGGTAGGTCTTATTTTTAGGGAAACACGATATTTGTCAGTTTAAAGTACTGCAGGGTGTATAACTTCTGGTAAAAAGTAAATTGTATGTATTGCTTTATAAAGGAAATAAACATATAATAATTTACTGAAGAAAGGGTGATTCACCCATCAAATAGTACTTATCTTAAACATTATTTGGAAATTTATGGGGGAAGATACTGTTCTCTAAAAGCAAACCAAAAGAAACAAACAAGAATTGGCAAAAAGACACATGTTAGAATCTTAATGTTTGCCCTAAAACAATGCAAAAGGTATATATTTGACTGTATTTCTTCAGTCTTTAACATGACTTTAAAAAAATATTGCTCAGAACTTTCAAATATTACTCATAAAACCAGATTGGATAAAAACCTTAATTTTAAAAAATGTACAGTTGAACCTGACTAACAGATTTGATGAACATTATGAAATCTCAGTTTGCTGAGAATATATACTGGGCATATAGTAAGTTTTGTGAGTTAGAAAAATGTGAAAGTATTTGATAACAGAAAAATACAAATGGCTCCAGACCGAATTCTCCTGGTATGTGAAGAGTCACTGGAAACTAGGGCTTTTTACAGAAATCTGGAAAGATTCTAGGGAAATTTTCTTTCTCTGCACCTATTTACCAGGAAGAGAAAGAAAGAGAAACTTTCTAGCTGATCTAAGCTGCAGTCGAAGTAATTCTGTCACTTGGACTTTATGAGTTCGCAAATTTAATAGCGCCTGTACTGCCTGTGGTATATGGGGATGGATTATGGAACTTGTGCAAAACTCTCGTGGATTTAAGCTGTAAAGTAGCCATTTTTATGAACGGATAACAAGAATTGTCAGGAAGGTAGAGACTGAAGCTGTAAATAAGGCGGAAAGGAGACTAAGCAATGTGCAGAACCACAGAACCAGTCAGGGAAGGACATCATTATTGCTGCTGTCCCTAGGCAAGCAGCCATGGGTACCAACGCTGTCACGATGCTTTCAAAGCTGTCGCGGGGAATGCCCTTAAATCCAGGCCACAGAAGCTCTTGCTTGGGTCCCACATCTCTTTTTCTCTTTCTTCTTTCTCTCTCTCTCTCTCTCTCTCTCTCTCTCTCTCTCTCTCTTTCTCTCTCTTTCTCACACACACACACACACAGACACACACAGTTGGACCTCCCTGACATTTGGGATCTGGCATTCAGTGTTGGCAGCACAGCATGACTTATCACCTTAAACATCTGTTCTTTTGGTTAAAACAGTGCCCGTCACCCAGGTATTGTTCATTGTACCCATTAGGTAAGTTTTCGCCTAGCCCCTCCTCCCTCCTCCCTCCTGGTTGATTTCCATTGAGTTTTCCTTCCTTCTAGGCTCACGTGTGCTTATCGGTTAGTTCCAATTTAGTGGTGAGTACATGTGGTGTTTGCTTTTCCATTCTTTAGATACTTCACAACCTCTATAGAAACATCTGTTCTTGAGCCGAACACCCTTCTGGCCCCGGGGAAGACACTTCTCCAAATCTCTTGCTCTAGATCCTTGAAACAAAAGGCCACCATACCCAATGCTGTGAATACTTGTGCCAACATTAGAGATGGACACTGCTTCAGTGCACGGGGACAATTTGAGGAGCAAAAGAACGTAGGTAGGAGGTTCATGGAATTAACCTGTCCGATCCATCTCAGATGCTATCAATGCAATTTATTCTTACATAGGGAAACATCATTTCTTAGCAGAGCTGAACATCCGCTTGCCTGCTTTTCTTCATGTTCTAATTTGCAGTCCTGAAGGTGCTTGTGAATTAACATGGTATTTCCTGTAGTTACACATGGCAGCTAAGGAAAATTTTGCATTATGAATTCATGTTACTCTTAAATTTGTATAGACTTAGATCTAGTCTGCTATTATTATTTCTGGAAATTGGATGCTATTGCCACTGCCAATAAAATTTGGAGTCATTAGCTCTCAATTCTGAGTCAAGAGTTTGTGTATTGACAGATCAAGATCTATATAACCAATGCCTAGCTGCAAGGGATTTGGTATTTGGAGCTTCCAGAGTAGAAGGTAGACTTTGTCTCCTCCCAGTTCCCACATGGTGCATATTACCAAGGTATAGGAAAAGGTCCAAATACTGGGCAACTAAACAAAACAAAATGAAAAAATAACCAATCAACAACTATACTTGGTAATTCACATTGTGCTATGTGAGGAGTAGAACTGCTCTGTAAGAGTGGTTGGTGTATGCTTGCATATTGAATAAGTTTCTTTTAAAAATCTCATCAGGAGACTCATAGTTGAGACCATTGAAAATAATAACTTTTACACTTTTGCTATTATCTATCCTCAGTATATTTGTTGGAATTAAGCTTCTAGCTGGTCTTATCATTTTCTTTCTTTTTGCTTCACTTTCTTTATGTTTTTAAAAAAATTCTGTTCTTGGGAACCAAGAATAGTCTTGGGAACCAGTTTTCAAACCCAATGGGCAAGCTCATTTCCTTTATATATCTTCCCAAGGAGCTTACTGTATACCCTGTGTCCATCATTTGGGTGCTTGTTAAAAGGGCAGATTATTCGACTCTTCCATAATCCTTCTAAATCAGTGCTCCCCAAATTGTGGCCTTACCCAAGTTTGAATTTCCAGGAGATTCTCGTGACTACTTAAGTTTAAGAACTCCTACTCTCCACCCCCCTTTAACTTGCTTGTATCACTAGTTTCTTTTGGTGCAAGTAGGAAAACAAAACTTTACAATCTGCAAAGAGCCTATTTGCTGAATGACAGCACATGAAAAAAGCAGTTGAGAGTATGAATATGCATTATGCCATAAAATCTCTTGTATTTTTTCTAAAGTTCAGGACCTGTGGTCACTTTGAAATGAGTCTAGACACAGTCCCTTTTTTGGTATCTTGATGAATTACTCCTGAAGAAAAGAGAATGTACAAAAGTGACAGAGTAAACCCTCCCTTCTTTTGAGGATGTGTAAAATATAGGTGAGGGCCAGATGCCCAAAGACCTATCTGTTGTGTAACCTTGGCTGGATTCCTTCATTTACCTGGGCTTCAGGTACCTCACACAAAAGGTGAGATAATTGAGCCAGATGATCTCTAAATTCCCTTTGAGCACTAATAATTAATATATCATTGTTTTTCTCTAGGGGAAGCATAAAGTTGAGTCAGAGGCAAAAGTGGAAATAAAGATAGGAATTCTCTTAAACAACAAATAATGATGATATATGTTGTTTTACATCCAATTTCCCCTTTATTTTTTATGTAACAATATTATACATCAGTGAAAAAGAGCAAAACACATGTACATACATCAAGTTGGATGCATCTCAGGAAATAATATTGAGTGAAAAAAGATCAAATTGCAGAAGAATTCAGACAATAATTCCATTTATATTAACTCAAAACATTCAAGACCAACCTATGTGCCAAACTACGAGGAAAAGAAAAGGAATGATAAACCAAAATTCAGGGTAGTGGTTTCCTCTAGGGAGGAGTGCTATGGCATCATGCAGCGGCACTCACCTTCTTGGTACAAAAAGGTGTCAGACTTTACCTTCAAAGGTAACAAAAAACCCTTCTCTTCCTGGGCAGTGAGCACCTTACACACATGTCATACATATTATTTTATATTCATTCAGTTTTTAATGAAAACAATTTTTAAAAAGTCAAAAGCATTCCTATCTTGATATACTGATATAACAATTTCTTTTCTCTACTGTATGTGTTCCCATGCTCCTTCTCTGTTTCTTTCCAGACTTCCACGTTTAATTAAATAGATGTTTCTTGAGAAATATGAAACAGAACCTCTTATTTTGGTGGCTCTTCCTATAAAAACAAAGCAGCGTCAACAACACAAGGTAAGAGAACATCAACAAATATGTAACAGGTACCCTTTGCTAAAGGAAACCAGAACTGTATAAACACGGATGGGGTGAGGGATGCCATTTCTACAAACAGAGGAATTTGATGCCAGATTTCCATGGCACCACCCTCTAGAATTATTATTAGTTCCTTACATTTAGAAAGAAGCAAACAAATTCCTCTGATTCACAAATATTGAAAAGTAGGGATTACTCTTCCTCATTTCCTGCATCATAAATGCAATTATTCATTGTAAAATATCATTGTCCAGGCATTGCCTTGCAATAACTATTCTTCAAAAGGACACCAGGTTGTATGAATGTTGAGTCTGGAACTCCTGGCCACACTGTTGAACCCAGGAGTCTCCTACCAGTAGATCGGTGCCTTTGGGGGCTTTAGAAAATGTTCAATTAGTCATCATAATTTCCTTATTGTAGTTGGCCAGGTTTTTCAGCTCATAGGAGATAAAATATCTAATGGGGCAGGGAAAACAACAAAACAACAGTGAGCTCTGAGATTTTAGAACTTGTGTACTTTCCCCAAGTCTAAGAAACTTCACTATCAACAATACCATCATGTTCTCCCACATATTATCACAATTCCTTACTCCCTTCTTCACCAAACCCTGGTCATGATTTAGATCCTGGAAGTTATGTAGCTGTGTGTGTGTATGAGAGAGAGAGAGAGAGAGGGAGAGAAGGGAGAGAGGAGGAAATGCTTTTTAAAAGCAAGAATCAAAGTAGCTCACAGCTATTTATCCCAGAAAATGCAAAAGGAAGTCATATTCTTTCTTATGTCTGGTTGCTAAGGGAAGTTTCCCAGTTGGGATAAGTACCCTAAACTGTTTTCAAAAATGGAATATACAATGCAATACAAGTGAAATTCATTATTCTAAACATTTAAAACAGGCAGGGTTTGATGATAAAATTTATAGGATTTCTCTTCTATGAACATGAAAAATAAGTTGTCTCCATTTGTAATTTTCCTAGAGGCAAGACCTCCCTTGTAGATGTTCAAAAATAGAGTGATAAAGCTGTATATAACAGAGATAACATACATGACCCCTAGAATAGATAACAGAGGGAGACATAGAGCGATGGAAAAGACAGGGCTGAAGAGATGTACCCAGAATACTGGCTGGAGGGAGTATACAATTCGGCTATTATTGCCAGATGCTCATTTGTTTAAATGGAAACAAAAGCAGAGAAACATTTAAGTGAGTTGAGAAACAAGATCGTATTCTGTAGGAGCCCAACCTTATGCACAAGGCAAATCAAAGGACTCCGTGATCAACATGATCAAAAGCAGCTGACGTTTCTAACGCAAATAAGATCTGAAAGTTTTGGTGGAACTGCTTAGGCTTCTATTCAGACACTCCAAGAAAGACCCTATTAAGCCAAACTAAATTGTACCAAGTGCCTTAAAGAGATGCCTGTCTGTTTTAATTTTCCCGACATTCCTCTCTGAGGCTTGGTCTAATAGTGATTGTACCGAGCTATTAGAAATGCGGCCGATAGAAAAATGCAATTGTCGGCTACTGCTTTCTTATTTTGATGCTATACAATAATTTTTCTCTTGACCATTGTTACAGTAAAAGAATATATTGACCTACCATCTCAGACCCTAATTAAGCAGCAATGAAATTTTATACTAACATTGGATTTGAAGGGAAGATTGTATTGAAGACTGCATTTATCTTCAGACGTTGCCTAATTATCGTTAGCGTGCTATTCTAGACGTAAATAAATCCACTTTACAAATGGATTTAACAATGCAGTGCATTTTGTTTATTTTTGAAATCTAATTTTTAAAAAACTAGTCGGGTTTTTAACACTTACTTTCCCTTTAAAAACATAGACTAGAATGACTTTCTATGTGGCAAAGACATCTTCAGGCACCTTTTTTTCTTTTTCTTGTGCTCCACAAATAGGTGCTATAGAAATGTTACATTTCATAAATAATATATTTTGATTCTTCAGTGATGAACCAATCAGAGGAACACTGGGCAGATACAAACTAGCCTGAAAGAAGTGGGGAGTTCTTTTACAAACAGGAGACCACTTCTAAATTAGCAAGAAAATCAATGAAGTGAAAATTGTCAGCTATTGAAACACAATGGAGCAAAGAAGGATTGATCACCAATCCACCACTTGACTCATTTGCATTTATTTTAGGCACACATACTTTTATTTCCATCTTTGCACGTTCATAATTTGGTATTTCCTGGCCTTGACCGTCATAACCCTTAAGATGCTTGCAAATGCCCAGGTGATCTGTGCCCACCTGTGTCCCTGCTTGCTTTCCCTGACTGCCCCTTTCTTCTTAGTCCATACTGTCAATTTCAATTCTTGACCTAGTTTATCAAATACTATTTCAGCTCCAACTGGCCTCCTGTTGTTACCTTCAAATTGTAAGCAACATATTTCCAATTTCTCGTGAGCCAAGTACCTCCAGATGCTGGTAGGGCCTTTACAGACAATATCATTTAATCAGCAACATTCCTATAGGGTAGTTATGATTATCCTCACATTATAAGGAGCCAAGACTCGGAAAGGAAAATGACTTGCCAAAAAATGATCTCATCACTGCTAAGTGGCAGAGGCAGGATTTGAACCCAAGGCTAGCCAAATTTGCAATAAGTCCTCTTTCCCCGTTGGTAGGTCACGCCATCTACATAGAGACCTTAACACAATTTGGTGGATGTCTTCATCTGTTTGGCCTGCTATAACAAACCACCGTAGACTGAGTGGCTTATAAACAGCAGACATTTATTTCTTGAAGTTTTAGAGGCTGAGAAATGCAAGATCAAGGAGATTTGGTGTCCTGGTTCATACAGGGCCACCTTCTTGCTGTGTCCTCCTATGGTGGAAGGGGCGCAGGAGCTCCGGCGTTTGTTGCTAAGGGCACTAATCCCATTCATGGGGTCTTCACTCTCATGGCCTGATCACCAAGAGCCCACCTCCTAATAAAAACACCTTGGGGGTTAGATTCTCAGCCCAAAATTTCACCTTGGGGGTTAGATTTCAACCTGTGAATTTGGGGGCAGGATGGTGCACAAACATTCAGCCTATAACAGCAGAGTTGTAAGTCAAATGCCTGAGATAGCAAAATTGTTGGTGCAAGGAGTATCTACAGGGAAATAATGCTTAGGGGAATTAGCTAAGGATAGGATGAGTTAGCCCATTTGGAGGTGAGTCCTGAGCTACTTGAGAAGTTGGTAGTGATGGCAACTGTGTCTCTTGGGGTATGTGAACAGATGGCAGAGTGCAGAGCCGTGAGAAGCAGGATAGCCTTTAAGGCAGTGGTTCTCAACTGGGGGTGACTTTGCACCCCTTCCCTTGCCCTGGGAACATTTGACAATTCTAGAGACATTTTTGGTTGTCATAACTTGCATGGGGTGGGGGTGCCACTAGTATCTAGTGGTTAGAATCCAAGGATGCTGCTAAGCATCCTACAATGCACAAGACAGCCCCGCACGACAGAGGATTATCCAACACAAAATGTCAATAGTACCGAGATTGAGAAACCCTAGGTTAGGGTGATCCAAAAATATCAAGAGTGGGAGAATATTGCTGCAGCATGGTCCATTTCACTACACTGATTTTTCTTTGTGGGACCAACTGTTTTCACTTAATTATTTTCAATGAGTTGGATCTAAATGACTTCAAAATGACTGAAGCAATTTTCAGCCTGTTCATTTCTGATGGGTTTCACTGTTATGCTATAGAGGCAGAGTCTTTAGTAATATATCTTCCCTCCATATTTTTTTGACCCTAATAACTTTGAAGTTAACTACCAATGGAAAAATTACGCTCTGCTTTGTCTGTGACGCAGGCAACAGCCTCACCCTTTGCGTTGTTTTTAAACCAGAGGTCAAAAAATAAAAAGGGAGAAGTGCTTGCTTTCTCTGCAACCTCCCCTTGTGTTTGTGTCGACTCCTATAAAAATCTGGGCTGCTCCGTTGGCTTCTGACGGGAGATGACTTCTCAGAATGTGGTATCACCCTGTCCAATCTTTAAGTGAAGACACTTCCTCTTCATTCTCTGTAGGTTTCTTTTCAAAACACCACAATGAAATCATTCCTTTTTCTCCCCGAGATGGAATCTTCCTTAGATTGAGCAGGGTATTAGCAGCTCGTATATTCATCGGCCTTTTTTTTTTTCTTTCCACCTGAAGATAAGATTTCTTCTATGCGGAATATGAAAAGGCATTTTAATGCTATCTCTCTGACTTATTCTCCTGCGCGTTTCCCTTTACATGTTCACATTATTCACTGCAATGCCCACTCTTCTTTCTTTTGAAATAGTGTGGCTTTTAAACAGGGCAGACCCTGGTGGAAATGATCAGGGAGGATTTCATAGAAATATTGCTTCCACCACAGGCTCCAGAGCCCCCCTCCTAACAGGCTGTTTGTCCTCTTTTCAGTTCCACGGTGCGGAGAATATTTACTGCTCTTCTTTATTGAAATCTCCTGCTCAGGAGGTTCTTGAAAGAAGAATCAAAAATACATATATATTTTTCTATTTCAGCTATTGATAGGCCATTCAGTGCTAAGCGATATTGATTATGATCTTGGATAGAGAATAGAGCGCAAGGAGCAGATCCCTTCTACGTTGCTCGTTTTTCCTTTGACGACCCGCTGCCTCCACAGGGTGGCTGCTCGGTGGCATGTCACTTGGGGCCTCAGTGTCTTCATTTGCTAGAAGTAATGCAAGCTGCCCCTCCGATCCCCTCCCACCCCCACCCCACTGCTATGCGAGATACCTGATGCTCCGTGGATAATGGTGCAGAATGGCTATGAGATTCTCAGGAATTTGAACTAATCAACACATTTTTATCAAGCACTCATTAATAACCAGAGTAATGAGGCTTGAACACAACAGTTCACAAGCAAAGCGTGTAGTCTGCTCCAGATCTGTGTTTATGGTTATTGCCATCCTAATTAACATCGAAAGGCCAGACACCATGGACCATATTGTAAAGATCAAAGGCCAAGACAAAGCACATTGCACTTAAGTGGAAAACTCCTTTCCGGTAACCCTGTTCATAAACAATAACTGACATGAGGGAGCCACAACTGCCAGTGAGGTATTGTCGCATTTTTCTCTTCTATACAACTACTGTGAGAGTCATCTCTCCCTACGTTTCCCTCCTACCCACCTCCCTGCAAAAAGATTTACTCTAATCCAAACAGGTGCTCTCTCTCTAGCAATAGTTCTTCTAATTTTTATTGAGTACTAATTGCAAACTAGGCTTAAGCATGGTCATTTCCAGAACATAGGTGCTATTATTAGCTCTCACTTCACAAGTGAGAGGCTGGGATTTGGATAGTTAGCACCTTGCCCAGGGTCCCCCGATGAACAAGTGGTGGCACTTTAATCCCTAAGTTTAACTTCAGACTCAGTTATGTCTACTGTATCTGACAGACTGGCTTCTTCTTCCACCGCCAGAGAAATGAATCAGTATTTGACACTCATCTTGCCCTTTGAAGGATTCTAGTCATTATGGGGGTAGAATAGTATGAGCCTTATCTCTACCCCACCCCTGGATTGGTGAAGATCATCCTCCCAGCTGTAGTGAGTGGATAGTTCTTTATTTTCTTAGAAAACAAAAAAACTAAGCCTGGACTTCCTTAGTCTGAGGCCTGAGACTAAAAGTAGGATCAAAATCAAAATTTTAGGAAAATGTTAAGTTCTTTAAAAAAAAAAACTAAACAAAGTGCAGCATAAATAAATTAGGGATAATTCAATTGATTTACAAACTCATACTCAACATTATGTCAAAGAGGAACACAGACTCTGGCTTTCTGGCTATTCCCAGCTATAAGAGAGGTATAAGGTAGCTTTCTTTTCTGCTTCCCAAGATGGCTTTCTGGTGGTTTCAACATTTTGTTTTCAGGGAATTTTGCTGGGCCCTGGTTTCATGTCTATGCTTCTTACAAATGTTTGTTGTCTTGAGTTGCTGGAGAGAAGTGATTTTTTTCCCTTCTTTAGTCCCTGGATAAACCTTCATTTTGTTTAGAGAAAATTGAAGGCTCCTATTGCTAAAAATAAGGGAGATGAATTGATAGTTAAATATATTAAATAAAAACATTATACTTGGCTGAATATGAGACTAGCAAAACATAAAAAGCACCATTATAATATATTCCACTTCTCTTAATTTGACACTAAGCGGCTTGCTTTCCTGTGTGCGTAGTCTACACCAGCTCACCAGAAGGTTGGTAGTTAACAAACAAGCTGTTAAATATTAAAGCTGTATCTATGTAATTGAATGTTTTTGGTATGGCTGTGTTTCTAAATATATCCTATTAAGATACTGTTCTACAGAGATATTTAATTACTGACATCTAATCATGTTACTGCTGTTTCTTTAACCAAGCAAAAATATGAAGTGCTGGAAAGAAAACAGTTTCATTTGAAACAGCAACATTTTATTAATCTCAGCAATAAAACTAAACTCAAATCTCCAAATGAAAATCATACCGTTTTTAAAGATAACACTTCTCCGTTTGGTTATCCTCGTGTAATGGTGAGATACATGGCTATACTTAAGGCGTTAAAACATCCTCAGAAATAACACACACAATAAAAGTTAATTATGCTCGTTTATTACATCAAAATAAAACCTAAACTGTGAAATTCACAAGGAGAATTTCACAGCCAACTATGGAACGTTATTTTAGATATTTATGACCGTCACATTTTTATTACCTTAGACAACTTGGGAAGACATTAGGGCTATAATCAGATGATAATAATATTTTTCACTTGTATACTGCTTTCACAAATTCACAAACATTACCTCATTTTATCATAACAGCAGTGCTATGAATTAGGTGGGGAAGATATTGTTCCCATCGTTTTACATATGGGGCATTCGAGGACTTTCATTTTACATATGGAAATTTGTGTGACTTGTTTTAGTTCACAAGGCAAGTTAAGTGGCAAAACTGGAATTATGATCCGAGACTCTTAATTTCAATTCACCAGAATTAAAAACTAGGTTAAATGTTAGTAGTTTTATAGTCATGGTTTCTGATGTTCAATCTTACATTTTTGAAATTGAAGGGGTGTTGTTTAAAGTGATATAGCAAAAGTGACTTGATCAATAAATATTTTCTCTCAGTCCAAACATACTATTACTAAGAGTTCTAACTTCATGCAAATACCACAAATAGTAACTTTTAAAACAGAACTACAAAGCCATCTTTATTAAAAGACAGCATTTTGAAAATCAAAAGCTTACTTCTTGATCTTTCTTCTCATCTTCACTTTATTTCCTCTTACAAACAAGTTAATTTCTACCAAAGAGAATTGAGTAACTGTCTCTAGTCTCTGGATAAACCCCAAAGAAGCAAGTAGAAGGTAATAATTATGCACCTTGAATGCTGAAATAATTTTTTAAGGGTGCCACTGTTAAGTACTGGCATTGGTCCACATTCATAATGAAGGAGTTAGGAAAGTTGAAGTTTGATCATTGAATAAGAAATTGGTAGGATCTAAGGATTAGGATGTGAGGAAAAAAAAAATGAAATTGGATACACCACTATCTTACCCCAGCTATCAAGGTAGTCAAAATGAGTGAATTGACCAACTTTGTAATTTCATGACTGTGGATTAGAATATCAGCCCACTAATCTAACAGGTAAGAGGCAGTCCAGCTAAATAGATGGACGTTCAACTTCCATGATAGCTGAATATGTGAATTCAGCTTTCAGAATGGTTAATCTAACCTGCGTTGAACACAATTCTGATTTAATCTTTCTAATTATCTAGACCAGTGGTCAGCGAACATTTTTTTTTGTAAAGGGCCAGATAGTAAACATTTCAGGCTTGCAGGGTGTACAGACTCCGTTGCAACTAGCCAATGCTACCATTGTAGCACAGAAGGAGCCAAAGCCAATATTTACACAAATGGACACAGCTGTGTTTCAATAAAACTTTACTTACAAAAAGCAAGCAGGCAGGGGCTGGAGTTTGCTGAACTGGTTGGATGTTGTTTTGCGATTATCTGTGAAACATCATTCCAAAAGAATTAATCTGATTGCATTTTTCTAACCATTTGTTTCGCCATCCACATAGATGCAAAAGTTTGTTGATAATATTTTCTCATCAAATAATAAGCCTTATAGTTTAAATTGTCTTTACTCTTTTTTTTTCTGAGTTTCTTTCCCGTAGACATTCAATTCGATTGATTGAACATCTGCTAAGTACTAAGCAACATTCTAGGCCCTGGAGAAAGAACTTGAAGACCCAAAACATCTCTCTCTGGGGAACAATAGATTGTTAGGGTGACTGCTGCAAACAAAATGTACCTGAGTGGCACGCAGCTAACATGGACATTTGTCACAGGAGAGTGGGGCTTACAGGGGGTAGGCAGAATAATGGTCCCCAGAGATGTCCATGTCCCAATCCCCAGAAACTGAGAGTATGTTTCTTTCCATGGCAAAAGGGACTTCTAGAGGAGATGTGATCAGGTTAAAGATCTGGAGAGGGGACAATTATCCTGGATTATCTGCGTGGGCCAATGTCATCAATAAGGGACAGAGAGAGGCAGGAGAGTCGGCAACAGGGGGGGATGTGACTCGGAAGCAGAGATCAGAGTGATTTGAGAAAGGGGACCCAGGTTTTCATGAAGAAAACATGTCAAACAAGGTCTAATCACTTGAGAAATGACATTTGCTCTGACTATGCTATTTAAGAAATGAAAGTGTATTTGAACTTTTGCATTTCCAACCAGGGATGTGGTTCCAGGAAAAAACTTTTTAAGTGGGACCGGCTCTGATTTAGGTAGACACCATCAAAATAGAAGAATAAAGAAAGAGAGAGTTTGTTAGCGTTTAGCTCAGACATATGCTCACTTTTCCTTTGTAGAGTTCTGTTTCCTGAGGTTTAGTCCAGGGTGCCATATTTGAACGGAAGCCACTTGGAAGTAGGAATCTTACCTGTTCATCATTTTTGCATCTTCTACAATTTCTTTCTTTTTTTTTTTTTTTTTTTGGAGACAGAGTCTTGCGCTGTTGCCCGGGCTAGAGTGCTGTGATGTCAGCTTAGCTCACAGCAACCTCAAACTCCTGGGCTCAAGCGATCCTCCTGCCTCAGCCTCCCGAGTAGCTGGAACTACAGGCATGCACCACTATGCCTGGCTAATTTTTTTCTATATAGATTTTTAGTTGTCTGGCTAATTTCTTTCTATTTTTAGTAGAGATGGGGTCTCACTCTTGTTCAGGCTGGTCTCGAACTCCTGACCTTGAGCGATCCTCCCCCCTCGGCCTCCCAGAGTGCTGGGATTATAGGTGTGAGCCACTGCGCCCAGCCTTCTACAATTTCTGATACAGTATCTTACATACTATTGGTATTTAAGAAAGTAATGAAATGAATGAACAAATGAAAAAAAATGAATAAAGAATAAAGAAATGAATGGATTGCCCTGCTTTATGCTGGTAGAGTTAGAATGGAGAAAGGAATAGAAATATTGATGGCACTTTATTGCCCCATTTTAACACATTTTCCAAATTATCTTGATGTATTAGATTTCTTGTTTTCACTTGCTGACCCCCTTGTTGTAAGACTAACACCATTTTTTCCAGGGACTGCTGAACAAATGCCTATCAGTTTCACACTGGGTTCTTCGGTCCTTAACAGGAATTCAATATGACCCTGGCAAACTATTGAAATTCTGATCCCTTTCCCCATCCATGTCTGTGCTGTGATGGAGGATATCATATTGCTGAACCTCTAATAAGATTCAGTCATTTTGATAAATATAAATTATTTATCACTTATTCCCCATTTTACGGGCTGGATGGTATTTAGAATTATATTACCCGGTATCCTAATGCTCCGTTTCTCATTTCCCATGGTATTGAGACCCTGTGCTAAAGGGACAAATCGGAAAATGCAGCATAGGAATGACAGGCTTTTGAACAGAGAGATGAAACGATCGTATAATTTAATCCCAGTCGCTTACTGCAAAGAAGCCTTTATGAAGGAAGGAATCACAGTAGCTGTTTTTCCCCTTGAAGGACATAAGCAAAGTGATATTAATCTTCTGTGATGGAGGTGTTGGTTTGACTGGTTGGCAAAAATGCAGCAACCTTCTCCAAGAGGAGAGGACCCCATGAGCTATGTGGGTTGTTATTCTTCCATAACGGCCTGATGAGGAACCTTCAGCTAGTTCAAATCAAAGAGCGTCTGGGAAGAGGTCCCCCGGCAGATAGCTGAGCATCTAATTCCAGAGAGAGAAATATGAGTGCACTAGGAAACGAAAGATCAATGTATGGAGACTTGCTGCGGTTATTAACTCAAACACCCTTACAGTTGACCTCCAGAGCCCAGCAACTTTATTCCTGGAGGTGAGCAGAATCTAGCAGAAACTCGACATAAAAGCAGAGAGAAAGTAGGGGGTTTTTATCTGATTATTTAAGACTCTGAGAGCTGGAGCTATTCACTGCCAAAGATGCTTTGTGGGTGATGGAGAGAGAGCCTACTTAAAAAAAAAACACACACACATGTAAACTGAAGCGATGCTGGAATCGGGACGTTGGCTAGGTTGTTCACCTTTCTTTTAAAGCGAGGGCACAGGGAAGCAAGGCTCAGGAAGATCACTTAGGCAGAGATCGGAAACAACGGCTGCAAGAATCAGGCAGCCGAATATGTAATTCAGGTAGACAGTCCGAGTACACACCGATAGAACCGACGATGGATCCATTAATTAGGAAGGAGGCTCTGGCTGAAAGACAAGAAAAATGAAATAATCAATATGTCAAGGGGAACTTGTTTGTGGTGATGGATGTAACAGCTGGTAACTGGTGATGCTTGGAAAGCAGTCAATACGGATGGAGCTGGATGGCCATTTGGGGGTGTTTACAAAGGGGGTGGAGCAGAAAGGTGCTGCCCTCTGAGAATGAATAGACTGCAATGCTTTGGAGAAGCCAGTGAAATCTTAATGTGGAATAGATTTCAAGGATAAGCAATCTTGGGATTTGTTTGGGCCGAAACATATTCATTCAAAGTCCTTCTTGGCACAATTATGCTTCCTTTTCACTCCCCACATTCTCTTTTTCACCTTATGCTGTATTCTTATAGCAAAAGAAAATTGCCCAACTGCCTCTCGTAATGGTCTCTTTATAGAGTATAAACTCTACGAAGGTGGTGGGGGGGGTGGTTGACTTCTCTTCCCCCTGTTGTGTCCCCAGTGTCTAGAACAGTGTCTGGCACTTGGGACATGCTCTCCACACATATTTACTTAATGTCTACATTTCCCTTTTGGTTTTACTTTCTGCTCCTAGTTACTTTCTGTTCACTCTCTTGCTGCTCTTTGCTGCCAGAGACCTGAGCTAGCTAGGATAAAAACAAACAACAGAAACCTTTCTTTATGGAGCTGAAAGCATCTCACATTTATCCACTCCCCTCCCCAAACACTTGGAGGAGAGAGAATCCATTTGGTAGCAGTTCTGGGCATGTCATCATTGAGTCTGCACTTGATCACCTCCCCGATGGGGGGGCTCTCACTTCCATTCTGGATTCTCTGTGGCATTTCTGGAGATAGTTAACTGTTTGTTTCGTTGTCTCACATTTAATTTTATGTGCCATCTTGAAACTGTCACATGCTAATGGTCTTATCTCGCACCAATAGATTAAGTCTACAGAAAATCCATTATCTGAAGAAAGACAAGTTTTTGGTTTTGTCTCCCCCAAGCTAAACATAGTAGTGTATGGATTTCTGGCCATTCTTGCAGTCCTCTTTTGGCTGCATGGTAATTGGAGGATGTTTCCTTTTAAAATGTCAGGCTCAGAAGTGAATGTGGTTTTTGTTTGTTTGTTTGTTTTTTTCTAAGTAGTTTGACCAGTATAACATAGAGTAGACTATTCTCTTCCAAGAACTGGAAAAAGAGAAAATGCACACATAAGAGTAGCAGGAACAGTATGGCTCAAATATAATTTATATTAACCAGGTATGGTGGCACACACCTATAATCCTAGCTACTTGGGAGGGCTCCTTGACTCTAGGAGTTCAAGACCAGCCTGGGCAACATAGCGAGACTCTATCTCATAAAAACAAGCAAACAAACAAACAAAAACAATATTTGTATCAATGACACATTCCCAAAAACATACTTATTTTTTTTTTCCCACTCATGCTTCTATCTATTCTGTGATCTTATTTCTTTTTGGTTCTCATTCCGGCCTGTTGGGGTTACTTCGTAGCGTGATCATTATTTGTTTCTGGGCATTCCCTTCCCTCCAGATTTTGCATCATCTGCATGGTACTAGGTCTGCATCTTCCTAGGTAAGGTAAGCATGCTTCTTGGGTCTCCATCCAAGTTATTGATGACAGGATGGAGTAGGATATTCCCAGAAAGCACATTTTGTCATCCTACTAGAAACCTCATTTCAGGCTTTTGTGGCTGTGAATCCACTTTCTCTAGAAGGATGGTATCTCTGCGCAGTAGAGACACGTTTCAGCTAACACTGAATCATCTTATCCACAGTATATAAGAGATACCCGATCTTGCTGAAATCATGATGTATGTCTGAATGGCATGCTCCTCATCCACAACTGTAGTAGACCTAACAAGAGAGAAAATGTACAAGCCAGACACTCACCCCGTAATGTGAAAGAGAAGGGTTATACTGTCGGTAGAAAATTGGACTTCTTCTGAGCTAGGCAAGATCATATATGGAATCCTGAAAACTATCTGATCAGTTAGTTATTTCAGGTTCAATCTATCAACGGGAGTTCTTAAATGAAATGGAATTCAGAATCACTTGGTGGGAAACTTGTTAAACGAGCAGAATCCCTCCAGAAGTCCTGATGTAGTGGGCCAGGGCAGGGTGGGGAGGTTGTATTTTCATCGAAGTTCCTTAGGTGGGTCTGATGCGGTTGGACCACAGACCACATGGGGATAAATAGTGCCACAATGGGTCCACATGGAGTTTGCACGTGCTCTTGTTCTTTAGGGACCCCCGAGACGTCATCCACAATGAAGCATCTCCCTGGAGCCCTTGCAAACACTATTATTTGCTCTTGACCTTCACATTTGTTCCTCCGTATTTAAGTTCACGAACCATCCTGTGGTCCGTTCTCTTGCTTCCTGACGTCCTAATGCGCCTCAGTGAGGTCACACGTTTAAAATGAAGGCTTAACCACACCTGTCGCTAGAGATGCTTTCAGGTATCTCAGGAGGCTACGGTGTGGCATATTTTAGCATGGGTCAAACTTTGTATAACCTGTAAGCAATACCACTTTGTGGTAGCCTTTTCTACATTTACTCAAAGACAGAGATCCCGTGAGTCCGGTGACAATAATACCATTTATTGAACCATGACTACGGGCCAGATACCTCCTATTTATTTTCCTTTCTAATCATCATACAAGGTACATCCAGGATTTGTGGGGCCTGAGGTTTATACAAGTCGGGGAGCTTTGTTTAAGAAAATAAATAAAAAGTACAAATACAGTATTAGGTATTAGGCCCTTTGGGAGGGGCCCATGTAAGGGAACAGTCCTACAAATGCAACTACATTAGCTCCATGACAAATCCACCTGGGTTTTTTTTTTGTTTTTTTTTTTTTGAGACAGAGTCTCTGTTGCCCAGGCTAGAGTGCTGTGGTGTCAACTTAGCTCACAGCAACCTGAAACTCCTGGGCTTGAGCAGTCTTGCCTCAGCCTCCCAGATAGCTGGGACTACAGGCATGTGCCACCATGCCCGGCTAATTTTTTCTATTTTTGGTAGAGACGGGGTCTTGCTCTTGCTCAGGCTGGTCTTGAACTCCTGACGTCAAGCAATCCTTCCGCCTCGGGCTCCCAGAGTGCTTCCACCTGGGTCTTTGACTGTGCTAAGAGATAGATGTGTAAAACCTGTGGCCCAATTGTGGCAACTGAGACGCAGCGAGTTCGAACACCGTGCCGGAAACCACACAGCTGAAAATGGTAGAACTGGGATTTGAACCCAGGCCTGCCTCATTCCAAAGGTGACCCTCCCCTTCTCCCTCTACATGTAACAACAGGCGTTTTCAAACGAGATGTTGCTCGTGTTCCCTGCTACTCTGGGTTTTGGTAGCATCTTGTTTTAGGATGTCCCTGCATACCGTGACTTGAGGACAAGGAAGAATGAAGGAATTTGAGGTGAGAAAGGACATTCAGTTGATTTGGAAGAAAAATATATCTGCGAGAAGGTTTATAGATGAGTGTGTTTTGTCTTAGTCTCTCTAATCCGTTTCCCAAGGATTCACTCCGTTACGGGCCCAAGGGCTTAAAAGCTACTCTTTTCTTTTGCATTTTGTTTTCGTGAAATAGCAAATGGAACTGAAACAGAATTTTGTTATTTAAGGATATTTAACACAAAGTCTTGACAAAAAGATTGTTAGCGAGTGGGAGGGGAGGGTTAAGTAACCCATATTTTTTTAGAGAGACTATTACCTGCCAAGTATGTAATCCTCCTTGTGAACCTATGGAATAGACACACACATCTCAATTTCTTCAATGACTGAAGAGACTGAAACAGAGAGATTAAGTAAATAGGTCAAATCTATACCACTATCACAGCAAAGAAGAGCCTGTTATTTGTTTTAAATGGCAGCAGTTTAAAACAAAGAAAATTTCTACAAAACACTATGTCAAATCCACATTTATTTTAACACAAGTTAATTTAACACAATGTAGTGGTTTTCTGCAAAAGAAAAAAAATGAGTTTCATTTTCACAGATGTAAGATGTGATTTATCCTATATGGTTACAGCACCATTGAATTTCTTAATTGCGGTCTAGTTAAAGGGTTGGTTAAAAAGAGTTTGAGGGACCTATTAACACCCAGTACAAAAATGTGACAGAAAAGTAAGAGAATAGACAATTCCAACTTCTAATTGTGGAATTGCTGTATGCTTAGGTTCAGTGCGATTTTTCAGCAAGCTCATTAAAGTCCTGTAAGCGACCATCTCTCTACTAAGAGCTGATTGCACGGAGCCCCCCTGAGAAGTGGTCTGTTAGCCCAAGTCTTTCTGCCATATGGGGCTACGTGTCATCCTCTGACCTTACAAAGGTGGGGACTTTTGATGAGGGCTTAGAAAATATTTCTGTCCATTGATCATCTACAGAGAACTGTTCCTAGATTACTGACGTTAAAGAAAAGTAACTGTTGTAAATGCACCCTTCTGAAGGCCTTCGAATGCATGTGTGTGCCCACAACAGGTAATAATGAGAATTCATTCGTTAACTTCTGCCTTGAACGATTTTATTTATTCCAGTTTTGTTCAGCGAGAACACACCAACTTCACACAATAGGACACTAGATTGTTGATCATGTTTGGCACACTGGACATTTAAGTTAGAGAGTTTATACCCTAGAGGTATATTTTTCCTCTACATTTCCTCCTTTGTGTATATTTCAATTGTTTTCAGAGGGTGTCTCGAACAGAAGTCTTCATTCTATGTAGGGTCAATAGAGTAGAAAAAATATTTAAACTATAGTTCTTTACTGGTTAAAATCTCTGCAAAAGTACTGTAAAATATAAATAGTTCATAATGACAGTAGCGTTTAGGTTCACTTTGCTTTCTGCAATGTTTTCATAGGACCACGTTTCCTGGATTTTTCTTGCACTGTCTTTGCTAGTGAAGTAATTTACTGATTTCAATCCAGCTGTCTTTCTGTAAATATCCGTCAGTCCCCTTTCCCGGGGCTGAGCAGGTCTTACTCAGTGCTGACCCAGACCACCAGAGCAGAGGCAGCTGTGCGGCATCAGAAGTTGGCAATGATTTCCCCACTCGGTTTCCAACCATATGCCTCATTCCACGCCTTGGCACGGGCCCTACGTGCGCGTGTAAGAACAGCCTAATCGGAGGCAGCAGCCTACTCCAAGGAGGCAGCTCTTCCGAGATAATCAGATATGCTTCCTCCACGGCTCTGTGGATTTTACCTTGCCCCTCTATAGGGTGAGAGCCTCTGATTATTGCCATGGTGATCAATTTGTCCCCTAGGAACCAGCCGCAGCCCATCAAACTGATTCTATGCAGGCCATTAGGTAATGCAGAGAATCTGGAAGAGAATTGCATTTTTCTATGAAAAGAATCCCTGTGGACGACCCGTGTTAGGTTTAATTGGACTGTCTAGTTAATACTGACTGAGAGGGGACAAAGGGTCTGGGGAAATAGTCACAGAAGTGAACCGACTGATGGGTTAGTCACATCCCGCCCCGTTGTTCTTTTCCTCCCTTTTTAGATATTTAACGGGAAGGAGGTGAATCTCAGTGTTTTAGGGCCAGAAGCTATAGGCTATTTGCAAGTAATGGATTTGCAGATAAATAGTTCGGACATTTTTAGAGGACGACATGCATTTAGGTCTTCATTGGTAGGACACCTGAAAAGTAATTGTTGCTTCTTAGAGACCAATTACTAGACATCAGCCCAGTTGGAGGCCACACAGTCCCTCCCTCCCCAGCTCTTGCTGAGGTTTTGCCATGGATGAAACAACTACTCGTGGGCACCTTTGTGGACCATAAGGAACCTCATCCCTATCTTTGCAGACATTGTCTAATCAACCTTATTCTGATACTGGAACAGTTTACTGTGGGTTTAAGTGCCACAGGTTTCTGAGAGTTCCTACTGAAGTCTTCAGTGATTTTAGGGTGGGTACTTAAGCTGGTAATGAGAGCTTACATGGATTCAAAAGCTTGATCGATTTGTTAATTTCTCTGTCATTAAGTATGTGCTGTTCTATGCTTTATCTATAGGCTCTGAAGAAAAAGTCCTCAAAGTGACTTGCCCTGAGTGGTCATACAACCAGCTAGAGGAGGGGAGAACTAATATTAAAGTCTTTTGACTTAAATCAAATGCGCTTAATGGTATAAGATGGCATTTGCCTTGTTTGCTGTTCCTTTCTGTTGAGATTTTCTGACTTCAGTGTGCATTGGGCTAGTTTTACAAAGTTCCAACTGTGCTAATTTCTACATTCAAATTCTTTTTTCCTCACTGAGATTTCCATGCCTAGACAACAAGAATGTCTGCAAAGATCACCCCATTCTGGGATATCCTAATCCACAGGGCCAAAGCCTCTTCTCCCCACCTCCCCCACCATGTAGGTTCTCATAGTCATCTGATCTTATTTCTTCGGGAATATTCAAGGCTCTTCACTGCTTTACCATCTCCCCTGGTTCCTTCCTATACCTCAGCCCATGGGACTCTCAGGCACAGTTGCAGGGTGTCATTAAACTGGCTGAGGCCCTGCCTGGAGCCCTCCCCTAGAACACCAAGCTGTTTGTTCCACCCATCACTAAAGATGCTCCTACATCCTCCTCTACTCCCTGCGGGTCTCCCAGAAATGAGAGTAAAGCTGACCATTGCCCTTACAGTATGTTGCCAATATGTATTCATTTGAATCACTACGAAGTGACATGTTTTGGACCATTTCTAATTATGTTTTCCTATCCTACATTCCTGTGCATGCTGGTGTTTGCAGCCTAACAAAGCAACTAGCAAACAATTGTACGCTAAATGTGTAACCAAGTGATGTGTTCAATAAAAACTGAGAATGTGAAATTATTGCAAACACAAAATACAAAACTGAACACCAAACAGGACCTAACCAGTCATGCTCAATGGACATTTACTAGATGTTCCTGGAACTGATGGTGATGGTTTATGACGTTTGGTTAGCAGATCACACCTGCTCAACATGTGATTGAAAACTTACCTAATTTTAGTTGACGGCCTCAGAACTCTTTGAATTGTGGATTCTATTATTATTCCGTGTTATCCAGCAACTTCTCTCATTTTGTTTAACATCTGTGAAGTTTGATTCCTTTCCCTAAAGGTCAGACTTTTTTGCATTCTTCCTTATCTCCTTTAATTTTCTGGGTTTTTTTCTTCCAAAAATTTAATTTCTGTTTCATATTCCTTTTCCCATAGCTTCAATACTTCCTGCAAAATGCTTTTGTCATACTCAGGAACATCCTTCGATCGTTTCTCTATGATCCGGTTGCCATAGCATTATCTCTTGGTGCAGACACTATAAGTAGCAGAGGAAAAAACAAATTCTTTACTCATTAATCATTTTCTCAGTCTCCAAATCAACAGATTCCACAGTAGAGGTTAATCATGAAGCAGATGTCCATCTGTACGGGGCAGTGCTCACAGACAGCGGTCACCAATGAGTCATCTCTGAATCAAGAACTGTAGATGATTTACTTTCCGAATAAAGGTCAGCCATTTGGTCTAGGTTAAACCACTGGTTGAGTCAAGGTGCAGAAACCCATGTGCAAGTTGAAAGATGAGGCAACAAGGTAGTAAAAAAGAGTTTACAGTGGTTCTGAACCTTTGCTTTCCTTGGTAAGGTTTTTCTTTGAACATTCCTTTCTATTTCTTTGCCCAAGAATTCTATGGGCTAAGGATGGTTTCAGGTTGGCCCTGAAGTTTCACTTCCAAAAGTTCATTAAATTGTATTGAAGTTTGTTTTATGTCTCAGGAGACTCTCCACCTTATGAAAATTTCATCACTTTCTAAAGTTAATTCCATTAATCTTCCAGGTCATTCCATGATCATCTTAGGAGATAGGAACTAATGTTATGGGTTCTTCTTTGTGAAAAAATGTTTAAATCTGTTTAATTTCAATTGAAATATGCTTAAAATAATGATGTAGAAGAGATTTCATTGTCCTTTTTTTTTTTTAAAGCAGTCTATATCAGAGATGAGGCCAGATCAGTTTTTAATAAATAGGCTTAAACATTGTATCTGAATTAAAAATCTAAACAAGAGTTACTTGAATGGGTAAGGAGTTGAGATAGAAGTGGTGGTAATGGAGGGAAGCTGTCAGAGGGGAAAATGAGAGGCACTGGTATGTCCAGCAAGTGAAAAAGGACAAGGATAAAAGTACTGTGAAATCTAGCAGACATAGTCTGAAGTGGAGGCCTAGCTTCTAACTGGCTGTGTGCCCTCAGGCAGGTGAGTTAACCTCTCTGAGTTCTTGGCAGGGCGGTGGCTCACACCTGTAATCCTAGCACTCTGGGAGGCTGAGGTGGGTGGATTGTTTGAGCTTAGGAGTTCAAGACCAACCTGAGCAAGAGCGAGACCCTGTCTGTACCAAAAATAGAAAGAAAATAGCTGGACAACTAAAAAAAAAAATATATATATATATATAGAAAAAATTAGCTGGGCATGGTGGCACATGCCTGTAGTCCCAGCTACTGGGGAGGCTGAGGCAGAAGGATTACTTGAGTCCAGGAGTTGGAGGTTGCTGTGAGCTAGGCTGATGCCACTGCACTCTAGCCCGGGCAACAGAGTGAGACTCTGTCTCAAAACAAACAAACAAAAAAAACAAACTCTCTGAGTTCTCACTTGTGAAATGGGGGTGATATTAACAATACTTCATAGCCTTCACAGAGCTCTTCTGAGGATACATGAGTAGAACATGTTAGCTGTATGCTTGGCACATAACATGTACTAAACATTTTTTTTTTTGAGGGGGATTTTTATTCACTATCTGCTTTTTATGTTTAACATGAAACAAAATCTTGTTGATTATTTAGAATGCTCGTCAGGGGTGGAAGATATGATTCAAGATATTCCCATGCTTAGGTAAAAAATGTAATAGATACCACCCAGGCCTGAGCTAAACAAGAAGCACCGTTTGCATTTTCTTCTAAGTGAAACTTAAAATAAATATTTTGTTTTATTTTTAATTGACAAATAGTAACTGCATATATTCATGGGGTACAATGTGCTGTTTTGATAACATGCAAACCTTGTAGAATGATCAAATCAGGCTAGTTAGCAAATCTACCACCTCAAATATCAATCATTTCTTTGTGGTGAGAACATTTAAAAATCTTTTTTAGGTATTTTGAAATATACAATACATTATTATTAATTATGGTTACCATGCTTTGCAATAGAACACCAGAAGTTTTTCTTCCTATCTAACTGTGACTTTGTACCCACTGAGCAACTTCACCCCTCCCCACCCCCACTCCCCAACCTCTGGTAACCACCATTGTACTCTCTACTTCTATGAGCATGACTTTTTTAGATTTCACTTATGAGATTATAAGGTATTTGTCTCTCTGTGCTTGGTTTACTTTACTTAACTGTAAGGTCCTCCGCGTTCATCCATGTTGTTGCAGTTGATAGAATTTCTTGGTTTTTGGCTGGACACAGAGGCTAACAGCTGTAATCCTAGCACTCTGAGAGGCCAAGGCTGGAGGATTGCTTGAGCTCAGGAGTTCAAGACCAGCCTGAGCAAGAGTGAGACCCCGTCTCTACTATAAATAGAAAAAATTTAGCCGGACGTGGTGGCAGATGCCTGTAGTCCCAGCTACTCGGGAGGCTGAGGCAGGAGGATTGCTTGAGCCCAGGAGTTTGAGGTTGCTGTGAGCTATGATGATCCTACAGCCCTGCAATGAGCGTGGTAGTGCAAACATCTCATTAGCATACTTCAATTCCTTTGGGTATATATACGGTGGCTCACACCTGTAATCCTAGCACTCTGGGAGGCTGAGGCAGGAGGATCACTTGAGCCTAGGAGTTTGAGGTTGCTGTGAGCTATGATGATCCTACAGCCCTCTAACCTGGGCAACAGAGTGAGACTCTGTTTCAAAAAAAAAAAAAAATCAACCACACACTGTTCTACTGATTTTTAGTTACAGAAAAGCCATAGCTTTATATACAGTTTTCTATTTTGATATTATGGAGGTATATTTGTCAAGGTGGGAGAACATACTTTATTTCATAAAATTTTAGCTGGATTTTTAATGTGAAAATATTTTGACTAATAGTACATCTGTCTACATTTGTCAACTACCCAACAAATGTTGGCAGCAGGTGTAGACTGAGGCAGAATAAAGTGTCCACAAGGAAACAGTTACTTTAATTTCCCTACTACTGAATTCTACAGAAACATCCTTTATTGCCACACAACAGAAGCCGCTTCCTCTATACTGACCTCACAGGAATTGACCCATGCATTCCTCTATTCAGTTAATTGTGGTCCTGTATTCAAGGTTCCTTGACTTCAGAAGTTTCTGGAACTGCCCTCCTCCTCTCTCACAGCCCTTGTCTATAAAAACAGATTCTGTGATAGAATTATGTTCACATACTGATGTAAGAGAACAAAAAGAAATTAGAGGGTGGAATTAATAATACCCTCTTTCTTAAAAAAAAAAAAGTGGGATTGATGTCTTATTGTGGGAAAAATTAGAAACATTTTTAGAGATGTTCTTTTAACTGTGCTTAGGTTTTGTCATTTCAGAGATGAACATATTTATGCACTGTTCCTATACAAAAACATTATGCATTTACTACAGTGATATTTACATGAAAAAGGAAGCCTCGTAGCTGTGTTAGTAACTGTCTTATCATACGAGATATGCCTCATACTGTTATTACATGAATCCAAGATAAAAAGACATTCAAAGTACATTCTTCGCAGAATTCCTATTATAATTTCGGTTCTATTTTTTTCTTGCAAGTAATTTGAAGCAAAAACAGAGCTTTTTTGTACTACCAAAACATACATCTGTGAAAATGTGGTTGCTTCTGTGCTGATGTTGAAGTTTACTGAATTTTTCTCGCCTTACTAGTTTGCCAGTGAAATTGATCAGGAGAGTTCTAAGAGTGCCACGTGACTTGCCACTAGGGAAATGTCTTAAAGTTTTCTCCCTCGAACCTGGGAGCAAATGCCTCTCTTTCTTCTTTGCTCTTCTCAGTCTATGAAAAGACTTGGGATGAAGGAAGGGAGCAGTTGAACAACCCTGGGAAGTGAGTTGATCCCTTCTCTTTTAATCCTAGACTCTCCCCCAAAACATAAAGGATGACCTTGAGCAAAACTGATCTCTTAAACCTACCAGCTGCTACCTTTATGGGGAGTTGTCCCTGCCTGTGACTACCTGATGACTTTATCATCTTCTCTCTGAACAGTTGAGTAGCTTGACATTGGTGATTTCTCATGTTCCTTGTGACTTCAGGGCTTCCTTATCGTAAGCTTCAAGGATAAAGACCTGAGTCATAAGCTCCTCACCTCTCAGTGAGGAAGGGACCTCCTTCGACCTTTCCAAGTGCCCCAGATGCAATACTTTAATTTCCTAAGTGTCTAACAGTCAATGAAGTGCCTTTTCCTCCAATATTGATCCCATCGGGCTCCCAGAAAGCACATATTACAAAAACTGAATGCCTTTTTGCATTCTTAGGGGAGTGGAATCTACAAAGAAATAAGTATAAGGAAGAGTAGAATGTCGTGAAATTTGGCATCCATGTAGCCATATCATAAATTGTAAATGCTGATAATCAACTCAGAAGTCCGTTCTGTGAAGTGATCCAAGGTACTTTCTGGTCACCAGGATCACCTGTATAGCTTTTATTTTCTTAATAAAATTGCCAGTGAAGCAAAGCAGTAGGAGTGGAGAAGGAACAAAGGAATCTGTAACTGGCTGTGATCAATTAGTTGTAAACACAACTGCACTCAGACCAGCCACCTACCTGTATAGCTTGTAAAGATTCAAATTCCTAGCCTACTGTTTATCTACCAAATAAAATTGGGAGGCAGTGAGAAGGATTGAAGGAGTTGGAAGTGATGCTATGTTTATTCTACTTGACTGTCTGCATTTACTCTCTAGTCTTGTCTTCGCTTTGCTTTGTACCCAAGAGGCTGATCTGTATGAATATTACCACATACCTTTGCCTCTGGCTCCCAGGTGAGTTCAGTAAATGGAGCCACCGCAGAAGGAAGGAGGGAGGAGGGTGAGTCTGTATCTTTATCTTCCACCCACCCTAACTCCTCCCTGCAGGTTGTTTGCAGCTAGCTAGGACCCTGCGAAAGGTCCTATCCAGGCAGCCCTCTGCAGGACTCTTCTATGCTGGTTACTACTCCCTTGTGCCTTTGGTCTTTGGGTTGTTAAAACCTCTGGATTACTGCACTTTCTCTTATGGCTTTCTTATGTTCTGCCCATGTCTTTTAAATAACCCCTTCATCAAATTCTCAAATTGCCTAATTTGAGTTAGTCATCTTTTTATCTTTTTGCCAGAATCCTGATACGGGAGTTTAAAATACCCATTTAGGCTAAGTGTGGTAGCTCAGGCCTGTAGTCCCAGCTCTTTGGGAAGCTGGGGTGGGCCAATCACTTGAGGCCAGGAGTTCAAGATCCCTTCTGGGCAATAGAGGAGACCCTCCTGTTTCTACAAAAAAATTAAAAGTACCTGTAGTCCCAGCTACTTGGGAGGCTAAGACAGGAGGATGGCTTGAGCCCGGGAGTTTGAGGTTGCTGTGAGCTATAATTGTGCCACTGTACTCCAACCTGGACAATGAAGCAAGACCCTGTCTCTTAAAAATGTCCATCTAAAATTTGCAAGATCTTTATTCCTAGAGACAGCACATTGCTATATATCTTATGAGTTTATTTAGAATGAGTTTATATTCTGTGTGTGCTTGTAGCTAAAAAACATTTACAAATTTTGGCTACTGAAATGATATTTATCGTACCCATTTTTAAGTGCACAGTGTGAGTTTTGAAAATTGTATGTGATGTAATCATCTTGACCCTCAAGTTAAAGAACATTTTTCCATCACAACAGAAAGTTCTCTTCCTGCCCAGCTCCTCCCTCCACCAACCCCAGGCAAAAACTGATGTGCTTTGTCATTGCAGATTAGTGTTGCCTGTTCTAGAACTTAATATAAGTGGAAACATAGTGCGTACTCTTATGTCTTTCTGTTCATCATTGTGTTTGTGAGATGCATCCTCACTGTGTCTTTCAGTGGTTGGTTCCTTTTTTTATTGCTCATCAGAATTCCAATGTATAAACATAACACAAATTGTTTATCCATTTGGCTATTAATGGATATTTGAGTTATTTCCAGTTTTGGGCTATTATAAGTAAAGGTGGTATGAGCATTAAGGGATGTCTTTTTGTAGAAACATGCTCTGATTTTCTTGGGTCAATATCTAACAGTGGAATTGCTGGATCCACAGGTATATACTTAGCTTTATTAACTGAATTCTTTAAGATCTTAAATACTGCTTACATGCCATAAATATGATAGTTATCCATTTACTTAAATCTTGTTTAATTTCTCCCAGTAATGTCTTATAGTTTATAGTGTGCAAATCTTACATACCCTTTCTTAGATTTATCTCCAACTTATTTTATGTTTGCTATTTTAAATGGCATAAAATTTTAACTTCCATTTTTGTGGCTGATCTTTAGAAATTCAATTGACTTTTATATGCTAATCTTGAAACCACTGACCTTGCTAAATTTAATTACTATTGCTAATAATTTTATTTTTTACATTTTCTATGTAAAAATCATGTTAAAGAAATAATAGTTTTATTTTTTGCTTTCTGATTCTTAGACACTTTTTTTTTCTTGCCTTATTACGCTGACTAGAATTATATGATTTTCCATAGAATTTCTATGGCATCCTGTCTCTTTCTCAATTTGGGTACAGCTTTGAATATTTCAGTGTCTCCCAAAATTCACATTTTTTGGTCAGATAAAGGAAGTTCCTTTTATTTTTCTTTAATCAGTGTTTCCCTATTATCATGAATGAGTACTGAATTTTCACAAATGATTTCTGGGGATTTATTTAGATGATTTTCTCAATCATTTTTTATAGATTTGTCATCTGCACATTCATTTAATCTTTTAAGAACCTGCTGTTATTTTATGTCTCTACCATCACTTGGATAATAATTTGTTTTCTTATATTTATTTGCATATTTCCTGCAAACCCGAGAAACTCTTACTACAGTGCAGAGTATAAAACAAAAAGCATGTTTATTCAATTCACATTTTGTAATTTTTATAAACTTGGATCGAAATCACTTTCACTTTGTTTTTTATGGATAATATCCATAAATGAATGCTTAAACTCTCAAACCTACATGTATACATAGATATATAGAATTTTTTTTTTTGGCAGGGGCCCCATAGGTGAACCTGTTTACATTTTTAATGTGTTAAAATCTGTATGACTTGTTTCATTTGTTGTGTCCCTACAACTCAAATAATCATTGCACCTAATTTTAGAACAAATAAGAGTGACAGAAATAAGTGTGGAGTACACGTGACCAAAAATGAGATGCTAACTGGTAAAAATATTCTTTAGAAAAACATGTGTTTGCATAGTTCTTTCTTTCTTTTCTTTTTTTTTTTTTTTT